>CM035774.1:16713969-17376469 GCA_020466155.1 Pachypeltis micranthus | reverse complement strand
GATGATTTTGCTGGGAGCCTGTCGTGGAAATCATAAAAAACTTCTGAAAAGACCCTTTTGTGTTGGCAGCGTAAACGTAATGGAGTGAATTATAGGATCCAGTAGCGCGGGGAAAGATGGAGAGAGAAAAATCGTAAATGGGAGTCTCTGGCGGTTATGAGAGGCAGTTCCAGGGCTTATACGCCATTACGACGAGTATTAGTTCTCTGAAAATATTGCTTTCCCCAATTTGAAAGTATCGTTTGACACGCTTTGTTCTCGTAAAGCGTCGAGTCCATCGAACCTTTTAGCGGCGTATAAGCTCAATTAACCGAGCAATAACTCATTTAAACATTAGAAACGACGATAAGAGCTGACATACAAACTCGAAGTATACAGTTAAATGTTATGTCGAGTCTGAAGCAGCATGCTTGTTCGAATTTATACCGCTTTACATTATTCTTGATCGAAATTCGAAACTAGAGAACTAGTTCTTTATATTTACGCTCCATTTCCCAAAGGGCAGATGCGGAGTGCCAAGAAAAGGTTGAATCTTCCTCAGATGTTTACACTTTTAACCACTTCCGGCGCGAGGTCTGTGAGCGGTGCGGCTGTAGCTAGACTTGCGGGAATTGGCACGACCTATTGAGCTAGTTTCTTTCATATTTTGTTGCGTAAGTTGAGTCCTTCTGTTTAAAAGGTTGTTATCAATTTCCGTCAACGGGATAGGAGGGTAGAGAACCGAACTGTATCACAAATCAAGAACTTTTTGCATTTTTCTAAAAAACAGCGGTGACGATTTTGATTAAAGTTTTTTAGAATTTTTCACTAATCAGTACCTAACTTCTGTTCTCCATTAATATCTCTATGAAAATCACCCAACACACATATATTCTTATGAAGGGAAAAGAGGAGAGGTATTTTTAACTTTTTAAAATAACGATTTAAACGATTTTTCATTATATATCAGTGTTCATAAATTTCAGTTCGGCACAGACCTGAGTAGTTGAAAACTGGGGCCATTCCCAGGTGTGCGTTCAATCCAATTATTTCGGACCTGAGCCTTTTTCATATTAGCCACGGGAAAGCCTGAACTGCCTGGTCAGTCAACTTCTCCTCCAGACAAAGGGATTAAGTTCGGTTTAACTTCTGAAGCGACTACGGATTTCCCCTTTTGTGACTTCCCAAAATATCCTTCCCACCCCACGATTTACCTTCTCTCCAACTCACACAGCTCTTCGTAAACACGCTCGTCCCTCAGCTCTGGCAATTGACATTCATCTATCAACTCTCGCGTCGCTCACAGCTCGACTGACTCTCACCAGCAGTTCACGTACGTGTACTGAGACCCCTTGTTTCCCACTAATGTACTCAAACTCATACTACTATCATTTGAAGTGTAATACAGCCCTCACTCACGCTCACCACGTTCCTTTAATTCTGAACTCAATCTCCCTCTCTCATGCGGCCAACAAATCCTATGATAGTCCATTAAACGGAGACAACAACTACAATGTGCCGAAAAAAAGTTGCTTTTTGCGTTTTCGATTTTTCCTTGGTAAAGCTTAACTTAATTTGATCAACCCTTGTTTCCTGCAACTAATTATGTAACTATCTGTTAAACAGTTATAGCCTAAGTTACCTAGAAAAATAAGTTAACGAATAATCAGCGTTCTCTGCGATGAAACGTACAGAAAGTTGCTGAAAGGATGCTATGCACTAGATACTTGGCATTACTTTCCTTATCCTTGGGTTTCGTAAAGTAAAAATGCGATAGATGTAAGTTTAATAAATAAATACACAAAGACGTGGGGATCCGTTACGTCAAGGAGAGATATTTTTAAAGAACTTGGATAAACATTCACACTATTCGAGTAATTATCCTCCAATTGATTTGATTTGAGCCCACGTCCTCTCAATTTACCAGGTGCTCTCAATCGTGACTCACCCATATCGAATGAAGAGTAACTCAAGTCCGACGGGCTTTCGATGAGAAGAGTGAAAGGAATCACGTCCGCTGAGCCCCACCCGTGTCTTTGGTGCCTTTCCATCTCAACTACCTCCTATTTTGGGCACTGAACGGGTCTTTCCTGCGAGTTGTTCAGTGAAAGTCTATTAGCGGTTGATTCGCCCATCAAAGGCAACTCAACAGATGTTTCTTCCTTCTTCCTCAATAAGACGACCACCGCTTCGCTATGTCGAGCCCAAGTTTTTCTAGCGCATCCTCCCTGGCCGCATCATTAGCCTCATCTCAAATAGACAACCGGACTCTTCAGATTCAACTATTGATCTCCCTTAAATCGCTGATAGTCAGTACCAAAGATATGTCACCCGTATGAAATTTCATGAATGCTGCACTGTTGAGTTAGTAATGGTAAAGTGAGCATTTAGGAAACTCAAATCACTTTTTGGTGACTAAAGTGAATTGCTTAAAACAGATAGATGAACGTTCTCAACAGAGAGACTTTCGTCGACTTCTCTAGCAATTGAAGAGGTCAGCTACTACCGTATTAACCGGCTGTGTGGCCGTTCTTGACGACCACACATTCGTGTGAGAGACATTCGCCCACGGTAGAATAATAGAGCAAATGTGGCGCACTGGGTTGTCAAGAGGCCGAGGTCACTGTGGAGATTGAACATACGAGTTGTAAGTGAGCATAACTGACCAGAGGTATAAGGGTGAGTGAAACAAATATTTCCTAGGTTTATATTTGGTAGAGCAAGAGAGGCGGGGAAAATTTGTTTAATTGGGCCTTCGGGGTCACTGAAAATAGTGAACTTTGGTAATGCTAAACTATTACTTCGCTTCATAACGAAAAGTACCCAGCCATCCGAATCATAAGGAAAGCAAAGTGTTACCATAGATTGAGTTCCCTTCAGCTCTTGTCGTTCAAGGTCTCAAATATCAAAAACTAACGACGAAATACCTTCGTGCAAACTCAGTGAGGGGAAACGTGAGATAAATACAGAAGTTGAAAAGATTTTTGACATTTTATGTCTTTACTTTGCTACATAAACTCGAAAATTTAACAGCCAAGTGTAACGGCCAAGCGTCACGAAATTTAACCTTGAGGCCAAGTGGACAAGGCAACGTTTTAACCCGAGTTGCAACCACAGCCCCTGTGGCGTAATGCATAAAGCATTGGTCTCCTAAACCGGAGGTTGTGGGTTCGAGTGCCACCAGGGTTGCGATTATTTTTTTGACATTTTATGTCTTTACTACATAAACTCGAAAATGTAACGCGGGATGTGTAACAGGAAGCGTCACTAAATTTGTGTTGGGTTAAGTGCATGGTAACGTCTGTTACAAAATCTAACGCTTGGTAACATCACACGTTTTAATAACCTCAGTGACTAAGTGATGATGTCGATTGCAATCGACGCAGCCAGTATATCGAAACCATCAACGAGCACAATCAAACGTAGTTATCATTGCATAAAAAATAAAAGAGATAAAATCTTCCTAGTGGTTGCGTACTTGTACGAAAGCTGTACCCACCGTTTGTGTTAGTTTACTTGTGTCATTTCTTTAACCCTGTGGCCGAGTGTTTTTTAATCTCTCCCTTACTGCACTACTTATAACAAGAACAAATTCCCGTAGTGGTCTACTTATCAAATAGTACTTCGAGAACTTGAAAAAAATTGCCTGTTGCCTTAAATTTCAAGCTTTTTCAAGTACGGCTCTAACGACTAAAATCAAACTTAGTGGGTATTTTCAACCAGACCTACTCGTATGTAACTATGTAACTAACCTATGTAACCAGACCTGTGTTCTCCGTGAATGGTCCCCTGTTAGCCCGAAGCGCGCCAAAACCTTTTTCTTTTACGTTTCCAAATTTTCTGCAGTAAATACTGAACTGAATTTGATTGGTCTCTCTCCAAAATTGAGTCAATTGTAACAGTCTTAGCAATAGCTAGTTTTCGTTTGAAATGTGAAAAGAAATTCCAGTGCCAGTATTGGAAACAGTTCTGCACCATAACCATTTCTGCTCGATTCCGCAAAGAACAACCACTTTTTGCGTATATCCGTCATTGAACTCAACGACTCGAGATAGAAGCGAGCTAAAAAAAGGTCCAAACCAAAACCACCTAACTGCATGAAATCCAACCCCCCTAAATCCTCCATTTGCAAGCAAAGTTAGCACAACTCCCTAGTCTGCATTGTGCACCTGAAAAATCACATGATGAAATAGACTTGAACCTCCAACTTTGATTTTGTAGCTTCAGAAAATCGTGGGATCCGGGGGCGTGTCCGAAACGGTTGATTTTCTAGGAGGTATCCGGAGTGAAATTTTGTGTGTGTATTCTTCGCAATTTTTAAATGCCGCGTTTAAGGTAATAAGTATTGATTATGGCGACGATACATAAAAAAAACGTTCATCTGAAATGCTGCACGGGCTCATATTTCATTCGTTGAAACGAGCGAGGACGATGAAGCTGATTTAACATGAGGCCAAATTACAACTTAAGAGGCATCGATTTAGGATAGAATAATTATAAAGGGAAGGAGTCGCCCATTATGACGGTACCCCCACACCCGGATCATCAAGCGGCCATGGCCTTAGCGAACGTAACGACCGCTCCTCTAAGTTACTTTGTCGCTGCTAACATCCCAACGTTTCCTGTCTTTTCAACACCGTTGAATTCGCTCAATTTGGTGCATTTCGTATTCAAGCGACGGGGTGATCTTTTCACACAATCATTTTTGTTAGATTACATAGTGACATTTTATTTTGAAAATTCAAGTTTTACTAATAACGAAGACAAAGTAACGAAAAGACATTTTACTATGGGGCTTTTTTTCAAGTACGATGGAAGAGATCCAGAGGCAGAAAAAACGAGTGGGAAAGAATGAATTTTTTATCTTAACACCTGGGGGGAGAAGGTGCCTCGTGCTCCCTTTCCATTTCTCCAGGATTGAAGCACAAGAAAGAATCACGTCCCCTTGACGTTTCCGTACAATACAACAACATTAAACTGTGTTCTCTCTCCCTTTTTGAGTAGATGGACTTTTATATTTCATCAACAGAAGAACGGTTCTTCTAAACTTCCTTCCCAAACTAAATCTCCTTTTAGGATACTTCTTCACCCTTCATCTACCGGCGTGTCTTACCTATCCTACTGGTGCTTTTTTCATAAGAGCATGAGCCTACAGTAACTTGAATATCGACATTAAATCAAGTCTTATCAAAATCATTGTTCCTGAACACTCATAATTATTAATTATTATTGAGTGGGATTGCCGACACACACCACATAATATCCCCTTTTCCTGCTCTCCGTTGAAAAGTAATGCATTCATTTCCACCCCTCGAGGGGCTAAGAACCTCTACGACATAATTTATCGTTGTCAATATGCCAAATCGTTAAAGAGTAATGGCACCAACTGTCCCATTATTAAACGTTCTGCTCCGTGTGGTGTCCTTATTCCAAGTACTGCTGGTAAATATAAATTTCGTTTTGATATTATCTGATGAGCATATTACGAATCTAACCAGAGCGGCTCTTGTAATTTTTGTTACTGGAGTTAAAATAAACTTTGAGCCCGAAAAGCCGGCACCTTTTTGAAATATTTCTCACATTCAGAAATTTTTCGTTGGGCCAAATTCAATGAGATCATCGATCGCTTCAACTTTTGTCGGCATATCGTGAATTTCGCGTTCGTTGAGAATTTTTCTTGAAGAGGGTTACCCGACTAAACAAAAGGTTATACTTTGTGTGCTCTGAGCCTGATTCCACGATGATCCTCGAAAAATCGCAAAAAGGAAGGCGGCTCACTCGCAACTTTAGTTTTCGTTGAAATATTTCGTACTCTCGCCCTAAAAATAGACTTCCAAAAACGCAATTAACTATCTCGTTTCTCTTTTTTTTACATCACGAACGAGGAACTACCTTAGACTGCCGCCAGTTTCGAATGTACCGCAGGCGGCGAGAGGGAAGGACTTCTTTATTGAAGGTCGCGACTCAGGTGTCCCGCCCACTCGCTCTGAATCTGTTGGCCGGTCCAAGTAAAGGAAGTTGGTATGGTCTGAACGAATCAAGGTTGGCCGTGCCAAGGGGAGCTTGACTCTCTCTCTCTCTCTCTCTCTCTCCCTCTATGCATGAAATCAGACACCTGACCTTTCAGACGATAAATATTGGCTACCTACCAGGGATTTTCAGGTCCCTTTTCTGCAACTTGCAATCCCGCATACGATTAAATCGCTCAAATTAAGTCGTGCCTCTTGTCGTTATTATCGGACACCTTCCTGCCATAATTAGCGTGAACTTTGTCATATATCGAACTTATTGAGTAACGTGGAATTAACGTAGTTCCCAATTTCGCTGATTAAAGAAATTCTTAAAACTCGCGTAAGAAGAACAGAGGATATTAAAACATAAAAGCCACCCTGTGGTCGTTTTTACTTTACTTAGCCCTAATATTAAAGTTGTGTACTCACAACGACATCAGGTCCAGCCTACACTGTGATTATCTTGGTGATGAAAAAAACCAATTTTGTCACAGCAGTAGCGATCACTACTACGAACAGTCCCTTACAACTGAAGCTCAAAATAAAACGTTCAGCCCTGGGAAAATGGCGATAGCAGCTCTATAAATGATCGACTGTTTCGATAAACATTTTTTTAATTAGAGCTTCTTTTAACAAATTCCACTAAAACCATTTGAGTTCTCCAATAACCTACCTGCGCGAAAGGAGTCAGATAAGGATTATAAAATAATTGGAAACAACCCACTAAATTCGTGAATCCGATCTAACGTTTTGTTGCAGTGTTTTTCGAACAGTAGAAACCACCAAAACTCTCCTGAAAACAATCATGCACAACCTGATATATTACCTTTATTCTGGTTGTTCAATAAAGGTCACAGTAGGCCGCAGTAGGACACATCCAATAAGTTCCGTCACTATATATTATTTCTTTTTATACTTTATTTCTTTCTATGTTTAAAGTTTACAGTTCCACCAGGTTCAATTTTTCCGTGTGATTGTGAGCAGTAATTATCGTGTGTATGCGTCTGTTCCACTCATACTCGTACATTATAACGTTTGCGTAGTAAGATTTTCAATTCTATCTGCCCACGTTTTAATTCAGTTAAAACCAATCTGGAACAATCCTAACACATTTCTTGCAAAACGTGTTCTGATGCGTAAACCTTTCATTCGCCCCAGCTGGAGGATTTGCCACACTTCACATCTCAAACATTTATTTTGCTCGCTCTGCAGAAATTGAACGTCGATTTAGCCAATTGCCAAATATCTTGAATATCTCATTTCAACGTGTCTACCACTACTTAGTGAAATCCAGTGCGTTAAACAACCGTGTGAGTCCAATTAGGTTTTGTCTCCAATACGGAATATCACTTTTGTAATTGTTTGTCGTCAACAGAGTAGTCTTGAAAAAAATTTATTTATAAAATATATGTGTACAACAGATTCCAATATTGAAGCATTTGTGCTGTTTCAACAAAACGTTTATAGCAGATTTGATATTCACATCAAGCAATGTACAAGGGGAAAATTAGAGGAGAAAAACGTGAGGACGTTGGTCTTCAACTGTGTATCATTGATTGTGTCTTCTATTGCTATCAAGATAATTCCTCGAAGCCTTGTGGAAAGAATCTACATCATGGTGGACAGTCAGGCCACTCTCAAGGCCTTAGCCTCATACTGTCTTACATCGTGGCAGGTGTGGGAGCGTCTAGCTGGACTGAAGGCCCTGGCCGAGGACAACAGTGTAACACTGTGTTGGGTGCCAGGGATTAGGGTATATTGGGAAACGAACGGGCTGATAGGTTGGCTAAAAATGGATCGGCGCAGATCCCTATTGACCCTGAGCCCTTTGTTGGGACTACCAGGAGCCACCTACGTAGAGAGGTTGGCAAATGGGAGGATAGGTGCAGGGCTGCCTTAGACAGTCAAAACTCTCCATCCGGCTCTCCAGCGAGAGGTTCAAGGAGGTGCTTGCATTGGGGAGGAAGGATATGAGGACCATATGTGGCCTGTTCACAGGTAACTGTCCGCTGAGGTACCACCTTGCAAATATTGGCAAGTGCGAGGTACAGGTATCCAGGTTCCACGAGGTAGGGCTAGAGACGGCAGTTCATGAGCTATGCGTATGCGATGGGCTCACGGCATCGCGCCGTTGTGTGTTTTGGAGGCCCTTTCTTCAGCCAGAAGAGGTGGTGAATGCGGATATCCTCCGCTTTGTGCGGGGGTGGTGGGGGCGCATAGGTGATGTCACACCAAGTGAGACCAGTGCCATGGGGCCTGGGGGTGGTACAGGGGTGCCATGATCTGAGGACCATGGACGCCCTTACAATAGGCCCGTATGTGGCTGCAGTGAGGGTATCACCTGCATCCACCGTTTCAAAGAAAAAAAAGCCTTGTGGAAAAGTTAATACCCCATCGCTAACCTACTTCTCTACTTCATGTCTTGCTAAACACACTCGCATCTGAAGTTGCTCCTCTGGATCTAATACAAGGCTTCTTGTCTAAATTTGCAGGAACGAACGTTGCCCTAAGACGGCCGGCAAATCAATCGACGTCGCTTCGAGGAGGACCAGCAGGCAACGCCAACGATGGTGACAAAACGACGGTTCACGACGGCAAAAAATGCACCGAGACGATGAAAGAAGTGTCACCTTGGTGGCAAGTTGATCTTCTCAGGCCATACCCTATTAGAGTTGTCCGGATCACGACACGAGGGTGCTGCGGTAAAGAACGCCCAAGTTTTTTGTTTTGCTTAGGCACATCTCGAATATGTTATAACGTCATTCTTAGATATATTATATGTTACTATTTTTCAACGATGAACTTTGAGTATTGGCGTATACAGGCACCAGCTTCTAGTGAAGTATATTCACAACTAAAAAATTGCTGTCATGTACCACTCTCATATAGTCTTTGCTCAATGAATTAAAATTACGTTGTTGAGAAGACACATTAAATTTAAAGTGCAACGTCTTACGTTCACAAATTTGAAGCGCCTACATTTTTTGGCCACCAAAGATGTATCCGAATGGGTCATCCATTGACCAGTAACACAAAGAAAACTAGGTAGGCAACCTAGTGTCAGACAGAGCTCAAACTATTTCCAAGCCAATGCTAGGGGGCGATTCAAGAGATTTTCCCAGAATGGCGTCTCCCAAAACCTCGTTCATGAATCCTCAAACGTCCTTGTCCTTGGAGACGACGGTTAATCCTTCGTCCAGCGATTTCAGATTAGAACGATCAAAACAAACTACGCCTCAACATTAGAACTTTTTCCCACCGACTCCACAATTGTACTCGAGCTTCCCAAAACTTTGTTGTACTTTCCCATCGTACAACACGCTCCCCAGTTGACCTCCAGTCAAGGACTGTTCTCGCTAATTGTTTTCTCTCTTTTCACTTTGAGCCTCCCAAAAGGCAAGATAAGAATTAAAAAGAAGGTTGAGTATTCATCTTTACGGTTTGAGACCTACTGAATAAAGAAAACACTAATTAGGTGGACCGCGTGGTACTCTGCCGGCAGTCAGACTGGGCTCATACTTTTATTGTTTGTTTTTTGGCTATTTTGGAGGGACGAAAAAAAAGGTTATGAGAAGGCTCCATTCATAAGAACTAGGATGGGGTAACAAAATGTACCAAAACTAACGGGTTGTTTTTTCTTCAAAATCAGCTTTGAAGAGTTTTTTAAACACATACTCTGTAAATCAACACCTGATTTCATTTCTCGATAAACACCCGTGTCAAGTTGCGGCCGGCATGTTGCCCTAAGAAGCATTTGCGACAGTTTTGATTAAATTTATAGGGTGTCGTCATATGGCAAATACGTCTATCTTGTTCAACGCTAATGTTCCTCTTAGAGTCTATTAAACGAACTCAAAAACCAAAAATGAGCCAAAATAACATCCTCGATCTCCGCAAATTCAACGACATTCTGTGAATACGGGCTTCCTATCTTCGTCTAACCACATTCCCCGGGCAACATACATAAGAATGAAGTGCATAAGTTTGTTCAAAATCAGTTAAGCCGGTTTTGGAGGAAATGTGTCTTGTATCATGTCTCCATTCAACGGATAGTTACAGAAATATTTGTACGGAACAAAACGTGAATATATGTTGCTAGAAGAGTGTGAGTAAATTCAGTTAGATATTTACTGGGGAATATTTGAAAACGTAGAAAAAACACGCGTTTTAGTTCCAGAAATATTCCTGGCGAACAATTTATAGGTATTAACTAGTTAAAAATCATTCTGTGCGTTTAGTGTAAACCGTTAGAACTAATATTTCCAAAAAGGAAACAAAAGGTTTTTTACTTGTTGTATTTTTTAGTCAGGAAATATTTTTCGTCCGCCGTCCGAGCCGTTTTGTGCCCTTTAACTCAGTCTAACAAATTCGTTCTTTCGAACAAAAATTCCATTCGGTATCTAATTGTGCCTGCCTGTTCGGCAAACCGATTGGACGAAGCTCACGGTTGTTATGGGCAACAATAACGGAGTGTCTGCAGTTTTATCGCAAATACGCCGTATTTGGTATCGTTCGTTTGTTCGTGGTGTTGTGTTGTTGGTATTTTTGATGCTGAGTCGAATGAAACAATTCTCAGAGGTGTATGACTGCCTCTAGACCGCAAATAGTGAAATCACAGTAGTTATAGTGAGACAGAGTCTGATAATTGAAGGAACTTGTGGGACAAAAACTACAGCGAAAGTAATCTTTTCATCGCTTGTACTTCCTCCCACCCGTCTCATTACTTCCGTAATGGCGCCTGGATTGTTTGGTTTTCGTCGTTCCCTCTCATGTTTCGTATGGTTTACTGGTATTTTTCGATGCTGAATTGAATGGGATGGGTCTCGGAAGTCCCTGACTATGTCAAGCTGTGCCAGAGAATATGAACCGTAGTGTAATAATTGTCAGCGTTTTTTCATAGATGCCTAAACTCATATAAAAAACGAAAGATGGACATTAAATAGTAGAAGTTACTTTAAAAGTTGAGACGTGAATCAAAATCGTACCAGCAGTTTTTAAGAAAAATGGAAAACCCTCGGGATTGGTACTTTGATACTCCCCCCCCCCCTCCTTCCCACTCGTTAAATGATGACTACCCATAACCTTTTTGCCTCTTCGACAAAAACGAACAAAACAAACGCTTTGCTCAGTAATACTCTAACTGATGAATTGATTAGCCCGATTAGCCCGAAGGGGTACCTTTCAGTAACCTTCGCGCATTTTGTTCTCCCCAACTATTTCTGCCATCAGCCGTTAGATGGCCGGAAAATGGCATTTACTGAAATATGGCGATTTCATAAAGATCATGGGGAGCTTTATTAGTGGTATTCCAACTAACGGGATAACCCTTTAGTAGATGCACTGCTTATGACTTTCTTTTCTACACCTTTTGTATGCACTCTCAGTCTTCGCTGTGCGCTAGACGTAGACGATGTACTCCGCTGGCTACTTCTACGCCCCACTTTTTCCACATCGTTGAAGATATCCTCTTACGAAAGCTCAGAGAGACAACAAGGTTCATTGAAAAGTGCATAGGTAACCCACATAGTGGCCCACTGCTTTGATTTACTTTTGAATAACTTGTGAAAAGTCCCGGTTTTCTTAAGATGTTGTGAAATGGAATGAAAGTTTCCCCCCGAGGTCGTTAAGAACCGCAGTCTAAGGGCTGTTTTCAGGCCAAGGAGTTCATTTCTCAATGGAAATAATGCCCAGATTCAACCCGTGAAATTGATTGATAATTATCGGAGTGAAAATGAGTTTAGGAAGCTGCGGTCAGTGAGAGGGGCATCCGCTCTGATTATATGTCGAAAGAACAAAGGCAACTGAGTGTTCCAATGAGCTTTGCAGACGGTGGGTTCATTTCACGCTTTTTTTTTCTTCCCTTTCGACCTAATGAAAGGTCATACAGCGGTAACTGCTCTGGTCATCGATCTCCGGAGCGTCTTCAGTCTTCTCAGCCAGATCTCTCCGGCTCTTTGAAACTCCCGTTATATGCGTCATTCGTAATTGATGTTTTAAACGTTTGAAGGCTCCCTGACATTAGAATCAAAAGAATGCGAAGCGGCCAGCAATTTACTTCGGGTGTAGTTCTCGAACGGATTTCTTGATACTATTTAGAAAGGTCGAATTAGATATTGCGAGGTGAATTTCTAATTATTGTATAAACTAGTCCGTATTCATTTTATTATTTTATAATCTTTATAATTTTATAATAAAATAATCCCTAATTATTTTATGGAGAGCTTACAATGATGATAGGCAACAATCAGGAGTATCGGGGCACTGATTAAAGCAACAGCTTGTCGTTACTGGTTCACACTTCTGGCGGCGCTGTATGTTCTAGTTATGATTTTAAATGCTAATTGTATTAAGAATGTCAACGCCATCCTTTTATATGCTTTTAGTTCTCGTACCGCACAGTTTCTCAGGAGGCAGTGCTGGTGGTGGCGAGTGTTATCCCAATCCACCTTCTGGCAGCTGAGTGAAAGGAGCTGTACTTATCAAGGTGGCAACCGGAGTATGGCCGCCAGAAGAGAAGAAGGGCTGTGACCCTTGGAAGGGGCAAGATGAGTGGGACATAGCTGGAGCCTTTAGGGCTTACTTGCACCGAATCGGAAAGGCTGCATGGCAATGGATGATGCTTCCCATGCCATCTTTTCCAGCCAGAAGTGGGAGGCTAGCGGTGTACAGTGGACAAGACGGTTGGTCAGCTCACGAGAGGCATCCATGCTGCATTTGGAGGAAGATTGGAGGTGCATTGCTCAATTTGCCGGGCCCAGTCATGAGAGGCTGGAGCTGGCTGATCCAGGGGTTGGTATCATACTGGAATCAAGAATGAAAGCATGGAGGAAAGACGGCTCCTAAACATCCCTAACTGCTAATCAGTATTGGAGGATGCACGGGATTGGCGGCACACTGCAAGATTCTCGTGAGGGTGAAGAAAATATGAAAGAAACGCTGCCATCCCAGAGAGGCATGCGATTGGTTTTCAATACGCAGGAGTAAATCCATGGGGATACTAGGAGCAAACCCACCTTCCTACGTCCCAAAAAACAAAATCTTTTTATATAAACACCAGCATGCATATCTCTTCCATGCAGACGGCTTATAGGGTTTCGATGAAATGTTTACCCCCTCCTTTGCTCTATAAACCTGAACGAAACGTTACATTTTTGTTTTTTTAACTTCAAATACGCTAGTATCCGTTTTGATTCATCTTCGTGTAATGACACTGCTCCCATTATGGGCAGCGTTTTCCTTAGCCCTACGAAGTAGTAATTAAAGTCATGTAATTGACTGAAACTTGTTTTTGAGTTTTCTTCAGATCCTTCGTTTTACAGGCTTCTGAGTCCGAAAAAAACATCATTTATTTGCTTTTTACAATAAACAGCTGAATTAAATCAAATTAATACCCTACAAGCTAATCAACATGGCCCGCAAAAATAAGGCTACCAGCCAAATCGGTTCAGAACTTGTTACAGTTACAGAGATCAAAAGAACAAAATGTTTTTCCACAAAAATTATAAAACACTTTTCAATTAAATTTTGGACGTAGACAGTTTCGAATACCACAGCGGTAATTTAAAGGCGTCATCGGTGGGAAAATGATAAGAGTACCACAAGAAATCATCAAAATTGTCGGCGTGTTGCAGTTTGCTCTGTAAAAATCACGCGTTCATACAGTGGTAGTTTAATAGCGGTTACAGAATAATTAGAGACATCATCGTGTTGCTCTGCTCAAGAAAAATTAGTATGATAGATCACTGCCCTCAACACTATCAGAGTTTGAACTTTCTGACTTGCCTTTGATAATGAACTAGTTTCTTTCGATATTCTCAGCTCTACCGAATAGACACGAATTGGTATGTCCAACAATGTCAAAGTACTTACGTACGTACTAGAGCTCAAACACTCCACGCTCAGACCAGTTTAACCATCCATCCGGAGATGTGTGTGTCACATTAACTGTTTCCTAGTTACTCTGAAATCTATCATGTATTTTTGGTTTTGGTGATAAGATTATGCTGATCACATAGTTCTCCATAGAACGAACGTGTCATTTTCCTGATGAGTCAATTAAGATCTCGCCTAGCAAAACTATAAGGAAACGATAAAAAGGCACTTATTGAAGTCACTAGCAGAAAGAACGTTCTGGAATGTAGAATTGTTGAAACATGAATTACAATCAAACGGAGAACGAAGGGCGAGGATTAGATGAAATTCACTAACGTAGAAGGCGTAGATGAACGTAGAAATTCAAATTTTTGATGTTAATGGCGGAATGGGAGACAGGAAAACGAATAATACGAACACTTTTATGATGAAGAAACTCTGGAACGCTCTCAGTCGGATCAGATCACTATCGCTCGTCGAGATGCGTTAACTGTTCAAGAATTCCTGTCTGAGCTGCAGACCTAAGCAACGTGTTGGTTTCCTCAAGTTACGTCAACCTCTTGGCAATTACAATTCGAATCCATTTCAACGCTACCTTAAATTTTACAGGGCAGCAACCTCTTCAGGATCTCGAAATACGCGTTGGAAACAGCAGCAGCGATCTTCAGAGGAACCCTCTCTGCGCTTGGTTTCCGGGAACTCTCGGTGAGGTTCCCTTCATAGGTTAAGAAACGTTAATTAAGGAGTTTTCACATTCTTTCTCGGCTCATCTCGCTGTCTTTATTGCGTCTATTCCAGAGGAAGGAGTCACGAAGGTGTTCAATTGCGCCAGGACGCTAACAGGACAGCATGTCTTCATTCAATTGGTCGGTGTGGAAGGCTCGCTCTCTCTTTGTGAGGTTGAGATCTTCACTACTTCAGGTAATTGCTCTCTGGCTCCTCTCGCATTTGTTTCGTGAAAAACGAGTTCCTAAAATCTCGAAACTGTTCTATTTTGAATATTCGGTACGAAGCAACGCAAAACTTTCTGAGAAACTAGTCAATTCCGTGTTATGAAATATGCACATGGAACAGCGTTGTGTTTTCATTCAACTCATTTTTACGTTCCTTAGAGTTGGAAGGCTCAGACGTTTCCGACGACACATCCATATAACACATAACATGAAACTTTCATCTCCAGAAAAATGCCATGAGCACCAATAAATTAGCCAATGTTTCGACAAGAATCTATTTTCGTGCAATTGTTTTCCAATAAAATTCGCTCATATCATACTAGCGTTATCGAAACAATCCAATACTATTCGGCTATTGGACGGCCACAGTTAGAAGCATTCCAGAATGCAAACTAACGGTTTTCGCTGAAAGTTTTCGGCAGCTTCCCCCCCCCCCTGTAATTCGGGACATATCCGAACATTACCTATAGAACCATGTTGACAGTCACATCTATTACCAATACAGTAATCACTCCATGAAGATCGTGGCATAAGTAGCAGCAGCCTGATCAATCTTTAACTTCCAGGACGCCGTGTTATATTTTGGAAATTTGTATGAACCGAGTGACAAATAGTTTGGATTCAGAGCTAGAACGTACGTGGGGCAGTTGAGTAATCAAAAACTCACGTACAGAAAAAAGGAGCGTGTGATGAAAGCTTAAAAAATATAGCGGAAAATCTTGTTTAAAAAAAGTTGAGAAATGTTAAACCGATAAAATCTCTTTTATTTTCTACAGAATTCTCCAACGATCGCTGCGAACGAAGTGGAGTTGGAACTGACGTCGAATTTGCCGCTTTCGATCGTATGTGCTACGAGTTCAACGTCGGCAAAGGAGGCTCGTTTGAACAGGCCAGAGCTTCCTGCAGGTTGAGAAAAGGTGGGGATTTGGTTCACGGCTTCAAAGGCGTTCACAACACGTTCCTCTTGACTGAACTCGAAAGGAGGAAACCAAATTTGAAGACCCAATTGGTTTGGATCGGAGCCCACAAAGAGCCGGGATTCACGCAAAGAACGTGGAAATGGGTGAACGGTACGTATAAATCTCAAATATATTTCGACGTAAATTTCAGGTTCTCGTCATAGGGAAAACATAATTCGGAAATTCCAGCTTTTTAGGGCGCCCCTCTGAAGCTAAGGCGAATGACAAGACTGACAGGACAGCCCTTATAGAACTCATCCATACGTGTGAAGGAAATGAATTTTTTATTTAACCATCAGGGTAGTGGTCGCGCCAAAAGTTCCGCTCTTCCCCATTTCCTGTAAACGCATAATGGCGAGCGTATCGCCTCGAAACTACCATTACCAAATTTGCCGATTACTCCTACGAATCTTTACATTTACACCCTCGCTCCAAAAAATGTCATTCACGATTCTTTGTCCATGATAAATTCTGCAATTGCCGATGTGCTTCGTTGGGATCCTTGTCATGGCATGCTGGTGAACGCTTATAATATTCAAGCCTTATGGCTATTTTGGATATCCAAGGGCTATGTTGGATGACTCTCAGCCACGCAAGTATTATGTCAAGAATCGTGGCGTCTGAATTGATAGTTCCTTCTTTTGCAGAACGACCACAGCTAATGCAACCCATACTGCTCCATAATTTTGATTACACTCTTTTATCAATTGTGCGACCTGAATTGGGCGACTTGAAAGGTTGCAAAGAGCTCAATATGCGATAGTGCGGTTTATCTTCAAGACTCAAGCTTTATGATCATGTGAGCCCTTACTGCCAAAAAACTGGCTGGTTGGATGTATAACGGCTTGACTAAAGCTCTATTTCGCGGCTCTGTTTTTTAAACTCATAAAATTTGGAATAGTGACGAATTCAGCAAAGCAGTTTGCCTTTCTGCGTGCCATCACCATGAAAGTAGTCAGCTGATTCAGGATCCCCTTCATAGGATTACTACCTTCAAGCCGCGGTTTAATGCGTTCGCTACCAAAACAGATTTGTTTTCTTTCTGGGACATTGGAGGGATGCTCTGCTTCTAGGGGCGCCATGAATTTACTCCTGAGCACTGAGAACGAACCCGGAACTGTTTAGCACATTGCAGAAAGTTGCCCTTCACGCCTCTCTGCTATGGTAGCTCTTCTTTCTTGTCTTCCTCACCATCACGAGAATCTTGCAGCGTGCCGCCATCCACATACTGCCTGAGAGGTTCAGGAGAGTGTTATTCTCCATGTCTTCATTTATCATAACCACGAGATACTGGCCCCAGATCAGCCAGACTAATTGATCTATGCCCCTCCTATTTTTATCCGGATTCAACATGGTGCGGACGAATGCCCCTGATGTGAGTCGACCGACTGTGCTGAAACATCATCCACCATTGGCAGGCAGTTTGGGCTTACTGCTTTACCAATTCGGTGCAGGTTCGCCCTAACTGAGAACGTAAATACGTTTGATATGAACAAGGTTGGGTGGCTTAAGAATAATTTAAAAACGGGTATTGGTTGAGCAGTACAAAAATGTAATGTGAATTCATGGTTGTCAATGTTCAATGTTGATGTTGTGTTAATTATAATGATATTTACGAAATATCTTTACTTCCTAACACCGTACACGCGAAAACTTCCTTTTTCACTGTAAGGGAGGGTTTTATAGAAAGTGAAGCGTAATAAACCGTATATTGTTTTGTTCGCAGGGGAAGTTATTGTAAAACCTGCCTGGGGGAAAGATCAGCCCAACAATTACAACGGAGAGCAAAACTGCGTTGTCTTGGATGGAGGCAGCAATTGGCTTTGGAATGACGTCGGGTGCAATTTAGATTACCTCCACTGGATTTGCCAACACAGTTAGTACTATAGTTATTACATCTACTGTTCTCTTATTATTTTCAGTAAACAAAACCAAAATGTCACGCAAGAAACCGACTGGAGTTTTAAAATAAGTTGAACTTGGAATAGTTGTATTCCGGTTCTGGTTGTCTGGGATTGTTGGAATTGAGGATACTACAACAATTTAGCTCTTAAAGATTTTTATCTGTTGGTGTTTTTTATTTTAAATGTATTATTATTTTGCCTGTAGAGCCTCCATCTTGCGGGAGCCCCGACAAATTGCTGAATACTACCATCGTAGGAACGAACTACTCGATTGATGCGGAAATAAAATATGAATGCCCCGAAGGTCACATGCTTCTTGGCTCGAAAACGAGGACATGCTCGACTGCAGGATTTTGGTCAGGAGAGCCGCCGTCTTGTCAATGTAAGAAAAAAAAATCGCTTAGCTGATTATTCTCTGTATTCACTGTTTTTACTAAGGTTACCTTCTCCAAAGTCAACTTATTGCATTTCAAAATATCTGGCGCGACGCATCACAACCCCAACCGCATTCAGCGATTTTTATCACGCTAGCAACTCATTTTATTCAGCTCGTATTAACTTGGCAGCGCGTAGCTCAACAGTGAGATGCTCGTACTTATTTCACGACCCCTATCGAACCTCCAAAATTGATTGAGTTTCTGAAAAAGATAAACTGTGATGAATGGTGGTGAAACGGAAGTGGTTTGGATAACAGAATTTCTGGGGTTACTCCTGATAATCTAATGAACAAGCTTTGGCCGTGCGGTTCATTTGTTGGATTACCACCCAGATTTTTCTGAGAACCAACGTACGAGTGGAATTTATGAGGAAAAAATGCGGCGATCAGATCATTTATGGCACTGCTCTCGTCATCGTCCTACCAGTGAGAATTTTGTAACAACTTCGTCAAGAAGTTTGATCATAGTCGTTAGAACCGTTTTTGAGAGAAAAAAAGTGGTGTTTTGATCACCATGACTGACTGCTATAAACTGAGTGATAAATATATTGTATTAGTTGCAAGAGCGATAAAAATCGCCGAATTTACGTGAGGTTGCGAAAGTAAATCGTGGTGGCAAGTCAACAAGTACGTTACTCGATGATAGTTTAATAAAGTTCAACATCCCACGAAGTTCTAGAATTCAAATTATTGTCGTTTCTTCGACTACTTCTCACAGCGTTTCTCGTATAATTCCATAAATATAATAATTTTTCTTGGCTCGAAAATTCAATTTGTGAATCTCATGAATTACATATATATAAACGTATAGGGAAATTATTGTCAACGCCTAACTAGCAGTGGACTGGTTCCGACGCTGAGCCGCTGTTGTCAATCCAGGCTCGATCCTGGGGCTGACTGGGGACGTTTGTCAAATTGAATCTGAGGGACTTGGTGCAGGCGTAGCTCTCAACTCATGATTAAATGGAGGCCGGCCGCAAACAATTAGGACCTGAAGCCTCCATCAGGAGTACAAACATTCTCATGTTTCAATTAGACTGAAAGCGTAAGGGGCTTCATTGATCGAAGAGCAGCGCAAAATGTTCCTAACGTGGCTGGCAATCTGTCCCTTTTTTTAGGTAAACGCGAGTTTAAAAATAAAAGCCAGGGTGTCTTGTCGAGATTAAGAGGCGTGAATTATTAAGAAGTCGCTCAACTTTGGCGTGAATTATTTTTTTAACGACCAGGCGGTCGAACAACGGGTCAAAGGGAGATGAAAGGTTCACGAAGTTGAAACCTCCCAGAGAAGAGCCCAAGGAGCGTACTTTGTACGTTTCTCAACACGATTCTTGTTCCGTTAGTGGCTACATCATGATGATTTCAGAAATAGACAACCAACTGGTTGCTCTAGGTTTTCCAGGAATTTTTGAAATGACTTCAATGACTGTTTTTGGTTTATAATTCATTCTGTACACCCCCCCCCCTGAAAATTTGACATTTTACGTTTCATGGCATCGGGATTCTAAATCTGCGACGTCCGTCCGTCGTCCGCCGTCGTACCTCGTGATCTAAAAAAATCCGTACTTTCGCACAAGCCCATGGTTGTTAGGGGCGAAAAATGGTTTAAAAAATTAACAAAAACGCATGTATGGCCGTTTTAACGCAAATACGCCGTGTTTGGTATCGTTTTAAAGGTATTTTTAGATGCTGGGTCGAATGGAAGAGTGTCACACGAGCACAACTGCGTATTGATCGAAAACAATGAAATTACAGTAATTATTGTAGTAATGAGCCAAAGTCTATTTATTAAAAGAACTCGCGAGAAATACTGGGAAAGTAATCGTTTCGACGTCTCACACCAACTATCCGTCAGCTCGACCGGTCACGTCGTGCCAATTGCCTAGAATTGTCTGGAATTTGTCATTTTCGTCGTTCCGTTGTAGCTGGGTAACGCTTCCGTCGAATGGGACAGTTCTCAGAGCTGTGAAACTAGGGCAAGCTGTTCAAGAAACCGCATAAACCGTAGTGTAATAATTTGCAGCGTTTCTGAATGCATCTGCACAAACCTTTAACGTGCAAACTATTTCTTGTTACCAGAGCTTCGAGCGTAGAAAAACAAAATTGATGAGGCCCTGGTTTTTGGTTTCGCGGATTCCAGGCAACGAAACACACCCGAGCCGATCCTTGCTAAGTTCGAGGATTAGTAGATAGCCAGTGGTTTTGCAAGTTTTCGTTCCATTTACGTTCCCCTACCGCTAACCAAATACCAAACTTACTACATGATAGGTTTGAAGCACACGGCGTTCTTTCAACCACCAGAAATACGACATTGGATAATTTAACAGTACATCGGTAGTCTAAGGAATTAATTCCACCGTCCCAACTTGAAAGTACGAAATTTCTTTTTCATTTGAAAGAGTGAAAAGAGAGAAGTATTACCTCCTGGGTTTCGTGTACAAAAAGGGAGAGTAAAGAATATCGGAATGTTGTGAAAAGATGGTGTGCACTGTGAAGAGAAAGAGGAACTAGGTAGGACAGTAGAATCTGTTAGGCAGCCTGGGGAATGGGAGTTTTGTCATACGTATGCTGAGGTGTGAAGAAAAGAGTGTTGTGGTTAAAAGAGAAATCCTAGATTGACTGTGTTAGATTTATGCTTTCTCCTCCCCCCCTTTTAACAATGGTCTCCTCTTTTATTTCTTTTCGCCTTAATCTTGCCTCGACTGGTTCTCCAGCAGATTGTATTCATACCTCCTGCACCACCGCCAGATTTGGGCTTTTCGTTGCTTTGGGAGGCAGTATAGAAGAATGTACGGAATAGATTCTGCTTAAATAGGACATAGTGTTCCGTTCTTTAATTTGGTTGGTTGTAATTATATGTGTGTACGTGTGTGTCTGTGCCTGAAGGTGCAGAGGTTCAGCAAAGGCAACATTTGGCGTCTCTGCAGACGTTTATGAATGGTTGATCCAGAAAATAATTTGTGCAGGGTTTACGTGTCACTGTGCCTCAGTATAACCCCCATATTACAAATCAAGTGGTTTCGATTTCTCAAACGAGTTTAACGCCAGATAATAACACATTATTTACTCTTTCTTTCGTGTTTCAGACGTCGACTGCGGAAGTTTGAATGAAATGGACCACGGGAGCGTAACGTTGACCGACGGAAGGACGTCTTACGGCGCTAAGGCCGTTTACTCATGTGAAGGGAACTACACTCTGGTGGGCGACGAAAAGAGGGTTTGCGGAGACGGAGGGATTTGGTCTGGCAAACAGCCCAAGTGCTTATGTGAGTTCGATTAGTTTTGTCGGTTTATTTTGCCCAACTCCCGCTTCCAGTCTGTCCTCTACTTTCGCTGTCAACCACGTTTTTCCAAATTATAAGCTCATTTGTCTTATTTTTCATTTATTTCACGGTTCACGCGTGTCGCGGAAAATTTAACCGAACGAACGTTTTGTAACCTCAGCGTCAGTTGACGTGAATTTGTTTTGGTACTACTGCAGTCTGGCTCGTAACCAAGAAGAAGGGAGCGGAATGTGGAGAGGAGAAAGAACGTACCGTCATAAATTTCCAGTAGTCAGGAGTAGGGCGTGTTGGAGGGGATTCGTATCCCAATAGCGAAGCACGACCCCAAACCTCATGTTTTTGACCTCGAAGAGGAGATTAAGAGCAATTTTAACCGTCACAGTGTCCGCAGTGAGTTGTCATATCGTCTTCAACCTAGCACTTGCCAAAGTTGCCCTCTGAAGCACGTGACCACTTCAATGCTGTACCACTACAAACCAAACACTCTAATTTCGGTAACACCTGGCTGTCCGCGACTATCTGCTGATGACGCACCTCGCACTCTGAGTTGTGAATTACATTTAGATCATCAGTTTTAAACCGAGTCTCGATCGCGAGTTCACTCCCACCAAGCTCTCAGTTTGTGGTGGTAAGGTAAATATTCTCCTCCTGTAACTGTGGGTAACACCCTGTTGTGCCCATGATGAGATGTTGAGATTATGTTAATGAGATGAGATGTTGAGAACTTACACTGGCCTAAACACTCGTAACACTAATTGCTCAAAATTGTACAAGATTGAAAGGTAATATGAAACTTTTACCAAAGCGATGAGAATTTTCGGCCACCCTTCTTCAATCTAATAAACTCCTTCCATCGTTCCTACATTTTAGATGAACTGTTGGAGTTTTTGATCCATTGACTGAAGTTCGTAGGACATATGACGACAGAACAAAAACTTCTCTTCTTCATACAGGATCAAGAAATGTACCTAAAAGTTGCAAATCTTCCCGAATAAAATCTGTCGCTGGATTGACATTCAAAAAACCTATGACGGATCTAAGTGTCATTCAATGGATCCAGTCCATGCCTTGTGAGAAACACCATGGGTTGAGAAAATGCCAATGTTTCCTCATATCCTGTCTGGAGTCTCGTAATCTACCTCGAAATGCGTACGAAATTCCTCTCACCTTCTTATCTCTTCTGAGATTTGTTACTTAGCGCCCTAGTGCAAAAAATGTCTACACCCTTTTCTAGTAAACATTGCCATCCGTTATGTGGAACGGCGAAAGTTATTGTATAAATATAAATTTTATTCTGTTCCGTTTCGTCAACCTGGCTGTGCGCTAATCACATTAGCTCAATCGTGATCAGTGGAACGATCTATGATCGCAGTATATTCTGCAACGAGGAAGCAGGGAACGTTTTATACATGTAAGCGCTACCTTCGGGTTTTCTCTAGAGAAAGTCTGTTCATTTAGTGGCCACTAGAATGCAGAGCTCCCACTAAAATCACATGTTCCTTATTTCACGAACGTCACTCAATACTTTACTACATCATTACTTTAGTTCTATCTAGTTATTTACCACAATACCGTTCATTATTCAACGTTAAAGCACCAACTGGTCACAAAAAATTAAAAGTAGAAGTTTGTAAAAATAAACAAAAATAGTTTATCGTACCAAATAATATTTTTTTAAATTTTATCGCGTACGTTACGTGTTTGTGCAAACATGAAAAAGTTTTCATGATTGCACAATGCCGAATGTATCATTTGTTTAATATAAGGTCTCAATTCATTAGCAATTCTTACATCGCTTTCAGCTTATACTCCTTTTTTTCTGCGACCCAAAGAGTAAGGACAGTATAGTAATCCTGTAAAATGAAAAAGGGGGTTTCTTCTAATATTTACGCTTTGAGGCCTACTGATTTCGGCGAGTGGTACGTGTTTGTGTGTTTCCGTAGATCGAGGTTATCGGCTGAACCGATTGAGCTGGTTCTTTTTTTATAGACGCAAAAATTTCCATCGATGGTAAAGGGCGAAAATGGTTATTAATCAATACTTATCTTTTCTTTTCTACAAATGTCTGTATGAAAATACTACGAACGGATATATAGGCCTGAAAAGCAAAAATAGGATTTTCAGTAAACTTACACGGTGTTGAACAGATATAAAAATGAAAATGAGTCGAAAATAATGTTTTTTGGAACTGCGTCACTGGATTTCATCAACCTTGCGGAGTGTCCTCTAGAAATCTATACCCACATCTTTTTCCGCAATTATTTCTGTATCTATCTGTCAAACGGCGATGGTTTGATAGATGATAGCTCGGAAAACGGGATTTGTCGAATAATATTTTATCGGTTTTCCAATATTCCAAAGAACGGCTCTAACGATCTCGATCAAACTTATGGAACACTCTCAATTGTCTAGTACATTTTGTGTCCGATAAATAGCCCTGCAGAAATGCGTTGAACGAAAATATAGCGCCAGGTTACGTATAGTAGTTCAAAGAGTTTTAATATTACTGGGTCTTCTTCTTCAATACCAAAATTTAATTTTTCCTCTATATCATGAAATTTTATTTCATTTCCGCATAAACTTTACCCAAACTGAACTCGTATCTAATTTTAAATTTTTATCGGGTTCTAATTTTGTTGCACTTCATTTTCCGACTTTTTCCACTCAATTTCTTCTGCATGTCAACATGATTTTCAATTGTCACACTATTTTTTGGAGTTGGCTCAATTGCTTAACAATCTACACTTTCATTTCATAAAATTTTAAAACAGTTTTCCTACCTTTTGCTCTAAATGAAAACATTTCATCTGCCTCTTTCAACAATTTTAACCTAACTAATTTTCCTAACTCTGTTCTCACAATTTCGAATTCTTTAAAATTGATTGTTCATCTAACTCCATTTCTCAACCCCTTTCGCTGCATTTCTCCGTTTCAACTCGTTTTAAAGCTGGTTCTACTGCCTTTTCCTTTTACTCTCTCCTTCCATTCTCCTTTCTTAATTATTTTTACTAAGCTGAACAGCTATTTTGTCTCCGTGCCCCTATAACTTGAACTCTACGTTTGAACTGATTTTGGCAGAATTACAAAAGTAGTTTTACGCTATTTCTGGACTTTCCTTCCTTCATTACTTCACGAGCTATACTGGATTTTTCACATATTTTTGAATTATTTCCCATGTAAAATGGTTCTGTTGTTGGGTTTCCGAAAACTTAACTCGTAGATTTAACTAATTTTACTTGAGTTGACATTACAACAACTACTTATTCACGGTTATTTGGGTTTGGAGAAAAAGTTTGAGGTCTTAATTTTTCAAGTATCTCAGGTATGCTCAGGAAATAACCGTGTCTTCACATTTCCCGCATTTTCTTTTGAATATTGATTTGGGAACTCACAACCCATTGAAATGTAACTATTCTCGACTAATAATCCGTGTGTGTTGTCTTTCCTAGTCGATTGGTGCCCAGAACCGCCTCAAGGAGAAGGAGAAGGTACTACAGTCGCTGTTAGCGGAAAAAATGTTGGATCGGTAGCTACATACGACTGCATACCTGGGTTCATTTTATTTGGACAGAAGGTAACGAAACTACTCATAATTACTATTCGAAAACGCTGTAAATCACGTAAAATTATGAGTTGTTAATGAATACGCGCGAATATATCAGCGAAAACGCATTTATGAATTTCTTATGTGAACCAGAACCGTTCAGGTTCCACGACGGTTCGATACTATTTCTCAAATAATATTCTGGTGTCCTTAGTGATGTTCAGGTTCGACATCAAATTTGAGCTCATGTGGTTTAGCCAGTTTCTCTCAATCTCGACCCCTTGATACTGACGCACTCACACAGATGATTTTCTGTTGCGGTATTTTTCGAACTCATGAGTATTTGAAATGTACACGTCTTAAGAAAACTGAAATTTCTTTCTTCAGTCGGCTACAACGATTTTCCTTCCTACTTCGTAAATCTAGGAAATGTAAAAAGTTACAGTAGCAGTCGTCGTTCATTCAGAGTTGGGAAATCAGCTAAAAGTAGTCGGAATAACAATAAAATAGTTAGGAAACTCAGATGAAATAAAGAGGAGCAGGTAATCGATAAAATTTATTTGGGGCAAGGCACGAAAATCGTTAGAAAATTTAATTTTAAAAGTGAACTATGAAACTACCGTAACGGTTCAGTTCAGTAAAAGGGAATGGAAGGGGAGAAAAAACGGTATAGACTATTGACAAAAAAAATTATTAAGTAAGAAAGTTTTAAAAGTTATTGAGAAGTGAAGTATCTTCGGGAAATGAACTAAATGCTAAAAAGGTTTTATTAGAGTGCTCAAGGGTCTGAGTGAAAATGGTTGAACACTGTATTGACACGTCAGGGCAGTACAATAAAAAATAGTTGAAATCGACGCCAAAATGCGGCCCTCGCGTTTTTTAGGCACGTTTTCGTTATTATCCTCGTTTAACGAACTGTCAAAAAACCTTTATGGGGAACAATATGCAAGCATTGGCCAGTTAAAGAAATTCTGTGGCGCTGGTGCGAGTGGATTTTCGTAGATATGTGATATTTCGAAAGTTTAGCCAAAATTATACCCTATGTGTTTTTATTGTAGGTGCTCACGTGCGAATTGGGAGGTCAGTGGTCGGGCAAAGCTCCAACTTGTAAGTACGTGGATTGCAGAGATCCTCCAAATATCGACAACGGCCGCTACGTTCTATTGAACGGAACAACAACACACGGCAGCAAGGTCGAGTACATTTGCGACACGGACCACTGGCTAGAGCCGCCAAATAGAAACATTTTGACGTGCATGAGAGACATGAAATGGTCTACTGACCCTCCTTCTTGCGATTGTAAGCCCATTAATCGCTTTGTGGATCGAATTTAGCGTTATCCGTTCCTTCGTAACGTATTGATTTTTGAATATTTGCTTGCAGTGATCACCTGTCCAGAGCCTGAAGTGCCCGAAGATGGATATGTGGTAGGCTACGACTTCAATGTCCACTCCATGATTGAGTATCATTGCGATGCAGGGAGACTTCTTAAAGGAAGACCATCCCTCACTTGTACAACTCAGGGCGAATGGGATGGCGAGCCGCCTTCCTGTATTTGTAAGTTTCTGACTGTATGTCTATTACTCTGTAATCGAATTCAAATGGATCCCCCTTGACGCACCCTCACAACCAACAAAATGCACTGATAGTCCTCTTCGTGAAACAAACACTCTGGTGAATATACAAATATCTGGTATTGCAAAGCGTCACAAAGCTTTGTGATAAGATAAGATAAGACATAAAGGCGATGTGTCTTGGTTCAAAGCATTTTAATGGACTCACTAGTCTTGGAATAGCTAAGATGCCTCAGGCAGTTAATGGACGTCTGGCTATATTTAGGAGTCTGGTAACCTTCACGAAGCTCAGTATAGTCACTAATATGATGATCAGGAAATACAATTTGCAACCAGAAGGATGTCTATGGAAACAACGGTTTAGGCCTTCTAATGATATCAACATTTGTACAGATGGATCTAAAACTCTAGAAGGCAGGAGCCCTGGGGTGTGGATAAGTGGCTCTACGATGCCCATTGCCCTGGGCCCCACTCCAACGGTTTTTCAAGCAGAGATCTACACTATCATTGCCGGGGCAATCATAGCGCATGAGAAAGGCTATAGCAATAAAACTAGCAACATAATGACTGATAATCAAGCGTCGTGTAAAGTGCTGATGAATTACTGCACAACGTTAACACTCGTGTACCATGTGGCTTAACTCCTTAGCAAATGGGATTAGAGTTAACGTGTATTGGGTTCAAGGGGCGTAAAGAGGTCATTGGAACTGAGTTGGAGGACTATCTGGGCAGATGCAGTTTGTCTACTGTATTGGGCCACCAATAGCATCGCTATGACAACCACTCTGGAACTTCTCTGTCACTTGTCAAGAGGACTGTAGGAGAATATGCCAGAAGAATGCATCAGACAGTCTGTAATGCTGCGGTAGTGAGGCACTTCAAACGCTTTATGTCAGAGAAAGCACATGAGATAAAACAAAGCACTCTGAGGATGGAGAGCAAGGACTTAAGGCACTGCACAATGAAAAAACACATGTGTGTTCTGGGGCATAGTCGGCACCCCTCGGTGTAGGTGGTGTGGCACAGATAAGAAGACTGCCTACCACATCCTGGCCTAGTGCTGGAGAATTGAGAGGGAGCGATTTCCTGTCTTCAGTACTACTTCTCCTAGGGTGACATCAAAGAAGGCTCTTACAAAAAATACCTGGCATTCCTTAGAAAGCTGGGCATGGACCAGTGACACATTAGGACTGGCCAAATAGGTCACTAGGCCACGGTGCTCAACCATGCTTTAGGGGTCCCAGTCACAGAGCTACTGCAGAAACGTTAATGAAGATATAAAGCGGAAAGTACTCTGTGAGTCAAATCAAAATTGTAATAGAAGATTTTCGCCCTAATTGTGGAGCAGGCCTGAAGTGGGACACAAGAAAACCATATTCTGGTCTAATAAGATACAGAACGAACGTCAGTTGAACTGCACACATCAGAAACGAGATTAAGCCCTCAAGAACTAACAAAGAATCATTAAAGCCTCCGCCCAACTCCAATTTCGTACACAGCCAGATCATGACATCACTAAGAGCAACTGAATTACCCACGCCAAATCTTTACACCTCACCCCCATCACCACTCTGTGCGAACATAACCCAGGGCTTCCATCAGCTCCGCTAATCTTGCCACCTCTCTATTAGTATTCCTATCATGATTCCTAACCTACAAAGGTCTAAAACCCAGGAAAAATAGATTTGGTTCAATTTGCCAATCCTAGCATTCTTGTCCCGGCCAATGTCAATTGGGCTCTCAAGCACAGTGGTGAGACCCTCGACAAAATAACGAACAAAACTAGAAATATATTGACCCCACAATCAGCCTTCTGAGAACTATAGTTATAATAGTTATCGCAACACCAATTTTTTTCTCAAAAAAGATTCAATCTCGAATAAATTTTTCGTGAGGACCATTCCAAACGAACGTAGCAGTGCTACGTACAATGTGGGAAAATGGCGAGAACAATACAATAAAATGTAAAGCATTTCTACAAAAATCTATTTTACAGTTTTTTTTTCCTCATAAATCCCCCAAATATGGAGCTATAGTTTTAAATAAAATCGTACCTATACGATAGAAGCGTAGTAATGATCATAGTTTGGAGCAACTCTAGAAATTCTGAAGCTCAAACTGTTTTTTGGCAGTTTCCCTCATAATTCCACTTTGAAACAAACAGCTTCTAACAAATTTCGTGCTGATAGTCCTACCAATTATTTATACGTTGATTATTCAATAAAGGTCATGATATAAGCATGAGGGCATTAAGAGAGTATGTTAGCTGTACAAATGGTAAGTTCTACATTGACTAAGAGAAACATTGAGTTAGTTGCCAGAGTGAAAAAAATGGCTGAATGCACGTGAGGCTGAGGATATTTGTGTGATGCGTCGTACAGGATATTTTTCCATTAAAACTCCGTAATGTTTCATTGCTTATTTTCGTAGAATAATTAAACCCCAAGTAGAACGAATAATGAAGTATTCTTCTATACAAAGTTGTTCGATTTCAGTTATTGACTGCGGTAAAGTTCCTCCTATACCGTATGGATCTACCACTTACTCCAATTCAACGACCTACTTGGGAAGTGAGGTAAACTTTTCTTGCTCCAAAAACTACAGACTCGTCGGACCCACGAAACGCGTTTGCCAGGAAAACAAGCTGTGGAGCGAAAATCTTCCTCGCTGTGAAGGTAAATTTTGACGATTGAGTATCAAATAAAATAATATTGACACCTCACAGCAGCACTCTCTAGAAAGATTTTAGCGTGACCTACACCCTAATGCGTAGCACAGTTAGACATGGGAAGCAATTACTCAATTTTGGTGCTGGATCAAGAAGTTGGAAATACATTCACATATTGGGAACACTGAGGGAACAAACAGATAGCCCTCTTGAGATTTGAGTGATGAAGTACTATAAAAGTGCAAGTGGCGAAAATAGTAAAGTAGAGGTGTGAGCAGGTTTCTAATTGACAGCAAGGTTTAAACATTTTTGTGTTCAAATTATTACAGGAATGCATTATAGTTTAGCAAATGATAACACAGGCTATGGCGCAGAGATTAAGTACATTGATTTTCACCTTTGACGATAAATAAATCAATTATTAACTAACTTTCTTCACTATCTATATGAATAATGGACGATTTTCGAGGATCAACCAAATCTTCTGGGTATTCCAAAATCATTTTAAGTTCTACGGAGAAACAAATGTAAAATTGTATTTAAACTTAACTTTAAAACTAAAGATCCATATCCTTATTCAAATGAGTGAAACCCCACCAAGTGTGTCTCAACCATTGAGACAGGGAAAAACCAAATCTATGGCCAGTGTATTCCCCGTTCATGATTACCTCGCTCTCACAGTTTATAATTATCATTACTGATATGAATCAACCCTTTTTAAGTCATCACTAAATCTCACTTTACTTATGTTTCTCCATAGGTATAGAAAATGATTGTAAAGTTCACTGAAAATTTGGCATTAATAACCATTATTTATGAGTGAACCGCAAAAAAAAAAAATTAATGTTCATAGTCGACACATTTGCGATAACTTAGGGCCGTCTTCTCCAACAGCATTGATCTCGTTTAGAGTCGATTAACAGCACCTAACCCGCTCTCGCCACAAGAACGAGCTTCACAAGATTGGGTAAAGCTCTAGCCCCGATCAAACGTTAACCCCAAAAGACATGAGCGTTTCGACGATTTCTAGGGGTATGAATTTAAATTCTGTTGCGAACAAAAGTATTACGAACGACAAGTTGTTGTTAGCGTAAAATGTGTGCTGAGCTTCTTCTTCTCTAGTTTCAGCAGAAAAAACTAGACGTTATATCGCCGTGTTAGAAAACCCAAACGCAAATGGCTTACCTGGGTGGATTTAATAGGAACATATTAAATAATACCAAGCTTTTACACACACATTAGTGTATTAAACAACTTTTATTAAACACGACAATTCTCCCTTCCTCGTTAAAGTTCCTATTGCTTTAATATCGTTAAAGTTCCTTGCTTGTAAAAGTTGTAACATCATAATTTCGGTTTTTATTATTTCTTGTTCAGTTCTCATTTTCTTGTACCGCTTCCGATTTTTTCTTACACGCACAAAGCATTCTCCCGGACTAATTTGGCTTTTTCCTGCAGCTCCTGCAGTTGTAGTACGCGTGTTTTCACTTTATGCTCCTCACGAGTTTTAGCTTCGGAAGAGGTTAATGCGGCCACTTTGGTGTCTGACAATAATTAGAAACAATAATCTGGTCAAATCCGGTTTGTTGAGCATCGGGCATCTACGGAATACGCCCTTTACGTTTACATGACATTTGTTTACAGGACGGGATGTCGAACAGATGCCCAATTTCCTTACTTTACTGTAACTTCATTAGTCCACTGCCTTCTCGATATGGCTTAGTCGCTGCGTAATCACGTCTATGCTAACTGCATCCCACAGTGATCTGGGCCGTAACCAGTTGGATCACTTAGTGATTATGAGATGAAGGTTAAATGACTAAATCAAGGCTAATCTATTTCGTTCTCACCGTGCTTCCCGAGATGACTATTGCTCCATGACAAGTCATGGTTTAAACCACATTGAGAAGGCAATGGGCTAATCAGGTCAACATCCTGTCGCGTAAACAAATGCTGTGTAAACGGTATCCGTGCATCTTGTTGTTGCCCAATCCTCAATAGACCAGATTTGGACTAATTATAATTATTAAAAGCAAAGGTGGCTCTATAATCTCTGCCAAGGCTGAAAATGGTGGGGAGCATGAAGTGCAAATGCGCGTACTCAAACTGCAAGAACTGCAGGAAGAAGATTAATTAGTCCAGAAGTGTGCTAAGGTTGGACAGGAAAAGCCGAAAGAGTTAAAACAAAATGAGATAGCTAAACAAGAAAAAATAAAAATCGAAATCGTGAGGTTACTTGTACATGCTCAAGCTCGAAGGAAAGGAGAATGATTATGTTTGGTAAGTGTTATTTAATACACGAAAGTGGGTGTAAATGTGTTACTATTTAACATTTTCTACCTACCTGCTTTTAAATCCATCCAGTCGAGCCCTTTGTGTCTCTTCTGACACAGCGATACAGGGTTTCGAGTTTTCTCTAAAAACTGCTGATGAATTTTACACGAACAACAATCTATTTTCCAATCATTGTCATCAAAAAGCAACTACATGTATAGACAGCATCTTTGTTTATTATTATCATGTTTCAAAAATATATAAATTATTCAAAAAATAAAACAGATAATAGTAGAAGAGAACAATCGACAGAATATGGTAATGGAGAATAGGTATGAGGATATGATAAGTGCGACGACATAAACGAATTTTGTATTTGTGGGGATGAACCCAAAATAAATCAAGGTTAATATAACACCCTGGCTAGGTAAGTGGAAAACAACAAAATAAACTTGATTTGGATAAGTGTCGCTTTATTTAAGCAAATAAAAATAAAAATTAACTTTATCTTTAAGTAGGCACAACTCAGGGTAGATCTCTTAGTCACAGACATGCATAGTAAGTACGATAGATTTCTGAACAGGTACTTAAGCGGGTACTCACTACTTCTGACGGCCGTGGAGTATATTATAAATTTACTAGATAGTACTTCTGTAGGATAGGGACTTATCCAAGGAAATGGGACGGGAAAGGAACGTAGTACTGGATGTCCGCGAGGTATTACCTTCGCCAGTATTCTTTGGGTTTGGAGCAGCCGGTGATCTAGCTTTGAGCTCCGACCTGAAACTGAGCAAAAGACAGGGACCTCCTCATTATGCTGTTTCCGAGATGTGGTTTGAGAAGAGCTTGAGAGGTGTACGAATATTAGTACCACCTACCGGTACATGATGAGTGGGTATCTTGGCAGCGACACCCCCGGAGAGGATGCAAAGATGGCACCGCACCTCTTGGCGATCCACAAAGGGACGCAGCGATGAATGGACGAACTAGATGACGGAAGACTCCTGGGAAGCGAAATAATCCTGGTAGCTGCTGACGGCGAATACTGGTCCCACAGGCAGATGTAGCAGAGGCCAAGCAGTTGGTGAATAATTATTCTTTCAATCCCAACAAGGTTGAAATCTTGGAAGAGACGAGAATACTGATGAGCTGACTATAGATACAGCAATGCTGGACAGCGGAAAAGAACGAAGGAACTCCGAAATGTGGTACCGGGCCTGTTCTCCCAAATCGCCTGCAGGTAGCAGCACATGATGGATTGAACAATTTGTCTCCAAATTCATCAACGAACTCTACTCTCTATCTAGACTGATCAGCGTTTTTTTATTCTGAAGAATATTATTTACAGAAAATAACAGTCCCACTTCTTAATTGGAAACAATGGCTGGAACGGAAAAAAACATAATTTTCCCGTACGCATTTATGGCCATCTGGCGGAAGACTGGAACGGGTGGTGCCGAGAACCGCGAAATATGAAAGTGGCGGGACTACGAATTATTCACGCTACATAAGGAAAGATATGAGCTAACCAGAGCTAACTGCCCCAATCCATTTTCTGTGGCTAATCTTTATCAGGGTTAGAGCTTAACCAAAGCCGGTGAAACCCATTTTTGGCCGAGTGGAGTGATTAGGGTAGTCAAGAAGCGTTAACGAAGTCTAAACAAGATTTACACGGTTGGTGAAAATGGCTCACAGTGGACATTGATTATGGATGGACAGTGACTAGGGCAAGAGTTAGTTGTGCTAAGTAACAAGATCAATGTGCCATTTTTTCATTACGCTATGTGGGAAGAGATGGTTACTCCAGAACGTTCAGGAGTTTTTGATGGTACTGTGAGGGTAGGTGTGTAGAGGTCTACCTCTATTGTGACATCTATGCGTAATTACATTTGACACTCTAGTTGGCCCCAGTAATTACAGTTTTAAAAGTGTTATATCCTTAGCCCTAGTGAGAGAGACGCTCAACCTCATATCTGGCTACCGTATTAGTCTTATTAGTGTGACGAAGCGAGGGAGAGTGGGGATTGATGACTCCTCGCAAACTGCCAACTTCATAGACTTCAACCTCTTTAGAGTAGTCAATTTTTAGTTGGTATGATTGACTACTTTAGTGAACGTCAGGTTTTTGTCGAGTGTATACACCATTTTCTTATATACGGGCTACAACCTCAATATATCTGATAAAACTTCAAACCCACAGAAAAACCCTGCATCATGCGTTCTAAATATTCAACTGATTTCCAAAAGGTTTCCCCTGAATCGACAAAAATCTGCTGACAAATAATTCACGTTTCGATAATTTCAGAAATTCGTTGCCCCGAACCTGTTTTGGCTGACCACGCAATATTGTCTGTTACGGGCAACGATCGAGCTTACGGCCGAACGCTTATTCGAACGGCTGAATCTTCACCGTCGGTACAAACGTACAAAATCGGAGCTCTTGCCAAATATCGATGCGAAAGAGGTTACAAGATTCAAGGGGACCCGCTCAGCACTTGCGAAGATAACGGACGATGGAGTGGGGAAACGCCTCAATGTATATGTAAGTTGGTTGTTCCACACCGTATTGATTTTATGTTGTCATATTTATTTTGTTTATCGTCAATCATGTGGTGATATGAACAATTGAGACGCTTGTAGTACCAAACTCAGTTGTGTTTCATGGAATAAAGTAATATTGACTACCCCCAACAAAGTAGAGGGGATAGGAACCCACATGTCTGGTTGCTGTGGTCTCTTTTCCACGCAGTCCTTCCAGCTGTTACGAGAGGGGTATGGAGATGCTTTTGATGAGCTGCTGACTCAGGCAAAAATTACGGCAACCGCACCTGAGCTGACTTACGTCGAGAATTATGATCAACTGTCTTAACCACTAGACCACGATCAACCGGTTCCTTTGAAATAGGAGTCAGTCAGTACACAGCTCACGACCCAACCTCTCTATTGAAAGCAACAAGACCCATATATCCTGGCATAGTGCTGGCTCATGGACTGAACCTTCGCATGTTTCATACAGTTTTAGCCTTGTGCTGTAGCAACTAGGACATGCTTAATTTGTACAGTAAAGTGAATTTAAGTAGAAATGGAATTGTGAGAGATCAAATCAAACAACACGCTTTAGGCGCTTTTTCTGCACCACACGATCAACAGTTCTATGCCAACACCCTGATTCTATTGGTATCCAGCTTTCAAACCTCCATGAGAGAAACCGTTGAGGCATATTTTCTGGTTTTGGCATTCCAGAGACAATCCAGACACCTAGCATTACTATACAGGGCTAACAGTGCAATAACACCTCACAACAGTACTTTAATAGAGGGCATTTATGATTTGGGTTGGTGGAAGTAATGCGACTGAGTACGTCGTATTAGCGTTTCTTGACAGCAAGGATCCACCACACCACGATCTGCCGTAGACAGAGGCTACAAGAAAGAGCTGTTACTCTTTGGTGGTGGGGTCTGGAGCCAACTAAGCTAATCACGCAGCCATAAACACGTCTTACTGCCATGTCATACCACCACAGATGGTCCCGAGCAAACCCAATACCAGCCACAGCGTGAGCATCATCCCAACCAGATGCTTGTAGAGCAAGCAGGGCAAGAATGGAATAGTGGTAGAGAGATACTAAGTCCTCCCTTCGCCGTGAACAGCATCCCCCCCCCCCAACCAACCGAAGGCTCACTATAGCAAAACGAAGAAAGAACGAGCTCAAACGGTTCAGACCACGTTTTTGAATCAACTGACGTCAAAATGTGATGATCTAAAGAAAACTCCACTTTTTCGTTGCAGAATTGAAACACTTTCCTTAACTTTCAGACAGTGAGAAATAAAAATAGTTTACATGGAAAATAGTCGAAAATTACGCCGTTTGTGTGTTGAACAGATCCTATAGCTAGTACTAGCTCTTAAGAGCAGTTTGAACTAGGAATTAGGCTGACATCGCTTGGTATGCAAAATATTTATTGCTCTTTAGCATCCGTTGATGTTCTAGTCAATAATCTGATAGTGTTAATTATTAACAGGTTCTCTTTACCTCAAACAAGCGATCTTGCACCAAATTGCTAATATCGAACTTTAACCGAGGATAAATTATGACTTCTCAGGGTATATAATTAAAGCTTTAATGTAATTTTGCACATCATTGTCGTGGCCTCTCGTGTATTTAATTTTCTTTTTAATTTAGTTGTGGACTGCGGAGTTCCTACTGAACCTGCTCGGGGTAAGTTCACGTTGGCCTCGAATGCGACTTACTACGGAGCTGTCGTGTTGTACGAATGTGAGGATAACTACGTGCTTGATGGATACGCAAGGAGACTTTGCCTGGATAATGGAACTTGGAGCGCTGAAACTCCTTTTTGCAAAGGTGAAATTTTAATAAGTCTTTCAGAATGCATGGAATGAAAATGTGTGTATTGAATAATAAGAGCTGAAATCGAACGAATCATGTAGGCATAGGCTGAAACGTCAGTCTATAACGATGTGGAATGAAAACCTCTTCACATAAAAGCCAATACATTCAATTTTTCAGGTATGTACGACTAATAAATGAAACAAAACCGAGAATTAATTAAGAGGGAGGAAAACTGTTGAATGTTGTGCTGCTGTGACTGATGAACAAATATAAGGAAAGAAAATTCGGCGTGTGGGGAAGAACCCACTATTTAACTTCTGAGATAAAAAATAATTTTTAAATTGGACCAAGGCCAGGAAATATGAAAGTCAGACGAAAATACATTTAAAGAAATTGTAAATTCTTTAATAAAAAAAATTAATTGTATAAGGCACTTCTCAGGGCAGTCACTCGGCGACAAAAAAAAGAAGAAAGGTAGCAAGCAATACATGGACTTTTAATATTTAACTTTGTTAAGTCTGGTAAAAATTGTACCATTATCCTACGGCCATGGATTGAACAACTTAGCTAGGTACTTATCGATATTTTGGATCGGGCGATCGGACAGTAGGGTCGAGAAGGAAACTGGCATTCAAGGCAGCTATGCTTGAAGCTTGATGTCTGCTCTCGTATTCGGGGGCATGCTTGTATGCGTAGGTAGTAGGTAAAGACGTAGTACCGGTACTACTGAAGGGATGCGTGGAGAAAAGGGTGTTGGAGAATTCCTTCCTTCCTTCCTCTGCTTCCTATTCTTCCGTGGTGACAGGTCGGTGCGGAGAATCGTTAATGAATTTCCAGAAGAGAAAACGAAGTTATCCGAACCACACATGGGGTTTTTCCAAACCAAAGAAAAATAAATTGCAGAAATGGTCGGAGACAATGTGGCGATGAGACGACGTGGACGGGAGCTCGGAAGATTCGCAGCATCAGCTTCAAGGTGGCAGCACCATCCAGAGCAAAAGTGGATAGAACGATGCTGAGACCGCGTAAATTCAAATTTACAAGTTTTCATGTCACAATGTTGGTTCACAGGTTATTAGCTGTGATGAGAGGGGGGGGGGGACTGGGTTTTATCAATAACATCGCTTTCTCGATTGTCAAGTAATTCACTTGTTATTTCTGAACTGTTTGGCACATACGGTGAATCAGGAGGTTCTCCCATCTCGAATGTAATCTGTATAGTCATCTCATCATGGATCAATACAAGTAGAATTACGTTTTAGTTCTTTGGAGATTGGAAAATTAAGCTATTGGCTATGTACGTTTTTTATCCAGATTTTTATGTTTCAAAGGCTCCTGAGTCCAAAATACACCAGTTGAGCGAGTCATCTCATGCCCAGAACTGTAGAAACAAACCTTCCCAAAAAAAGTAATGTAGAAAGCCACATTAAATGCATATAAGTTAATCGGTATGGGTCAGGGTAGTTGAAGCAGCCCAATAAATTCTGTAACGTTAAGCCCTACCAGTTTGTATGTAAACATTATGTCATACGAACTGATTGAAAAATATACTAGAGAAATCACTAAATCCATTAAAATGGCTGAATGTGCATAAAGCTAAGAAAATTGTAGCACGCAGATATAAATTCAGAATTAGAAACGTCAAAGTGGCAAAAAAACTACATTACGGAAGTCTCATGAATTATTTGTGCGATGCTCTCCGAATAAATATTGGAGTAGAGCTATACTAATAAGTTACGGAACCAAGTTCATATATACCAGCCACTCCGTGGGCCGAGAGAATTTCATTCACTCATTGATACGACATGATCTCTGCAGGGTGACAAATAATGAGTGTGTGGAAGCAGTGTAACAAAAAATGTGCGTAGAAGTGATTACTGAGTATTTAGATGGACTCAGGTAAAGGTGATCCGACAAACTCCGTATCTCCAGCTGATGAATTGCACCCTCACAACCTGATGGGGGCTGATATGACAGACGTTGAGGTCTTTGGCAAAGAGGAGACATTTTATGGCAGACTCAACGATTTTGACATTTTTTATCATAAGGAGATACTACAAAAGCTCTAAGTGGCTGCCTAGTGGAATTTCCAGTGCCACAGCGCCTTCTTAATTTGGATCACTAGCCAATGGATGGAAAGTTAGCCAAAATCTAATTGGTAAACGATCCATGAATATCCAAGGAATTCAGGAGTAATAGAAGACGTTGATGAGACAATTTGTCAATTTTTTGTTGCAAAATGAGTTGAAATTATAGCACACTCGCACCCTTAGGTTCTTGTGTGTTTGTGAGTAAAAATGAAGATAACCAAAATTGGAAAAATCAATCTTCGTCATATCTTGCCATTTTGCCACCATTCTAATGAGATAATACTTTACTCGTGACTCAGAAAAGGTGAAATAGTTTAAACATGAAAGGGGGATAAAAACTAAAAAGAGAGCAATTTGGATGAATGTTAATGGGACAAGAGGAGGGCACCAATTCATAAGTGCAGACACCGCCCACTAGCTATAGTCTTATACTGATACTCAAGCAGCAGTATGAAGGATGCTCCTGCTGAGGGTTCACAGCTGGCGTTGTGGCAACGTGTTTTTGACACGAAATCTTGAGCTAAATGAACTCTCACACTGTACTTTTTGAAGCACTGATATTCTCGTACTCTGGCCTCAAAGTGTTGAGATAACCAAGGCCTGTCTGGATCGTGTGTGTGGATACCTTAGGCTAAGAAGTCATTGGTTACAACTGGTGGTTAGAAATCATTCCCTCAGATACATTAATAAGCATTTTGAAAATTTAAGTTCTGCAATCTTAAAATACTGGATGCTTTTCAGAAATAACGTGCAAGGAACCTGAGAAAGATGGAGAGATGACAATTCAAGTGTCGACTTTCAGCGTTGGCGGAGTAGCTCATTATTCTTGCCCGAAAGGACACAATATGCAAGGAAACTCGACAAGGATTTGCCAAAAGAAAGGCTCTTGGAGCGGCTACATCCCCAAGTGCATTCGTAAGTTGAACGTTGCTCTGCGTGACAGTCAAGCAAAATTCGGGTTTACATTCATTACATTGCAGTCTCCTAGCGTCCTAAACCTAATCAATTATGAGTACATTTCTCATAGTTCGGCGTTTTATAAAGAGCCCTTCCAAACGTTATCCCGTCATTCATCCATGTACTGTGCCTTCCTCTAGCCTGTGGCCTCCCCATTATTTCCACTCATTATTATAAATCCTCTAGGAAGAGACTATCTCAGAGGTTTCAACTGCTCTTATGCAACTTCACTCATTTTCATTCCACCCCCACCTCCCAACCAATATGCCATCCACTTTGCTTGATCATGACAAGTTAATCTACGTTTTTGCTGCAACCTTCAGACTTGAAAATGACAAGAAAAATGTATAGCGTAAAGTGAACCATGATAATACTTATACTGAAGTATTCTCCACCTGCGTGGTCACACAAAATGTTTAAAACTTCCTTTAATAACCAACTGACTGGGGGTCAAACACTGAAACGTCCGAAATCCACTTATTGTATTGAACAAAAACAATGTGAACAATTACGTTTAAAAAAGGGAGGAACTGAAAGTACAATTAAATGTTTTGTTACTTTTCGAAAAAGACACAACTTAAAAAAATCGTCGATAAAAGGGAACACGCTTTTTTACAGTAAAACGGTAGATTAGGAGAGCCAACCACAACAACTCCTCCGGCGGAGAGCTTCCCAATCTTCCACAACCTGCTTTTACCACCCCGTGCGATTAGAACCCCCTCCCCTCCCTTTTCCCACATCATACGAATGAGAGAGAGATACAATGCCCTGGGACAAAGGAGGTCCACTTCCCATCTCCCCTGGAATCGGACTGTTGGGAAGCCAGCTCCGATCCCCCCGTTGTATCGCGAGTAACCAATGCTGAGAAGGGAGGATGTCCCAGGGAGTTCGCTAGTCTAATACTCACCCAGCCCTGATAGCCTCAACCCCCAACGGACTCATCCGCCACCTGCCTAGCCAAATGGAAGAACTGGTTAAATTAGTGCTTGCAGAACCAAATGATTATGAAGTTTTTCAATTCTACAGTACTAGATTCCGAGATGAACAAGTGTTTTGATCAATATAGTTAGTTTTGGACTGAGTTTGCTCAAATCCTAATTTTTACTTGATTAGACTAGATTTGAATTAATTTTGTTGAGCCATTCTTCTCCAATCGCGTTCAGTCCACACAAACCACTTTTCTCAAATAGTGGTTTTTGGAGACAGAAGCATTAGAAGTGTAAAGACCTCAGAAACCATCCAATTATCCATTGTATTCCTTATTAGTTAGAGCTAAGGAAAGTACAAAAAAAGGCACTGAGGGATCACTAAACTGTAATCCGAAGGTGCTAATCAGTAAGTGGCAACGGCTTGATCTTGTGATAGAAAGACTGAACTCTAAATGAATAGAACGTTATTCGAATGAACTACACTTTTCCGAAAACCTGAGAATTCGCACGTTTGAATTCACTGCACGTTGAGTTGTTCAATATTCTATTTCCACCGACTTCGCAGAGTCGACGTTGTCAAAGCTCGAAAACAGCGAGCATTGAAACCACGACTCTCGAGGCGAATGGACTTGAGCAACGAATTCTACTCGGCGCGTCAGCCTTTTGCCATTATACCACTTTCCCTTTTGCTATGGAAATCAGAATTGGCGGCAGCTGGTTCTTCGAGGCCCTTTTGCAAGTTTGAAACAGATGATAGGGCGATTGGTTTAACCTAATTAGAAGGCTTCTCTCGACCAAGTCTTATTGAATCAACATAAATAAGGATCTTCGCTTGGAATACCGGCTACGTTCGATTGTGAACAGTTGCTCTGGCGTGGTTCATCAAGGCAGCGTAGTTTAATCCTCAATCCCTTTCATGTCGTCCGCGTCGGGACTTTTGATGACACTCGAAATCGCACCTGGCGCGGAAACTACTATGAATTACTGTGGAAACTCTCTCTGCTGCGAAATTCTTAGAGCTATGTTCCTTGATGAGACAAACTTTTATAATCAAAGATAGTTTTGATACTCAAAAAAAAACTATCTCACAAGAATATAGAAACCTGACATCGAGAGTAACTAGAAACTTTAATAACAGACCAACTTTGAAGCCTTCATCAACCAGTTCGACGCAGCTCCAACTATGCCAAACAAGAAATATCAACACTTGAAGTTTTCAAAAGGGTTTTTATTTTCCTGAGCCCTTGGAAAGGAGAAAGATTTACGAGAAAAAATTGAGTTTCTGTGTGGACAGCGGGAAAATGACGAGAACAATACAATAAAATATAAACCATTGCGACGAACATCAATGTTTTCTCATAAATTTCGCTCATCTCACAAAAATCGTCATAATAGTGCAACATATTATCTTTATATTATCATCAGTAACAACAGTTGAGGATGGTTAGATGCAACACGATGAATTCATGAATGCAAACTGTAGTTTCAATGGCTCTAACTCCAGAGCAATGATAAATAAACTCGAGCCTTCCCTAAAAAATCATAGGCCACGAGGACGTTGATAACTATAACACCTAGATTGTCGAACTTGAACTTTTTTGAACTTTGGCTCTACGAAGTAGAAAGGAAAGTTATGTAATCGGCTGAAAAAAAAAAATTTTGAGTTCTCTTCAGATCTTTACGTTTCAGAGTCCGAAAAACACTATTTGGGAAAATGGTCTGTGTGTGTGTGTGTGTGTGTGTGTACAATTTTTAGAGAAAACGACCGTATCAAATCCACTCAAAATTGATACCTAGCCTGCGGGTTACCATGAGACGCCAAAATGAGGGTTTGAACAAAATCCACCGAAATTTAACTATAGTTATCATAGTGATCAAAACACCAAATATTTTTTTTCTCAAAAACGGCTCCAACGATTTCGATTAAATTTTTTATATTGGTAGCTCTCAATAAGGCAATTATAGCATGGAATTCCCATTTGTGGGAAAATGACGAGAGCAGCACAATAAATTATCAAAATCTTCGACGAAATCGATTTTAGCGCGGTTTCTAGAGAAAACAACCGTACCAAATCAGCTGAAACTTGATGTCTAGCCTACACGTTACCATGGGACGCAAAAATAAGGACATGGGTAAAATCCACCGAAAGTTAACTATAGTTATCATAGTGATCAAAACACCAAATTTTTTTCTCAAAAACGGCTCTAAGGATTTTGATTACATTTTTTATATTGATAGCTCTCAATAAGGGAATTATACCATAAAATTCCCATTCGTGGGAAAACGACGAGAGCAGCACAATAAATTATCAAAATTTTCAACGAAAAGCGTTTTTAGCGCGATTTTTTTCTTATAACCTCCGCTGGAATTCTTGTAGAATGTTAAAAGAAATTGGTATTGTAGTCCAATCCAATACGTAAAGGGTGAGTGTTTAAAAATGCTCATGAGATACATGGGGCTCACTCCAGAAATTCCTGAATTTCAACTACTGCCGTTTCGCTTTCTACCAGTTCTAGCTGTTACCCAATAGCTCTGCAAAAGTAATTACTATTCTTCTTCAAAAAATTCGTGTTTACAGCCTCATTAATTATCTGTGTACCAATTGCTCAATAAAGGTCCTGGAATGAGTACGAGCAGCACAATAAGTTCCAGAACTGTAGGCACTACCGTTTCCTGCTGCTGTGACGTGTTGTTTGACCAAGTTCGAAGCCCATGTACAAAGTGAATTGACGTAGAGCTAAGGAAAGTTGTGTGTTGCAACGCACCAGATATTTTCTTTGGTTTTCTAGAGCGTAAGGTAAGGTGAGATTCTCCTGGGCAGGCCCTTACATTGAACCGACGACCTGCACACTCCTTCACTTCCCAGCTACAGCCAACCGATTATCACCCCATTTCCCACGCTTCGCCGATTCGCATAACATGAAACCAGGGAATTTGATGAGTTAAAGCGGGGTAGGTTATTTAGCACTCGGCAAAGTTGTGTGACATATGTGAGGAGTGGGGGACATGGACCAGGTTCCCAATATGGCTTAGTGGGATGTTTCCCACTTTCGTTGACATTTGTCGGTCAGCGTTTATATAAATGTAGATGAATCGAAACCTAGTAGAACACGCCGAACATGTGGAATAACACAGAGTATATGGCGCATAAAAGCGTGTTGCAGCCCAGGAGGGGTTAAACGTCACACGCGTCAACTCTTCAAGGCGTTGCGTGTTGAAGGTTGCTTCCAAACTTACATCCCTAATACCTTAAGGTCTCCTGGCTCAACTTTACGACTAGTAGGCGACTTTTACAGTTGATGACTCTGACTGGCGTTGTAATAAAATATTAAAAGAGAGGATACGAAAGAAGGGAACCTTCTGCACAGAATGCACACTACATACCCTACACATTGTTTCGCTGAAAGAAAAAGAAACTGTTTTGTCATAATGTGGTTACATATAACATTTTATCCCTACATACACATCTACTTATCCTCTGTTATTATGTATCTATTCGAACAACCAGTTTGATCCAAACCGCAATAATCCAGGGGTTTGAGGCGTCCCGAAGATTTAATTTTATAACAAATGTACAGTCATGAACACTAACCACTGGTGGCTAAACACCCCCAGCTGCAACATAAAAAAAATATTATGGCCGCCAACGAACCACTGCAGCCTCAAGGGGGCCTATTAAATGGGTGTCCATGAGCAACTTCAAGTCGGCTCAGTTCCTAGAGCTATGTCGCCACTGATCATCGTACTGACACAGGTCCCCTCTTAAAGCCTTTTTGACACAAGGCTCTAATTAATATAACTCATCAGTAATATTTACATTTCAGCTGTTGATTGTGAGAGACCCGCTTCCATTGAAAATGGTCGCATCATCATCATGAACGACACAACTACCTATAACAGTGCAGCCGAATATCATTGCGTGCCCCAGTATCAAAGAATTGGGCCCTATTTAAGAAAATGCATGGAAGACGGCAACTGGTCAGGAGAAGAGCCTCGATGTGAAAGTAAGTAACATGAGAAACTGCACACTGTCAATGGAAATGTAACCAATATAAGAAAGCACCTCACACCTTTCCTAATTATCGTTTGATAATACGTCATGTGGTAATAAAATGAGTGTATATTTTGGTGACAAACACGAGGCTAGTTCAATGGAAGTTAAATTCGCATTTACTGAGAAAAATTGAACGTGCGAAAAAACGTGTTTTCCAGCTCATTTTGGCCTTTATAACCTTTGACAGAATAACTGGCAAAATATTTATGAAGAACCGTTGACTAGTTGTAAATACCCACGGAGGTTTGAGCATTTGAGCTGTTTTTGCAAAAAAATAAAACCAAACGTAAGGTATTGACAAATAAAAGGTAAGGCGTATGTTTCATCAAAATCGTTAAAGACGAAAAAAATGGGAAAGACTGTAACCCCAAATTTTGGATAAAGACTGAAAAAAAAACAAGACAAGACATACAAGAAGTAACTTGCATACTCTAAACTGCTTCGGTAGTGCACTAACCTATAAGAAAACAATTTCTTATTCTTGTGTTTAAGATTTAAGCTCAGTTACCTTAGGGCGTTCTCACAAAAATCATACCGGTAACCCAATAGTTTAACGAAGATGATAAAATTATTATTAGCAACCCGAACGCCATTCTCTTGTAATTCTAGCACTGTTAATACTTAATTTTTTTAAAAATAGTGATTGACGGTACTAGAGTGTCAACACGCTGGTTATTATTGGAGGTTATAAGATGACTAGGAGTAATGCAATACACTTCGTTAAGCCTACAAGTGAGGCGGCTTTTTCACTGCAATTTATACTTAAGATATTCTAGTGTTGCTCCCGATCAAGTTTGACGAAGCTACTCATAAATTGATGTGATTTCAGTAACGATTGCTCCGACCCGAGACTCGCAGACGTTAGGTTTGACAATTGGAGTAGGCGCCGGCGTGCTCCTCTTCATCCTTTTGATTCTGGGATTAATTTATTTGAGACTGTAAGTTCTTTTCTATTTTATACCATTGATTACTCGTAAAATAATGAGCATTCTGTGACTGCGTAACCTGGTTTATGAACGATTTCTTCAAAATTGGTCAATCTCAATAACTGTATACGTTTTTAACCAACTTCTCCCAACTTGTGTGAATATTAGCAGGTTATAAAGAGACTGGCCATGTACCTGGGCACAGTCTTCAGCCCTCGGGGCCCACCCCCCGGGCATCTCGCTCTCCTAAGAACCAGGTGTGCCCATCTCGTTGCCGAAGTGCGATCTCTATCAGGCTCCAAGTGGGGAGCCTCAGCCCATGCTTGCTACCTCTATTACAGAGCCGTTTCTTGCCTATAGTGCGGTACGCTGCCGAAACATGGTGGGTGACCCCCACAGCCAGGGACATGCTGATTGCAGTCCTACCAGCATACCGTACCACCTCTTATTTAGCCCTCCAAGTGCTCGCCAGTGCCATCCCCCTGGATCTGGTCCTCGATCTCGAGGTACTTCCGGCTTACATCAAGAGGGATGGCCTGGCGGAGTACCATGGCGCAGTACGAGACCTTCTCCGTGCACTCCTCCGTGAAGAGTCTATCAAACAGCGGCTAACGGGGACATTGGCTCACGGAGCTGTGGCAGGCTCGTTGGAATGGGGGCACCACTGCAAGGCACCTCCACAGCATCATCCCCCTGGTGCATGATCGCCTGGACAAGGGGTGGTGGCAGCCACTTTTCCAGAGGTACAACTTCTCTCTGGACATGGAGCGTTCAACGAATGGCTCCATTTCTTCCAGCGGCGGTCCTTTCAGGACTGTCCGTGCGGGATGGGGGTCAATGAGAACGCGGCCCACGTCCTCTTCTCGTGTCCCATCTACGGAGACGTGCGGGAGAGGGTGCAGCTTCCCCTCCCTCAGAGCGCTGCCCTCCTCATCGCTACCAAAGCAGCGGCTTGCCAGTTTCACGCATTTGCACGAGCGTGGGCTAATCGTAAGCGGGGCCTTGAGACGTGGAGTCCGTCTCCCTCACCTGGTGTAGATGTGTGAAGGTGCCTGGCGCGAGGAGCGACCAACCATTCATGGCTCGCTTTATGGGCCAACGAGCCTATAGGACCTCTCAGACCTGGCTCGTTTCCCCATTTGGCTGGTTATAAAGACCACCATATTAACTCGCAGACAGATAGCCTCATTAGAATGTGTCCTTCTTCCAGGCAACCAATACTGTGGAAGAAGGATGGTTATCCCAGTTACCCCACCTGCAATTGGTTCAGAGTTTTTAGTGAGAATCGGATTTTGCTTGGCGAAAAGCACCAGGCAGGACTCGAGAGTAGAAAAAAACCAGTAGGCAAGTTAGGAGGGTTTAGAAAAAATAAACACGGTGAAGTAAAAAGAAATTAAAATATCTGGTGCGACGCATCCCATTACTTTCCTTAGCTCCACGTACAATCCACGGTTTTTACCGCTCATGTTACTAATTCAATATGCTCTTCATTCAACACATACCTGTTTCAACGTTATGATATAGAACTCGACATTCTATAAGGGGAGACTGACAGCGCTTATCGGTTCGGACTTTACTAGGTTGTTGCTACTTATCGCACGACGTTCACCGAAATACTGAAGCGTAGGTAGTTGGTGGAACTAGAAACCTAAATTTTTGGTAACGCTAGTCGTTGTTAGGGTTCTGTAATTATTGACGTAAAACTGCGAAAAAGTTGGGCGAAAAAACGATGTTAGGTTAAGTTACGGGATTTCTGTAGTTGCTCCTGATTTTATTATGTACATTATTAAACAGCTATCGTAGGTAGCTGATTAGACTATCATTTTTTGAAAGCGTAAGTATGCACGAGGTTTGCGTTGCTCTCGTCAATTTCTCATTCAAAATTGTTTATTCCCTACATAATTTTGATCTGTTGACCCACCAAATTTGATCAAAACTCCTTACAGCCGCTTTTGAGAAAAATAAACTAACTGTAAAATAGTATTACCACGAAGGGCCAAGTAATGTAAAAAGACATAAACGGTGCCTGATAACGATTACTTGACTTGTAATTCGTATTCAGCTTACTCTTGAACGTGATTTCATGGGAGGGACGATTTTGATGTAACCTGTAAGTTGAAATTATTTCAAGAGCACAACTCGAGGACATGGCCCATCAGCGGCACGTCAGAGGGACCTGTCTTCACTCCCAATTTAAAGAGCTCCACTTTGTTAAAGTTCAAAGGGCGCCGCCGAAAGGGACTGGACGCTCTTGTTGTGGACACCAATTCCACCGCATTGTGAAAGGAAGCTATTTTTGCGAAGTTTGAACGTTGTATATTTGATATTTCTGTATACCTCATCGTATATGACTGGAGTACCACCTGAAAACTGCACCAAAATCGATTTTCGTCGAAATGTTTGATAACTTATTCTGCTGCTCTCCTCACTTTCCCACGGAGGGGAGTTTTATGGCATTGTCGTCTTATTAGGTCTATGCAAAAATGTAATCAAAGTCGTTAGAGCCGGTTTTGAAAAAAAAAATTTGGTCTTTCGATCACTATGATAACTATATTACTTATTTTGGCGTCCCATGGTGACTTTCGGGACCTGAGCTGATTTGGTTTTGTGCCGGTATTTAAAAAAATTTGTTTGGTGTCAAAACAAACCTTTTTTTCTTTCTAACGATTTTGATTAAATTTTTGGTATATAAAGCTACAAACGACGGTACAATATCATAAAACTCTCATTTGTGGCAACATGACGAGAACATTAACTAACAGACGTTTCGACGAAAATTGGTTTAGTGCATTTTTTTTTTTTTCGTCGTAACTCAGCTCATATGTTACTAGAATCTTCAGAAAATTTGAGGTGGTAGTCCAATCAAATACCTATACGATGGGAGTTTAAATAAGCTCATCAAATATACAGGAGTTACTCCAGAAATTTCAAATCCAGTCCTACCACTGCCATTTCTCTTACTACCATTCCTAAAAGTTTGTACCCGATTATTCAAAAAACTGTGAACACGACCCTTATAAAAAAACTGCGTAGACATTCTTTTCAATTTTCTGTGGGCTGATTGCTCTACAATGGTCCTGGCAGATGTAGGAGCACCACAACAAATTCCAGAATTGTGAGCACTATCAATATCATCGTGAAGTAGTTTGACAAAATTTGCATGAACAGTGAAAAATGGATTGAATTAGTAGCGAAAACCATGAATACCATCGAATTTACGCTGAGCTAAGGAATGGTATGTTGTGTGATGCGTCGTACGTCAGGAAGGTTTTCCCATTTGCCCCTGAACATTGTGATGAAAAAAAAAACGAAGTTTCTCAGTGATTGCTTCAACGAACACTCGTAGCAAGACTGTAGGTATGCGAGAACTTGACACATTTTTCCAGCAACGGGCATTAAAAAGAAGAAACAACTACCAGCACGGGGAATATTTCGCATTTTCAAGCGTGTTCTAGGGACGTAAGAAGACAGCGAAGCGAAAGTACTCTTGAAAGAAAAACAGAGGCGCTGAGTGCTGAAATTGAAACGAGGGGGAGGCTTAAAAGCGAAAGCCGCTTGGGTGGAAAGGCCTATAAAACGTCATGAAACCGTTAGAGCGCTTCAAGGCCAATGAAAAATCTCGAGTCGTTATCCTTTTAAGTCTCCCTGTTATCTTTATTTTGGTCCAGCGTAGCAAAACAATGAATTTCTCAAAAGCGAAGCGCCGAAGGTCTCCCTTCCACTTGACTCACAGTTTCACCATCCTTGTGTGCGTTTAGTTTTCAAGTGCTGCATTCGGAACTGTGAAAAAAAAGAAAAAACGACGGCTAGAGAGAACTAGATATTAAAAATTTGCCGATAACTCTTCCAATACCATTCAAGTAAGAAAATAATGTGGCTTCCTTAGTTAAGCAAATAAAGAATCGAACTATCTCATATTCCTAACGCACGGCATATACGATGAAAATGCCTAGATACGAGATATTTCCAGAGGGCCCGCAGAAAACTGGTAAGATTAAGAGTAGACCTTCACTTGTGTGACCTTCTCATAAGCGTCAGGTTTAAACCCTTTCATGGTACATGAATTACTGTCAAAAACTAAGGGCCACAAAAAACATGCAAGCCCGCTTGAGCTATTCAAAGTTAGCTCAACAATAATGTCTTAAGATGTATTCGAACTGCGAGTAATCTACTCTATTATCAAAGAGAGATAATCACCACCACAGACAGGGAACTGAATTTTTTCTTACTCTCTCTCCACTTTTCTCAACAGCTTCAGGGGAGATTCGTAAAACAGGAATAAACTGCCCATTGAAGGCTTCATGAGTGGCAAGGGGTGGTTTTCATACCCCAAGGGCTTCTGGGATGATGGTCCATTTTAGGGGTGGCGGTAAATATTTACACAACACTCCCCTAGGGAAGTGGACCAACCAACTGCCTTAAATATTCAGAGAAGCATTTAGTGTAGAAAAACAGATAACCTGAAGATGGTCAGAATTGGCTGGTTCTGTATGTTAAGCCCCCTCCAGACTCTATGGAAGCATTCTCATGAAGCGTGTTTGCCAAAGTTAGACGAGGGAAAAGTGCACGCACCCACACTTTCACGAAACATCCTGGCGGAGCAAGTTTCATGCATTTGTCTCTCATAATCCTTTAACTCGTGGCACAAAAACTGCTCTTGATTAAATGAAGGGAGGAGAGAACAAATGAGGAATACTGAGCAACTCCTTTTACATTCTCGCTCCTCGGTGCACAACGAAGTCGGGCAGAGGGAAAGCAAGGACAAACAGGGATGGCCAAGGAACCTCTCCCAATCTCGCTCTTCAGGCCACTCGACGAGGGGTCTGGAAGAGCCTTTAGAGACTGGGATCATAATATTTGTGAATAGGGAAATGAGCCTTATCTGACCATTGTCCCCATAACCTATGTGAATAGTTAATTCTTCTTTTCCCCGTCTGTTATTAAAAATATCCAGATATATTTCTATATAATATCTATATACTTATAAACGAAAATGGAGAAAAAGTTCGGTACTGGTTGAAAGATGTGAAACTTTATTCAGGCAAAAACCTAAACATGTTGATAGAGCTGCACTCTATGTTGAAAATGAAATGGTTTCGTATTTACACCAATATACATGTAGGCTATGGACTTTCACATTACACAAGTATTTTATTGTTGCTCCATAGCAATGCAATACAAGTTAAAATTGAAAAATGATAACAATAACAGTGGCCACATTATTGAAATATGATAATAGCTCAATGAGACAAACATATCACTAGAAGTTCAGTTAGTGGCGTAAATCAGAAATGCTGTTTGTCAAGGGGGAAAAGGCTGTATCAGTCGACAGGAGGCCAGGAGGTCTGAATTCCATTTGCGTTTGAGACGAGTGTTAATGCATTGCACCCTTAGTCTGGAGGGCACATAAAGTATGGGAATCGGTTGGGTCTTCACGGACATTGTAAGACTCGGGACATTAGTAGAAAATACGTTGTAAGTTCATAAATTTAATCAAAATCGTTAGAGCCAATTCCAGAATAAATGCAATAAACCCAAATTTTTTGTAGAATCCTCCCCCCTTCCTACTCCTTTCAATCGTACGGTAACTGCTCATAAGCATATTTTGTTCCTCAAAGAAATAAAAAAATCACGCTCCATAGGTTGAATATCTTGTGTTCGTTAACAACGTACATAGCAACGCGATACTATCAAATATAAAATAATTAAAATTCAAATGTGTGCTTCTCCTTTCTTTTCATTTTAATAATAGGAGCCATAACAATTGGCGACGAGGGTAAAAATATTAATTTAGACACGTTCTCGAGTTAGTTAACTTGTCTTTTTTTCGTTTGGTCTCGGAGAGAAATACCTCTGATGAACATTTCATTTATTACTTTATAGTGCCTTTCTCCCTCACATTTGACTTCACAACTACTTTTATTTATCTGTGAAAACAAACCACTTGATCGAACTTAGAAACAATACGTTTTATTTGAACAGCAAACATGAAAGAATGCCTGAACATAAAAATATCTGGTGCGTTGCAACACGCAACTTTCCTTAGCTCCACGTCAATCCACTCATGTACATGGCTTTTTTCTACTTTCTCAATTCATTTATCACTCAGTTAATTTGAACTTGGTCAAACAACGCTTTACGTTCGATCGTTTTCTCTAAAAACCACTCTAAATAAAATCGATTACGTCGAAAATGTTGATAATTTATTGTGCTGCTCTCGTCATTTTCCCACGAATGGGAATTTTATGGTTTAATTGCCTTATTGGGAGATATCAACCTAAAAAATGTAATCAAAATCGTTATAGCTGTTTTTGAGGAAAAAAAAAATTGGTGTATTGATCACTATAACTATAGTTAACTTGCGGTGGATTTTGCTCATACCGTTATTTTGGCGTCCCATGGTAATCTGCGGGCTAGATATCAAGTTTGAAGTGATTTGGTTCGGTGGTTTTCCCTGAAAACCGCGCAAAAAATCGAATTCATCGAAAGTTTTCGTAATTTATTGTGCTGCTCTCGTCATTTTCCCACTAATTGGAATTTTATGGAATAGTTGCCTTATTAGGAGCTATCGATATAAAGAATTTAATCAAAATCGTTGAAGTCGTTTTTGAGAAAAAAAATATTTGGTGTTTTGATCACCATGATAACTATATTTAACTTTCGATGGATTTTGCCCATACCCTTATTTTGGCGTCCCATGGTAATCTGCGGGCTAGATATCAAGTTTGAGGTGATTTGGGTCGGTGGTTACTCCTAAAAACCGCGCTAAAATCGAATTCATCGAAAGTTTTAGTAATTTATTGTGCTGCTCTCGTCATAAATAGTGTTTTTCGGACTCAGGAGGGTCTGAAACGTAAAGATCTGAAGAAAATTCAAAAAAAAAAATTTCAGCCGATTACATAACTTTCCTTCCTACTTTGTAGAGCCAAGGAAAATAAAAAGCTAGTCAACGAAACGACGTTAACTATTGTTAACTTTCAGTGGATTTTGCTCATACCCTTAGTTTTGCGTCCCATGGTAACCTGTAGGCTAGACATCAAGTTTCAGCTGATTTGGTACGGTTGTTTTCTCTAAAAACCGCGCTAAAATCGATTTCGTCGAAAGTTTTGGTAATTGATTGTGCTACTCTCGTCATTTTCCCACAAATGGGAATTTCATGCTATAATTGCCTTATTGTGAGCTACCAATATAAAAAATTTAATCGAAATCGTTAGAGCCGTTTTTGAGAAAAAAAATATTTGGTGTTTTGATCACTATGATAATCATCGTTAAATTTCGGTGGATTTTGCCAATACCCTTATTTTGGCGTCCCATGGTTACCTGCGGGCGAGATATCAAGTTTGAGCTGATTTGATACGGTCGTTTTCTCTAAAAATCGGTCACAGGTACACACACACACACACACACACACACACACACACACACACACCTGATCTGAAGAAAACTCAAAAAAAAATTTTTTTCAGCCGATTACATAACTTTCCTTTCTACTTTCTTGAGCCAAGGAAAATAAAAAGGGAATTGAGAAAGCGAGAATGATTTCAGATGATGGCGTCAACCTGGTGATGGGACAATAAACGTGGGTTTATAACTACTCAATGAGGTCGAACATATCTATACTCACAAATTAAGTTATTCTTATTCGGGAGGCCTCAAGAAGTAAATACCAGATGAAAAATAATGTTTATTTTCGGCCGATTACAATACTTTTCTGGTTGAGGAAAGAAAGACGTTGGTTTTTATGCAGTCATATTTTGAATATCAGAACTTCGCGTGTCAAAATGCTTCAGTACGATTTGTTACTTCAACGCTCGTGTAACCTACCTTCCTATTGTTGTAACACCTTCCCGTTTTTTTTTTTTACAGGAGAAAAGAAACTCCCGTCAAAAACACGGAAAACATTCAGGGAGCTTTGAAAAAAGAAGATCAAAACGCTGCCGTCATGTCTTACGCGAATTTGACGGACGGCCAGGGAAATAATATTTATGAAAACATTCACGAGCCTGAAGAGGTGTACGATTCACCTTATGAAGAGTCGAGTCACTACGAGCCATCGCCGGTCTCCCGTCGCAGCAACGGGCCCACCGTCACGATCAACGGCGTAGCCGTCCGATGAAGCCATTAACTCGAATTAGGAAGTGTCGTGGTCTGATACTTTTTTTCGGTCGTACGAAAAGATTTGTTTGATGTTCGTTGATGTTCCTGACAAATTTGAGCTCATCTCGAGTCGAAGTTTTTCAAATTGCTCACAAAAACAAAAAAAAAAGAAGCATCTTTTGAAATCGTCTATGAGAAAAACGTACCGAGAATGAGTACGGGTCTCCAGAGAAGTTTATCATCAATTGACGCTGGCCATTTTGCGGTGATAAAGGCTGATACAATTGTATATCTGTGATTGACCGTTGGCCCAAATGGACAATCACTTTTTAATATGTAAGTTCGCATTTATTTATATTGAGTGTAAGGACGAGAGCATGAATTTATCCTTAATTCCGAACAAATTCAATTCACTTCAAAGTTGCAGAATTGAACAAATTTCAGCCGAACAGAAAATATTTAGCGAATATGAAAATGGCGTCAGTTTTTGCAAAAGTACGTATTCTACTAATTGTTCGATAAGTACACAAGTTATCGAGGTCAGTTACATTGATGCCCCTGAGCACAAGTTTTAATTTTCAATTCATTGTGTGCGTATTTTGGTAACTCAAACAAGTCACCACTGCCACAAGAGACTCAATAGTTTGAGAGAGGAAGGATGTTTAATTTTTGAGTCTTAATAATCTGTCGTCCTTCCACTTGCATTCATGAAGGATTCTAATTTGAACTCAGTGTGACATCTTCAACACAGTCCACTTGTCCCGTACAGGAGGGATAATGGGACGGAGGGTGTTTAGTTGCGGGACCTTTAGTTTTTCAAATAGCAGGGAAGTTTATAACTTGCTGCCCTAACATTTGCTTCCCTCTGTATGGAAGTGGGTCTTGAAGGACTCAAGTTCCTTTGAAGATCACTACACCTCTATTTCTAAGTAAGCCTATTTCCATAGGTATGCTTCCTCCAAGACCGCCCACACTGTGAAGCAAAACGAGTGTTGGACATCAGAGCCAGCACACATTTTTCCCTTTCAGTCCTCTTTGCTGCAACTTTTGCTATCGGTTCATCGACGCAAAGACGACCTCCAGAAACTTTGCAACTATGGCGTCTTAAATACCCCGTTTTTTCATCCCAAGACTGATTCATCAGCGTAATAAACCAGCGCTCCTGTTTTATTAACCCCTGTCCTCGATATTTTTTAGTGAACGTTGGATGGTCGTGCAGTATTTCAAATTATACAAGAAAAACTTGGAATCTTCTCTTCTGTAATTAGTTCTATTCCTTTAGCCCTTTCCAAGGTTTTCAAGTAGTCATTTCTCACAGAGCCTCTGTAGGTATGGCCATTTGCCAGTTCGAAGGTGCACAATACTTCAGTCCACAATAGATAGTTCCCCTTTCCTTTGCCTTCCCTAAGCTGATTGAGAGGCAGTCACACTGCTCTCATTTTAATACTCGAATTATCCACGTTCTACGACCGACGAGGTTATTCGCGGACCTAAATAACTATTCACTACATCTGAGCATTGCTCCATCCATTTCTGTTTTTGACCACCAGATGTCAAGTGAGGTGGTCGTATTTATGGCACTAGTTCTATTGAACTAGCAAATTTAGCGCGCATATGTTCACTCATCGAGCACACTCTGCTACCACTTTACAAATTACAGATAATGCAATGAAAATTAAATGGTTAAATGGGCATTGGGAATAACTACCACGACCTAAGGACTGGAAAGCGCAAAGACTACCCGTTTCACTTGAACTTCATAAAACCTGTGTAGTTATAGCTATTCACGCATTTCTCATCAAAGTGACCCTTATCCCCCTAAAGAAGGCATTAGTGTGATTGGTACTGATTTGTAGAATAACGCATCTTTCGACATCTTTGTTTTGAATTGTTTCATTCTCATCATCCAAAAAAACAGTTTCAATTGCACACCACACTTGTTACCTTTAATTGTTGACTCACGGAGCAACAGCATCCATTTTGATTTTAAGTCAAACGATCAATCATCAATAATAGTCGACTAGTTGTAGCGTCAGATAACGAAATTCTGCTATTGCTCGTTTAATTTAATTAAGCCTTGTGATTCTCGATCTTGCACCAATGGTTTGATCTACAAATACACTCTCAAACGCACGTGAATGTTTGTGGTAGGCTGATGAATATTTAAGTATTGCTTGACCCCCGTTAGTCTTACTTTGACCCACCATTTCGGATTTTGGTTCTAATTGCAAGAAATGGACGATTTGTAATGTAAATAATAAGCACGGAATTAACGTGTCAATCCTCAAGTTTAGTCCCGTGTGTTTCGTGAATTTGAATATTGTTGTAAAATTAGCGTGCAAATATTTTGTTGTACATAGTGCGTCTTACGTCTCCTCTATTCTGATGAGGAACCATGACTGTTAAAAATAAATTGTTATTGAAATTACCCGCGGTCGAGTGTATTGTTCCAATGTAAGAACTACCATCCCGTCCCTCCCTTATGGAGTCTGGCATTATAGACGTTGCTGAGGAAGAGTCACGCGCGCTGAACTCCCTCACACAATAATTTAAGTATTCCAGTAGTTAACTTCTACTGTACAGAGTATCTCGTTAGATTTAACTTCTTGATGACTGATATAACCCTTATGATGTTTATAGCCTTCACCGAGGGTTAAGAAACAGTCATTAAATAAGGAAACAGATGAAACATTCTGATTTTTGTTTGAGTTATTGTCATTGGAGTGAGATTTATTAAATATCTGGTGCGTTGCAACACACAAAATTCCTTAGCTCTACGTCACTTTACTTTTTACATGGCTAATTCTATTTAATCAATTCATTTACCACTCTGTTCATTTGAACTTGGTCAAACAACACTTCACAGCAGCAGGAAGCGCTAGCGCTTACAGTTCCACAATTTATTGTGCTGCTCGTACTCATTCCAGGACCATTATTGAGCAATTGGTACACACAGAATTAATGAGACAGTAAACACAAATTTTTTGAAGAAGGATAGTAATTACGTTTGCAGAGTTATTGGGTAAAACCCTTTAGAACTGGTTGTAAGCGAAATGGCGGTAGTTGAAACGTTAAAGCGTTTTTAAACACTCACCCTATAGGTATTGGGTTGGACTACTATACCAATTTTTTTAAAACATTCTACTAACATTCCAGCGGAATTTATAGGGAAAACCCGCGCTATAAACGCTTTTCGTCGAAAAGTTTGATAATTTATTATGCTGCTCTCGTCATTTTCCCACAAATGGGAATTTTATGGTATAGTAGCCATATTGGGAGCTACCAATATAAAAAATTTAATCAAAATCGTTAGAGCCGTTTTTGAGAAAAATAATACTTGGTGTTTTGATCACTATGATAACTATAGTTAACTTTCGGCTGATTTTGCCCATACCCTTATTTTTGCGTCCCATGGTAATCTGTAGGCTAGACATCAAGTTTCAGCTGATTTGGTACGGTTGTTTTCTCTAAAAACCGCGCTAAATTCGGTTTCGTCGAAGGTTTTGGTAATTTATTGTGCTGCTCTCGTCATTTTCCCACAAATGGGAATTTTATGGTATAGTAGCCTTATTGGGAGTTACCAATATAAAAAATTTAATCAAAATCGTTTGAGCCGTTTTTGAGAAAAAAATATTTGGTGTTTTGATCACTATGATAACTATAGTTAGCTTTCGGTGGATTTTGTTCATACCCTTATTTTGGTGTCTCATGGCAATCTGCAAGCGAGATATGAAGTTTGAGCTGATTTGGTACGGTGGTTTTTCTAAAAATCGTTCACAGACACACAGACCATTTTCCCAAATAGTGTTTTTCGGACTCAGGAGGGTTTGAAACTTAAAGATCTGAAGAAAACTCAACCTTTTTTATCAGCCGATTACATAACTTTCCTTTCTACTTTGTAGAGCAAAGGAAAGTAAAAATTAACTGGACTGAAACAAATTTTCTTCAAATTTATTGCGCTGCTCTCGCTATTTTCCCACGAATGAAAGTTTTACGTCATCGTTGTGTTACTTGGATCCGTCCACGCAATAAGTGTATTCGAAATCCTTTGAGATAGAAGGGTTGGGAGGGGGAAGAATATGAGGATACAAAGTTCAATGATAGACTGCCCACGAGTTATTTAAACTGAGGGGCACGCTGGTAGTGATACCTCGAAAAACGCCTGCAGGTGCACACAGATGACGCATCTCCTGACAGGATTCTGCTGGAGTAAATGTAGAAGGTTGCTCGTTTACTTTCAAAATGTCAAGCGCGCTACCAATACATGTCGTGCGTTTGCGTAACCAACAAATATTTACGTTTTACGAATACTAATAACAAATATATTGATATGTCAGTACCGAGCACTACACAAGTGAAGGGTCCGCATAGATATCGTGTCCTGTACCATGTGGATTGTGAAGGTAATCAACGAGCAAATGTTTGGTTAACTTTATTTAGTTATGCAAACCTACATCATCATCGTCATCTGCTGCGAGCCCCAACTTCTCATGATTCAATCTGCCACGCTCCTATTTATTTTCAATCTGTTTTTTACTTGGTGCATTTCGTTTTATACAGAAACTTGTAGTTTGTAAGGTTGCTGAAGTAATCAATTGAAAACGGTCTGTGATCAACCGAATACGAACCCAGATCCTCTGACAAGCAGTTTGAAAAAGCGCCAGTCCATTTCGAAAAAACAAACCTCTCACTGGAAGGAAAACGAGGTATTGACACTGCGTTACGAAAAGAATCACGACAGTTTTAGTTTATTTGGTTATGCGACCGTACAACAGATACCTGTTGTGCGCTTGAAAGTGTGAAGTTAAACGTCCTTCCGTCATCTTAAGGCGTGAAAAGGTGGGGTTAGAGACGAAATTCACATCTTATCGAGAAAAAAATGTTTATCTTCTCTAAATGAATTGAAGAACTTCAATAAATATTTTACTCGGATGTTTTTCCAAAGTTCGTCACCGGGGAATTCCTTTTTCGGCGATAGTAATGCTCTAAATGTCACTTGTCCTTCCCCAAAGAGAATCATTTTCTACACGACGAGCCTTCAACTGTGAAAGCAGACATCCCGCAACGCTCTAGCTGCCGGAAGCGATTATTTGTTCAATTAGTTCTTAGAGCGCCTGGCAGTTTGAAGGTAGGCAACCCGCCAATATGGGCAGACTTCTGAAAATTGTGCCATGTGTATTCAGTTTTTGTATAAAACATTCCATTCTAGCAAGTGCACTACGTTTAGAAGAGACTGAAGTAACAGGAGATGAGAAGTAGACTGGTCTGATCGTTCGTAGCGGATTGCCTACCTTCGTAATGTCAGGCGCACAACGGAAATTTGTTGCGTGTTTGCACAACCATATAAATCTAAGGCCTGCACTCGTAAAGCTCCTTCCTTTATTGAGTTTATTGAGGTATTGTATGGGATACATATCTACAACGAGCCTTCATTTGTGAAGTTAGGCCACCTGCAACGGTCCTCCACCCCACAACTCTTATCTGTACCGCGCCTGATCCATTTGAAGGTAGGTAACCTGCCACTCCTTTTTATTGATGCTCTTCTGTTAATTGAGCAACCTTAAACATGACCAGTTTCTGACTAAAACTAGGTTAAAATGCAACTGAAGTAACAGGAGATTGAAACGGAACAGGAGCCAACTCGAGCGTGATGGGCTGCCTACACTCACGATTGAAGGCGTCACATAGAAATGTGTTGTAGATTACGTAACTAAATACATTTTGGTGCTTCCCCCTCTCATCGTTGGAAATCGCTCATAACCACGTTTTCGCTTCTTTAAAAAATCTCAACCAAAACGTGAACAGTTAGTCAGTTCCCTCGCAAATGAACTACTGTCACACACACAGGCCGCGCAATGAAGTTAGGTTTTTGGATTCAGTACGCTTCAAATTGTGATAATCTGAAGGAAACCTGATTTTTTTATACAACACAAAAAACGATCAAAAAATTGTTCATTAAACTGTGGGCGTCGGTTGCTGGAAAACACTCCTTTAAGTTTACCAAATTAAAGCACAACTTTATCAAGACGACACCAATTTTTTTGTGATTAGAACTTCTTACGAAGCATCCGTAAGAACTTCTTCCATTACTGTAATCCTAGATCGAGACCTGACTTTTATTTTTTGTTAAAAACCATTTTATTAGTATATGAAGGGCCAGGGGAAAAACGATGAATGTCAAGAAATATTAATTTTGAGAAAAATGGAAAACAAAGTTTCCTGTCCCGAATTTCGTTTGTGCACAATCCTAACAGAGTTTTTCTAGCATTATTTTACTCCAACAGGTATCAACAATCGATCATTATAATTTTTTGGACAGGTTCCAGGGGCAAATATGTCCATTAAGAGACAAATCAGGAAAAAAACGCTTATTTGGCCATACAATATTAATAGAAAAGTTGATAAAAAACAGGCACTCATCACTCATCATCAAGTAGATGGTCTATGTATGAATCTTCAGTAATTTCTTCTGTGGCAGACGTTCTTGGCAAGTTCTTCTAAAAGGTTTTTGTGTGTGGGTTAATCAAAAATTGCTTCAAATGATGCAAATCGTTGAACTTGGGTTGAGGGATTAGCACAGACCCATTGTAAAGATTTTTAAGAGTGTCTCTTGGTGGTGCTGATTTGTCTTTGTTTTTACCTCTTTGCGGGGGTCCATAGGATGGCGGAGCTCATATATTGACGAAAAAAGTTGTTGAGGTAGAAGACTTTGGTGGAGTGCTCTGCCTCAAACTTCAAGCAACGAAGGTCCTGTCGGAAAAGGGCATTTTGGTTGATAAATTGGCTTCAAGAAAGCGGACCAACCCTTGAAATGATCCTGTTTGCAATCAACCACAGCAAAGGGTGACGGTTTTTCTCTGCAATGGCTCATAACATCTCTCCATTCATCAGGCAATTCAACGTAAGAATCTTGGTTGACGAAGCTCATATTTTTGTCACATTCCAGATATGAGTGGCCTCTGACAGGAAAGAATACTTCAAAACTGTTAAATCGATTCTTCTCGGCCACTAAATGGTGGAGGTATCGGATGACAGTATAATGTTGAAAGTCGTTGAAAATTGACCGGAAAGTATCGTAATGAACAACATTTTCAGGATGACGCTCGTTGTACATCTTACTTAACTTGGACAGATTAAGTTCTTCAGGTAGATACACCTTGTCTGAATCATTCAACGAATAGCGTGATTTTCGTCCCTTCAATGATTTGATGAAGTCGGCCACAAGAGTTCGCGTCTCATCCGAAACTTTGTGAGGTCGATTAGCATGTTTACCTCTTTTATCTTTTGGACCAAAATCACCACTAAGTAACGACGATTGGATTGACTGAACTCTTCTTGGAATGTTACCGAAAATGAAGATGAAGGCTTTGAAACAAACAGGCACGTCCCTCATATTCCCCTCACTATTCATTTTTGCGGCGGTTTTCTTCTTCCGAGTTTGACGTCGATCTTCGCTGGCTCACTGGGAGCACAAGGGGAATTTTGTTCATCGTAGGTTGCAAGGCTATTAAATTCCGAAATCAAGCTCTTCCTCTCGCATTCAGTTACTACTGTAAACTTTAAGTCTGGAAAACTTACAGTCTGGCCAGTTTCGTGCGTGCTGAGCCACAATTTCTTCATCACATCTTTCATTCTTCCCGTTCGTTTCCTCTTTTTTGTCGATTTTGAAGACACTTTAGCCACTTCATCACTGCTTTCACCACTGTCCATGTTGAATACAACACTGTCCAATTAACAGGCTAAATAACTGAAGTAATGAAGTAATCGAAGGCACAAGAGAACTATGGCAGAATGACGCAGGAATAAGATTGTGAATCACAGCACCCCCAACAGTGGAGCGCCCACAGTTTCTGTGAGTCACACGTTTAGCTGGACATTCATCGTTATTCCCGCTGCGCTCGGACACTCGTCGTTTTTCCCCCTTATAACCAATCTTTCTATGCGATTTTCGGTTGATTCTCATCGTTTTTCCCCCTTAAGGTTTGGCAAGCTATTAGTCCATAGCTCCAAAGCTAACAAATAGCGCTGAAATCTCCAAAAGGCCGAAAAATTGACATTCATCGTTTTTCCCCCTGACCCTTCATATATTACGTATGTGCTAGTTAATCAGTTAAGATAGTGACACTAATTTCTGTTTTCTATATAGAGCGTCAAGTGGCATTTGTGTAATGGTCTCTGATTGATGTGATGTATTCACTAGCACCCCTCTAGTTTAACAGCATTGCCTCCCCCCTCCCCCTCTGAACGGCTTACATGACCTCGCTCGAGTTACCCAATGGTTATGGACTGGAACACAGGTCGAAACTTGGTTTATTACCATCACGCCTTGACCGGGAATTCCTCACAAACCTTTCGACAAAATTTTCGAAGGTATTCCTTCATCTGTTCAATTTATGATCTTCTTTTTTCTCCAGTTCAACACCTCGGCCATTTTCCTCGCTGCTTGTCTGTCTTTCGGTCATCCCAGTACGATTGTTGCATCCTTCTACAGTTGCCCTATCCTTCTTCATGGTCGATGTTGTTGGCGAGTACAGTGTAATGTGAACGAATACTTACAACCTTTTCTCTTGGTCTCCTTCCTTTCTCAACTTTAGTGAACCCCCCATTGTCTCCCTGAGACCTTCGCTTCTCCTTTCCACGAAGGTTGTGCTCAGTGCTCACTTGCTATTCGCTTAAAATTATCCATTTCTGGCAACGACTCGTCACGTACAACGAATAAATAACGGTTTTACGTACCTTGTAGATTGTTGAGATAATCTAGGCGAGTACCCAACTTTCCAGTCCTCTGCCCATTGTCTTCTTAGACGTGAAAAGAAAGAGACTAATTGAAAAAGTAATTTCATTCCAAATTTTAATAACACAACAAACTCGATTAGGTACACTTTTTTCCACAAAATTCGTATTGCATAAAATACATCGATAATCTTCGTACAATAAGTTTCATAAATGTGATAAGTAATACGATAATGATTCCTTAGCCTTCATTTTTTAGTGAATCGGCTCTTACCCTATCTCATTCATAATTCTTAACGTTGACGTCGAAATAATTTCCTTTCTCCCGTGCTTAGAAACTATGGCACACGTAGATTGATCATTTGAAATAACAGCTTCGTTTTGTTCCATGATAATCTCATACCCTGGTAAGTGGACAAGAGTTGAATCGTATATTTTCATATTCACTCGTATATAATTAGTTACGACATAAACACCAACCAGTTAAGGTAAAATATAACAATACACCTATCGTTACATACTCGTGAAAATGTGGTTAGTCGGAGTGGTTTTATTTATAAGAAAAACTTGAGAGGAGGATCGCAAGGGTTTGTTCAAGCTTATTGATACTTGATTGTGTGCTGAGGAGATGAGGGGGTCCTTTGAGGCAACTGTTTCTAGAGAAATTACTTCCCCTTTCTGAATATTTTAGAAGACCGTGGAAAATAGTGAGAACAATCGGCACGACATATAACTATAAGGTTCGAATTCATATAGTGTTGAGAAAGCTTCATACCTGAGCTGCAGGATCAGGATGTGGTAGGTCGAATCAATTCTCCAATTCTAAGGCACCCGCTTTGGGAAGGCAGAGATAGGCATTTCAGGTCCCTCTGTTTACTGAAGGAGAACTCAGAAAGGGAGAGGGGAGGGGAACCCCTGATCTGGATAGGATTCCGGCGGTAATCGTTAAGGCAGTTGTCAGGATCCGTCCAGAACTCCTAAGAACCATGTCTCCTAAGAACCAATACATGTCTTCTAGCAGGTACTTTCCCGAAGCGTTGGAAGAGGCAAGGTTGGTCCTCATTCCAAAAGGCTGACCCTTGTGCACGCTGGATACTGCAGGGAAGGAGCTGGAGAAGATACTGCTGCCACGCCTTCTGAGTACCATCAGGAGTGAGGTGGACCTGTAGTGTGTCAGAACAGGGTACTCAACCATTATAGCAATCCAAGAAGCAGTGGAGACCCTTATGACGACACAATGGGATCCTTCCACAGTGTTGGGTTGAAGGTCATTATGGGTGCAGTTCAACTCTGTACAGTGGAAAGACGTATTGAAGGCACCTTTAGGGTTCCTTAATAAGAAGCTATCTACATGATCTCACACAGTCCTGTAGAATGTGGCATACGATGACCTGCTTTGTCTCGAGATGCCCAACAATGTGATCCTGGAATGTGGCAGCTGTTTATTGGTCACACGCTGGACTCAGGCAGGAGTGGGTAATGCGATGGGTTGGGCTGTGGATGGGAGCTTTCCCTCGCTCTTAAGAGGACAGAGCTAGTCCTGGTGACGGCACGAAGGATGGAGACTCCCCCCTGTCGTGCGGTGACCAGTTATCTGCAAACAAGGCCTCTGGCAGTTCGATATTTGGGTGTAACTCGGTGGATGTACCGAGTTGTCGTTTGGTTTGGCCCAACGCTAGAGGGCTGCAGGCAAGCACAAGGTGTGTGCTTATGAGCATAATACTCCATTCTCCGATACGGTGTGGGCTGATACGCTGAGTATTGCCTACCACTGGGAGTGGATGACAGCCGTGCAGTCAAGGCGCTTAGCTACCCACTTCCTAATAGGACACAGAGCGTTTAGGGCGTACCTGCACCAAATTGGAAAAGCTGCAAGCCCAAACTGCCTGCCTGAATTCGTTTGCTCTATGCTGCACTCCGAGAAAAACTGGAGGTGCACTGCTCAGCCAGATGGATGGATGTTGCTAATCCACGGCTAGCATTATTAAATTACTGGACAGCATGGGAGGGATGGGAATGACGGCACGCTGCAAGATTCTCGTGAGGACGAAGAGAGCAGAGAGGTATGAGGGCCAACCTGATGCAACGGGCTAAATTGTTTTGGGTAGGGTTTCAATAATTTGGAGTAAATTCATGAAGTCACTAGAAGCAGACTCTCCCTCCTAGGTCCCATAAAAAAGGTTCAAATTCAACAAGTGCGTATTTTTTTAACACTGGAATATCTTGTGATTGCGATCAGTAAAAAATTCCCATCATGCAAAAAAACGTTTAATAACATAGTGCAAGAAACTCGAATCATTGCTTCCTTATTCATTAACATTTTGAAGAGCTTGTTTCTTTTTTTGTAGTAATTGTCTTTAGTTGATGCTTAAGTGATGTCCAATTTCAATTTTCGTCGAGGAGTTCGAACATTTTGTGCGTTTTGACATTTTATCGATAGAAAACATGTTCTTTTTACGAAATGTCAAAAAATCCATAAAATTCCGTTCAGTTTTTTTATTAGCGTATATCCAGACTACGACCACCACCTGACAACTTACTGAAACACGCATCACGCAGAGGTTAATTCTTTAATTAGGTTGTTTCTTGATCGACGGGTGTTGTTCAACCTTGCACATGTTTGACAACGACGGATGACAGACGTATCCACACTTTCCATTTTTCCCAATTGAGGAAAATGTTTACGTTGTACTTCCACTACCAACTTCCATACTTCCCGTGTGAAATTCCAGGTTTTCTGAATCGAGTTCAATGCTTAATCAATCAAATTCAAAGTTTGTCTGATCTATTCATCAAGCTTAACCGCTAGAGCGCCTTTCTCTACAACTCAAACATTATTGGCTCACGCGATCTTTCAAAAATTTGTGTTGGCAATTCAATAAGCTGCTTAAACGATGAGATTTAATAGTTTTTAGAACCCGAAAAATTCTGGGACGTGCACAATTCGTTTTAGAGGACGTTGTTTGGCAGATTTAATGAGACCGTTTTTATACCATTATCAAAGTTGTAATTTCAGAGTTCAGCGTTAACTCAATTTTCAGTTGATGGCTGTCCCTTCTGTAGAGTAACTTTTAGCGGTAGACAACGTAGTGAAACGTTTTTTAAAGGTGTACTGCAGCAAGTCAAGCAGAATGGCTATATGCTACCTACTCGGATAATTCATTGTGGCTCACCGAGAATGCACAGCGGCTTCTTTTAAAGGCGCAGCTGGTAAACTTCAACTCAAGATGTTGTTTGCAACTAGAATCAGCATTTGGTGGATACGCTGTCTCACTTTGAATGTAAGAAATGGGTAGAACGTCAGGATGAAATAGAGGTTAACAATGATAACAACACGTGTTTGTCCCTTCTCATAAACAACGATTATCTACTGGCCAACACGGATCCTCAAGGGCTAAATTCAGTTGTGAGTAACTCGGCAGATGATTGAATTAGACAGTCTGACTAACGATCAAACGGAATGATTTTCCTGTAGTTTCCTATACACGCAAGTGGACAAGTGACGCAATAAGCTGCTCTCTGTACACTGATGACACACCAACAGAAATTTTCACCACTCGAAGACACAGTTGGTAGTGGTACTATCGACTAAAACCAGAATATCGATGGCACTAAGCGCTACTTCCCAACTCTTGGAACATAAAATAGCGAGGATCTCCAGCGTGAAATGAACAACTCAAAATAATCAACACACAATAGATGCTACCAGGATGCTGCACTACCAAAGAAGGTTCTGATTGGCAACTAAATGACAACCGTTAAGATTCTAATGAACAGCCATTACGCAAATAAGCGACGAAGGGGAAATTATTTATCAATATCACATAATACATCGAAGAATAAAATATTTATCACAGGGAAATACTCACAAGTACAATATCAATTCCACTAATTTGCAGTATTCAACCAACGTTAGGTTGGTCCGCTTATATCACCCATGCCAAACCAATTAACCTAAGTTTACTTACCACCACTATCCTTATTGTAATCTTATCATTCTAATACGTTAATTATTACTTACTTGGATTAGTTGATTAGAGGTCATGCACTATGCGATAGTTAATAAATAAGCCACTGAAAATTGATGGTTAATAGTTAAAATTTAAAAAAGTTAAAAAAAAACAGTGTGTTCTATAACTAAATCTGGTAAAAGAAAAGAATATGGACCGCTCCCTCTGATGAGGCAATATATCGATATATCACGACCGAGGTCAGATTATCGATATGCCCGACATTGTAGGCTTGACTCGCCATGTTTGAAATTAGAAATAACGACAGCTGTACGATTATGCCAATTATTTAATGTTCATTATGTAATACCCCGTTATATAATTATTTTAAATGTACAAAGACTATGAAAAGGAGTTAATTCAATGAAATTAAGAATGGGTATATAAAATAAATATGAGATAACTAACGGATTGATATCGATACATGCAGTCGTAGCGTTATCAAGCGACCTATCGATACATGCAGTCGTAGTGTCATCAAAAGGTCGGTCCATATTCTTTGTTTCACCCCTAAATCTTGGGTTACCCGAAGGACAACGAACACGAACCCCACATCCGACTTGAGGAGTCACAGAGCCTTCCACTAACCCTCGTGAGGATTAGTCTATCTTGTACTGGGAAGAAGGTTGAGGCAGAACATAGTAAAAAGGGTCGGATTACCTAAAATGTTATGAGTTAAGCGCTTGAAGGTGATGCTTTCATTGGTTTTAGGGTAATTTTCCGTCCTATATCACTTGCTTTCCAAACACTTGGCTTGTGTGAGAGAGCTTGTTATATCCAAGGTTCCTGTAACTGTACTGGGACAGTTGGTAGCCCTGACCACAAGCACAGGTGTATTCCCGCTTTTTCTCTTGTTGAGCAGTACAAGCTCTCTGTGTACTGTGTCCTGTTAATTTGTCTCCGCGTGGCATTACATCTTTTATATCATTTACTAACCGCAGCATTACCTTATTATGTTATTTGACCCCTTGCCAAACAACACAACAGAACTAGTTATTGATAAAGTCATAGTAGTGGTTATGTGCAAGATATTGCGTTTATAGTATAGCTTATGGGGGATTTTTAAAGAGAACCTTTGTTTCATTCTGCATCAAGTATTTTTCAGTTCTACCTAGCAGTGATAACAATCTACCCACCACCCAGAAGCATCTGCACAGGTCACTGACGCTGCTCATCGCCATCAAATGAAATTACTAATGCTTTTTGATGACGTGGCTATTGTTAAGAGCGGGTTCAAGTTCAGAGTGAGAACGAATTATTTTTCATTTGTGTCTCTGTGTTCAATCTTTAGCAGTATCCACTACTTCGACAATTTTGAATCGATTCGAGTGAAAATTCCAGAGGCCCTGGAAATTCTGTGATATGCTGGGTTTGTTAGACTGTTCTGAGAGCAGTGCTGAGCCAGAAAAGGATGAAACTAACTGATCTCACGATGATGAAAAGTGAAGAGGACGGGGGAAAAACTGCTATCACGGAGAGGGACGATTTCGGAGGGCCATTTTGAGCACACCCACCCTCTTAACCGCCCCTCCCCCCCTTGTTTCATATCCGATGCTCTTGGAGAGATCAAATAAGGAGCTGAACAAATCATAGGAAATCCATTGATTATTTGCAGAGGTACTTCTGATGGAAGTAGGTGGATTTATATCAAAACTTCTAGAGGGATAGCGAATGAACAGCCACCTGAAAAAGTAAAGGGCGTTGTCGGTCCCGAAACATCTTGGATTCTCGGCCAAACATACCTATTGTGCATCAAATGTAATCATCACTTCTAATTTCAAAGACTGTGCTCGGAATTGTATCATTCCATTCTAGAAATAAGATTATTTTTAAACACAGCTAAAACTATTGTTTTTTGAATTAAAATGCTTAGTGAAGATTGTAGTAGTGCAACGCGGCTTTTTCAACTTAAAATCTATTTGTACTAGCATTTACAGTTCTACTTCGGAAGTGGCTCGCTGTTTCGTTTGAATGCCCAGTAGAATAGGCAATCTAATATGAAACAGTAGAGGGGGGTTCCTTAAAAGATAAATATAGTTGTTGGACGTTTCATCATATTTTCAGCGTGACCATCAACTTTGGGTTTCGTCGTGTTCTGCTCGTTGAGTTTGAATAGCCAAAGCTCCGACTATATTGCGCATTAGCGTTTTCAATTATTCTATAGTTCGCAAGTAACAAAACTAAAATCAACATTCGGCCCTTGTAAAATGTTATTAACGGGACGGGTAAACGTTATTCATTATATCACAGACTTTACTTGAAAGCCTTTGCAACCAATAATTGCTCAAGAGTACAGTAGTAAATAATAAAACGAATTTGTACGGCTGAACAAATCAAAACTTCTGCCGCACATTACATTTGAGGGTAGTGATTATATTATAATTATGAGGGAGACGCTCATTCATTCGCTGATATGGGTTCTAACGATAATTATACTTATTAATAACTTACGATCTAATACCCGGTATATGCCTTGTCTTATATCGAATGAGACCGTACAGCTAATACACTTATAACAAACGCAGAAGGCTCATTAACTGATTTTAGTTGAACTCAGCAATACGAGCTCAATATTATGAGAGCGACGATATTTTTATGGATTCAAGAGTAAAGAATGATGCACTGTTGTTGAATTAAAATAGAAAAAGAAGAAACAATTTTCTAGCACTAACGAGAAACCAAGAACTGACTTTCTTTAATTGGACATTATTATAGCGGAAATGGAATTGGGCAGATTTAGGTGAGAAATCGTTTAATCTGTTGTGTTCGTTCTGTCTGCAGTGTCCTGCTTCTCGTAATACCTGGAATTCTCTTTTTTATGTAGGTAGCTTCGAAAATTCCCGTGTCCCATTAGGAACTGGGTGAGGAATAAATTTATCTCTCCGTGCTGGGGTTAGAAGTAGTTTGGCTGGCAAAGATTTTGTTCAAATGTTGGCATATTGATTAATTAATATTTTTATGCCACGATGTAATTTGAATGTGTTTGAGCGCTGGAGCTAGCTGGAGACCTTCACAGGTGCTCTCTGTCCATTTTCCTGACTCCACACGAACCAGAGACTGGGGAGTTTTTCACTCTGATTCGTTGAAGATTCTTTTGAAGGAAATCGTATCCAGTCAGGATCCCTAAGCAGAAGGAGGAAGGCCTGATGGGATGCGGCTTGGGTTTTAAACGGAAGCTCCCAGCATTGTAAAAACTTTCCCGTGTGCTTCCCTTCGTGCGGTGCGTTGACAGACACCTCGCCTAACATAGTTTGTAACATTATTATTATCATTTTTCATCTCATAACCGACTTTGGTTTTCTATTCGACTTTGAACATAGCAGTCAATAAGGTCAGTGGTTGGTGATCAATCAGGTTTCCTCTTCGTGATTGTATTATTTTGATTCCTTCGTTCAACTCGTGAAGAACTAGGAGCTAATAACGAATCCCATCAAACGAATAAAAAATGAATAACTCTAGCCCCAGTGAATGGGAAGGTTTTATTATCCCTCTGGTAAATCCCGTTTCTTCAGCGAGAGCAAATAATAAATTAGTCATGTGTCGCTCTCCGGTGAGCTCTTCCCACCGTTCCACTTGACCCCGACCACTTCAAACGTCCCCAGCCCTTTTTACTCAATGCCCGGGAAAGTCGACTGCATTTGACATTTCTGCCTCACGTCGTATTTTCGACGTTCGTGCGTCTCACTTGCGGATGTTTCATACGATGAAATATAAATGTTCAAACGAACGCGCAATGAGAACACCAGTCACACTTCCTATCCCTATTAAGTTCACCGCGACCAGGGCTTTTGGGATTGCTGAGGGCTTCCCCGTGGAACACAGTGTATTTCCCCGCACCGTATTTCTCTAGATCGATTCATATTGACTGCAATTCCCTCAAGAGTCGCATAATTTTTACCTTCGCTTCAAGTTTACTTCAGATCTTTTCGTTTCAAAGTCTTCTGAGAGAAAAAAAAACCATTTGAGGAAACAGTTCGTGTGCGTCTATGAACACGATCGCGAGAGAGCAGCTGAAGCCACTCAGCTCTAATTTGATACTCAGCCCGCAGATTATCATGAGATGCTAAAATGCTGTTATGAGTAGAAAATATTCAAAACTAACTGTATTTAACGATCAAAATGTCAAATTTTGTTTTCTCCAAAATCCCTGGAATGATTTTGATTAAATTTGTTGTACAAACAATTGAATCGTGGAATAAAAGTTTCGTTTGTGGACAAATATCAAGACCAACACAACAAATCATCAAACATCTCGACGAAAAGCGGTTTTAGTACAGTTTTTTCTTATAAACCTCGATCGTTTGCCGCGAGTGTTCTCACAAAGATCAAGTTGGTAACCAATAACGGAATGCAACTACTGCCGTCTCTTTGAGTAATTATTTTTAAACAGCGTTTTCCCTGCACGCTTTCCTCAAAAAATCGTCTTGACAGTCCTCGCAATTACCTACGCGCTGGTTACTTAATAAATGTCGTGCCATGAGAAGAGACAACTCAATAAATTTAGGATTTTCTGTTCCATACGTACGCGGGGCTAAGGATAGTTCGGTTTTTTCCCGTCAGATCTAAGTCTTTTGCGTTTAGAAAATACCACTTATATACATCTGGATAAACTTAGTGCGTGTTTGTCTGTGAACAAAAACGAGAGAGAACGGCCGTACCAAATCAGCTCAATTTGGTATTCAACCGACACACCAGCATGAAATTATACTATTAAGATGTTGAGCAGATCCAATCGATAAATAACCAATGGTGATCATTCGTGATCAAAATATGCTACAGTAAGTTATCAAAAATGCCAAATTTTATAGAAATTGGGTTGTGTCCGCCAGTAGGCAAATTACTAAAGTTAACGTACCTGTTAGGTGAGTCCGTCTCCTCTGGCTGGTGAGTTACTCACCAGCCAGAGGAGACGGACTCACCTAACAGGTACGTTAACTTTACCAAATTTTATAGTTTTTTTTCTCTTATAAGTTAATATTTACGCTATCCTTAATAGCGTTCTTCATAAAATGTTCTCTGGGCATCTGTAGAACGGGGATATTAGGCAAAATTTATCAAAAAAATCTGTTTTTTATGTAACTGACATTGATCAAATAAGTTTTTCAAACGAAAAAGTGGGCTACAACACACAAATGAAATTTGTTGTTTAAACTCTCTCAAAAAGGGTTCTAACGATTTTGCTCAAGCTCTCAGGGTTCCTTCAACAATTTAATAACTACATACTGTTCTTTCTTAGAGTACGTCGCCTGAGTGGGCGGACAGCTGCCGGATTATTTTGAGGATGATGAAGGTTGCGTAATCGTCGCATCAAATCATTTTTACGGTTGTCGGCTTCCGTGAGTGTTTCTTGAACGTATCGTTCAAAAATATCACAGCTTAGACCCGAAAAGTAATCAAACTAAATGGTCAAAAAGAAAATGTGAGTAGCTCGTCAGGTGTCCGCACTGCACGCAGAAGATCGCATAAAATGCCCAAGCGCGGTATTTACGTTTCTCTGAATTAATTATTTGAAACTGGAAAACTGCATCAAATTCTTCGAAAAGGGGTTCGACGAGCCCATGCATTACTTTATGAGATAGTGATCCCACAATTCATGCTGTAAATAAAATAGCTAATGTATAAAACAACATAAATTTCTCAACTCTGTACACTTAGGAACTATACACCTTTGAAATATTAACTGACTGAAAGTTAAATGGAAAAGTACATTCCCTTTAACACGAACTGAATAATCTGGTTCATATCGTACGATGAGTTTTGGCGTGTACTAACCAAAGTAACATTGCCAATATTCTAGAAATGATTATTGTGCAAGACTTAAACTAATGTGCGTTATCACTAAAAATATGTCGATATCAAATTAACTATTCGAGAACCACTTTGCTCAACTTCTCGTCTACAACTCGTATTACGATTTCCCCTTCTCCTTCGACCCCCCTGCCCCATATAGTGCCATTCATTAATTTGAAAAACAAAGAGTGAGAAAAAGAGGTGGAGAGAGAAGGGAAATAGGAAATCGTACTTTAAAGCTTGTACCCTTAAAATAACTTACTGCTAATTTCAGTGCATTTTAGCACCTCTATCACAAATGGCCTTGTCACAACAGAATTAAAAATGGTAATAATATTCTAAAATTTGGGGAGACGTCGTACACACACACACAAAAACCATCTAACAAAATAATAGGCTGTCATTGTTTGATCGCTAATGCCCTTGAGCTAAGGATTCCGCAACAGTTCCAGGCAGAAACACGTTCTGAAAAGAGACGTTATGCGGCAGATTCAGAATTGTCGAGAACGGGTAGCCTACACCGTGGGATTCTCAACTTTTACTATCCTCAGGCGTCATTAATTGAGTTCGAATAATCTAAGTCCACGAACAGATAGTGTAGTGACCAAAACTCGTAGTGTTGAGTAAGAAACTCATCAAAGAAAACTCCTGCAAAGTTAATGAGAGAAGTTCCATACATTCTTCGGTAATTCTTGAAATGACTGCAGGTAACAAGATAAATGTATGAGTAATATACTTTAAAGATCAACAATATTTCGACAAAAAAAAGTTAGTGATAAAAATTGATGATCTTTGACAAAAGAAAAATCTTTGAAAAACATTCCATCAGTACTGAAATATGCCTTCTGTGATTAGCCGCATCTTCTAATTTTAATTCAAATAAACAGGGTTGCGGGCACGAACCCAGTCAAACAATGAAAAAAAAACACGTAGAGTTAAACAGGACTTGAAGAGGCAAAATACATTTTTTTTAAAGTAGAGACACACAAAAATGAATATAAGGATGCGAGGGAAAGACCTTGAACGAAGAGGGGGGGGGGGGTGTTCAAAATGGACAGGTCTCCGCAGGTGCAAGTTAAGTAATTGCTCAAGACATCTTCAGAGAAAAGGACCGCATATAATTTTTGTCACCTCGACCCTGAACCCTGATCTTATTGAGCGGACGATAGGGCGTAGATGGGAACCCACAATGTCAGGAAGCACACTGTGGAACAAGCAATGTGCATGGAACGAAGGCTTTTTGAAGCCACTTGCAGTGAATTCACATTTCGAAAAGGTAGAATTAAACTGAGGGATTGGGCAAAATGGAAGGGCGTTCACATAAAGGAATTAAATCGAAAGGAAGCTGACGTTTATCGAATAACTTTGAAATGAAGTGTTTCCTGTCCGACGAATGTAGAAACGAACTTGGTTCATTTAAAGCGTTTGCCTGCCCGATGCGGTTCGTTCGATCTCACCCGCTGAAGATGAGAAAGTTCACAACAGGGTCTCGTTCAATTCATTGTCCATGGTCGATGATGAGGGTGTGACGCGGCTGAATATGGCTCTTTGTTCCCGATTGAAAACTACCTAAACGAGAGAAAATACTCCCAAATTTCCCGAACAAAAACGCAGACGTGTCAAAAGATGAAGTTCGCCAGCTTCTCCGATTTTCTCCATGAAACAGCGTGGGACAATGCGCATCGGCGTCGAACAAAATCCTCGTCGTGGGTAAATTCTTATTATCAAATGCCACCATATATGTGAATTATTAACCTATTTCATTCAATTCCTTTGTCAATAATGCTTTTTGCTCATCAGTTACACTAATGAAAGGGTCCACAACCTGCTTCTTTTTTCCATATCAGGGCGTACACAAGAAAGCTCTGCAAATCAATGTAGGTGCTATCTCAATTCAACTTTGAACAGTTACTACCGTTCAAGCAACCGAAAAAGCATCGGTGAGGCGAGCAGTTTGTTGCGCTAGGCCCAGGCCATTTACCGTCAGAATTTGGCAGTATTGTATTACCTAAAATTTTATTCCGATCTTCTTACCACAATTGAATGCGAGAATAGTGAGCCGGTTGAAAGGGCTTTATGTTCACGATTTAGAAATAGCGTAAAAAATGCACCAATCGCGCGTTTTTATATTGGGACAATCTCGTGTCCTTCCTGAGACAACTGTACACTCTATAAATCACAATTCTTTATCAGTTCTTTGCAAAAAAAAAGTTATTTCGGTAAAGTGCGATTTCTGAAACTTTCTGTATCTAGTTCGAACTGCTACGCTTCGAATAAGCAGCAGTACGCATTTGGAAGAGTGAATACCAAGGTGAACATAAAGCTGCTCAAAAAATGGTGCAAATTAAAACTTACATTCAACTGTGAAAAATGAACCCTGCCATAATATTGCAGATAAGGAGCATTCACATAACTTCAGGAGGTTAAACAGTAGAGACCTTTATGTTAGCGCTTAACAATACCAGGATAGTTGATTGGTGGATGGACCAATGAAGCTAGCATACTTATTGAGGCAGCAGTGAGTTACGTGTGGGAGTAAAATGAGCTACAGAGCTCCTAAATGACTAGTCATTCTTCTTGGTTTGCAGACACAAGAGAACAATTGCTGGCTTTCAATAGCTACATTTGCCAAGTTGGTCATGTGAGTAGGAATTGAGAAACTAGAGTTATAATGAAGGTGGAATTATAGCATCATCGTAGGGGGACGGAGAAAGCTCAGCTTGGGGAGGACTCTCTCACGCGGCATCCCTTGGGATGTAATTTATTAATGCAGACAGCATATACACATTTCCCTATCCGCACAGTTCTCAAAGAAATTAGAGTTTAAGTTTAATATATCACCCTTCTCAATCCATCACACCTCGAGCCACTTCCCATGATTGGCAGGCCAATTATCGGATGCCAAATATTTGTCAGATCAAGATAAACCTCTCTCGACTGATTTTCTTGAAGCATCTCTGATCCTAAAGTGAAGTTAATCATCTCCTTAATCCCTAAGGAAGGCCTAATCTCAGGAAACCAATCACAGCGTACGTCCGCTGTCTCATTCAATATTCCGCTTCATTCACGGAAGATTTAAGCGATGGATGGCTGTTACAGGGAATTCCGAAGTCGATAAAACTTTTTCGGCGGTTCGACGGAATTGATTCGGCGGATTTAGCCCACTTGCCTGGACGCTGAATAACACGCTCGAATACGGAACTCTGGAACTCAGTTCGAATAAGGCTCAGTGAAGTATTCCAAAGTGACGGGGGCACTCTTTTCTTTAAGATTCAAGATGGTGTGAATTGTTCATCAAGTATTGGACTTCAGTTGGATGGATTTGATATTGAGCGAACTTAGAGCTCCACTGATCTTGTATTTCGCAGGATGTTTGAATTTATCAGTGGCTGCCGTTCATGAAAAATACATTTCAATTGATGAGCGTGCCATCGAACTTTTGCCATCTCGAACCAGGGAAATATGTTTTCGTGGCTGTTCTAAGTTGCTAACGGTACGAACAGCGCCGCACAACGTACCACCTCACAAATGTCTTTCGCTTTGAAGATTTTATATATGAAGTTTGTTTTGAGGGCCTAAGAAGAGCTATAAATAACTCGTGACCTCACCAGTCAGGCTGCGTTTGGGCGGACCAGCTTTTAGCTCTCTCCAAACTTTTTCTGATCTATAATTGTCTTCTATTTGCCTGTTCTTTCCTCAGAATTTTGGTCATACTGAGCGCTCTTTCAGTCGAACGAGTTTTGATTTCTGAAATCATTTGTCATAGCCCACCAAACTAGCCGTCTGCTGGTTTGTTGAATATATCCTCGGTACAATGTTGCATTCGTTTGAAAAAGGCGGCCATAGCTGAACTGAGGTGGTGGTTTAGCACGAAGAATCTTCTTTAACTCTTGCTAGAGAAAAGCCTACTGCAAAGTGTCTGGATCAGTCAGGTGGCGTAGAGGGTTAACGCATATCTTTGAAGACAGAGAAACGTTTCTCCCACTTAATGCAAATAGGAGCTGTCTAGCTCTGTAGGCTCTAACATAAGGGGTTTCTGGTCAAATTCCAGTCCAATTGGTCTCGCTAACACACACGAGTGGTAATAAAGCGAGAACTATTCATAATAGTGCATATCATATCTCACTAACATACACGAGTGGTACTAAAGCGAGACTGTTCATAATAGTGCATATCATATCCACGTCATATATGAAAATGGGTTTTTGTAGATAGATTGTTGAACGCTCAAGTTGGTTTATACATATTAGCGATGTGCGCTATAATCATAAGGGAGAGCGGCGCAATTGCGATTTGGTTGTTGATTGGGAATAGGCTTAACGCTCAATATTCTGAAAAGGTTTCGGAAAATAAACGGTTCCTTTAAACGCCAAGTTGAAGCGAAATACCTTCAGCCACCTGTTACCAGAAGCGATTTGGCAAAATCCTCGCGACTGAAGGCGTTTCGCTGCAGCAGTTAGTTTCACGAAAATGTTTTTTTAAACCGTTTCGTTCAACCACACCCATCTTCACCGTCGAGGCTGATAAAAGAAACGTGCCGATCCTCCACCGCCACACACGTAGTTGATAACTTACTGTGTCATGAAATAAACCCCTCATTCTCCTTCACACCAAGCTCCAAAACCACTTACACACTTCGATTTTTGGTAGAGTACCTTCAACACAGAAAGCTATTCATTAAACCAAAAATACACGTATGGTGAACACTAAATTGGCATCTAATGAGAAAGACAAAATACAATCAATGCAACTGTGCTGTAGAACATTCAATGGCTCCGTCTCATTGACAATTAATGGGTCGAATAATAAATCTTAAGTTTACTTTAGTGTAGTGGTAGAAGGGGTTGAAGAATAATTTGTACAGAAGGAGTACGATTGTTTTTCAGAATAGTTTACAGTGTATAAATTGCTATGGACGAACTCAAAATAATTTCCATTGAACGCAACGTCGTTTGAGCATTTTTCCGCGAGGAATTCACTTCGTAATAAACTTATGGTGGGAGCTTGAAATGACTTTCCTCATCTCCATTCCTTAATCATATCAATAATTGAAACTAATAGTTGTAACGGCGAAAAGGGCTGATTCTGGCTCACTATCGCCGGACGTAAAGACAACTTTTAACATGCGATTTCCAATTGTTCGCCAATAATCTTCTTATTCTCACGTCTTTCGTTCCAAATGAGAACGAGGGCTCATCGAGAAGGAAGGGGAGGGTACTTTGAGTACTGTGAATTAATTTTCCTAAAAACGACCCTCGACGCACGTTACCAAACCTAGACAACGCCCTAATTACGTACCGTAAGCGCTCTGAGCAAAAAAGGTTGGCGCATTCAACGCTTATTGGTAAGGTATATTACTACATCGTTCGATTACCCCCAAATAAGTAGCTTTCGTCTCGCTGACTTGCTCCAAAATTTCCGTTGGATACTTTTCCCTCAACAATTTGAGCACAATAAGTGAAAGAATTGGCGAAGCCAATGAGAACCTTGCTATGCGCCCAACTGTGTACTCAATGGACTGAGGTCAACTTGCGGACGTCACACGTGCGGTTTGAAAGGGAAAGTTGTTAGACCAACGTTTTCTGTACCGAATCAAAACCCATTAATGATTAATTCTGTCGACATTTTTCTTTTTCATTTCATTTTTCTCCTTTTGGGATAAACAAGTGCCTGTGTTACTCGATCGGCTCATCGTGCAGGAACGTTCTTGGTTTTTTAAAAAAGTGATAGTGGCACCAAAAAACTGCTCAGTATTAAGTCTTTGGCGCTGGGCTGAGTCCTTTCCGTTATGCTGCACAGCGAAACCTTATCACACACAAATATTTGTTAATTTTGCAGGTACCATGAAACATTTAGAGTGTCCCCAGTTGTATACTTAAAACCCTCTCGTCTTGCGAGGTCCTACAGGACCCAACTAGGTGGTCTTCTCTCTCATTATGCAGCGCATATCGCTATCAGAACATCGCGCTGGTACTATAAAAGAAAGTGTCAGCTTCTGCTTAGCAATTTAGGATTAGGGAGGGCCAGTACACAGAGCGTAGGCTCTGCAAAACCGCACAGACCAGATCACGTAGGTAGATCTCCAAACAAGAGGAGCAGACCACCTGGTCGGACGTCCGAATAGTTGGGGCGAAAATGGGAAAATTCCAAGATCAAGAAGAGGGAGCAGAGTACCTAGCCCGACGACCTGTGCCAAGAGGCCAGGAGGGCAGGGGGGCCTGATGTTCCCGGGTACGGCGGAAGGCGTGTCACTGCTAAGGCGAAAGCGTCCTAGCAGTCATAGAGAAGAAAAAAGGGGTGACCGGAATTACTGGATGAGGAAGGAAAAGAAAAGAAATAAATGGTAGTAAGGCCACAGAAGTGCTGACGGGTTGATATAGGCCACAGAAGAGGCCTAGGTGCAACCGTCTCCTCCACCGGTCCAGAACAGCAGGTACTATGAAAGCATTAATTCATCCGAGTTGTTGCCCAAAAGGCGGATAGTGCTTCTTCTCGAGTCTCCCGTGGTTCCTACCTGAGCTTTTTTCTCTTCATCGTTTTCAATAACGATGTGTCCATCCGTTCTCACTTATAATGAAAAACTCTAGATTTGCGGTTGTATTCAATCGTTCCCTGATTTCCAGGCCCTTGGCGGCAGCTTAGTAACGTATCTCAGCGCTGTCCCTTGGATCGGGGTTCCGCGTGTTGAAAAACACGACGAAGACCTGCCACACCGCATCAGCTCCAGGGTTTGACGTCCGTAATGGTCTTTTTCACGTTCCACTAAGTGAAGTCAATGTGCAGATGAAAGGAAACCTTATTGCTTTTAGCGCAATTTCGATTCACAAATGACGAGCAAAAGTGGCTGATTGCATTACACAAATAGGTATACGGCGGCGGCTTTCCGCTGCTGTTGCGTGCAGAAATACCAGTCGGCTCTATCCTCTCTCAGCTTTCTGGAATGTTTCACAAATTGTATTTAGCTTCTCCATGACTTCACGGTTAGCGAGTTAGTCAGTTAATGACTCCACAAAACGAAAGTTCACTTGGACGACATGCTGCTCCTTGTAGTTCTGGCCTCAACTGCTTCATGTAAACCAGTGAGGTAGCCACAACAACGCAGCAAGGCCCTTCTCATGACGTTAGCTGTAAGGGGCTTCAAAATCATCGTCTGTTACACGCGTATTGTGATGAATAGTTGCAATATATAGTTGAATATCTTTGCTGTTCTGGAGATTTAATTTATACCAATGCGGCGCTTTTGCCATCGAATCTTTCAGGCTTGTTTTTACAATTTGTGGCAGCGAAGTTGTTTATCAACCTTGCCGTTTTAGAACCTTTACACTTCAAATGACACTCAAGACTAATTTGAAGAAAAATAGTAGAATAAGGGTAAATACGTAGAATAATGACAGTGAGATACGTATAACGCAGGACAAACCTGGCAGGGTCTAGGGGTCTTTCAGGGAATGTGAAGGAGGAAGAACAATAGAATGAGCGCGAATAGAAGTCACCCAAAACGTCTGTCTTCAAATTTCCCTACCTCAACCGATTTATCTCTCTCTCTCTCTCTCTCTCTCTCTCTCTCTCTCTCTCTCTCTCTCTCTCTCTCTCTCACTCTCTCTCTATCTTTTACGACGGCAATCATTGAGGAAAACTGGGAACAAACTAATTCACATTCCCCAACTTCTTTTTGGAGACGAGGAAAATCACTCACTTAAATATCTAGTATTCTTAACATATCAAGTCTAAACGCAAAAATATCTAATGGATCCATCCTGTTGCATAACGTGCAAAAATTCGACATTGACAAGAAAAATAGCCAAATGCAAAATTTCGATGTTTAAACGCAGTTTACTGCATTTTAACGGCTATTTGTATTAACTATATTATCTTAATAGCAGTTTTGTCATAAATTACCATATAATTTCCTCTGATATCATCAATTAACTACTTCTCTTGTTGAGCACACATACACTTAAAAAAATTATTGTTAAGAAATCGGCTGTTAATTCTTGGTTTTAATTAACTCCAAAATTAGTTTCTTATATCCAAAATGTACGAAATATTTCCCATATAAATATTATAAGTCACAAACGCAGCTCGTGTGATAAATAGATTCACAATGGGAGTTTCAGGTTGGTTGGGGAGAGAAGGAATGGTAAGAGAACAATTTCAGTGGTATAAAAAAAATTATGCAAAAAGAATCCGTGGTTTCGATAGGTCTCAGGGCGTGTTACAACAAGATAACATGCACATTTTCGAAGTATTCCTCGTTGCCAGATAACCGTAAACGTGAACTAGAATATTAGAAACTGACAGAACAGTGATTTTGACTCGTGCTCAAAAACTCAGTGAGTCGAATTAACGTTAACTTTATAAATTGATGTATATCAGATACACGTAGGAATAAAACGGCAACTTGGGTAGGTTATTTGTGTGTATTCATTCGAGAAAAGGGGTTTTCTTAGGGGTGTTAGGCGTTAGCCTAATAATTGAATTGTAACCTGATTTGATTCTCGAAGCTGCAGAGTCAGGCGTCGGTTTTTACAATGCTTCTCTGGCTTTGACGAAGTAAGAGAGAATGTCGATAGGCAGAGGGAAAACAATTGTTGAGTTCTTTTCGGCAGATATCGTGTTCAACGTCTGAAAAATAAAATTGAGGTTAGACGATGGTGGTGATTTCGCGTGGCATACAGCTAGGAACCACTGTGCACGGCTTCACAGTGTTTGCAGTCTAGGAGTAAATGTCCTGTTTCTACTGGTTGTGGAAAATCTCCGTCTTCAGCCCCATTGTTGTTTGTACAGCAATGTAAGGTTGTTAGGTGAGATGTCAGATTATTCAACGTTACCTGAACTCAGCAAATCCCCCCTGGATATTAGTCGCGTAGCTATAAAATCAAATTAGTCTGGAAAACAAAGATTACGCATGAAATGGAAGGATCACTCTGGTAATTGACCGTCCGTCAATGTTGACGATCCTTCCTTATTCTGGCAACATAAGCTTTCTTTTTTTGGTGTTGATATGGGAATTAGGTGGGGTGGCTGCTGATAACACGCCTAAGAATTCTGACATTTTGGCTAATTCACACAAGCGTAACTGTTTTTAGGGCTCAAAAAATTGTGAAATGTTAAGATCAGAAAAAAACTCGTTTCTTCCAGCCGATAACATGACTTTTCCTTCTACTTTGCAGGGCTGAGAAAAGCAAAACCCGCGACGTACTTTCGAAACTGTTGTTCTACTTGTTCCGAAATTAGAAAAAATGGGGAATCGTTCAGCACATTCCAAGTTGATATAACGCGATTTTTGCCTGTTACAACGCGCAGTAACTTGCAGCGAAGCACTCTATTCCACTGGCTCGTCATCATTGGAAATGCACATCAGAAATCAGCACACAAAGGCTGATCTAATCCCAGTCGAATTTATCATTCCCGAGGGAGGAAGTCTACCCAGAGAGGACCCATCGCATTACCTTGGATAATTGCATTCTTGGTGCCGCAGATCGTCGAGGGATCTCGTAATTCTTCTCTGAACCATCCAACTCGGAATTGGCCCCTCCACTCTCCGTGTACCAGACACGTTCCAACTAAATTGTTCACGATCCTCTTCTGATTAGAAAGCCCTATTTTCTCCGGTATTCTTCAAATGAGACTCATTTTAAGCGAACTTTCACTTTAGAGAAAAGCGGTTTGAGTTTGAGTGTTGTTTGCAAAAGGTGAAAACTTATTAAGGGTTTACTTCTTGGGGGCCTGGTGACATTAGACTAACACTGGAAAATAAAGACAATCATCAGACCGTGCAACATGACCAAGCGAGGGTTTTTCTACAGTCGTATAAATAACGAGTCGTTTTTCTAAGAACGTCATTGTATCTTGAGCTTCTTTTGTCGCCTCAAGTACCGGAGCTGTCAAGATAGTGAACCACAGATCCGCCGCAAGTTGTCGACTATTGGCCTGAATTTCCAAACATTGTGTCAACAGAAGCAACCTCACACCACTTTTTGTAGACCACTAATGATCGCGTCCTCGTTCGAGTTTTTATTTCTTCTAAGGAAATTCAGTTTAAATGTCTGATTCTCACCGAAAATTGAAGTGGTGCACCACTAATGTTGCTTGTATTGGCTATATATTCCAGTCCACTCAGTTAAAGTTGCGATTTTACGGGTTTGTTGAACAACTGGTAGCAAATTCAACAATTGTATGAACACTTGTATCAGAATGCAGACAAATCGAACAGCGTCAACCAGCAATGACAAAGAAAAACGGGAGTAACCAAACAGACGTTGCAAAATCGGTTGGAAAGATGATGTTCTGGTGAATAAGACGCCACCCACCCCCTCTCATCACTCACAACTTCCAACCACCACAGCAAAATCAAGTCGTATTTACACGATTCAAACTACCGCCGTACCAACTACTTTCAACGTGGAGCTGGTTAAAAAATCCATGAGTTTTGTTACATAACGATTATAATGTACTAACAATCAAATCTTATTGTCGGTTAGAAATTATTACCATTTGACGTTAGAAATATTTCTCGAACCGGTACAAAACTGGTCTTGAAATTATATTTTTCGGGTAATAAAATTGGAAATAATTACAGATTCTGGTCCGGGTTTCGAATGGCTTAGGTGACGTGAGACCGTTCCTCTATGGTTTAGTGCCCCAATTATACCACAAGCTAGACCATTAGTAAACAGCAGCCGAGGTAATATTAGGTTAACATGAGACACCACTCAGGTGCAGTAACTATTAAATTAGTTCCAACATGCTTCCCCTCGGCCGTGATGAAATTATACCGGCTCGTAAATTGAACGCAGGGAACTAATTTGGATGGGATAATTGGGCGTTTTCTGCGGGGGAGGTTTTGGATTGTTGAACTCAATCACAGACCTTTACGAAGAGGAGAAAACTCCTTGGCAAAATTCCTCCGTCAAGACTTTACCTAACTAACTTTGTACCGGTCATAATTGAGAGTCAGGAAATCTGAATTGTAATGTTGGAGTTGTGGTAGAGTTCAACTGACATAATGGGAATTTTGAGTTCAGAATACGTTTGGGCAATCGAGCGTCGGATGAGAAAATGACAGCCTTTTGTTTCACGTTGTGGCTACTCGTAGATTATTTGGTTTGCAACAGCTTATTCTCAATAATTACGTAACATGATTTGATGAAAGACCTTTCATTCCACGCACAGTATAGCACTGTACAATCTATTGTGAACCGTCTCTATTCATCGCTTTGTTACCCGTTTGATGTTGAGGACTCATAAAGAAATGTTGTTCGCGTCGAGTAATAAGTCGAGAATTTGAGATAAAAATTTGTAATTTTTAAGCATCTTTGCTGTAGAGAAACCGTGGGTAGAAAGGGTTATAGACTAACGCACTGCTGAAATTTCAATTGAGTCAAATATCAGAGTCACAGAGTCTTCTTGCGCCGATGCCTATACCATGCTAAGCTTCGGAGGAAATTATACAAAAGTTGCAAGAATGAACTTATTTTACCTGAAGGTATCTCAATTGGAGAGCAGCTGGAGAGTCTCCGATGACCTCAGAAGCTTCACGAAGGGCGCGAGATGCCTTTTGTTCGCCTTCCGCTGCGATCACCTGCAAATATGTAAGCCGTTAAGACTGTATGTAATGCCACCTTTCATGTTTCACTTAATCAGTACTGATAAGTATATGATATTTTTAAAAAAGTCATTGGCTAAATTTTTTGATTCATAAAACCTAAAACAATGTGCGACGCACAAAACTTTCCTTAGCTCTACGCTGATTCACTAGTTTACGTGGCTTTGGCTACTGACTCAATTTATTTGAACTTGGTAAAACTTCAGAGTGGTAAAAAGTGATAGCGCTTACAGTTCCGGAGTTTACTGTGGTACTCTCACAAGTGTAACAACTATTATTCAGAAATTAGTTCACAGAGAATTGATGAGACTGTGAATACGGTCATTTTGAGCAGGATAATGATGATTGTCCCAGCATTGTCGGTTAAAAACTACAATAAATCGTGGTAAGTGGAACGGCGGTGGTTAAAATTCCGGAATTTCTGGAGTAGGTCCTATATACTTTAGGAGAGTAATAAAATATTCAATAGGCCCTTGATTAAGGGGACGAAAAACCGGATGCGCGGCGAATGGGCCCCTGTTAGTGGGTGGAAGCTTGGGGGCCTTCTGTCGCAACTTACAAGGGTCCTTCCAAACCCCAGGGAGGTCAGCAAGTCCAAACTGTCCTACCCTGGGATGAGGAAAAGCCGTCAGTGCCATCGAATGATGGGGCGGGCCTGTGACTATTCTGGCCTTCAGAGTCGTTTGACCCAAAATGGTACCACGGGCCTTGCGCTGGTGCATTATGGGTTAGAGCCATCACGGGTAGCTGCCTCCGCAGAACAAGGTAGGTAGAACGGAGCAGTCCAACTCCTACTCACGGCAAGGCCTGACAATGCTGGAAAATGCTCTATCTCTGAGATATCGTGGTGGTTGTGGGGTCGCTGGACAGTAGTAATTCCATCCCTTCCTTCGCTTTTAAACTGCGTGGTCTGAGAGACCTAGTAGGAACTCCTACAGACATCCCCGAATGCCGAACTGCCACCTCGATTTTCCAAGAGATTCCAGTAACATTTGAGAGGAATTAATACGGAAAACTGTGCTAAAATCGACTTTCGTCGAAATGTTTGTTAATTTATTGTGCTGCTCTCGTCCTTTTCCCACAAATGAAAATTTTACGGCATTGTTTTGAAGCTGTCGGCACAAACAATTTAATTAAAATCGTTTTAGCCATTTTCGAGAAAAAATTTAGTTGATCACCATGACAGCTGTGTTTAGCGTTTATTTTACTCATACCCTTATTTGGACGTCCCATAGTAACCGTCCCATAACAATTTTGAGCTGATTTGGTTCAGCTGTTTTCACTCAATCACGTTCACAGACACATACACACAGATCATTTTCCCGAATAGTATATTTCGCACTTAAAAGTCCTTGAAACGTTAAGATTTGAAGAAAACTGAAAGAAAAAATGTAGCCGATTATGTAACTTTCTTTTCTACTTCGTAAACCAAGGAAAGTAAAAAGTGTTTTTTTTTCTGCTAATAACCTCAATTATTTCGTTTCCATGTTCGTTGATTTATTGTATTGCTCTCGTAATTTTCAAACGGCTGACTATTGCTATATTGTTTGGAACTGTTCACACAAGCCATTTAATAAAAAATGTAATTGTTAAAGCCATTTGAATAAATATATTGGGCATTTTGATCATTGTGATAACTATAGTTACTTTGAGATTAGTTTTGCTGGTAACCTTCTTTTGGCGTTCAATGTTGATCTGCAGCCTGGATCTCAAATTAGAACTGATTAAATCCAATCGTTCTCAATTACGTTCACGGATATAAGGAACATTTTCTCAAACGCTGTTTTTTCAATCACAAGCCAGGAAAGTAAAGATCCGAAGAAAACTCAATATTTTTCCCCAGCTCATTATGTAACTTTCCTTTCTACTTCTTTCGTAGGACTAGAGAAAGTAAAAATCCCGAAGGCCCACCCTCCACTTGACTTTTCGGCCAAGTCCATGCTTCGATGAATTTTCAAAATGAAATTTGAAGTATCTTGTGCTACCCCAGTCAAGTTAGTTCGGAAGCTTGCCCAAGGAACTTGAAGTCGTGTATAAGTACTCAGTTATGTTGCTGAGTTTAGGGGTAAATGCCATGTCACTCCGCTTCGGCTGGTTTTTGACTAACTCAAGACCAGCCACCGTGAGCGTGACAACGTATCAGCTAGAAAGGAGCCTGCAAATCGCGCTTTAGTTATTAAACTAAACTTTTTTTACTACCCATTACAAGGAGAAAACACTCCCTCTGGTCCTTAAATTTTGTTTTCTTACCCTTCAGACAGATGAAAGTAGAATGAAATTGGCAGCTAAGAAAATAAATGTATAGGTTGACGGCAGACTTCTGAAATTCAGTCGATCAAGAAGGTGGCAAAAATAAAGTGGTCTTTCACGGCTCCAAAACATTTCGACCCGAGTTTCTTAATTCTAATTCCAGCGGAATTACTGTCACGTATAACTGGGCAATACCAAGAGGGACAAAAGCCCGAAAATGAAAGAAAATGAATGAAGGGCTCGGTTGGTGAATAATTTTAACGACATTGAGTTACAGTTCTGGCGAGAGCAACGAGCCGAGATGAAGTTAAAATTAGGATAGCCTTCATTCGACTTGCATAACGAGAACTGAGTAGATCAATAGCCGCTTTTGTCTGGCTCTTAATTAATTTCGAGAAACCAAAACAAACTATTACGACTTCGCGGCCTTTGAGGAAGTTGGGGCATTTCAGGAAACAATTTCCTCCATCGCTTCCAGTGTAATTCGAAATCTGATTATCAAGCGGTTTAGTTGCCCGTGGGTTCGAGAGCAAAAGTGATCCATGGACCAATGCACCAGAGACGATAGCATTTATTTTGGGCAATCAATCTCAATCCGAGCCCACCGTAGCTGTGAAATTGAAGTGGTCCGTCTTATTAAAATATATTGCGTAAAAAATGTTGGTGGATGGAATAAATGTAGTTGAAAAAGTGACTAAGCAAACTTTTTTTTCATTCAGTGCAGACAAACCATGTATTCGTGTAGTTATTAAATTAAACCCGGATCGTCAAATTTACGAGGGTTGTGGAAAGTTTGTGTTGCTGCTCATCACATATTTATATTTGACTTCTTTAACACCAATCTGAAAGTTGTTTGTAATTAAAGAAATTCATTAATTTTTTATGCCTGAAGACACGAGATATTAAAAAATCTAGTGCGACGCATCACACAGCTGTCCTCTAGTTGGCAATCAAATCTTTTTTGCTCTCAGTTCATGTAAAGTCTTGAGAAGTTAGTTTTGAGCCGGTTCCGCGCATACCCTTATTTTGGCATCCGGTGGTGGTCGGCAGGGTAAATATGATATTGTTTTGGCCATTTTTTCTCCATCGCGTTCGCAGGGACACAGACCATTTGCTCAAATGGCATTTTTCGAATTCAGAAACCGTTATAACCCAACTTTTTTCAACCGATTACATAACTTTCTGACTTCATAGGGCTAGTGATAGTAAAAAAACAATTAGCTTGATGAATTAATCGTTCAGGTCACTCTTGGCCCCTGCTAATATCCCATCAATAATTTCTAATGATGCCTAAGTGGCTTAACGTCTTAACTAAGTAACTGAACTCGATGCTGAACGGTGAATACGTGAAGAGAGTTAGGATTGAGTTAGAGTTCAAATACCGCTCGGGTTCGTACAATAATTTCTCATCAAGCTCAGACCATTGTCGATTTTGAGGTGCTTCATTCCCGTCTCCCGGCTCTCGTTTCAATTAACACTCTAGCAGTCAAATCGCTTTCCAAGATCTCTCAGTTCGACAGTTCGAGGGAGCTACCCTCTTCGTCAATTGAGCCTGGCCGCTCTGCCGGAATCGTTAAAACGACTCAATCAGGCCCGACGTAATGCTCAGAGGCGCTTTATACAGTTTCAGACTGAAGGCGTCTTTTGGAGGTTCGGCCGTGTTGACACTGACGAGGGAATGGGTCGTCCAGGGCGGAGGGAGCCGAGCAGCTTCTCGATCGTGAGGCCGTTCAAAGCTCAAATCGGCTTTTGGCTAATCTATTCGTGGGTTCGGAGATGGAAGTTGCAAAGCCCCGGTAATGTGCGTTTTATTCGAGGTGCCGCCGGCTGTTGTGGAAGTGGAAGGTTTTGGATGGAAAGGTTTAGCGGAACAATGTGGTTAAATCGCTGAGCCGAGTAAAATCCTGAGCGCTGTGGCAACTATTATATTCACCGTCCTCCTGGAGAATTGTATTATCGGCTTGCGCTCAACCCCAGAATAACTGTTGTGAGGCATCGCACAACGTTCCTCAGGCACAATATCTTTAGCGATTGTGCCTCTACCTGCTAGTTCAATGTGTTTTGGAAGAACCCAAAGTTCTACACTGTTCCGAAATTTATTGAATTGAACTTATTTATGTTACGACCTTTATTGTAAAACCAGCTTACAGGACATGTATGGGACTTGTTTGCGCCAAAGAGTTATTTTGCTCCCATCGAATAGTCCGATATGTGTAGACATTCGTCACCATGGACGCGCTAGTACCAAACAGCGTCGCCTTTTAATTTCGCATATATCACAATATCTCAAAGCCAAGATTTTCTCCATTCTCTATATTTTTTCCTATTGAATTCCCAAGAGTTCTCAATTCCTGTGTACGGGACCTCAGCATCCCCAACGCATATGTTTGCAACGTTCTGGCAACGTTTGCTACTTCTTCGCAGCGTCTGGTGACTATAATATCCAGCTTAATCGCGCCTCGGTGTCTTCCAAAACATCAGACGATTGATTTATATGCCTAATATTAAAGGCTCAAGAAGATTATGTACGTTTGTAAATAGAAATCGATTTAATTAGAAGGAGCTCCTTAATGTTATTTATCTTACATAGCACTTCGAAGGAAAATTAAAAACAATTTCCGTGATTCGAGAAACGGGGTTTTCAATGTATGGTATCAATTAGCAGGAAGAATCTGGTACTCCTGAATGTTATGTGGAGTGTTCGTATCATGGTTCAACGGATGTCTATGGGAACATTTATGCACTATAAAAATATCTGGTGCGTTGCAACACACAACTTTCCTTAGCTCTACAACAATTCACTTGGTACATGGCTAATTCTATTTAATGAATTCATTTACCACGCAGTTCATTTGAGCTTGGCCAAACAACACTTCACGGCAGCAGAAAGCGGTAGCGCTTACAGTTCCGGAATTTATTGTGCTGTTCGTACTCATTCCAGAACCATTACTGAGCAATTGTTGCACAGAGGATTAATGAGGCTGGGAACACGATTGTTTTGAAGAGGATAGTAATCATTTTTGCAGAGTTATCGAGTAAAACCGCTAGAACTGGTAGTAAGCGAAACGGCGGTAGTTGAAATTCAAGAATTTCTGGAGTGAGCCCCATGTATCTTATGAGCGTTTTTCAACACTCGCCGTATAGGTATTGGATTGGACTACAATACCAATTTTTTTTTAAACATTCTAGTACCATTTTAGCGGAGTTTATAAGGAGAGACCGCGCTAAAAACGCTTTTCGTCGAAAATTTTGATAATTTATTGTGCTGCTCTCGTAATTTTTCCCTAAATGGGAATTTTATGGTATAGTTGCCATATTAAGAGCTACCAATACAAAAAATTTGATCAAAATCGTTAGAGCCGTTTTTGAGAAAAAAAATTTGGTGTTTTGATCAGTATGATAACTATAGTTAACTTTCGGTGGATTTTGTTCATACCCTTATTTTGGCGTCCCATGGTAACCTGCGCGCGAGATATCAAGTTTGAGCTGATTTGGTACGGTGGTTTTCTCTAAAAATCGTTCACAGACACACAGACCATTTTCCCAATCAGTGTTTTTCGGACTCAGGGGGGTCTGAAACGTAAAGATATGAAGAGAACTCAAAATTTTTGCCGAAGACCGACCGCAATCGGGGAAGGATTGGAACCTCGGCGGGGCCCAGCAATTTTATGCTTCGTCGAGAAACGTCTAGCGGTGCTTCCGAAAAACACTTGAGTCGGAATATGATTGCGAGAAACTGGCTGATCCAAATTTGCTTCTAGCTATAGTTATCATAGACACACCTCCTAGAATGGACCAATTACTCTAACACTTCCCGAGGCGGGGAAGGCAGACAGAGGTTATACCGTGATCACTGGCATACAAAAATGGATGCAGTTCTCGGACTCGTGGGGGGAAGTCAACAAAAAAACTCTGCCTATTACGTAACCTATTTTGCTGCAAAATAAAAATAATAATGAGGGTACGAGGGCTGCGTAACCGTTGGGGGCACCAACGACTGACTGACGGCACAGGTTGCCTGGCTTATGAGCAAATTGATATGGTACCCCAGGCTGTCTAAACTAGTGTAAAACTGATTCAAAAGTGGTGATGATGATCACTAATAACTCGGTTGTTTAACGGTGATCGTGATTAGAGAGGTGTTTCTTGATGAGGCATAAAATTGCGGAACTCCTGTTCCTCAATTGGTCTCACTGGTGATTTTCCGAAGTAATTTAGCGCACAATCAACTGGAAAAATTGAGATAAGAACTTCCAGCGATAGCGAGTTTTCCGTTTAAGTTGACGCGGGTTCTCCCGCACGTAAACTTTGGGCTGAAGGGAGGATGGTGACTGGTGGAATGAGGAGTGCAAACACCTGTTGGAGTGTGTTGCTGTTTATTCAGTTCAGGGAGCTCCCTCGACTCCCTTTTCTCCTCCAAGAAATTATTAACTCGGCTACGGTTGTGTTCCCGTACGAATGACTTGCAACTCCCAATAGGATCTCTCGTTTGACTTTCCAACCACTTTCTATCAATGAATACGGAATTATGCCCAGTTTCGCAATTTTTGTGAAATGAACTTCTGCAACTAATCGAGTATTGAAGATGTGAGGCGTAAAAACGTTGAAGAAGGACGAAAAATATACCATGACACTAACCTTTGGATAGCTTCAATCGAAAACAGATCGAACTATATAGAAATTCTCAAACGTGCAAGAACACAGCGACCGACGATACAACAATTTTGTTCGGCATTTTCACTTCAGAGGCCAAGCTAATTGATTTAGAGAAAAAGCGTATTCCGTTTTTTGCTACTTCATCACGTCTCTCTATATACGATCGAGAAAAATAAATATTTGCTGCGACGCATCCCACATTTTTCTTACGCCCCACGACTGTTCGGCAACTAAAAAACCCAGTCAACAAATTTAGTTCACCTTACTTTATATTAATTTCTTAGAACTAACGTTTCTACAGCGAGATAGTGGAAGAGCTTAGAGTTTATTGCGTTGCTTCTATGTATTTCAAGATTTTTACTGGATGACCAAACTATAGACAATTTATGGAGCTGCCATTATGTCCCTATAAGTTCGGTTCTTAAGGACGCAGAGAGAACACGGCAGCGGCCCACACACCATTTTCCGGAATGTTGTTTTTCGGACTCAGCAACACTCGAAACGAAAAAAACCAGAAGAAAACTCAAAAAACAAAACATTTCAGCCGGTTACGCAACGTTTCTTTCTACTTCGTAGAACTAAATAAAATCAACGAAACGACAGTAGTTTAAATTCCGTAATTTCTTGAGATGCTACTCACTATTTAGCTACCATCGTTAACCTTTCAGCGTGTAAGAAACATGGTGGAGCAACAGCAAGATTTTGGGGAGTACGTTTTTACATGAGCTGGATTTATGAGCTAAAAAACTGCGCCAAAGAAAATTTTATTTTTTGTATCATCTTGGGTCATCCTTATCATTTTCCCACGGATCCAAATTTTACAGTACTGTTTTCATCATTTTCGATTAAAAAAGTTATGAAGATTATAGAAAGTTGCGGGCTGATTTTGCTCAAAACGTATTTGGCATGATTGGAAGGTTTGATATAAATTTGAGCTGAGTTTTTTCAGCCGTTTAATCTCAAAATCGACCAGACATGTGGCTGCCACTCTTATTTCACTCGTCGTGTAACTTTTCAAACAGTTAATCACTCATTTTGAGCCTTTGCAGGCTTTTCAGGGAAACAGGTGGTACCTCTGTCAAATGGGTCCTTCATTCCCCCACACGCTTGAACGGGTGGTAGAAGTTATCAGAAGGAATGCCTTCCTAGTCTTGCGTTCGCTAGTGTTCGGGCGTAGTGACTGCAAATTTAGTTGTCGTCGATTTATTGCAAATACTCCCGAGGTATTGTTCAGTGCGTGCTTCGTCATTAAATCAGTATCAACTCTCGAATGGTCGACCGGATATTCCGCCCTCATCCCGCTCAATCTCGGTGCCAGCATTTTCCAATGAACGTTAGCTTCTGACAATAACTATCCCTGTTTTACCGGGGCTAAGTGAAAGACACACATGCGAATACCATTTTGTACAAATTATTGTTTGTCGGATTCAGAAGCTTCGAAAAAAAAACTTCACGTAAGTTCCCTTCCTACTTCGTGAGGCTAAGGAAAATTACTTCACTCATCTACTGAATCGAACTTTAAATGAACGTAGTAAAAAATATAATTAACTACTGAAATACTGAAAATATATTTTCCAACTCCGCTGTGCCGACCCTGCTCCAATGAATTGTAACTGAATGAGTATGCGATAATCTGCGATGGTATACATAACTACCTCCTCTATCCATCTTATGGTTCAATAGTTTTATCGTTTCCTAGTAATCAAGAAGGGATTACACCGAAGAACCGTGTGTAATTGTATAAGAGCAGGGCTTACCTTAGCTCTGGCTTCACGAGCAGCTTCAGCTTCGGCTGCCATAGCTCTCTGCAACTGAACTGGCAACCTCACGTCTTTGCTGAAAATTGAAAAAAAAAAACATTATCATCGAGATAGAAAAGTGGCGAGGATTGAGAGAACATATTTTGTGGAACTACTACAGTGGTTGCCAATCAAGGCCAATCGCTCATAAAACAGGAAAATTAAAAAATCTAATTAATTCAATACACCGATAGAACAGCACAAGTTTCTAAGTTCCACGTTCAACTGATGGACGACTTAATGTGAATGAATTCTTTAAAAGATCGGATGAGATATCGCACGAGTTTCGCACTAAGTCATTTTTACTGCCTTCGCAATTCATCCGATTAGTCCGGTTTTCTCTCAGTTTATGTTACCCTGTTAGAATTCAAGCTAACGTTCCATCGCGAGAAACTGGTAGCGCTATTATTCTGGATATACTGTCTAGCTATTTCTGCGTTGATAAGTGATTCGTTTAGTTCCTTTACAAAGAGCTGAGCCTCAAGACTGATGAGAAGGATAATCGTAAACAGTAAACTTCAAATAAACTACCTTTAATTTTAATTTTTCTGAAACACGGCTGTTAGATGGTTGTGAACGAAAACAGGGAGGGGGGAGGCAGTAGGCTGAACTGAAGTTTCTAATTATTTGAATTTAGTAAATGTAACATTCATATAAATTTTGGACGTCTGTTTTCTTGGTTACCGCTGCACTTCCGTAGTACTAATAGCAAGAATCGCCTTACTGATATAAGCCTCGCCGAGGGTTTAGGAACAGTCATTTATAAGGAAACAGACCAGTAGCAAGCATGTATTTATGGTCGCGAATTCGCATTTAGGCCATTTAAGTATCTGTTAGTATTGTTGAATAGACAGGCAGAGTACTCATTTTATTACAGCGCAGAACACGCTGATTAATATGTCGGTTTGGCAACTTTCGAAAATGCAGTGGCTCAACCCAGTTCATAAAACTGGGGATAGGGGTAGTACTCAAACGTTCAAATCGACTTAAAATGGAAGCAGTTGAAGATTCATTAGAGCGTCGAACCTGTAGCTTCCGTCGTGTTTAGAAATCCACCTTAACGCTTATTTACGTTAAGTCCGCCTTCGGGCGACAGTGATCGGAGAAAAGCTTGGAAGGAAATGAGACAGGTAGTCAGCCACCTTAATCAAGAGTAAGACCTCTTGAACGAGCGGAAATGAAACCCTCAGAGGCTGAAAGTGCACGAGCGACTTTAAAGGGTGGAAGAGAAATTCGAAGGAGTTAATAGAATATTCATTACAAGCCGTAGGTCAAAGACACCGAAAAAATACAATTCACAACCTTCGTTTTAGGAAATTAGAAGGGTTCGCTTTTATTGAGACAAAATGTAGAGTTTCAGAAATGGCTGCGGTATAATTGTTGTTTGTTTGTCTTTTTATATTTTTATTGGCCATTATAACGAAAACTAAATAAGGGAAAGGGGAAATAATGAAATAAACTTTAATGGGATGAACCCATGCATTTAGGGGAAGGGAAAGCAAAAAAACAAAAACACCTAAGACACATTTATACGGGAACTATGTATTAAAAAGAAATGGAGCTTCCTATACAACCAAAAAAAGTATTTACTGATAAAAAGAAGAAATGAAATTATAAATTAAGCGTCCTCTCCTACTAATGGCATGCCAAAAGAAAAAAAATGAAACAAGAGCCACAGACTTCAAGTGACATTCGAGTTTTCTTCCTCTTCGTTCGAACCGATGTAGGAAACGTTTTTCACTCGGGAAGGGAGCAGGGAACAGAAGAAGAAGATCGAAATTTCGACACGAACATGTGCCAGGACAAATCCCAAAACGGGAGAAGAAACCGGCCTACCCTTCCTTCAGTAACCGTCCATGGGCGTTCGTTTTTGAACAGTTTTGTTCCCTGCTGGACGGTTCAAGGGTTTTTCGTAACCCAAAGCCCGAAACTGTTTCCATCAGATTTCATGTCACATCATATAACATCAATTCATGACAAATAACAAAAAATATCTTCTCTCTAGCTCTTTAAATTCTATGACCGCCCCTTAGTGCTAATTAATCATTTCTAACCGTTCGAATTATTCGGAACCGTACGAGACCTTCGAAGGGGAAATAAATCAGATTACTCTCTTTATTCCGTTGATTCGACATTAGTTTTCTCGAGCGAGTTGGTGGCAGAGTGAAAAGGAGCTTAAGAGAGTTGCTTTGCGCAGTGGCCGGAAATGTTCGGCTTTATAGCGGAAACTTCCTACCTTCCAAGTTTGTCTTAGTTCCGCGTCTGGTTCATTTTGTAATTTCCTGATTCAATGGTTTCGCCCACAGCTATTCGCCGCAAACGGCGCTCTCCTCGGAAATTCGGAAGGGAAGCTTTTGGGTTTGGCATGAGAGCTTAGTTGAAATAACTATGTAGGATCGAGTGTTCTTTGAGATGGGAACTAAACGGCGAGTAAGTGGCGAACTACACAGGTCTATTGTATCGTACAGATCTATTTTAGCACATTACTTCAATTTTAAATCAAAGCTATGAAAATCAGCTAGTATGTGGAGGTTCTTCGACAGTTTGGTATCCCAGCCTGACATTCAAATTCAAGCATCTCCTCTGGACACCTGTACTCAGTACTGCAAAAACCAATTGTTTCGTTACTAAAGTTAACGTACCTGTTAGGTGAGTCCGTCTCCTCTGGCTTGTGAGTTACTGTGGGCAAGCGCTTTCGATGTAAATACATCATCGTCTGGCCGTTAAGTCAGTACTCACGTTAACAGTACATTAAGGAGTAACAGGTACGTTAACTTTAGTAATTTGCCTACTGGCGGATATAACCCAATTTCTTTAATTGTTTCGTTCCCTCGAGAAATATTTCGATTTTTACGTACTCGTAGTCTGGTTGACTGACTTCGAATCAGAAATCTACAAAATTTGGTTATGCGCCACTTTTGAGCATTTGTCGATTGTTTTATTGTAGTGAGGAACCCGAAACAAGAGCTATTCAGCTCAAAAAAAAAGTAAGGCCTCTCCGTTACACGAAAGTTAAACGACAGCATTAACATGGGTTAGAGAGTAGAAAATGCTTTCAAGCAAATTTTCGCCAGAGCGTTCAGCCGCACCCGTTCAGCAGAAACGCCCAGGTTTTGACGAAACGTCTTCAATTTTAGTTTTTCATGCTGCTGGGTTCGTGCATTTGCCTAATAATTTCACCGTGCGACGTTTCATGTATGATGATTTAGTTTTTGCTGAAAATGTTGAACGACTCTCCCTCTAAAGCCCTCCAAAAGAAAAGATTGTGAGCTCACAATTTTCGTAACGTACGGTAGAAAACATTTGGAGTAAAAGTAGATCCGAGCGAAATAGTGAACGAACTTTTCCCTCTTACCTAAAATTAAATGTTATTAAAATTGAATTTAAAAAGAGTTGCAATGATCTAGTCACAGGTGAAGCCGCATTTGAAAGGGGATCTCAGCTCTTCATTGGTATGCATTAATTGTGTGGTAGCCGAAGATTACACTGTTGAGCAGAGACAAGTTAGGTACGATCTAGAGCACAGCCAGCGGACTGACGTTTGAGGAATGAATGCAGAGAGGAAGCGTGAGAAGGTTAGAGCTACAGAGTTGCGGAAATTTTAGGCACCTCAAATCTGCCCGATGAAGAATTAAAGGGGCTAGCCGGGCTTACAAATATTCACAAAAAACCCTCGAGTTCCGAGCCCCTGGAAGAAGCAGGGGAGGAATGCATAGTCACTAAAGAAGCAGTTTGGAACAGTTCATTCAAATCAAATCGCCAAGCGGATTTGATACCACATATTTTTTAAGATTACCTCCCAGCGTCTTTAGGCTGAAAAACAAAGTGTTTTCCAATCCCCGGGAAACCATATTCCAATCATTTACATTCAAACCTTCCCCAGCGCTGAAATCTCCCTCTTCCCGGCGGCTCCGCGTCGAGCATGTAAATTTGAAGAGGGATCCGAAATCCATGAGAGGGAGAAGCCAAGCGAAAAATCTCTTAATTCAATTTTTTCATCGAACAGTATTTTTTTCTCGTCCAATTTCTAGTTCGTTACGCTGAAAACATTTCCTCGAGAAACCCTTTTTCTTTCCAGCGAGCCCTTCAGACATTTTTCGCCTGCAGGGTAAAATCGGTAAAAATCGTTCGCAATTTAAACAATTAATTAGAAAATTTCCATCGGGCTTTTCGTTGACAGCTTGCTTCGTATGTGCTTTCTTCCCCTTCCTTTCGTTCCCACTACTCTGACGTACTCAATAATTGGTCGAGGGCTGTTGTTGGAATAACTGCAGGGTGTGTTGTCACTTGCGCGAGTGAGCGGACGGCTCATCAAAGAAATCGTGTTTATTCAATTGAAGTCGGGTCTTGTGGCGTTCAGTGCGCCCCCATTCAAATATAAACGGAAATCATTAAAATGAGTGTCGAACGAATAGTCATTTAAACGGAGAGTTACAGGTTCATGTAGGGTAACTAAAATTTACTGCCTTCATTGTGAGGACACGCCGTTTTCCTCATCGATTGACATGAAATTTACGTTTCGTTTCTAATTCTTTCGTTCTCTGGTGTTTGGTTTGTTACCAGTTGAAAACGCAACTATATTTGCGAGTGACTGGCCGGGAAATGAAATAGTTTCAACCAATTGACGACTAACAGCATGCCATCTCTTCCCTGAGCCCATATTGAAACGTAACGGTCCAAATAAGTAATTGATGCGAGTGACGAACGTGCATTAATTTTAAGGAGTTACAACTACTTGCTGTACCATCGGTCAATCGGACTGAATTCCTGCCCGCTATAACGGTTCCATCGAAGGTTATCTGTTTTCTTTCTCGACGCATCTAAAAAGATTCCAGATCATCCTCCATTTTTGCTTAATCGTGGCATTTAACCCCACTTTCCTAAAAAAAACTGAATGAGGAGGATACATTAACCGCTCATCGAAGAAGCTGGTATGCACTATTGAAAATTAATTAGGTTTTAATCAATGACTCAGGTGTTTATCCTCTTGAATACGTTGAAAAAATGAACAATAAAATTAACAAAATACAAGTATAGTATCTGGATCAAATCAAGATGTGCTTAGCTATTAGTTAAAAGTACTTCGCGAGTTTTATCAGGATTTTCAGATACTTTTTGGCTAAAATTATGAAAACAATGATTAAATATCCGATTAATCTCATTTTCCGATGTATTGTTGTTTATACCTGTGTTCAACAAAAGTCACAAAAATAATTTTGAGTAACCAACTGTGGATATTGTTGGGTGCACGAGAGGGGGAGCTTGAGTAGGAATAAAAGAAATAAATTAATGAATGTGAGTGACGACTGTATTAAAACTTTGGATATGACTTTGAATGATTATTTGAGCGCGATCAAGAGGGGCCGCATAAGAGGCGAGCTTTTTGCAAAGCATGAGAGGAGAAAGAGATTGAGTAGAGTAGTGAGTAACAGGAGAGCTGGAGACGAGTTTTGTGTTTGAGTTGGGGGTGGGAAGAGGATAATTTGGAAAGAGAAAATTTATTGTCAGCTCTGGAAATAAGCTAAACGGGCAGTCTAGACTTTCCTGCAGTTACAGGCAAAAGGCTTCAGGAGATGACTCTCCCATTATCCCCAGCATAAGGTGTGACAGCTGCCAACCTCAACAATAATAAAACGGCGGGTTTTGAATGACAGGATTTTTTGGAGGAAAACGAAAATGAAGTTTTTTTCTGAAACGAAGTTGCCATTACCGAATTAGCACCATCCAAATAATTCACATCGAGTTTTGGTAAGTGCTTAATTTATAATCACCCAATAGTTTGTTCTGTAATTAACAGAATGTACCTCATAAAAGCCAAATAGATTCATGTATAACTACTAGAAGTTCGGAACAAAATAAGTGCTTAACGACTATGAGAAAAGCGGCCGAGAGGTTTCCTCAGGGATGTTATTAACTAAGGTTCTTCAGTCTCCTAAAAGGTAAGAGAATCGAATGAAAAATGCATCGCCAGGTGGTGTAGTGAAAAGTGGATGAAAGTGTATCGATCAATTTTAGAAGAGCTTGCAGGTCGTAGAAGATCGATGCCGTTCTAATGAATAAACTAATGAGGCTCAAAGAGCTTGATTTGAATTGGGAAGATTATAATAGGAGAGGGATAGTTTACTACTAGAACCCGATTTGTTCATCAACCCTAAAGAACTCGAACACGTCGAACACGGCTTCATTTTGAGCTAAACGTAAGCCTAAAATGAATGATTTTTATGATTTTCGTAATTATTTTTCATCATAAAAAAAAACTATTTTGACTAATATCCCGTCTCGCCAACAGTAAATAGGAAATCAGATATCGACGATAATTCTTAAAATTGCCTAGGTTTTTGCCCTCAGTGAACGGAATGATTCGTAAGCAGTTTGAAAGGTCGAGGTTTCATCAAATGTTACTTTTTGAGTCCTCCCGGATCGGACATACGTGATTCCGGCAAGTGATTTGTTCGTAAAAACATTTGTTTTTATAGTGGAAACTAGCACTTTTGATTCAAAACGAGTTTCACGGAACTTCTTAGCGTCCACTTCCCTCAACACAGTATTCAATTTCCACGTATTTAATCACACTAGAAGCAAAAGGGTTGCGAGAACTTCTCGAAATGATGTTCTATTAATTCCGACGTTGGCGTCGTTGAACATTTATTAGGTTCTAGGTTTTTTTTATATTAATTATTTTACACATCTGTACCCACTGCATACCTTTGATGGGTTTGAGGTAAGCGATTAAAGTCGCTAAAAAAAGTCACAAATGCATGTGAAAGGGGTGCGACTGTGGCCCATCCAGTCTTGTCTCCATCTGAAGCGTACAGCCGTTCTCAGTACAGCATTTTGCGCTCTCTGAGGGTTCGTTACAGTTCTCTTATAGCAAGATTTCTCTCCATCTAAGGTAACAAGCTTATGAAGTACCTTTCATAAATCCAGTACGGCTGAAATTAGCCACATATTCATAATCGAAAGTTTGACCCTTTGCCCAGCCGTCCTGGATGGTCGCAGCGGTTGACACGAAACGTATTTAGAATCAGAAGGGAAATGTCTAGATACGCTCTTTTTCAGATTTTTGAAATTTGGCCCAGTTCAAAAATGGCTCCTAATAAACGCTTTTACCGTTTGCCCTCAAGTATTGGTTGGTCCAAATATGAATATGAGCCATCACGACATTCCTCTCCTGATTCTAAATATGTTTCGTATCAACTACTGCGACCATCCAGGACGGCTGGGCAAACGGTCAAACTTTCGGTTATGAATATCTAGCTAACTTCAAATCAGTTTGTTTATCTTTCTCATTTCATTTACGGGCATTCTATGAATTGAAAACTAAACGATGAATGACAGTGGCTTAAAGCAGTTGAGTTTCTCAAACAGTTGGGTTCTACTTACATTTCGACTCGTTCCACCTTGATTCCCCAGGCATCAGTTGCATCGTCCAAAGCAGTCTGTAAAGTAAGCGAAACTCAATTAGTAACACTGGAATTTGCCATTCAAGTTCTGTAGTCAGTAGGTCACAGAAACACTTCACTTCTCACATTCACATTTTCCCCCCACAAGTAATTTCCTTTTAGTAAGTTTTCTGAATAATTTAAAATGTAAGTCATGAGCTATCACACAAGTAATTCTAGTTCACACGAACTTGACTGAAAGTGTCTAGTTTCCCGGAGTTTGTCGGGCTGCCCCTACTATGTAGGCTAAACCAATCCTCACACAGTTAATTTTTTGACGCCCACACTCAGTTTTTAAAGACACTGAAAAAATTTGTCAGCAAAATTTGTATTTCGGAATTTCGTAGGTCGTAGAATTTCACAATCGTCATTAAACTTCTATCCTGTAATTTATTGGGTTCCCAACCCGAATTTTGTAGTGTGAGTAGGATTTGAAATTGCCGGTGAATGTTCTACGTTACCGTACGGAACCGATATTATAATAGATTTTTTTGGGAAAAAGGTTTGTTTTTTATTTTCCATAATAACTATAGATAGCTCAGTATCAATTTTGCTTAAATTTATTTTGACTTCCACGTTGACGTGCTGGCTGTATATCAAATTCGCATGAACTTGGTAAAAAAGAACATTTTACGTAAAAACTGGTAGCTCTTATTTAGTTAGCATAATTAATTGGGCTGCAGTTACTTATGACACGATCCTTATTTAAAAACCAACGTAATCAATGGGACTGTCAACGTGATCTTTCTGGCAAAGTTCGTGTTGGGAGTTGTGAAATTAAAGGAAAAGCGCTACGAAAAAAGTTAGTCAATGAAACGACGTTAGTTTGGGTTTTGAGTTTGCTCCTAAATGGCAATTATTCAACGTTGACAGGTAGCTTATTAGGCACCAGTCTGATTTTTTGAAAACGCTAGTGTCACATAATCGAGATGTTTAAGAAAAAACTGACCCAAACTTCAAAGTCAACGGGCCATGAAGACTCCTGACCTGAAGATTTAGAAATTTTAGATTTATTCTAAGATAAATAAGTTTGACACTTGTAACGGTTTAGAACGCCTGATTTTCTTCGATTAGTAGAATGGTTTTAATTAGCTCCTTAGCATGGTATCGGTTTTAGTTGTTCACGTAATAATGTTACAGACAATGGCAATTTCATTTTCAAGCTTGGTACAGAGCAAATGACATCTCGAATGAAGTTCTTATGTTAATTGTACTTTATTCAATAATATTTTCCTTTTATTACCGGTATTTTGGTTAAATTGGATATTTTTTTACAGGGATGCATTTTTTTTAACTTTATTGTTAATATGTAACATTATAGTTGAGATCAATATATATCTTATATAGTAGGCGAAAATGCCTAATTAACAGGAAACATGATTGCAGGTATCTATCCATCGATTGTCCTACATTTCGACAGTATAATTAATATGACAAAACACGAGGAATAATAATCTATAACAATTCAATCCTCGGAAAGGAAGTCTTGCGGCCTCTTTCTTTTCAGAAGTCGCTGATTTCGGGGAGGCGGTGGATTATTGGCGAGGTCCTCCAGCATATTGTTCGGGTGGTTTCTCATTGCGAAATCAAGTCTTACATATGCCTCGCGCAGTGTGACGCGTACCTCCGGGATATCAAGGTCCGAATTCAGGGTTGAATTACGGACAAACCATGGTGCGCCCGTGATCATTCTAAATACTCTGTTCTGGAGAGTTTGGATGCGATTGATGTGGGTGTCTCCCGCGGAACCCCATATACCGCATGAATACATCCAAATGGGGCGAATTAACGATAGGTATATGAGGCGTTTCGTTGATAGGCTAAGAGCGGAGTTCGTTTGTAGGAGGCTTTTAAGTTGACGGATTCTATTCCTTAACTTACCGACCTGTGTGTCAACGTGCTCTTTCCACAGAAGCTTTTTGTCTAAGGTAAGTCCCAAATAACGTACCGAATCTTCCGTTGGTATCGGTCGACCGCCGAGAAGTACAATACTGTGGCTTGGTCTAGTTCGGAGAGTAAAGTTAACCAGGACTGACTTATTGGGATTCATAGTAACCCTCCATTTGCGACACCAATCTTCTAATTGTTCTATGAATATTTGCGTGTATTGTTCGGCTTGTGCGGAGTCATTGGCCTTGCATAATGCAGCGACATCGTCAGCATAGCGTGCGAGGGTCAAATGTCCAGAAGAAGGGAAGTCACTAGTGTACAGTATGTACAGCAAAGGACCCCAGATGCTATCTTGTGGAACGGATGACCCTACGCTTGCAGAGTTCGAGACAGCACCCCTGCAGCTCACCGAGAAAGTTCGCCCTGATAAATATGTCTGCAGCAATCGGAAATACGTGTCGGGAAGATAGGGTTTTACTTTTGCCAGCAATCCAGGATGCCAAACCTTATCAAACGCCATTTCTGTATCTAAAAACGCCCCAAGGCATACCTTACGTTCTTCGTAAGATTCCAAGATTTTTTCAATCACCCTATGGAGTTGCTGGGGACAGGAGTGTCCTTTACGAAATCCAAATTGAGTGTCAGGAATGAGCTCAGAAAGGGAACTCATAAATTTTGGGAGGAGAAGTCGTTCCATGACTTTTGCTAGCAGATGGAGCAAACTAATCGGGCGGTAGCTCTTGCGGTCCTTCTGAGGCTTATTAGGCTTTTTAATCATCACTATCCGGGCATGTTTCCATGAGTGAGGAATATGGGTGGTTCTTAGAATTCCATTCATTATTTGAGTAAGGAAGACCATGCTTTTTCTCGGAAGAGCCTTTAACAGCGGTTGAGTGATGCCATCATGACCTGGAGCTTTTTTGGTTGGAGACCTTCGAATCATATTTCGGACTTGCGCTGGGGTGACAAAATCCTTGAAAGGGCTTAAAGAGGAGGGGTTCTTCCAGAGTATCTAGGATTTCTTGAGAGAAAGCTATTTTAAGTTCTCGAGTTGCCCTATTGTATAAAGTTTTGTGAGCTGGATACTTGGAAGATTCCCACAGTCTTCTGGATGATTTTTTCACATTTAGAAGTTGAAGGATATGTGCACTGGGATAGAACTTTTGGCAACTCCGTTTCGGGCGAGGAATATGAGCCTCTCCAGCAGCTATTTGGATATGCCTCGTCAACGTAGCAACCGCTACATCGATATCATGAGGTGTTTTAAGTGGGAGTTTTAAATCGGTCAAGTCTTCCATAACTGTTTTGTATCTACCCCAGTCGAACGGGTGTTAAATGAGACACCTATCATCCGAAAAAATCTGATTTGTGGAATTCAAGGAGACCATCACTGGAAAATGGTCGGAGCTGAGCTCATGGATAACGCGGACATCACTGAACTTATGACTGATCTGCTTGCCAATGAAAAAACCCAACATGTCTGGAGTGGTTCCACTATCCAGATAATATTTAGGTTCCAAAGGAAAGCATACATCAAGATTATGTTGATTCACAACATCACTCAGGGTTCTACCCCTAGGATTGGTCGTTTGAGAGCCCCATCGTGGGTGTTTGCTATTAAAGCCACCGCCCAATAAGAAGAAAGTCCGCATCTCATGTATTATGCCCAGAAAATCTACATGCTGTAGTCTGTTGCTAGGTGCTGAGTAGAATGATCCCACTTGAAGGGTGCCACACGCTAATGTGAGTTGAATTCTACTCACTTGAAACTCAGGTTCTTGTATGATTGGCAGCACGTCATAATTCAACCTTCTTTTTATTATGGTCGCAGCACCCCCCTTCCTGGTCCCACTAGGGTGATCTGATCGAATCACCTCGTATCCTGCGTAATTAATATGATGAGAAGGAACAAGTTTTGTTTCTGTAAGCACCATGATGTCAATATCGTACATTCTTAAAAATAACTCAAGCTCGTGGTATTTATTGCTTATGCCTCTACAGTTCCATGTACAAACTGTGATGGATGAGTGGTTCGAACTATTCATTTTTATTTTTTAATAGAGCGGGGATGACTTGTGCGAACGTTTGAACGAGGGGTATGAGTAACGAGATGAGTTGGTCGATTTTCGATACAAGTGAATCAAGAATACTTGTTGGATGTTGTTCCAGAGCGCTTGCATATGTTTTTCTTTCCGTCTGCGGCGGCGATAATACACTTTGTTTAGGTAACGGTGGAAAATTATCATTGCTTTAGGTATTTAGCGTAGCAGGGGGGTTGAAGTGTTTATTATTACCACTAATCAACTGTACAGTTTTATGTAGAGAATTCTGTAAGCTTCTGTGGACTGGACAGCCCCTGTAATTAGCAGAATGATTGCCTTTACAATTTACACATACTGCTGGCGTATCTGCGGACTTTGTGCAATTTTCGGTTGAATGTGGACCGTCACATTTAACGCACCTCGGATTCTGATTACAATAGTTTTTGGTATGCCCGATGTTAACGCCGGAGGTAGTTGTTAGTTTCTAATAATAATAATGTAGACGTAAGAAGTGCTGTGGACTTCTGAACGATTACCAAAACGCGTCTGGATTGAACGTGCCTACCCCTTCTTCTTCATCAAGTCGTTCCAACGCTCAACTGGCCTCGCCTTCACTCCAACGTTGTTCGCCTTTTCATTCACCCGCACGCGTGCTTCTCACATTTGGCCAACTTCTGGTAATAGCTGGGTCATCAGTATCCCACTATTATCCTTTATTGCAATTTTGGAATCAGCGATCTGCATCACTCCATCTGCAGCACCCCATACGCTGCTACACCTTCATCTGACCGGCTAGCTCGCCTGGATAGCTTTCCTCCGCCTTCCCAACGTCTCAGCAACAACGGTCAGACGAAACTTACTTTTTATACCTGTAATGGTTTTCGCGGCGGACTGCGCGAGGTGGCAACACTGACCGTCACCCGTGCAGCCCGCGGCTGTTTATATTAGTGAGAGGAGCCAGTCGGTTATCATAACGGATAGCGGCGCCTCAAGCGAATCTGTTCTCCTGAAAGTCAGTGTTTAATTTCCCCTTTTTGGTTTGTGAAGTAAGGTAAGCGATCAGAGCTTTGTGTTTCATTTTCCCCATTGTCCCTTTTATTGTCATTTAATACAATCCGAGCATAGGTTATTTATTTCATTTTAAAAGGAGTTCGTTTCGTTTCATTCATTTCGAGTTTTGCCGATTAAATTCAAGTGGGTCTTAATTGCTTTATAATTTCATTTCCCATTACCTTCTTGAGAGTTATTATTTTATTTATTTGATCGAGTGAGCATTATTGAGCGTATTTGATTTATTCTTTTCTTTTGGGCCCAGACACGTCTTCACGAGTGTTCTGTACGCCGGAATTGGGACACAATTCCGCAAGTACGTCACATACCTTACGAACATTTCTTCTACTCAAATCATACCTTAGATTAGTTTCACTTAAATTTATTATTAGTATAGTAGGAGCTCCTAATTTCATTTCCCTGTATATAACTGTTACAAATCTTTTATTATAAATCTTTTCATTTTTTCGTTTACCACTTGGGTAATTGGTTGCCAAATTAAATGAAAACCCTTCCTCTGTGGTTCAAACACCCGAATCTTTGGCATTTCAAACATTGCACAACTTCCTTCTTTGGTTTGGGGGGCTCTACCTTGATTTTCGCGTAGTACAAAGAAGTAAGTTCAAATATCGTGGAATTTTTTGGATTGGGCATCAAATCTAAGAAGAATAGGGGCAGTAGTTTCTTCGTATGAGGATGGTATACAGGGATCATCTGAACTGGTTCATATCCTTGGGTTTTGAGCTCTTCCATCATCAATATTGGGTCACTTGAGGGATGTAATCCACGTATTACTACCCTGAAATTCCTTTCTGACCGCAATTGGAACGAGTGGAACTCAGCGTTTGTTGATTTTAAATAACTCTGTACTTTTCTATAATCATCCACAGACTCAACTGTAATTTTAACTTTATCTTGGTTGGTAATATGTTTGAACTGTTCAATGCCCAAGTCGCGAATGTTTAAAAAAATTCCATTAATGTTGTTCACATTACTGATGAATATAGGAGGCGGGAGAATTGGTTTTTCTTTGGCTGGCTGATCGATCTGCATTTCATTCTTTTCTGAATCATTATCAGGTTCTGCAAGCGGCTGGAATTTATTAGTTGTTGTGAAAAGTTGTGTGTTTTCAATCTTACGTTTTTTCTTGTTCGAAGGGTCACCTTCCTTTTCAGTGTCCATTGTTGTAAGATGAGTTCTACTGATAACGGCTGAGTTTGATAAAAGGCAAACGATACCGGCTCGGCACAACGATATCTCGCACGATTACTAATAACAAACGGATTAGATGTTTACGCTTCGGAGTCGGAAACGATATCACGCACGATTAGATAGATGTTTACGCTTCGGAGTCGGAAATGCAACTGGGGATGCATTGATTTGAATTTCTAATGACTTTATCCGTCTTAAGCGGCGATGCAACGAGACAATAGAGGATAATATCGACAGTGATGTAAAACGTGTCGCACAAACGAGGAAATAGGGTAAATCATACCACAACTATTATCAGTTGTTACTGAGTGTGTGTTACGCTGGTGCATTTTCCACTAATCGCAGAATCTCGTGATTTAAGAAACGTGCAACTACTTTCGAAAGTGAAATTCATCACAGGTAAATGGTGTTTAAAATAACCACAGTCTAGGGTGAACAATGATGAACCCAACTCCACTGTTAATTATACACTTGTGATGACTAGTAACTGCATGCTATTGGCCTGACAACAATTCCAGCGACTTTCCTCGGTCAATTTTTGTACGAGAACTATGCGATGAACAAGATTTGTAAATGCTAAGGCACAAAACAACGACCAGGCAACCGAGAAGCGGAGATGCCAACGAAGAATACACTATGCAGGAAGCCGTTCACGACACACTCCGAGAAATACTTCCTTTGACGCTGCAAGATGGACCTTGGTACATCGTCACTTGGACGCTCGTGTTTTTCGTACTAGTTTTGTTCTGGCGATTGAGTTTCTGCTCTTTCGTGTACTTCATGGCTCACAATATGCTCGGCTCCGTCGTGGCGTTGCGTTACTTCGGTGGTATATGACGAAAAAACAATTTGCAATGGCTTCTAAGTCGGACTCACGGTTCAAAACATTTTTGTCGTTGCTCTAATGATTTTGTAAAATAAATGGAAATTAAATTCTAATCGTCTTCTGCAACGAGTGCAACTATCGAATTCTAAATTCCTGTGATGTAGGCCAGGTCAGCTCGTTTCTATCAAAAACCGTAGTTACGGGTTAGTTAAGGGGCCGTTAGTCGGTGTCAGGTTAACCTTATCACTTACTGCATGGATCACTAAGTATCTTATTAGCTACTGTCAAACTACTATTTTGTGACATCAGGATTCGCAACATGAAGCAACTTCGTAAATCGAGATATCTGATACGAAGGGACACAACTTTCCGCAACCCCCAGAAAACGCTGTATCTTCGCTCAACGTCTTACCACAAAACCCAACAACAAATCATGTACGGACTATTTACCTGAAAGCACTCCGTAAGTTTGATCGAAATCGTTACAGCTTTTTTCGGAAAAATATGGTAAACAAACTTTTAGCGTTTGGAGAACTTAATTCTTTTTAAACGCCATAATGAGCGAGATTTATAGAAAAAACGTTTGATACGACGCATCACGAAACTTACCTCAGCCCCAAGTGCATTCAGCAATTTTCGTGGCTTTATCTACTAACCAAAGCTCTACGTAAAAAGTGACTAAAGCTACTGGTGCAATCTATTTTTCACTCAGTTCATTTGAACTTTACAAAACATGACTTCACTTTTTGCATGTACTCGTAACACGGTAGCGCTCTAAGTTTTAGAAATGACTGATGTACTCCTTGTTATACCGCAACTATATTATTCAGCATTCAGTGAGCTGGTGATTTATGAGAGTGCCGACAAGATTTTTATAGAAGGATGGCGTTTACTGAATTGGGATTATGGCGTAAAAACTGAGAGAAATAATGGTAAGTGAAACGGCGGGGGTTTAAAACTCCCAAGTTGAGTTTTGGAGAAGTTGTGTTAAATCATCGTGATAACTGTAGTCAGTTTTAAACTGACTTGGCTCATAACTTTGTTTTGGCGTCTCGCGTTGATGTGCATGATAAATATCAAATCAATTCAAATCAAAGAGCCGATTCGGTTTAGGAACTTCTCTCTCAATCGCGTTCTTAGGCACACAGACCATTTTGTCAAATAGCATCTGTTACAGTCATAAGCCCTTGAATTGTGAAGATTTAGAGAAGAAAATTAAAAATATCTGGTGCGTTGCAACACACAACTTTCCTTAGCTCTACGTCAATTCACTTTGTAAATGGCTAATTCTATTTAATCGATTCATTTATCACTCAGATCCTTTGAAATAGGTCAAACAACACTTCACAGCAGCAGGAAGCGGTAGCGCTTACAGTTCCGGAATTTATTGTGCTGCTCGTACTCATTGCAGGACCAATATTGAGCAATCGGTACACAGATAATTAATGAGGCTATAAGCAAAAATTTTTTGAAGAAGGATAGTAATCACTTTTGCAGAGTTATTGGGTAATAACTGTTAGAACTGGTATTAAGCGAAACGGCGGTAGTTGAAATTCAGGAATTTCTGGAGTGAGCCCCATCTCATGGGCGGTTTTAAACACTCACCCTTTAGGTATTGTATTGGACTACTATACCAATTTTCTTTAGCATTCTACCAACATTGCAGCGGAGTTTATAAGGAAAAAACTGCGCTAAAAACGCTTTTCGTCGAAAATTTTGATAATTTATTGTGCTGCTCTCGTCATTTTCCCACGAATGGGAATTTTATGGTTTAATTGCCTTATTGAGAGCTATCAAATTTAATCAAAATCGTTAGAGCCGTTTTTGAGAAAAAAATTTGGTGTTTTGATCACTATGATAACTATAGTTAACTTTCGGTGGATTTATCCCATACCCTTATTTTTGCGTCCCATGGTAACCTGTAAGCTAGACATCAAGTTCCAGCTGATTTGGTACGATTGGCTTTCTCTGTAAAAACCGCGCTAAATTCGATTTCGTCGAAAGTTTTGATAATTTATTGTGCTGTTCTCGTGATTTTCCCACTAATGGAAATTTTATGGTATAGTTGCCTTATTGAGAGCTATCAATTTACGAAAATTTAATCAAAACCGTTCGAGCCGTTTTCGAGAAAAAAAAATTAGGTGTTTTGATCACTATGAAAACTATAGTTAAATTTCGGTGGATTTTGTTCATAACCTTATTTTGGCGTCCCATGGTAACCTGCGAGATATCAATTTTGAGCTGATTTGATACGGTGGTTCTCTCTAAAAATCGTTCAAAGACACACAGACCATTTTCCCAAATAGTGTTTTTCGGACTCAGGAGGGTCTGAAACGTAAAGATCTGAAGAAAACTCAAAATTTATTTATCTGCCGATTACATAACATCCCTTCTACTTCGTAGAGCCAAGGAAAGTAAAAATACTTTCAGTAGATTGAATTACATTTGCCCGTAGTGCCAAGGAAAGTAAAAATTTCCTTTAAACAACCCTCGATCGAAGAGCGACCGAGAAACGCAGCATGAGAGCACATGTTCAATGGTAAAATACTGAGCGAACTCGAGGATTTAGCTTTCCCAATAAAAAACGTATTTTTTCGTAGCTCCGAATATTATTTCAGGGTGTGCAATGAATATGCATCAGGTCCACCGTCATGAATAAGAGCGGAGGTCTACACCGAACTCCATCAATACGAAACAAGCTATGAATTCGATTATAAAAAGGGTATAGGGTTGTTTGAATATAAGCTCCATCCCTCTTTCCTGAATTGATGCCGAGTGTTTCGCTAATAAATTAGAAAATCATTCGCTCGCTATTCACGGTTCACTCTACTCCTCCGTTCCTTCGTCGACTAATTGTTCCTATTTTATACAGTTCTTTTCTTTATTGATTTTGGGTCTTATTGAGAGTAGAGGACGGAATTGTTTCCGGATCGAAGTGCAGGGTGAGGGGGGGGGGTTAGAGCTACTGCGGAGCTTCGAAGCATCTAACAAACAGTTGAGCAAACAGTATCAGCTTAATTCCAGCGCGAGTATTTGCGTCAGTTAATCCAAGCATGTCTATTCCCTTCACTCCCTAATCCATTCCAGGCAGAATAATGGGAAACGGAGTCAATTAGGAGCAAAAACTCCGAAAAAGCTTTGAATATTTATCAACAACGGGGATCTTCCGGAACCAAACGCTTGTGAAAAGAGGAGGGTCGAAATAATTGCCGGGGTCCTCTTTTCTCTCGCTTTTCTCGCTAGGAAAGTTCGTTTTCTCTTGTCAAACTGTGAAGTTGAGACGTTTTCCAGGTGAAGGGACCAAGGATTTCAGTTTATAATGAATTGACAAGTTAATAAAAGCGGTGACACGAACTTTATCCGAGTTATGAAAGCGGTTGTTAAGGGAGTTCCGAAACTCGCTAATATTTTGCTCGCTGTGCTTTTGAAATATCGGGCAAAAAACTAATGGAATATAACCGACAAAATTAATATTGTGAGGCGTTGTCAAATTATATGAATAACAGGTACTTCTACCAAAGGGTATACAAAGTTTTGCAATTTGCGTCCAGCTACGCACGAGGTAGTTTCACAGCGTTTTTCGAATAATTTCAGAATAGGACAATAATCACGTTGGTAGTCTCGTAAAATCTATAAATAAATATTTGAGTGTTGGCAAAATGTCGCTTGCTTTACTTATAGTCCGGGAGCCGAGGGCTAAAAACGTTGACCGTTGAGTTGAAAGTTGGTTACTATTTTTTCTGATAGTTCCCTCACTGTTTGGTAACACCCCGCAAGTCTGCTCTCTCAGAAGTATGGACTAACAAAATGGCGGCTCATCAAAAAAGTCAAAATTTGTCAAAATTTGACTTATTAGTTGATAGTTACAATATTTACCACAGTTGAGGAATTGGCTTGTACTTTCCCAATTCACACCTCTGCTACCTCCTATGCTTGGCCATTAAGTTGCAGAGCCAATCAAAATTCGTCGAATTTTGAACCAAATTTTGACTTATTAGTTGACATTGGAAATTTGTATGGTGGATTGGCATCAAGTAACTGAGTCCAAAACCCGAGTCTGCCACAATAGTTTCGTGGACTTCGACTTGCAGACGAGGTCAAAATTTGACGAAAATTTGGTCAAAAAATGACCAACGGAGTTGAAACTTGGAATTTATTTTACGAGTAGGTGAAGTGGAGTACTTTAAGAATTACCTAGTCTGCTATCCTCATTTTGAGGACTCTTTCGTGCAGACGAGGTCAAGATTTGACGAAAATTTGGTCAAAAAATGACCAACAGAGTTGAAACTTGAAATTTATTTTACGAGTAGGTGAAGTGGAGTACTTTAAGAATTACCTAGTCTGCTATCCTCATTTTGAGGACTCTTTCGAGCAGACGACGTCAAAATTTGATGAATTTTAAGGCTCAAAAATTGACTTATTAGTAGATAGTTGCAAATGACGTGAATGAGTTCCACATCCATCAGCTTTACTATAAAATGTTATCTGCCACCTCAAAAACGTGGCATTTTCAAAGCAGAGTCGCTGAAATAGAATTGTCCAGTATTAAAAAAAAAAATTGAATAGTTGACAGCTGAAAATGACGTGAATCGCATCTACAGCAACTCAGTAAACAGTAAATAGTATCTGCTACCTTCAAAATGTTGTGTTCGTACAGCAGACTACTTCTGGGCTAAAATTACTAATTATATATTTGAAGTATATTCTGTCTCCATGGCTCATAAAAAGAATATTAACTAATCGCCTCGGTATTCCTGTATGCCTTTAGTGGATGGGAAGTAAAACCCATTAGTACGCATATAATATGCATTATAACATTTTATTCCTGATTTTAACAAAACACGTTCATAAAATAACTGGTGCGTGGTAACACACAACTTTACGCAGCCCCGTAAATACGACGACCTGCTACATATACGGGCGCTTTATCTTCGTTTAACGCGGTTTGACAGGAACATTTATGAAGAACAAAATGTAGGTACTACTTAGTTGAGGGTACTTGGTAAGTTTGATTTTAATCGTCATAGCCGTTTTTGATATAATTGGAAACCCAATAAATTATTATTCGAGAAACCTCGTTTTTCGAGCTATTGCTGCCTATATCTCCGTTCAACAGATAGCTACGGACACTATCCCGGAGAAATAAATATGGGTATAGGTTGCTAAAAAAAATTTCATAAGATTGATTAAATCCAGTGACTCAATTACTCGGGAAAGTACACAACAGTTCAAAAAACCATTATTTTCGACATATTTTCATTTTCATTTCTGTTCAATGAACTCTCTTTTAACAGAGTTTGATGAAAATCGTTGGAACCATTTTGCCAAAAAGCGTAAAAAACTATTTTTGCTCCTTAGGCTTGTATCTCTGTTCACCGTATTTTCATAGTGGAGAAAAGTTTTGTCCTATACTTTGGAAGTATAGTATACTTTGGAAGTTTAATCAAAATCGTTGGAGCCGTTTACAAGAAAAATGCGAAAAACCCTAGTTTTCGGTACATTTTCCTCCCCCCCCCTTCCCTTTCCCATCGACCGAAATCGCGCATAACCTCATTTTCGCGTCTGTACGAAATAACAAACAAAACAAAAAAAGAACCAGTTCAATAGGTTCAGCCGTTCTCAAACGAACGACAGCCATACGCGGAAATGAGGTTTTTCGAACTATTGAAGAAAGTCAGTTAAATATGATGGAACATGAATTGTTTTTGCTTTTATTTAACCGGGTTTCTTCAGTAGGGCTTGAATAATACAATCATCTCAGATGGGGGTTAATTAATTATGAAATCAACATGTGCAGTTTATATGTTGCCGTGTCAAAAACGTTCGGGTTTCTTCAGATCTCTACGTATACATTGTTAAGGATATATGTTCATCTGACAGTTCATTGAACAGAAATAATATACACCATAACTTCCAATTTGACATGGTCAAAACCCTTCAACTATTCAGATTTAAAAATCACACGGACAGGCAACGAACTGAATTCATTTGTTTAGATATTCCTTTTTCGTTTTACCTATTCGTATTATAGTACGTGAACTGTTGTATTTGTGCGGCTTTGAAGAGTAAGCCGTCATAAATTCAATTTATTTTACTATAAACCTTTCTTATAACTTTACGCTACCCAAAGGGAAAGGAAAGTATTGTAAACGTGTCAAAATCACAAAGAAAGCTACTCATGAAAACGACGATAGGTTGTTCCTGATTATTTCTCACTATTATTAAACTTCGGTAGCATTGATAGCTTATTAGCCTACCATCCAGATATTTTTGAGCGAGATTAATTAGAAAAGACATCAATTTTGGTCAAAACGAAACACAAACGGTGGGTACAGCTTTCGTAGAAGTACGAAACCACGAGGGACATTTTATGTCATTTTCTTTAAACGTAAAGTTTAGGTGTTTGGAATGCTCAGTGACGACTGAAATATTTCTCAAGGTTCAGTCACAGTAATGAATCCTTTCTACTTTGTAGAGCCAAGGAAAGTAAATGACCACAATGCTAAACTCAAAACGCATAAATCAGGCTGAAGATTTAGATCGGGGGTACGGTGTGTGTTTGTGTATGTAAAACACACGACTCAAACGGTGGGTGCAGCTTTCGTATAAGTATGCAACCACGAGGGACATTTTATGTCTTTTATTTTTATTTTTATGCCATGATAACTACGTTTGATTGTGCTCGTTGATGGTTTCGATATAATGGCAACGTCTATTGCAATTGACATCATCACTTTGTCACTGAGGTTATTAAAATTTGTGATGTTACCAAGCGTTACATTTTGAAACATACGTTACCAAGCTCGGGCTTTTCTGTAACGTTTTCCTCAGATTTCTACGTTCTTAGGCCTTCTGAATATTTCTGCTGCAACATATATACTGCGATAGATATTTTTTTTTAAATCTTAGGAAGGGGGTAGACAAGAACCGTTATAGTAAGTACCTTTTGTATTCTCCATCTTCGCGAACAATGCGTTACTACACCACTTATCAAACGTGTATAACCAATCGCAGGCCCACGCCCATCTGAGATGATTGTATTATTCAAGCCCTACTGAAGAAACCCGGTTAAATAAAAGCAAAAACAATTCATGTTCCATCATATTTAACTGACTTTCTTCAATAGTTCGAAAAACCTCATTTCCGCGTATGGCTGTCGTTCGTTTGAGAACGGCTGAACCTATTGAACTGGTTCTTTTTTTGTTTTGTTTGTTATTTCGTACAGACGCGAAAATGAGGTTATGCGCGATTTCGGTCGATGGGAAAGGGAAGGGGGGGGGAGGAAAATGTACCGAAAACTAGGGTTTTTCGCATTTTTCTTGTAAACGGCTCCAACGATTTTGATTAAACTTCCAAAGTATACTATACTTCCAAAGTATAGGACAAAACTTTTCTCCACTATGAAAATACGGTGAACAGAGATACAAGCCTAAGGAGCAAAAATAGTTTTTACACTTTTTGGCAAAATGGTTCCAACGATTTTCATCAAACTCTGTTAAAAGAGAGTTCATTGAACAGAAATGAAAATGAAAATATGTCGAAAATAATGGTTTTTTGAACTGTTGTGTACTTTCCCGAGTAATTGAGTCACTGGATTTAATCAATCTTATGAAATTTTTTTTAGCAACCTATACCCATATTTATTTCTCCGGGATAGTGTCCGTAGCTATCTGTTGAACGGAGATATAGGCAGCAATAGCTCGAAAACGAGGTTTCTCGAATAATAATTTATTGGGTTTCCAATTATATCAAAAACGGCTATGACGATTAAAATCAAACTTACCAAGTACCCTCAACTAAGTAGTACCTACATTTTGTTCTTCATAAATGTTCCTGTCAAACCGCGTTAAACGAAGATAAAGCGCCCGTATATGTAGCAGGTCGTCGTATTTACGGGGCTGCGTAAAGTTGTGTGTTACCACGCACCAGTTATTTTATGAACGTGTTTTGTTAAAATCAGGAATAAAATGTTATAATGCATATTATATGCGTACTAATGGGTTTTACTTCCCATCCACTAAAGGCATACAGGAATACCGAGGCGATTAGTTAATATTCTTTTTATGAGCCATGGAGACAGAATATACTTCAAATATATAATTAGTAATTTTAGCCCAGAAGTAGTCTGCTGTACGAACACAACATTTTGAAGGTAGCAGATACTATTTACTGTTTACTGAGTTGCTGTAGATGCGATTCACGTCATTTTCAGCTGTCAACTATTCAATTTTTTTTTTTTTTTAATACTGGAAAATTCTATTTCAGCGACTCTGCTTTGAAAATGCCACGTTTTTGAGGTGGCAGATAACATTTTATAGTAAAGCTGATGGATGTGGAACTCATTCACGTCATTTGCAACTATCTACTAATAAGTCAATTTTTGAGCCTTAAAATTCATCAAATTTTGACGTCGTCTGCTCGAAAGAGTCCTCAAAATGAGGATAGCAGACTAGGTAATTCTTAAAGTACTCCACTTCACCTACTCGTAAAATAAATTTCAAGTTTCAACTCTGTTGGTCATTTTTTGACCAAATTTTCGTCAAATCTTGACCTCGTCTGCACGAAAGAGTCCTCAAAATGAGGATAGCAGACTAGGTAATTCTTAAAGTACTCCACTTCACCTACTCGTAAAATAAATTCCAAGTTTCAACTCCGTTGGTCATTTTTTGACCAAATTTTCGTCAAATTTTGACCTCGTCTGCAAGTCGAAGTCCACGAAACTATTGTGGCAGACTCGGGTTTTTGGACTCAGTTACTTGATGCCAATCCACCATACAAATTTCCAATGTCAACTAATAAGTCAAAATTTGGTTCAAAATTCGACGAATTTTGATTGGCTCTGCAACTTAATGGCCAAGCATAGGAGGTAGCAGAGGTGTGAATTGGGAAAGTACAAGCCAATTCCTCAACTGTGGTAAATATTGTAACTATCAACTAATAAGTCAAATTTTGACAAATTTTGACTTTTTTGATGAGCCGCCATTTTGTTAGTCCATACTTCTGAGAGAGCAGACTTGCGGGGTGTTACCAAACAGTGAGGGAACTATCAGAAAAAATAGTAACCAACTTTCAACTCAACGGTCAACGTTTTTAGCCCTCGGCTCCTGGACTATTAGACAATAGGAGAAGCAGTTTGACTGCCCAGAGCTGCTGCCCACAATTAATTTTCTCCTCCTTTGACTCTCATATCGTTGATTTCTTCCGTAACATCTGCCCTTCTCAACTACCAACTACCCAATGAACAGCCCACTCGCTAGATTACCCCGTCCTGCCACTTCGTTAAATGTGAGAATAGAAATGAATGGGCTTTGCGTGAAATATGCGATAAAAATCCTGTCATAAGTACAGTAACACAATAAATTTTGGAACAGCATCCTTATATCACGTTAAGTTGGAACATGCAGAATGAAAAACAGGTTGGGTCAACCGTCCAGAGCGATGACAATCGCAGAATGCACTTAGAGCTGAGGAAAGTTGTGCAATGTCGAATATATATATGTACAATATCGTCTCGAGCAAGGCGTTCATCAGGTGGTAGAAAAACACGCGGCTGATAGCGTTTAGCATTGTGTGCGCGATTGAAGCGGTCGCAAAAAAAAGGTCAGATGGCTCGTTCATTCAACGAATTTATGGAGAACATCGATTGTAAAATGGGAGCGTTATTGTTGGAAATTATTGCTCCACCCGGTTTCAATTATTCGAGACGGTCTTGTTGGTTTCCGTACCGCCACGCTCGCATCGATATAAACCGATCTCGAACAAATGCCCAACCGCGTTACACGGCTAATGAACAAGACGGCACTAAAAAGCGAGGGGAAAATACCATCACAATGAAAAGATATATAGTAGAAGGAGAGTACGGTTGAATTATCACGAATCCCGCTTAATCTCCAACCAGAGCTCCAACTAATATTTGCAGTTTTTCACTCGCAATAGCTCAACCATTTTTTTTTTTTTTAACCCAACGAATTTGAATTGAGCGAGTTGAAGATTAAACGGGGATCACTTATGAATATTATCATACATGGAACATTACTGAAATCATTATAAAATACAAATATCCGATGCATTACGTTGCTGTACTAATTCCCTCGTACTTGCAATGATATGCTCTGCATACAAGCATGGTCTCTTCGTTCAACGAGTTCTACTGAAAGGTTAATGGAACAAAACCGACGTCAAACATTTAATTTCGGCTCAACAGCCTCTCTAGCCTCACGGGGAGAAAGGAAAGAAATGTTTTCGGCTAAAAAAAGTGTGTGTGTCTTGGTTAACCTGATGCGTTGCAGCCGTGTCAGACTCGGCGGCCCTAGTTATCACCAACCTTCTCATAGTGGTCGATGCTAATACCCTTGAAGAGGTACAGAACTCCTATTTGTAGACCTCCAAGCAGAATATCATTATTTCCCTCTAGGGCGATTGACTGGTGCTCAGGCGAAGAGTGGGGAGATATGGTGTTGCCCCTGGGTCCCTCACCTCGTTAAAACCCGCCTCGCATTCCCCATTTTCTTCCTGCCCATATTCCATTCCACCACGATACTGTAACCAGGCATTTACGAACTTTAAAGGCCTCAGGGTCCACGTATGGTAGAGGCATCACGTCAAAGGGAATTGAGAGATAAGCCTAGACAAGTTAATGTACACTGTTACTACCACCATTGTAAAATAGCTCGAACTATTGAAAGATTTTGAGATTCACATGTTGAAAATTCTGGACAATTTATAATCGTCATGAGGAGGGTCACTCACATATTTCATGTGCTCTGACGTCGATTTCTGGATGAACCATTAAAACTCGCTTGGTTTCACCCGTTGTTTAAATGACGCGGCTTTTCGTATGAGATACTACTTGTGTTTTGTCCAAAATTTTCACCGTCAATGGAGCAAATCGCAGATAAACCTCCAAATCACTATCTCGAGCGGTGATCTTGACCACAGTTCCCATAATCCTCAACAGAGCCATCTTGGACTGAATATTAATAACCTTCATTCCGCATTTAGTCACAACGAAATCAAATTGACCAGAAAAACGAAGATCTTATGTGAAGAAAACCTGATTAATCTTTTTTGTCGCAAAAGTACAACCAATTACCGCATTTTTGTTGTGCACTGTGCTGCTTGCCCTTCGTAGCAAAGAAACAAAGAGATGGCGGTATATCGCGCTGATGGAAGTGAAAAAGGGCATAAAGTTTCCCTGACAGACTCCAGCCCAGTATTATTCTTGGCTCGACGGCGGCGCTAAAAGCTTCTGAAACTCAAGGACGGTTTTTCTGGCCACTTATTTCTCTTTTCATTTTATTACGCTTACTGTTGTTACCTCACGCTGAATTGAGTAGTTGACAATTTTTTTTTCATTACGTCACCTCAACGGCATGATGTAAGTTTACGCTTGAAGTTTTCTGTCGGCGATGCCCGAAAAACTGTGGAAATTAAGGATCAGACCAGCAGGCCCTTCGTGTAGAAACAAATAACAAGTGAATACTCCTTCAACCTGTCCTCTCATCGAGACTGAAGCGATAAAAGAAAACATCATATGGAGAGGAGTATGAGCGCAAGATCTGTGGAGTTGGGACAGCGCATAGATTCACCTCACGTAAGGGCCATATTCAGAGCTTTGGGGGCTGTCATGAAACTACATCACGTCCTCATCCTACCTTGCGCGAGAATAGAATGACATTCCAGTTCTCAACTAAGATTATGGAAAAACGATTGTCCTGGCGGAAGTGACGAAAAATACTGCAAATAATTCAATTTTGAACATCTCAGCTACGATTTTTGAGAAAGGGCATTCAAGAATGAGCGATTTCGATTCATGCGTTCGGTGTGAAAATAAAAATGGGTGGTATAATATTTGGCCTCACGCGCTTCGTTACTCTTCCGTTAATTCGGTAATAATCAACTACATTGTAATTTGCCGAGGCATAGGCACGTTGAACGTATGTTTTCTGGGGAACAGGGATAGGCTACAGGGAGTAGGGATAATCTCTCACTCTCTCAGCATATGACTAACTCTAAAAACTGCGTACTTCCAGGGATAGCATAAAATATAGCCCTAACCAGCCACTGGTTCTTTAAATGAACTATCAGTCAATCAATCCTGTTTTCTTACATATCGATCAATATCTTCTATGGAACCTCTAAAGCGTCAACCAGCCTGTGAAGTCTTTGCAGAACTCATTTAAGAAATTTTCGTTGGATCAAAAAACCGCTTACAATAATTAGCCACAAATTCACCGCAGCCTAGATCAAGATGTCGACTCAGAAGGAAACGTTCCACCGATTACTTGAATCAACCGTTAATACCATCACTGCAGACAGAAGCAGTTGAGGATCTATCGATAGATACCATATTCACATTCCACGTCCGTTATTTTTATATTTCCAAAACTTACGCTATACTATAATGTACTTTTTAAATACAGTAAAGTATTGTAGGGAATATCAGGCAAAGTTGTTACCTAGTTAGATTGTTGTTGTTTACATTTGAAAATATAATTCAGTTCTTCTTTGGTCTTCATCGGAGAATATTGTTATTTTAATCAATCGTTATCTGTCTGAACTCATTAAAGTATTAATTTGTTGTTTAAAAAAATAACAAGAATACCAGGCAGCGTGAAATCTCTTCTTTCATGCACAGACTTTTTCTTCTTTTTGTTAAACTACGTTTTTCGAGTTTCACAGAGTTCAAGGTCTTGGGTTCCCGTCTTGAGAGAAGTTTATGAAGTAATTGTAAATTCATCACAGTTTTGTCTGACCGATGTCTTCAGGAATGATGGAAGAGAGGCCTATGGTTCCAATCACGCCTGGTTGTATAAATTAAGTCTTTCAGTCATTTTCTCTCTCTCTCTCTCTCTCTCTCTCTCTCTCTCTCTCTCTCTCTCTCTCCCTCGCGTTTAGCGGCTGATTTCCCCCGCCAAGTGCGCCTGCAGCTTGTGCTAATTATGCCACACTTCGATTACGCCGCAGCAGCTTTCACCGATCTCAAAAGCGAAGACCTGGACAGACTACAGAAAGCTGAAAACGCCGCGCTTCGCTTCGCCCTACGCCTTCGGCTGGACGAACGCCTGACAGGGCACTACCGTCAGCTCGGGTGGCTGAAGATTAGAGACAGGCGAATGCTGCAAGTGGCAACGCTAGTTTTCAAGACCCTTAAGTTTGAAAAACCCTCTTATTTATTTGAAAGGTTTGGTTTCCTCCTTCACCGAGGCACGCGTGGGAGGAACAAGGTCTTGCAGATTCCGTGCCACAGGACTGAAATGCTTGCGCGATCCCTTTATGTGCAGGGTGCGAACGTGTTCAACGAAAACGTGAATCTGATCTGTGGTGCAAAGTTAAAGATAAATTACGCGTCATACTGTTGAACAGATACCTATGATGATCCAAGAGGATTATAATATGTGTATTACTTTTTGCATGTTTTATTGTTTTTACATAGTTATCGTTATTGTTCAAGATTGACTGTTTGAACTCGAATGCGAGTACGAGTTTGTCTCTGCGAACTGAACAGTCATTTTTGCTGTAGAGTATGAAAGCGTTTATGTTTCGTGATTTGTGTTTTTAGGTTAGGTTGTGTATAGTGAGAGAAGGGGAGGAATATACAAGTACTTGTTATTTGGTATGATTGTAAATTTGTGTGTGTTGTGTGTTTTTCGGTGTCAGTGTGAGTGTAATTTATTTTGGTGTGACTGTAATAAATGATTAATAGGTTTATTGAAAGTTCTTGCGCAGAGAGAGTCTCACAAAATACATACCAACTGAACAATTACGTTGTATGGTAGCCTGTATATATATAAATATGTCAGTCTTTAACGCTACGAGGAATTGTTTGTATTTGGGTTCCAGGGGAAATGGTAGAGAGGGCTCTGTAGCACTAATTTCCCTTGGTCAATAAATAACTCAATCAATCTCTCTCTCTCTCTCTCTCTCTCTCTCTCTCTCTCTCTCTCTCTCCCTCTCCCTCTCCCTCTCTCCTTCATGGAGCTACGCTTATAAAACCGCTTCGTCGCTGTGAAACTCATTAGTGTGCATTCCTCTAATTTGGACTTGGTAGGACTGAAGCCCAATTAAGTAATGATTGCGAAACTTTGGAGATAATGCGACTTATTAAAATTTAATTTTGATTACTCGCTTCCCTTGGTAAATCACAAATAATCCACTAGATGAGAACGGAAACTTAATCTACTACAGAATTGAGTCATCTCGGGGCTTCTTCGAAAATGCGGGAGCCGTCAACGCTCAACTATGAGCTAAGTGGAAGTGCTAGAGGAGTGAGGGGGTTTAAATGTAATCGAGATCAGGTCAGAGCCGATGTTTCAAGCCCGCATTACCGTCAGGTCGCTGGTACGAACCTTTTGTCCTTCGGATGGTTCTTTAGATATTCACGAATTACGTTCAGTCTCTCGGCTCCGAGAGGGTTTTCTGAGTGACCGAACAAGCAAGACCTGTAAAAGCAGAAGCAAGCCGTTGACAAACTCCCTCGCTGCCTGCCGTCTTTCACCAACTATCAACTACTTTATCGACAAAAGGGATCGCTGAAAATGAGGGGAAGGGTGGAAAAGACCTTCCAACGCAACTTCCGCCCTTCAGCTGCTTTCTCCTCGAAGGTGAGTGATAAGATATTTTAGAAGCCTCCTTCAAAATGGTTCGTCGAACGGGGCTTAGCTTCTTGTCTTATTTGACTGCTGTGTTTTAACCGAGCGGAATATTGAGAGATATCTCCTCCGAAGGCTATTCAAATGTTCAGCGTGAATCACTTACGTAATTTATTTCAAAGATACTTGAACTAAAAGAAGAATGTAAATTATGTAAATGCTTCCAAAATATTAAGCTCTCCGATGTCTTTCTTTGTTGCTCTCGTCCTTATAATTAGGTTTCAATTAAATAATTTATTTGCTTTGTCCTTTCTGGGCGCATTGTAATTACTGTTCAAGTTTATTTTATGCCCAAGTTTTACAAACACATTGTACCTCCACCAGTTCATTTATGGAGAGTTGTAGGGCATTAGCAACCAATGCGATGGAGCTGTGACTAAACAATCTCGATTGTCAGGGAAGATGTGTATTAGCAGGCTGGAAGACATGTTTTGCAAAACACAAACCACTAAGAGATGGCAGCAATTAATCAAAGTGTTTCAGTGGCTACTCGCATCCAGGATCGTTTGTTCAGCCTCTCTGAAATCATCATTAGGAAACTGCCGTCAGGAAGTCACTCGATGTGCTGGGTACCTCTGGATGATGGTAGTCCTGGCGGAATAATTCTCTCCTGTCGCTCTTCGCAGAAATCACCAAGAGTGTAGAGAGACTAAGTGATGAGAGGAGCGATGACCGAGTGTAATGGGGCTCGAAGGGAATTGAACCGAACGGGCACTAGCTCAATCCCTGGATGGAACTCCTTCCGCCTTTCCGAGCATTGAGCGAGTGTCACGGTGGTCATCGAAATGATCGGCTTTATTCGCGATCCCTGTAAACGAGGGCAGCCTTTCCAAATGACTTTAAACTGACAATTTGATTACAATTATTCAAGTTTTGATTTCTGTGGTTTTTATTTACGATGGACCGAGAGAGAGAGAGAGAGAGAGATTGAAATTTCTGTTTGATTTTCGTGAGAGCAAGCCTATCGTTACAGCTATTTTTGGGAGATATCTGCCCTCAAAAACTGATTTACTTTCGAACCTTTTAAAATAAGCCCTTTTGACTGTGAAACTAAATGTTTTCGTGGTGATTCTGGGTTTGTGAGGGTTAGAATGAATGGCTTTTAGAGCGTCGAAGCGTTCCGATCTCCTGGATGGAGTCGGCTTATTTCCTTGGATAAATTGCATTTGGAACATGTGATAGAAAGCCTCGTGCCAAATAGCTGCGTTGTTTAGATTCAGAGCTATAGGATAGGTTATTCAAGGCTGGCTGATGACTGAGTCGTTCCTCCCTTGTTTCAATTACGAAATTAAACAACTCAAAATAAACGAACATTCTTTTTAAAAACGACCTAACACTCGATTGTTGGAGCCCAGAAATGCGAGGGCTGTGGCTCAATCTGGAACTAGAAAGGAACATTAGGATTCAACTTATGAAGTTAAACTAACAGATTCCACTTCTGAAGTTAAACTAACGTGTTCGATTCAAATTACCACATATCTTTTACAAATAGATATGTCTCTTCTATTCCTCATGAGCACCTTTGCAGGAACACTGAGTTAATCTTTCTCTTCAATAAGTAGTATTACTAAGGAGTAATAATAAGTAGTTCATCTACAGTAAGCATGACTGCAGTGGCCCTACACTAGGAGGTATCTGGAAATAAGACAGTAAGACAACGGGTAGGAACGTGTATGGAACACTCTAGGAACAAGTTTGTGGCAATTACGTAGAGAGGTTTTTCCTGTTAACGTCCGCATTAAATAATATTTGAGACGACAGATCACATACTTTCCTCAGCCCCACGTACGTTACACGATTTTAACCACTCAAACAAATTATCTAACGTGTTTTACAGTTTTTGTAATCCTCTTGGAGCTTGACTCAACCTTCTATGGCAAACAATCGGTTGGTGCTCAACGTTCAGGAATTCATTGGGCTGCTGCTGCTAATTCCACGACCATGATCGAAAAATCAACGTATAGGTAATTAATGGGACTGTATATTTGGTTTCCTGGACGGTTCATGTTATCGTGTTACATGTGAAACACGGTCCAAACAGTTAGTCAAAAAAACTACGTTAGTTTGAGTTCCGGAATTTCTGAGGCTACTTCTGATTTTTTCGCGAGCATTACTAAACCTTGCATCGTATAGGTGGCTTATGTACTATCAATCGGATTCTGTAATGAACTCTACCGTCACATGAACGAGATTTATACGAAGAAAAAGCTAACTTTTCCGCCGATTATGTAACGCATAACGTATACACGGTTTGACGGTTTGAGGTCTCTTGAATCCTGATCCCCCAAATGCGCAACCTGAACATGACACTTTTTTGTTATTTTCCGTTATAACGGAAAAGTGCTTTTAACTTAACTACACTGGCCGATCTACCAACGTTTTATAGATCTTGTTTGTTAGGGGCGATAGGCTTTTGAGAGGGCAGTAAAAGTAAAAGAAGCCTCCACACCTGCTTTGCTCCTAACTATATTTACACAAAATTTCATCAATGAAAAATAAATTCGCTTTCTGGTAAAATAAAATTACAAATAAAACGAGCGGTGCGTAGCAACACACAACTTTCCGCAATCCCTTCAAGTTCGAACACCACCTACATAGACGGGCGCTATATCTTCGTTCAACGCATTTTTACAGGAACATTTATAGATAACAAAATGTACGTACTAGTTAACTGAGAGTACTCCGTAAGTTTGATCGAAATAGTTAAAGCCGTTTTTGAGATTAGTGGAATACCGATAAATTAATATTGGACAAATCTCCTTTTCTGAGTTGACTTGGCTTATATCTCAGTTCAGCATATTATACAGAAATAATTATAGAGAACGAAATGTGTGTATGGGTGACCAAAAGATACTCTGTAAGATTGATCACATCTGGTGAAGCAGTTACCCAAGAACTTATGGAAATGTTCGAAAAAACGTTATTTTCGACATAATTTGATTTTTATCTTTGTTTAATAGACTATCAGAGGAACATTTATTGAGTATAATATGTAGGTATTAACTATTCGAAAACATCTTGAAAGTTTGGTGATAATTGTTGAAGCCGTTTTGCCAAAAAGCGTAAAAAACCTACTTTGACTTCATAGGCCTATATCTCCGTTCACGGTATTTTCATGGAGATATGTATAGAGAAGAAAAGTTAGGTATTGATTAGTAGAAGATAATTTCAAAGTTCAATAAAAACCGTTAGTGCCGTTTTCGAGAAAAATGCAAAAAACGCTAGTTTTGGCATATTTCGGTCCCCCACCCCCTTCCCATCGGCCCATAACCTTATTCCGGTGTCTACAAAAAATAACGAACAAAACCAAAAAAGAACCAGCTCAATCGGATCAGCCGTTCTCCCGCAAATCGAACTACAAACACTCTCACACGGACCACGCGCTGAAATTAGGTTTGACGGACTAAGTAGGCCTAAAAAGGTAAAGATCTGAAGAAAACCCACATTTTTTTTTGACACGATTACTATACTTATATAAAAAATATCTGGTGCGTTGCGACACACAACTTTTCTTAGCTCTACGTCAATTCACTTTCCACATGGCTAATTCTATTTAATCAATTCATTTATCACTCAGTTCATTTGAACTTGGTCAAACAACGCTTCACAGCAGCAGGAAGCGGTAGCGCTTACAGTTCCGGAATATATTGTGCTGCTCATACTCATTCCAGGACCATTATTGAGCAATTGGTACACAGAGAATTAATGGGGCTGTAAAAATTAATTTTTTGAAGAGGATAGTAATTACTTTGGCAGAGTTATTGGGTAAAAACTTTGAGAACTGGTAGTAAGCGAAATGGCGGTAGTTGAAATTCAGGAATTTCTGGAGTGACCCCTATGTTTCTCATGAGCGTTTTCGAACACTCACCGTATAGGTATTGAAATGGACAACAATACCAATTTTGTTAAACATTCTAGTAACATTCCAGCGGAGTTTATAAGGAAACCCCCGCGCTAAAAACGCTTTTCGTCGACAAATTTGATAATTTATTGTGCTGCTCTCGTGATTTTCCCACGGATGGGAATTTTATGGTATAGCTGCCATATTGCGAGCTACCAATATAAAAAATGTAATCAAAATCGTTAGAGTCGTTTTTGAGAAAAATAATATTTGGTGTTTTCATCACTATGATAACTATAGTTAGCTTTCGGTGGATTTTGTTCAAACCCTCATTTTTACGTCCCATGGTAATCTGTAGGCTAGACATCAAGTTTCAGCTGATTTGGTACGGTTGTTTTCTCTAGAAACCGCGGTGAAGTCGATTTCGTCGAAAGTTTTGGTAATTTATTGTGCTGCTCTCGTCATTTTCCCACAAATGGGAATTTTATGGTATAGTACTTATATTGGGAGCTATCAATATAAAAACTTTAATCAAAATCGTTAGAGCCGTTTTTGAGAAAAAAAAATTCCGGTGGATTTTGTTCATACTCTTATTTTGGCATCCCATGGTAACCTGCGGGCTGGATATCAAGTTTGAGTGGATTTGGTACGGCGGTGCTCTCCAAAAATCGTTCACAGATGCACATACACACAGACCATTTTCCCAAATAGTGTTTTTCGGACTCAGGGGGGGTCTGAAACGTAAAGATCTGAAGAGAACTCAAAAATTTTTTTTCAGCCGATTACATAACTTTCCTTTCTACTTTGTAGAGCCAAGGAAAGTAAAAAAGAAAATATATTTGAACAAAATAAATAAATATCACTAGTTTATGTAGGCAGGATCAGGAACATTAATTGTGAAGGCCCGGTCCTACCACGAATGCCTAAACAGATCTTAAATGTGTTATATCGAATTTGGACTAGTTTGAGCGTGGGAGGGGGGGGGGAGAGATCCTCACCAGAGATCTACCACCTCCACACAAATATACAGGGAATCGGCTGAAGGGCAATTTTAAAAATTATGAAAATCCAAATCACATGCGCGATTGATGAGTGAGCGTTCGCATTGACCCAGCCGTTGAACCGTATTGTTTACTTTTCTCCAAACCTCCCCTTCTCCACAACTCTATTATCGACGCCGGACTCAGCTACGCCCCACATTTCAGTTACAGCTCAATCGACGTTTGTCGTTTTTCGTTACGTCTCGAAAGCCTTCGAAATTGTCGTACAGTTATTATCCTTATAACTCATACTTTATTAATGAATTAACGCTTTCCACAAAGATGCTATTCTGTTCAATGTTCGAACAAATGGCATGCATTCAAATATTAGAGAGACCTTGTGGTGAAACGGTTTATCGATGATCATCATAAACCGCAGCACTGCGTTACTCATTTTTGATGATAACCATTTTCGATGTTATTCGTCAGTCGTTAAATGGATAGCTCGGAAACCGAATTGCTGGTTATGTGACAACCAGAAGGTGGAGAAAGAATAAGCCTTTCACGATAGGGTAGGCGCTGTACGCTCATGAGCCAGGACGAAGTGGAGCCCCTTTTTAGACTGGTCAGACTTCGAAGTAATCTTTCGCACCACTTTCGACCGAAAAAAATAAGGAAGCTAAGCAAACAGTTTCACCAGCTGCGGTTGGACAATGATGTCATTCCAAGATCGCCCTCTGTCCTGACGTACTTGCTTATAAAATAAACTGAGGGTGAAGAGAAATTGTTCGACAAACTAGTAAGCCAGAGATAATTACCATCGGGTTTGAGTGAGAAAGGATCATTTTGGAAGTATATAGCCAGTAAATGAAAATTCGTACATTCAGATGCACCAAGCGGTAAATAAAAGTGTATCACAATATTATGTGATTGACTTTCAATTTCATTCCAATAACCATTTCTGCCCTCTTCTAAAAATGTATGTACGTTTATATTAGTCACATTCTTTAAAAGTTCTGGAAAATTCTGACGGCCTGAGGCTGTACTTGACACTGTTCGCTGGACACCCAGGTTAGGGTCACATGACCCTGTTTTTCAACTCCCCCCCCCCTCACCATTCAGTGTCACCCTTCCTCTTTCGTCAAAGCAACAACGTACATAAGAAAGCAACTACAGCACTGCCTCGAGCACCTCTCGCTCATACCACGAACACACACAACAAATGAACTCACAAGGATACACTACACCAGTCCGCTTCTTTAATCACCCCCCCCCCCCCCAAATAAGTAAAAAACATGACAAAGTCATTAAATGAAAAGAAATGAAACTAATTATATTCTAACAGTCAGTGTCATCCAGTTGCATGAGTTCATTGCCTATATTTATTCTTGAACTCGTCGCTTGTCTCCGTCACATTTTGCAATCCTAGCCAGAACTGACTGGGCTCAGTATATAGTAACTCTAACCATTTTGCAAAGTTCGCAAAGGTAACTTAGAAACGTGGTTATAGTTGATCAGTCCCTGTGAAACTTGCCACCCAAGTAAACAGTAAGATCAGGTAGGGAACCAGATTAAGAACTACTCCCAGATGGTACGGGATTCCTCAGGTGGTCACCTCCGCGCGGTAACACACGGGCAACAGCTCTCTACGGTGAGACTGGCTAACGACCACATACCTGCCGTACCTCCACAGGTCTGAGTTCGGTGGATGCTGCAGGGGCCGGCCTCTTGCATATTAGCGAAACTGCAACTTCTATGACTGATATAACCCTCGTCGAGGGTTTAGGTACAGTCATGAAATAAAGAAACAGATCTGTGTGTGTGTGTGTGTGTGTGTGTGTGTGTGTGTGTGTGTGTGTGTGTGTGGTTGTGTGTGTGTGAGTGAGGGAGAGAGAGAGAGAGAGAGAGAGAGAGAGAGAGAGAGAGAGAGAGAGAGAGAGAGAGAGAGTAGTGAATTCTTTTCACAAAGTTCTAGTTGTTCAGTAACAACTAGATTATGTGAGTGTTGCTCAGTTGTTGGCTAGACTCTGAAAGGAAGATTCATTACAAACAAAAACTCTTCTTCTCTATCTCGAATATTGCGAGCAATTTTTGAGGCCATTTTAGTTTTGTAATAATTTTATGAAGTAATTTAATCATCTCCGTTCAAGACATGGTTTTACGGCCGTAGATTAGCAAAACTTGATTGTGATCACACAAGGAAGGTGAGAGGGGGAGACAGAGGGTGAGGAGAGGGAGAAAGAGAAGCAACACCTCGTGCAGAATTTAATGTGTCTAATTCAAATTATTGATAGCTATAATCTGAACAATATTTGAGAATTATTAGGTAGCTTTTCAAGCAAAAATGAAAGCTTTTTAATGTGGGGTTATACGTTTTTGAAATTTGAAGATGGGTTTTTTGAGCCACCCGAAAATTGTTCTTACCAAGTCCTCATTTGTGTTGAAGTTCGGCTCGTCATGAGTAGTTATAAAAGCACTGGGAGGAAGAGAGGAAATGTGAGAAGAGAAATATACAAAAACAAAATGACTTACACGGCAATTGATGGGCTTCCAGAAGTGTCCAGGCCTTCTCAGTAGTTGTCTCCGAGTGTCATTACGGAGTTGGCAACTCAAGGAAGCTTGACAACTGTCGTGTAAATCGATGCGCTCTCTTTCTTCGTTTCATTTTTCCTTCTAGCAAGTACTTTAATACGAACACTCTCAATAGTTGTCTAGGTTCACTTACATATAGACGTTATTCTTGCAAACTTTCGATGTACTTTACATATTCAAGGCATGAGAAAGATAATGTGACTAGAAACGCTGTTCACGTTACATATTATTGGTTTGATATTAAAGCGCTGTAAATTGGTTACATATTGACGCGTTAACGTTGTCTTCTAGCATACAATTATTTTTCTTAGAGAGCTCACAGAAGCTCATTTTAAAATCCATGAAAACTCAACACCGTGTCTGTAAGTACCTGTATACCTGTGAATTCGGCCTTATTTGAAAGCCGCTTGTTTTGTATAGGCCCATCATGTGCCAAGGCATTGTACACACTGGACATTTCGTTTAAGGTGAATCGAAATTTATATCTCAAATTAGAAGCTTACTGTGTTTATTTTCTGGAGCTCACGATTAATTTAAATGTTATGAATCAATGTAGTCAAATGTGGGCGATCAGTACTGTTTTATTTTATTAATTTATCATTTTAGTGGACACACGGTAATAAGGAATTAAAGCCGATATTTGTTGTTGGGCGGCGCACTACAACGGCCCCCATTGGTCGCTCTCTTGCTGCTCGTCAGGAACCGAAGCTAATTGATGGTTTCCCACTTGTTTCTGGAATCGACCGACCGCACCTCTTGCCGCCAGCCATCAGTTATTTTCTAATGAAACGTGAGTGCCTAATCTTGTACCAAGTGACGCGTTGTAGCTAAGGATCTTGCTTCGGCCATTTCCACCGAGCGTTCAGGGAAATGCAATTTTCCGGATCACAACGTTTCTCACGAGAGGGCTCGAGTTCAACTTTACCCGCTGATACCGTGAAAATGGTTACTCCTAAACCTTAAGTGTGGTTACATAGCGCGTGAGAATACCTGACGAATTTACCACGAACACTCACCGATTGTTTCGCTGAACTATTCTCGAAAATCCGTTTGATGAGTTGGGTAAATAAAGACGAACTGATCATCTACGTTAAAATACGAAGCGTACCTTGATCTACAATGCGCAATCCTCACAATAAGATGCGCCACTTTGTGTGCGTGTGAATACTGCTACCAGTAAAATATATCCGATGTTACTCATCAATTTCCTCGACGCTTTGTGCAATTAGCGGTTGTTATCGCTTTACCAACCGATCCAATTCGTTTGTCACTCTGATAACATGAACCTGACACAACTTGATATTCTGTCTAAAACTGATTCAAGTATCCGAAGTTTACTGGACTTCTCCTACTTATGTTGCTACCCTTACAGAATAACGAGAACGGCTGAGATGAAAACTGATGAAGACTCCATAAACTGCGTATATTACTAAAAACAGCAAATAGACGATAGTTAGAATGTCTTCGTTCAACTTTTATGGAACCACTATAAAGTACAAAATGTTCGTAATGCACCACATCCCTCAAATGAGTCTACTCCCAGCTCGTTCTAGTCATCTCAAAAGTAGACCTCGGTATCTGCAACCACCACAAAACTGTAGTCCTCGCCGGACAGATTGAACGGGAGATGAGAACAAAGTGATGTGTTGGGCAAAGATGAGCTGTACTTGGGCCGTAGGCTGAACAAAGCTGAGAATAAAACCAGGAAGAAGCTGGAGAACACAAATATCGATTTTATTTTAGTGAGTTACTGCGAACGATGAGCTCCAGGGTGAAAAACTAGGTTTTAACGGCGACTTCAGTGACATTTGGCTGGTGATTAAGGGGCTGAGAATGTCTGTTGTCGTTGGTAGAATTCTTGACATGGTGCATCAAACAGAGATAAAGTAGCAGATACCTCGGGCATATCAACAAGGATAAGACATTCCAAATTGATAATTCCAGAGAGTCTTTCCCAAGATTACCGAAAATAGTACTATTTCCAGTGTTTGTGAATCGTGTTGATGCGTATTATTAGGCACAGTAGGTAGTGCAGTATTGGGTATTTGGGGTCTTCACTTCGTACTAAATGGCATCCTTCGATGTGAATAATGTAGAGCTTGCAGGTTATTTTGGAATCGTTATTTATTACATTACCCACGCGTCCAGTTCCAAGTCTTGAAGGCTCACGAATATAGATCTCGCGCGGTATGTCAGAGATGTAGCTTCCTTCGCAGACCCTACTCCGTTGGGAACAATAGGAAATGGAATTTAAGGCCATAACCATTTAACCGCCCTAAACTGCGTGCGAATTCTGCCAAGCCAGTTCTGGAAACAACGAAGTATTCTCCGTGTTTGACCCTCGAAATGAATTACGGTAAATAAATAAATCTGGGCGGGAGGCACCAGAAAGATGGTTCGTGAAAAAAAAAGGCGAAACCCCCACCCGAGAGATTTGTGCGGCTCAGGTTGGGAAACTGAGTAACCGGCCTGCTCACTTGAGAGATAAATTCACCTGTCAGGGGAGCATTTCGGAAGGGTATGGAAAAGAGAAACGGCCGCGTTGAAGGAAGAAGGTAAGTTCCGTTCATGTAAATGAGAGAAAACCTGCTTTTTTCCGAAACGGGCGTTTCTCGTCACGACAGCAAAATTTGATAAGAAGACAAAGTGGTAGCTCAAAACGGGCTTCGCCTGGCTTCATCTTGTGGAAACCTGTGAAGGATAGACCAAGGGATCTTTCAACCTAACTTCTGGAGTAGGAGGTTCAGGAACAGTCGACATGATAGGAAATAAATGAGGCATTTAATCTGGAGCATTTTTAAGCGGGTAGGTGTAGCATGTCATGGCAATATAAGTAGTTGTCTTGCTGACGAATGTCAATTATGAATCATCACAGCAAACGTCCTGTTAAGAAGCGATGGCCAGTTGACAACAGATTATTGGGAGGCCACGCAATTCAGACAGGACAGGCAAAAATGATGATCATATCTAGAACTGACGGTTGAAGAAAATAAAAGAAAAAAATACCGCGAAAAAGATCCCAAAACACGGCATATTTGCATTAAAACTGCCAAAAACTGCTATCAAATCGTGAAGGGGTGGTTGCAAAAGAATATTAGATGTTTATTTTATTATTAATGGCAGCGAAGTGCCGATAGTTTGAGACAGCTGGTTAACTAACCCAGTCTGAACATTGCGTCAATTGACTGACACAGCTACGAAGGAAACTAATCTCAAATTTAAAAACAATTTAGCATCAGCTACTCAACCTGGATTGAAGTTAGCTGCCTATTCATAATCGGCACTCAGGTTTACCTTACAAACACCTGCAGTATAGAGTGTTTGATGAAGGTTTTTGAAATTCGTCCTATTGAAAGTTTGGCTCGTGCAAATGGTTGACATGTGGCGCATTCATCTAACCCTTTCGTAATCCAACCCAGAATCGTTTATGTTTTGCGGAGTGTTTATTTGTAACGATGGTATAGTATATATCTACTTATCTTATTGAACGTTAAAATTTATTAGTCAAAACGACCGAAATGCGGCCTTCAAAGTTTTAGTAATCCGCTGTTTCCTAGATGATGGAATCACTTAAACTCAATTTGAATCACAAAATATCCAATACCGCAACTCCCTTAGCTCAAGGAAAACGGTGACAACTTCCTAAACGCCTTGTAAGCTTCAACCAAATCATTGAACGATTCCTTACGAGTGATTGGAAACGTTGAGGCTGGCGGGCGCGAAAGAAACCTTTACACAAACGGTTGGTACAGCTTTCGTACACGCACGCAACCACTAGGAACATTTTATCTCTTTTATTTTTGTTTTTTTATGCAATGATAACTACGTTTGATTGTGCTCGTTGATGGTTTCGATATAATGGCCGCGTCAATTGCAATTGACATCATCACTTAGTCACTGAAGTTATTAAAAGTGTGATGTTACCAAGCGTTAGATTTTGTAACAGACGTTACCATGCACTTAACCCAACACAAATTTAGTGACGCTTCTCCGTTACATATTCGGCGTTACATTGTCGAGTTTATGTAGCAAAGTAAAGACATAAAATGTCAACAGAAAAAAATAATCGTAACCCTGGTGGGACTCAATCCCACAACCTACGGCTTAGGAGACCGATGCCTTAATGCATTACGCCACAGGGACTGTGGTTGCAACTTGGGTTAAAACGTTGCCTTGTCCAATCGGCCTCAAGGTTAAATTTCGTGACGCTTGGCCGTTACACTTTTCGAGTTTATGTAGCAAAGTAAAGACATAAAATGTCAAAAATCTTATAACGATTTTTCGAAGTATTTCTGGCCTTAACAAGTCTTAAGTTGAACGCAGTTTTAGGTGAATAGATGATCTCGTTTCTAACTCCATCGAAGATATTGGCCAGGAGTGCAAGTGGAAGATGAAAGTGAACTCGGACAAGTTTTGTACCGCGACGAACACCAATAAACTCAAACACGGCCAACCAACCTAGACCAACGTGTACCGAAAGCCACAAGAAAAGCTTATCGCGGCCACCCAGTAGAAGTCTGTTCTCTGAGACATATGTTCACTGACAGTGTGGGAACTATATCCATGCTGTAACACACAATGAGCTACCTGCCAGTAGTAGAAAGTGATACGAAATAAATGTCTTCATAAATGTTTACGAAGAAATCGATTGAACGAATATAAAGAAGAAGAAGATCGTCGAATTTAAAGGGGTGACGGAAAGTTGTGTGTGGCTATGCACTAGATATTTTTCACCTATTCACTCTCCTTATTGTTAAGTTGAATTTATTTACTTTCACGAATAGGAAAATAAAAATAGTTTATTTAAATAAAGTTCCAAAAGTCTTCGTGATATGTGTGAACGTTAAAACGTGTAATTTAAGAAGGCTGTGTTCCGCGCCTAATCAGATTGGCCTGAAATCCTCCAAGGCACATTAGTGATAGTGTGAGAGGTAGTATCGTGGAGGCTGCGCGCTCGGAGGATTTCTCGCTGCGTACTTATTGCTACATTCTCTATTTGCGCTTGGGCAATGTGACAGATAATGCCATTCGCCCCGACTTGCCTCCTGTTTCTTCACCACCGGATCGCGCCTTAAACGGATACTTTGCAGCTGCTATCCTGGCCTGCACGGTTGGCGGAGGTTCAGGGAGTAAGACCCATGACAGTCGCAGGCATCCGCTTGAACGGGTTCCATCTCTTCGTCTGTACACTCTTAGATATCTCAGGTTCCCTACAGTCTGATGTCGATAAACCCTCTTTTGATCCGGAACACTGGTCCTCTAGGCTGATCCGTTACTGGCGAACCCTCGTCGGATCCGCAACAGTTGTAATTTCTCGTGGTTGTGCTGTTCCCAGTCGTACGAAGCTAGAAACGTCTTCTACTCGGCGCTTCACGCAGTCGGTGAGCCAGACAGTTGAAGAGTACTCGGATTTAGCAGACCTACAATGGAGGGTTGTGTGAAGTATTGAAACCGAATTCAGCTGATTATGAGGAATCTGATTTTCAGGCTCATTTGATCAGTATTATTTTGAGAGGGAGAGGAAAGGTTTCAATAACGAAAGAGAAAAGTGAAGGGGTTTATTTAGTTTTCCCTCCAGAATCGTTTTAGGTTGTTTAGCTTCACGGAGTTACTGAAACTACTTTTCAATAAAGTCGCCATTTCGAGATCGACATTGGAAGAAAGACTTGAGACTTGAGAGAGTGTGCCACGGAAAAGAGTAAAACTTAATCCAATGGTTAATGGAGCAGCACAGATAAATGATGAGCAGTGTCAGGTTATATCCATACCTTTACAATTCAGCGAGAGCAGAGAAACAGCCATTACATTTCTCGCTTTAAGAATACGAGTTTCTGCACTCTGTAACTGCTGGCTTTTAGATCTCTCTGCGCTTACGTAATAGCTCAGTGGGGCAGATCAACACAGCGTTCGACGCAAAACCTCTGCCAGTTTTACCAGCGGCTTAACGAAATATCACGTTCCCTCCCTTTGGACCTTCAATTCACTTTCCATTTCAACTTTTCAGTTTTCCGCTCTTTACTTCTAATTCTCTTTCTAACGCCTCAGAGTGCTGCTGATACTTTTTGCGGGCTTCGAAAAATTCAGCCTCAACGGACATGTTTGGACTTGTACTCATTGCTATTCATTGAACGAGACGAACGCAATTACAAATTTATGTAGTAAACAACGTGGTACATAATTAAGCACGGTAATATGGAGGGGAAATCTGCGAAATCATAATTGCAGGATGGAAAGATATTGGCTGGATGACGCGGGGATACGATTTGGATCATTCGCGAAGAACTTGTGAAAATCGATAAAACCGAGAGAAAAGATCTTCGCTACTCTTTCGTTAAGGGTTTTAGCGGTTAAGACATCATTAGTAGAAGGGGCGACGCGGGCTATAGACACCCGAAAATCAACACAGGTCAGAAAGATTGGGGAATCCCCGTGTCGAAAGTTGAACGTGTAGAAAAGTTCATCGTATTTGACTTCGTCGAGATAAATGCTTGGCTTTTAGGCAATATAACCTAATAAGTTCGATAATGGAAAGCCAAGACTTGCTCTACATTCTGCACAACGATCATAAAATCATCGCTTCCCAAGACTGGCAGAGAGTGCAATGTTTTTGTTCCAGATTAATTGTAAAAATGTCGAAAACATTAAAAACACACATTTTTGTACATATTGGCTATTACTTCTGTTCTGTGGTGAGACAGTAATTCTTTTAAAAAAACTATGGAAGTTGGAGCTCTTCATTAGGTGCCGACCCACATACTCGTAGCGTTGTTTGTCTCATCGAAATTTACGTAAATTTTATCTAAATCTGTAGCCAAATGTAACATAAATTCACTATCAATTAATCGATATTTTGTCGGCACGGCAAAGTTTTGGGAGAAGTTACAAATCCTACGGGAGGGTGTACTCTTAAATGAGAATGAAGAAGATAAAAAGCTTTGCACTTTGGAAAGGAGTAGAGAGTAAGGCGGACGAAACAGAAAACAAATTCAAACTCGGAGGATCGTGTTTCCGAAAGAGCTTTTGTCTGTTGAACGCGATGTAGATGACAGGAGAATGAATCATTGGTTATATAGTGATGAATAGGCTGCAAAAACGACTCCCTTGCTAGGGATGATGAGGGGCGTTCCAATACCAAGTTGATTGGGGTGTCAGGGGCATCCTAGTTAAAGACAATCCACGATGAGCTGTCGTGAAAACATTCTAATCCACCATCGGCGTTGTTTCGACATACACTCGAAGAGTTGGTATACCACAAGATTTGAAGACTTAGATGTACAAGAAGAGTTGAATGATTTGATGGTACAGGGAAGGAAAGAGAAATCCGAATTAAATGTCGTTGAGAGGTGAAACAAGTGTCCGCAGGGAGAATTGGAGACGACTTTATCGTAGGATAATGAGTTTGGGAGGAGCTGCCTGTCGTGGAGAGGAATCTGAAAGTGAGGAGCCCGAACAGAAAGTTGGAAAAGCCAGTTCAGGGTAAATCCGTAGGTAACAATAAGTGGTTGAGGACGAAGGTCTTTGGGGATACAATGACTTTGCCGTTAAGGGCCAAGTAGTCCCGTTAGGGTAGGTGCGGGAATTCCGAGATCAAAAAACTGATTCGGCGTTTTGCGTCGAATAGGCGTTAATACGGCTACCAAGAACTCCAATATAATAATGGAGCGCACAACGAAAGGTAGGACGGCTAAGTCAGAGCGGATCCATCTACCAAGTCTGGGTGGAAAAACATTAAAAGTAGATGCACAGATGGTAATTATTTCAAGTACCTAAAAAAGGGTTAGGGTAGGGCTGTAACGTAAATTTAACATTGGCAACTTAAGTTGAAAATCACTGAACTGTGACGTGCCCAGAGAGCTATCCTACTCTCTTGTGCGCATCACTTTGATGCCAATAAATAAATAAAGTAAACCCATACTTAAACTGGCGGCACTCAAAACTAAAACGGGTTACTTGGGTAGATCCGAAAGTCTTTCGTGGCAATTTCCCATCTGAGGGTTTTGTTCCTTGCAGTGAAAAACTGAAGCGGGTATCTCTGACAACCCTGACCTTCGAAAATCTTCGTAAGACGCCTAGAATCATTCACTCGCATTACGATTTGTGGTTATGACAAAGAGTGTGTGTACTCACTTGCATGGTGTTGGAAATGGCCTCTCTGTCGCTCAATATTTCATGTAGAGGACGGGTGCCGAGGACGTTCCTGAGAGTTGTTTGGGCGAGAAGTCTCGTCGAATGGTGAGCGTTGGCAACGTTGGCAACCGAAACCGTCGCATTGGAGACGCGATAGTAAACGACTGCATCCACCGACACAGTTACGCTGTCTTTTGTTAAAACCTGCGAACAGAGAACAAAAAGAGATTATAATCCTCACGTATAACGCACAAACGACGCGTATGCCCCTTAAATAATCGCAGTCAAACGGCTTTGGTGAGACTATATGTTATAAAACCTCTCATAAAACTCTAGCGGATAAAACAGCACGAGTAAAAATGCAGCACGAGTACCCTCCGTTGTACATAGTTTATACGCACAATAGTGGACGAGATTCTTCAGACAATTTTTCAATTTCGAAAAATGGCTCGAACGATTTCGGGCAAACACACTGTACATTTTGTTTTCTATGAAAGTTTTCGCGGAAATGCGTTGAGCAAATAAAGCTCTTATATACAAATTTTACCGTTGAATAAACGAGGGGTTGTGGAAGGTTATGTGATGGTTAGCCTCAGATATTTCTGACTCCAATACTGGGGAAGATGGAAAACAGTACAAAAATCACGTCACCGAAGACGTTCCTTCGGTAAACAGTCGAGCTTCAGTAGGACCGTTTGTGAACATCAGGCTAACGCTTTTTAATTTATGAAGCTCAATTTTATGTAATGCCTGTATGGGAGTACCGGAAGGTAGAATCGGTACCTGCCCTAAAGATCTCATCTCAAATTACATTCGTCTATACGTTCTAAACGTTTCACTACGGGCGCTGAAATGAATTTGCTTTTCCCTCGACGTCTAACAGGGATCAAACGGCTCCTCTCGTCTCCGAATGTGTTTGTTTAGGACAACAGAGAGAAATGAACGACGAGCGAAGGAAAACTCATAAAACGTGTATTTATAGGGGCATGGTCAGTATCGCTGTGAAAACAGAATTAGCGTAACGAGAGCAAAAGAAGCGTAGAAACGAGAGCAGAGCTCTCAATCACACGCGTTACTTCCCTGAAATCAGTCTGTATTGGAAAAAAATGGTGTCAGGGTTGCTAAGTTTACAGATCGAAACCTCACATACGTTATTTTCCGCGCAATAAGCAGGTGCAAGCAAATTATACGAAAAATTAAGCAATTTAGGCATTAGAACTTGCAAAATACGAGATTATATTATTCGTCACGTTTAATTAAAACATGAGATGACTGCGCACGGTAATGTTTTGTGATATTTATATTTATGATTGTAAAAGAATTCTTATCTGAATTGTACAGGAGCACTTGAAGACATGACTAATGCAGACCTAATACTTTTCTGTTTTGAGTAAGTAAACTCATTCATTTATTCATTTCCCTTCTCGTTTGACTTCGCTTATACTTCTCCCCCTGCACCCTTTTTTCCTTTCCTTAGCCCCATGAAGTTGGAAGAAAACTTACGTTGGCTTTAAAAAAGTTGGAGTTTTCTAAAGACCTTTACAACAACGCTCCCTGAGTCATCTTGACCCCAAAACTTGTGGTTAGTGCTATAAATTACTCATACACTTGTCACTACAGGACGTGTAGTCAGTAGAGCCACAAGCAGCGCTGAAGACATAAGGTGGTGAGGAGAGTAGTGTGGTGCGCTGTACTAGAATTTCCGACTCGTGTATGAGAAGAAGAAAACATTCTGCCTTATTTTCAAGAAAACATTCTGCCTTATTTTGTTTGTACAGAGGGTAGTTCCACTCAGTTCTTATCTTCTCACAATCTCTGCGAGTAAAAATATAAAATCTGTCTGTCGTCATTCCAGCTCCTGCTTGTGACAAGGTGTGTAATTGGTCCATTCAGAAAGATCACAAGTGCGTAAATGGGTTTGAACTTACACCACGTGCCCTGTAGTAGGCAGTTTAGTCGAGCAATAAATCAATAACCGGATATCGCGGTGCTCAGAACTTGTTGTCCCCGAGCGAGAGACTAAATGTGTAAGCGAACGAGGGTTATCATCGTTCCGTCATCAATTCTTCAAAATTGGACAAAAAGAAAACGCTTATTGGCGTCCAAATCCTGTCAACTTGTCCAATAGGAGCCAATGTCTGAGCCTATCTCATCGGCCGTTCAATTATCGGTGAAATATGGAACGAATTCGTGTCGAATGGCAGGGAAGTAGACCGTAAAACAATTTGCTCGACTATGATTCATCGGACTCGGTTCTTTTCCGTATTTATTTGTTGAACAGGGGGACTCAAAGATATTCTGACTTTACCTGAATAAAGCTGAGCGTGGGAGAAGCTCGTAGTTGAGCATATTTAGCAGATTATCGTCGAAAACAAATCTGTTGCAATATCTACGTCATTACTCTAGAAATCTTTCGATAAGAGTGAGCTGGGGAGTTGAAAAATGGCACAAAAACCAGTTAAAGACTAGAGTAGAATACGTTCATTAACTAGTCCTATTCGAGATCGTCAAGTACTCCACACAAAATTTTGAAAATTCGTGAAATCTTTGGAACCACCCGGTTTCTTTATTATTTACAACGAATCGGATGAGTCCATCCAGCAACTCAAACCGCTCTGGAGTTTTACAGGTCCTGTCTATTTCTCACAACAAAATTAGGACAAGAACTCTGTTAAGTTACTAAAATGACAACACTAATAAATGATTTTATCCTGGTTCTTTTTATTTTAGTATTTTTATAGATATTATTATATTAAATTTTTATTAAATTATATACGTATCTTATATTTTTATAATATCAAATTATTATAAATTGATGATTTATTTTAATATGTATTCACGTCCACTTATTATGTTAATATTCTTTTTTCAATGCAGAATCAACCAATGTTATCAAGGCTGTAGCATTTTTCCACACTGGATCCTCGGAAGGGACTGAAGTTGTTCAAAATAGCTGAGTGTCGGGAGTTGTGATTCATTGCACTAATCAACCTAAGCAACGCTCTGTAAACAACAAACTCCTCAGCTGCGAATAAACGAGTCTTCCTTAGATGACACAACGTCTGGACGGAATTGAATCGATGCACTCACAATTCATTCAGTTACTGATGCTGCACCTATACAATAATTTCTTGTCACACGCAATGCTTTGATCGGCCTTCTTGGCTTGTCACAAACGTCATTAGACGTTTCTGTTCCAACGCTATTTCAATCACCCAACGAGTAAGTTTTCAAGCCCCTTCTCTGCGCACTTCACCCTAATTTTGGAAATATCTTCAGTTAAACTGTCGCCTGTGGTAAAAAACTTTTATCCTCGTTTCTCATGCTCACATCAGGTTGACTCTAATAGTATACTTTGCTATACATTACGCTTTCGAATTCTCTACGTTACATTTACAAGTTCTCATGTGCTGAATTCAATTCTTTCCTAATTACGCTTACAAGCTTAAAACCTTATATCGATTTCCGGATCCATTTGCTCTCAATTCTAGCTGGGTTGACGTTGAGATGGATAGTCAACAGGAGACTTGAAACAATAGGACTTATCGAAGCTTCAGCTATTAGGTTCGCTAAATAAAAAATTATCCTATTTCTTTAAAGCAGTTGGAGTGCTTTTGTGATAAGGCGATGCGTACGAGTTTGGAGCAGTTTATTCCTTTCATCCCTCGAGGGGTTCTTTCATTTTTCTGTATTATTCGTTTGAGACCTCGTATGTATAAATCCCAAGACCCTCCATAGTTCAACGGCAGAGCGTCTCGTCAAAATCATCTTCCCAGAGGGCTTATTGTAACAATATACTGCAGGATATAACGAGATTGAACGTTACACCTAACGCTAATTGCTCCCTGAGCGAAAATAGGGTCTGTCGAGAGGGAGAAAGACCTGGGGATAATGGGGATGATCTTTAGGGCACCGGAACACCGACCCTAATTGAGTCTTGTTATGTTCTGGATTCTGCACGCAAAACCGAGCATCTCTCCCTTGGAAGTAAGTTTTATCGATTTGGAACGACGTATTAGGCAGACAACAATAATGTGCTTCGGCTGACAAATATTCAACTTCAAGTTACATAAATAATACCTAATTTTTACACATTAGGTTACACATGTGTTACATATTCCGAACAAAAACTAAAGGGTGATATTAACGTAACATGCGAACAGCTTTTTCTCTCAAGCACTGTTCCAATAATCGACGTCACCAGGAAAGTAATGAAATTTGAGAGCTGTGAGAAGTTATGTGATATTTCACGTTCAAATTTAGATTCTTAATGCTTAAATAAACGATAAATGTGAAACGTTATGATCGGGGTATATTAGTGGTGGGAGGTAATTGGAAAGTGGAATCCATTGGCCAAGAACCACGAACTCATTAAAATTGACAAGAAGTAACGAGAAGTGGCTCGAACATGAGGGGAACGACTCAGGAAAGCAATTGTACCACAGTACCGTGAGGACGCAATTCGAAGCTGAAGAGTGTCGTCTAATGAGGGATGAAACCTAAGTAAAATAAAAAGAAATAACTTATATGTTGCCAGTCTGTGCCAGAAACAATCATCGAGACTGTAACTTAAGCTACGCGAAAATTATTCGTTCGTGTGCACATTCTAATGAAGATTTCACTAATTTCAAGTGTTCAAGCTTTAGGAACGTTTTGTGATATTACGCATTAAACAGTAGATCGTGAAGGACTAAACACGTACAATAATGAAAAATAGAAAATGTATTTATAATACTGACGGATGTTATAATAACGAAGGGCAACTGGAAGCTAGAGCCCATGGAGACAAGCGGCATGAACTCGTTTAGATTGAAAAGAGGTAAGGAGGAAGGGGCTCTTCAAGGATGGGAAATGAGAGGAAGAACGACTCAGGAAAGCGATTGGAACAAACTAAAAAGTTCAAGGACGCAATTCGAGGGCTCAAATACTGTCAAGTGAGGAATAAAGCCTAACTTGAAAATATCGTTAATGTCCCAAATAGTTGGTTTTAGTCTCTATAGAAGAAGATAAGTCGAATAATTGCATTTTCCACAAGCCTCCTGTCCTACATAATCACACTTTTTTCCTCCACAAAACCCACACTGTGGCCAGAACTGGGATTTTGTGACTTGAGGATATGATTTGAGTATATAAGCGCGAACAAAGGGGGCTCTGAACGCGTGAAACTGGTTGTACGGAGAAGGAAAGAGAAATCCGAATTAGATGTCAATGAGAGGTGAATCAAGAGTCCGTTGGGAGAATCGGAGACGACTTTATTGCAAAAGGTGTTAGATGGCTGTTGGGAGAGCTAGAGATGACTGACTTTCACGAGACTTCGTAGGAGAATGAGTTTGAGAGGAGCTGTCTGTCGTAGAGAGGAATCTGAAAGTGAGGAATGGCCACAGAAATTTCGAAAAGGTAACAATAAACGGTTGAGGACGAAGGTCTTTGGGGAAACAATGACTTAGCCATTAAGGCCCAGGGAGTCCCCCTCCCCACCCCCAGCTCCTGTTGAGCTGGTGTTCTCTGATGTGGTGTGTCCAATACGCCCCCATCATTCTCGCACAAAACGCAAGACAACCTTGAGGTCCATCCCTGCAACCTCCTCTGCCAGTAGCTGATGAACCTGAAGCACTCTGAGGCGCACTGCAGCCAGCCCCTCACAGGTACACAACACATGCTCCAGACTGAGGTTTCCTGTCGTTCGCCCACTTACATATTTAAACGCAGGTATTGAACGTTGTAGGCAAATTTCAACTGCCAAAATTAACCACGACTTTTTGGAAATTGCCATGTTCCTTAGCTTTATTTTGTTTGCTGAATAGCACGCTGTAATGTAATAGTACACCAAGTGAGTTTTCATAACAATGAGTAATCCAGAGGATTATGGAAACTTCTCATCGGTGTCACAGCACTTTCATACCCCCTTTGGCAACAATACCCGAAACCTCATGGATAGCTAAAGTGAATGAAGGGGTTTTGCCGCCGTTCTAAGACTCTTTCCTTCTCACTGATCGTTCCAAGTCTCACACCTTTCGGGGAGTCCAATGTAGAAGAGAGTAGAAGATGTATGGAAGACATGAAAAGGCAAGAACTGTTTACCTTACATCGAAGAAAGAAGTCCAAAGAGAGTAAGAGCTTAGGAGGTGAAGGAGAGAGAGTTATTAGATAATGGAAATCAATTGAATGATATTAATACCCTTCGCTCAGCTTGCCTCTTTTAGCTTTTCTATTCCGCCAGGTGGTCATCCAGAAATGAGCGAGCAATAGAGTTGTGTGTTCCTAGATAAAAAAGTTCCTTAATTTCTCACATCATCCTGCAAAAGGGACAAGGGTTCTACCACCGTGGTCATTAACATAAATAGTCAAACGATAACTAAACAATGAGCCCTTATTTTATTGTCTGTGTGCACATCCCTATTATTCATTACTCCAAAGTATAAACATCGTAGACATGAATCTCAAGTCTTCTAAGCCCCGACCTAGGTATCTCTACCCCCTGTTTTGTCTCCAATCGGTGCATTAACGATATTATTAATTAGTTACTTATAGGAGACAGGCGAGTGGTTAAGCAGGGAAAGCCAGTGGCATAAATTTTCCCTTGGCGAGAAACTAAAGCCATCGATCAATCTGCGCGTCATACTCAATTACTCACTGTCTTTTTGTTGCCCTCTTTTCAAAGCCACATTAAAAATCACGGATATATTGAATTTTTAATCGCTTGACTCTACAGCACGGAACGTTATTTATGCTGAGCTAATGAGTAAAATAAAATGAAGCCGAAATGAATAATTTCACCGAACGAGGTTAATAAACCCTATTCAACGAAAGTAGTGAGTGAACTTCTGAAAGTGTAACCCGGCTTTGCTAATGATAATCCTGCGAGAGACAACAACGTCCAGAATGATACCGAACTGCCGGGAAATACATTAATTACGCTCTGCGAGGGATAAACGAGACAATCCCACTCAATAAGCCGAGAGTTACAACAACAATAAGCGCCAACCGAACTTGGTCGCTCAGCATTTGAAGGCTCATTGGTTGGTCGGTTTCAATTAAAACGGGAAACGAAACTCGGGGAAAATTTCATTCTGTGATTTTACAGCTCGCCGTTCGCCGAGTTCTTAAATGTTTCAACTCGTCTCTGGTTCCTCTGGCCACTCTCGGACTCCTGGGATTCGAGAGAACGCGGAATAAATCATCGGCAATCATCGATAGCGTTCACATTCGGCCATTCACTCAGGATTTCAATTCACTGAGAAGTATACTCTCACTGGTTCTCGGTATACGTTTACTTGTTGGTCAAAACCTTAGCTGTGCACGAGTAATAAGTGTTACTGCAGACCATACATCAACTTGTGGTGTCGTGGACTGTCCGTAGTCGTTCACAAAAACCTACATTGTGTAGCTGACACACTCAATGCCGGAAATCGGCATTCTGTAACATCCATGAAGCTGAGAATGCTGTAAGTAGTCGGGGAGACTCTCGATGCCAAATGTTGGATGGTTGGATGCGTGTCATCCCAATCCACCAAGAGGAAGGAGCTGTGCCCATCTAAGGGGCAACCTGAGTACAGCTACCAGACGAAAAACGGCTTGAACTGTTGCCTTCTGGAGCTACTGAGAGGAATGGGTTGCTGACTAGGAAGAGTGATGTCCAAGGCAACTGATTCCAGCACTTGACCCATGGATAACGTGACGCTACGGCTATCTAATGATCTGGAGATGATGGCGTTTTGTCCTCTAAGGGTTAAAATTTTTCCCTTACCGTTCAGGCTCAGAAAAGTGGAAAATTGAATAAACAACTTACCCAAAATCAATGTAGAGAGGTGAAGTATTTCAACAGCCCGGTATTATTTATAATCCCTTTGTAACCGCTGGAAGAGGCTGGAGGGGGGCATTTTTGACCTCCTCGGAAGGAACAATGGACGTTCTTTTACAAGCCTGGGAAGTGAAATTTATGCTCCGGCGTTAAACCTTGACAAAACTAATCTTGGAATAACCATAAACCGGTTTTACTGTCGAGCTTTAGAGCGAGTGCGCGTCGTAAAATCCTTCTTGCGTGCGCGCGATAAAAGTACGCAGATATTTACTTTTTCCTGAGGCGGCGTAGTTTACACAACATTACGTACGTAACGCGACTAATAACTCGTTTTTCTTTACCGTCAGTGCTTATTAGGTTATTTATACGACGTGAAATGAACTCGTTAGTCAATTTTTCCTTCATTTAATCGAAAATTTGAAGAAAACGATGTGCTGGGAAGAAATGTATGGCCTTTGAACTAAAGTTCTAACTATAGCCGTTTCTTCGACTAACTTATTTCTCTCCGCACTCTCTATAATTTCAAACTTAAATCAGCACCTACTTTCCCCTTAATAAACTCAACTTGACAGTCTGAAATTGAAAAAGACTCACCTAGATATTTCTCTCCTGATTCTGATTATGTTTCATACTCATGTTTTGGACCACGCATGACGGTCAAAGCTTATATTAGGTGGCCAATTTTGAATTGGGCGAAATTTCGAAAAACTATAAAATAGGCCACCTAGATATTCCTCCCATGATTCTAAATATGTTTCGTGTCAACCGACTTTGACTGAGCCAACTGTCAAACTTTCGATTATGTATGCGTAGCAACTTCAGCCCAGTGATTTGAAAGAGGAGGGGAGGACCATTATGTAACTACAACAAGGGGTTTTCACACTTTTCTCGAAAATAGCTTTAACGATTTTGATTAAACATTAAAATTATCTTGTCGTAGTCAGTGCCCAACTTTTCTTCAACAAATATCTCCATGCAAAAACCGATTTTGCCACATTTTGGATAAACTGCTTCAACGAATCTCACCAAACTGACAGGATGTCTCTAAATAGTTAATAACTGTATATTGTTCCCCATTTATGTTCCTATGATAGTCCATTGCACAAACATTAAAACCAAAATGTGCCGAAAATAGTGTTTTTTGAAAATTTTCACAATATCCCGAGCAAGCGCTTCGTTAGATTTGATCTTCTTATCTATGAGCAATCTATAGCTACGTTTGTTCTTCACAATCTGTACACAATCTACGTTTTGTTCCCTGTATCTATTTGTTCAACGGAGATAAAGGCCAAGGTAGCTCAGAAAACGAGATTTGTCGAAAGTTCGTTTTGGTTCATTATTCATTCTGAATAATAACCCTATGTTTTCGATCGGGAAAAATTGTCTACAACCCCCCCTCAAAATTCGATACTTCACGTTTCAAGACATGGGGATTCCAAATCTGCAATGTCCGTCCGCCGTCCAGGCCGTTTTATGCCTTTAACGTGGTCTAAAAAATCCGTTCTTTCGCAAAAAAATCCCATTTGGTATCTAGTTGTGTCCGCCATCTCGGCAGTCCGATCGGACGAAGCCCATGGTTGTTATGTACAAAAAACGGTTTAAAAAATTCACAAAACGAATTAGATTACGAGATTTGCGTAATCGCAAATACACCGTGTTTCGTATCGTCTTCAAGGTATTTTTACATCCTGGGTTGAATGGAATGAGTATCAGACGTGTACAACTAGGTATAGGGAAATTACAGTAATTATAGTGAGCCAACAAATTGAAAGAACTCGCGGGAACGACAGTGGAAGTAAACGTTTCGTCGTTAGTACTCCCTACCTCCCACCCGTCTCATCAAAGGCCGAGGGTTCGCTGTAGTCCCCGTCCCAATTTCCCCGACTCTTTTTGCCCGATGGGGTGGAGGAAGTTTAGGGCCACTTCCTCCACACACCCCTACATCGGATCATAAATGCCTACAGACGTTTACAGGCGCCTGGCACCGGGGGAATATTTAGTTTCCGTAGTTCCATTGTAGTCAGGTCATGTTTCGTATGGTTTACTAGTATTTTTCGACGCTGAATCGAATGGGATGGGTCTCGAAGCACTAGGTCAAGCTGTTCATGAGAATAATGAACGGTTGTGTAATAATGTGCAGGGTTTTTTCAATTTGGTCAAAAACGGCTCTAACGACTTCGACCAAACTTACGGGGTATTTTCTAGTACTTACGTATTGTTCTACATAAAGGTTGTCGTAGAAACGTGTTGAACTAAGATGTAACGCTCGAAATTGCAACAGGTCGACTAATTTATGAAGGTTGCGGAAAGTTGTGGGTTGCTATGTGTATTTTGACAAAGATATTTGTTGAAACCAAAAGTTAGGTATTGAATAGTAAAAAAACCATTGGAGAAGTTTTTGAGAAAAATTCGAAAACTCCTAATATTCGGTACGTTTTTAGGACATTAACCCCCTCTCTAAACCATCTTTCGCGCATAAGAACTCGACGAGCAAATAAATTCCATTCCCGCACTTTGCAGGCCACGAAACGATTTTTTGAATCAGTAAACCCCCAAATGGTGATGAAGAACCCCAGTATTTGTTGCCGTTTACAATATTTTCCTGGTTCTGTATGAAGTAGACTGCGAACCAGAAGGCCGAAAAGTGTATGAGGCAAAAGTTTAAATTGGCAGCAAAAAAGTTCTTCCAGTATCTTCCAGTAATTTCTTGGAGTTGGGCTGGGAAGCATTTAATGACATTTAATTCGGCTAGTTAGGTTTCTTAGAAATAGGAAATAACTGTAAAACTAGGAAATAATTGCAAGGGTATGAAAAAAGTTTTAAACTGCTCTTATTTTAACTGTCCAGTCCTCATTAGTTCACTTAAGACCGGTATTATTCGTATATGGCCGAAAACGACGTTACTGGCGCATCTGTCTGAAGTGGTGGCGAAGTGAAGTTCACTAATGCACCGATCACTCAAAGTCACGCCATGACAGAGGCCGTGGGAAGCAAAATGAAAAGCAGCTCTGCTCGAAAGAGAACTAAGTGAAGCAGATGGGAAATAACAACTCACACAACTTATTCGCCGTGACTTTGCAATAGAACGACCTCGAAGCACGACAAAACCATCCACACCTTATTCGCTCGATATGCTGACTTTACGTCACTGATTCGGTTAGCAGCGCAGGTAACTTGCAACCGCGTTGTCACTATTTTGAGCTGACAGAATTTTCAATGGAAAATGTGGAACAAGTCGCATAGCGCTTTTCAGTAGCAGAGATGCGCGATGCGTCACATTTGGGTGGGTTCCTTCAATTTCAATGCGATTAATACAGAACGAGTCACTCAACGTGTAACAAACCTGGCCACCACGTTCTACCCCCGAAATACGAGTGATGTGACGCTTCACACAACGTTCCTCCACCCTCAATGCATCAGCGGTTCTTATCGCTCTGGCTACTAAATAATCCAACCTAATTTGAACTCAGTTCATGGTAGCGCTAAACGTCCCGGAAGTTATTAGACTGCTGTTACTTTCAGCGAGATCTTAACACAGTACACAGTTTTAGAATTATAGGAAGAAAACTGAGAAGCCAAAAAATACTTATTTGCATTCCAGAATTTCTAAGGTTGCCCTCGAATATCTCATGACCGTTATTCAGCGTCCATCGTGGATGTAGCACACTGTGTTACGCTATGTTACCCTTTTGTGAGAACGCTAATGCCACATGAGCGAGATTCATGGGGAAAAAAGTGCAATATAATCGCAAAATTTATTGTGCTTCTCCCGTCATTCTCCTGCTCATGATTATTTTACAATACTGCTATCTCGTTTAAAGCTGTCGATCCTTTAAATTTAATCAAAATCGATACTACCTTTTTTGAGAAAGAACTATACCCAATTATGGATCGGTTCTGCTCACACCCTTATTTGTAACGATTCAGTAAAGCCAGTCTCTCTCAATTTGAAGGCGTTATTTAAATTTGGAGAATTATCCAAAGTTGGAGTTAGCTTACATGAAAGTGAGGAAAATTGTGTGATTCGTCACTCGTGATTTTATTGATATGGAAGTATTGTGTTGTGTTAAATTAGCCTGTGAGTAAAGAAAACATGCTCAAGTGGCATCGGCTCGAGTTACATTGCAGTTAAGTAGCTGCAACTACTGCGAAGTGTTACTTTTTTGTTCATTCCACCGGATCTTCGTTCATGCGAGGAATGAAATATATCTATTTATACTGAAACACTTCAAAGCAGAGTCTGCTTTCTTATGTCAAGTTATAAGAAAAAAAAAACTCTTAGTGCTTCGTTTCCGTTATGAGAAGAATTGCTTCTATTACGTTTCCTTTGGCTTTGGAACAGAAGTTGGAAAGTTGTTGAAAAGTCTGAATTGCAAATCAGAAATTTCAAACGCAGTCCGCCAGGGCAGTTTTTCAACATTTCAATTTCCAAGGATTACATTAAAGTTGAGTTACATCCAGAGCTCTTTTCCTTCTTTCTTTCGCCACCTTTTCCCCCTTCGAATCATTTAATCTTCCAGTCACTTCTGTTTTCGTCGCTCCTTGTTTCTCGTATGAAAATCAAGTTGTTTGAACGAAATTAGCACTTCATCGCAATTCATTTCATTTCTTGAGCGTAAAAGGAAGGATTTTGAATTTGAATTGGATTCTGTCAACGAAGTAAAACCGTCGCGAAGCTTGGTGTATGATTTGTGCCTTAAACTAGAAATATAGTTAACTCTTTTTGGCGGTTTTGTCGCTCAATTCTCGTCCATCGTGAAGTAGATGGAGCCGTGAAAGGCAAAGGTCAACGACATACACAACCTAAATACGTTGACAGAACGAAAATGAATGAACAATGTTCTCGCAAGATTCCGTTTAGAACGAAGACTGTTACATCCGATTAGAGAATCATACATTGCGATATTTGACAATATGATAGCGTATGGCATTTAAGAATGAACATATCCCCTGCGATGCATCACACGACTTTCCGCAGCCCGACGTATATGCATCGATCTTTATCGCTCTGGCCAACCAATTTTTCGCTCGGTAAACACTTCATTGAACTGCTAAGATCGAGACGGGAAGAAGTTCGTGTTATTATTACCAAGTTTTTCACGCACTAGAACGTCCAAATGTAAACGTAAAGGTAAGGTAAGTTGGCTGTAATGTGGCACTCTGACCAAAGAAGTTAAATACAAAATTTGATACGTAGCGTTTTCCAAGCGGCTCGAAAGAACTTCCGCCCGAAGAATGAAATCCACAAAAAGTTTCGCTATTTTAGACAATTTCGGAGTCTTCGGGCGGGAGTCTTCTAAAATATCTCATGCAACGGATCACAAAACTTTCCTCGGCCCCACGTAAATTCCACGATTCTTACCGCTCAAGCAACTATTTCAATACGCCTTACACCCAATTTCTATAAGCCCGTTGTAACTCAATTCCACGTCCAATAGGAAGAAACTGACGTTTTGGAATTTATTTGTCTGCTTCTTCATTGACTAAACCAACGTGTAGGTAATCGATGGAACCGCCAACGCGGGCTTTTTGGGGAGGTTCGTGTTCACAGTTCTGGAATTGCAGGTGAAACGCTGACAAAACAGCTTGTAATGTCATTAGTTTGAATTCCAAAATTTTTGAGGATGCTCTAGATTTTCTTACCAGAAGTATTAAACTCGTATCGTATGGATAATGTGCTGTGCTACCACAATTTTTTTGAGAACGCTAGTGTTACAGGAGCGAGATTCATGCTGTAAAAACTGTCCTTCGCCAAATTACCATAATTTATTGTACTGCTTTCGTCATCCCCCTCGAGTAAAAACTTTATTTTATAGCTGTTTCATTTGAGTATATTTACACAGACAAAGTAATCGAAACGTAGCTGAGTTTGAAGAAAAACACTTGCTACTTATCGATCACCATGATAAATATAGGTTCCCTTACTTCCGGCTGCAGGCTAACTATAAAATTTGAGCCAATTTAGTGGAGCCATAAAAGATTCACGGGCGATTTGCTCAATTGTGCATTTCGGACTCAGAAGCTCTTCAAACGTGCAGTTTTGAAGAAAATTCAAAATGTCGTTTCATTACACAACTCAATTTTGTCCTCCGTACGGCTGATTGAATTAAAGAGATAGCGTATAATCAGGGATATATTGGATCGACATATAGAGATGAGAAAAGTTGTTAGGTGGGTCGCAGCCGATAACTTACACATAAAACTATAAAACGTGTCAAATTGTAATTTATCGGCCCAATCCTGTTCTACTTTTTCGAATTTTTAAAAATTATTATTTCAATCGTTTTATATGGATGAGTGCAAGTGACTTCAGAGCCTTCTCAAACAGAAGGTGATTTCTTCCCGAAAACCCGCTAAAAATGAGCGGAGGGATCGGTTGGCGGTTTTGATCGATACCTACTTTTATATTAGAGACGTGCACCTCATAATCAACCATTTTTAGCGAGCTCTAGGTTAGAGAGGAGGAGATCTTATATCCTTCTGCTGTTGACAAGCACGTTCTGGCCTCATGGTGAGATCGGCAGTTCGTCACGCGGGCAGCTGGATATCGTTTCCAATCTATCTTCATGGGCCATTTTCCGATACATTTTCCAGATGCCGATAACGTGAGTAGAATAGAAGAGAGATGAAGCTCGAGAACGCTATTAAATAGCGACCTCCTTCTGAATGGTCTGAGCCCCAATCGAGGCGAAACTGTAGTCATCAGTTTTCAATCAAGCCCTGAGGTTCAAAAATATGTTAAACTTTGTTCCTGCCTTGAGTCTAAAGTTATGAGAGCGGCTAAACAAAATTTGATATTTGTTCTGCAGATCGCCATATGAGTATGAGCGAAGTCTGCCCAAGAATAACCATAGTAAATGTTAAATTAGAGCCTTTGTAGATCACATTATACATTACACACTATAGGTCATTATAGATTTGAATCTTAGTGATCAAAACTGCAAATTCTTCTCTCCCAGGAATGATACTAACGATTTTAATTAAATTGTTAAACAATAACAACCGCAGTTCGATCAAACTCTCGTCAGTGGTAAAATGGCGAAAGTAGTATAATAAATTGTGAAACTTTTCCAATAGAATCAATTTACGCGCTAAATTCTACGAATTGCAAGCAATAAATGGCAAAATGGAAAACAGGAAATAAGACGATGGCATAGGAGGCCTTCACATAATGAAAAGTTCAGGAAATGAGTCTAACATAAATCTTTGGGTGAGTTCTGAAGAAATTGAAAACGAGAGGAGATGGATGAGGATGGTCAAATGGCTTGGAGACAACGACAATCTGGCAGTTGGCGCATGAACGAGCCTTGCCAGGGGGACAAAACTTGACTGCATGGAGTAAAACGAGGCTTGGACTCTTTTGGGTTTAAAAAGTATTAATTTCAAAATTCCTCTGTGCCTTCTAATTTGCGTAAGTGAGTTGGATATATAGCTACATTCTCCTTCCACCGTTTCGTAACAAAGCAGGGTCTCACCTCAGAAGTATATTGTTGCCGCTCGCCCGACAATAGCAATCTTACGTAATAAAAAGCGTATGGACACCTAGCTTTCAGTAGAGGCAGGCACACGTTTGAACCAGGTGAGAGTGCTTTCCTTGATGACTCCGAGGGGTTCACATTCGGAAGCCTCTTTAACACTTGCAGCAACAAGATGCGCCAAAAACACAAGATTATTGATACCTAGTGATGCTAGGTAAATTTCATCACAGATCGTACATTTGGATTTTACGGCTTTAACGAGAGAAAGCTAGGTACTCAGTAACCGACCATTTGGCTTCGTCAAATCGCGTCTTCTGTGATGGTTGTCGATGATCGACCTACAGACTGACTGACTCTTTTTATCTAATATAAGCATTTAACAAAGGATTTCCAGCATCGAGCGCCTTCACTGCATACGATATATTGCGTGGATCCCCACGAGGAAAGAAAACTAGCAAAACAGGCGCAGATGAAAAACCTTAATAGCACCTTGATAATATTCAAAGGTGAAATGGCCATATTGCCATGTTGCTATTTTTGGAGGTCGGACGATAGCACGCTGAATGGAGCAACCTGCACCGTGAGCGGTATTCTAAGTTGCCGATAGTTCTAATTGACATTGATACGTAACATGAACGCAACTGTCAAAATAACGCGCTTTCAAAATAACACTCTCCGGTCAATGTTCATCCAAGTCTAAGAAAGACCCTGAGAAGGAAGGCAAATTTTAGCTACTCACCCTAACAAATACTTTGAGTTGCGCAAATGGCACTATGACATGCGCAATGGACATCACATACAGCAATTAACACCTACGATGAACCACATGAATAACGCTTTATTTTCATTGCAAATTGAATGACTTGCCTCTTGAGGAGGAACATCGTACGTCCTCGTTCGTAAGTCGACACGAGCGTAGTTATCGATGCAAGGGAGGATGAAAAAAATGCCTGAAACAAAACACAACCATATTGTAATATACAGTATGAGCTAAACATTGATTTATAATCACACTTACCTAGTATACAAGGTCATAATCGGTTATCTTTTTTGTGGTTCGAGTATTCAATTATTTTGACTTTCGAGCGCACATTGAGTAGTATGAAACATCTTACCACCAATAAACGTATCTTCTACCAATTAATACGTAACTTTCATTCTGTATAGAAATCCGTGTTTCAGTTTTTATAAACGGCTCTAAGACTTCGGAATCCTGGTTCTGGGTTATCTTCCCAGGAGCCCCATGCTACAAGGCGCGAAGGCAATGCTGACACTCTCTAGACAGAGTGAGAGTACTGATAAGCTTCCTCTCTGGGCACTGCCCACTCAGATACCACCTCAGCAAAATGGGCATCTCAGAGGCAGTGGAGTGCAGACTGTGTGGCGAGGAGGATGAGACGGCAGAGCATATCCTATGTGAATGCCCTGCCTTGGCGGCAAACCGCTTTGAATACTTCGGTCAGGGACTGAACCCCAAACTATAGCGAACTCTGCGGTGAAGGACATACTCGGCTTCCTAAGGGGGGCGGGTATGTACGACGCCTTCTACTAAGAAAGGGCCAGCGTCACAATAGGCCCATATGCGGCCGCAGTGACTCTCGGGTCAGAAAAAAAAAGAATTCGGAATGACCCTACGAAATACTTTTGACTACTCTGTAGCTACATTTTTCCATCCAGAAATGCACGAAGACAGATACAGTACCCTTCTGTACAACGCTTCAACGAGTTTACCTGTTAGTGAGGAATATAGGTGTGTTACACCAGATATTTGTCAATTGATTCCATTAGAGAAATAGAAAACGTCAGACTTCAGTTTTAAGGCTAATTTCCCGATTTCCCCCAAAACATTGCTCCCTGACTGGAACTTGTTCATGCAGAGAATGAGACGATGTGGCAAAGCGAGGGGTGGGAAGAGGAGGTTACTGGGACAGAACCTACTGTACGATTGAGAAATGACGCACGTGGGCAGTTACGTTGTCGGCTCTGGAATTGGCACGTTTTGGCCAATGGTAAGACCAAACAACTAGGGAAACCTCAGCGGTCAGAGTAGCTCAACCTCGGGAAGACCATTTGGGTTCAGGACACTAAACTCCTTTTACCCATTTTTGCCTCAAGCTGAACTGAGCTATGCTTTTCACAGCCAATCACCAGAGCGATCAATATTTCGTTGAATGTACGTATGCGTACTGTACACAAACCATCAGTCCTTCTAACGACAAAATTCAAAATTTAAGCATGAACGAGAGAAAAATATGAAACTCGTCGTAGATATTTTGAAAGAGTTCCACGAACAGCGTAGTTATGAGAGCGGAAAGTAAAGCTGGAAAACCGTTTTATCGAGAAGACCTCTAATGACCGCGAAATATGATTATCACGCTGAACCGTTTTCGTGGCCTCGTGAAGGGATGATTGCGCTAAGTTGACTGCCATTAGCCTGAAGTCGGGTAATGGTCCACTAGCTTAGCAACTTAGTAATAAAGCAAGCAGGTAGAGGGGCGAACCTCTTTATCCATTGGAAAATAACGTTACTATCGAATCGTGTACAGTCCGATCATTAATAATCGATAATTAAGTTATTAACAATGTTGTGTTGCACAGTCCTCGTTATTGTGAAATTGGTCCTAACACACTTTTGTACCAATTCACGTAATTTGCAATTTCCTTTAAGGCAATGTTTATAGGAAATGAAGCTGTCATAATCGAGTTGAATAAGAGAGCGTATGCTAAACATTAACGTTTTTGGATGTATACTAAAATTACACACATGTGTACATAAATCAGTATTTTTTTAAACTCGGTGAGCACAACGTTAAACAAAGGGCAAAATAAAAATGGCAACACACTTAATGGGTGTCGTTGGAGAGAGATACCGTTTGGCATTTAAGTGTTCACTCCTTTCGTTTAATTTTAGCGAAGTTCATTAACCGCTCTTGTGCAGTTATTGAATAATAATTTCTTATTAAGTTAATTACAAATTAATACTACTAAGAACCATGAACTAACAATAACGAAAAAAGGTTTATCAAAATAAGGCATTAGATGTGCTCTTGTTGAATAAAGGAGGTAAGTTCACTATTGTCTGTGATACATAGTCAACACTTCTTCTATCAGTTTCTATATAGCACCATACTAGAACAACTACCAAATCTGCTAACAGGAGCTACTCCAAATTTTATTATGAAACCCTCTTTTTCTTAAATGCGAGTAAAAACCAAAATACGTCGAAAGCGAGTGGCGTTCTGGAGGTATCGTCTAACATAATTCACTTTTCGTGCAGTTTCTTGGCCTGAAATGGCCTATTTCTTTATTTTCAAGAGCGAATCTGAAAGAAATTGTTAGATTACTCATGTACGTACTCTGCTATCCGAGGCAAACTGAAGAAATAAGAGGCACACGAGTGGACACAGTGTGATTAAGAAATTAGAAATTAATTCCCGCGGGTAGGAGACCCTAGATTGCCTCCAACGGACAGACGAGACGTCGTTCCGGCGATCAGTAGGCCGGGAGTGAAATAACACAAGGAATTGGGGTTACAGGGTAAAAATAAGATGAGGAAGTTCGCACAACGCGGGAAACAGTCAAAACGCAACTAATCTAAATATCAGGTGTGTTGTAACACACAACTTTCCTTAGCTCCACGTCAATTCACTTTTTACATGGCTAATTCTGTATAATCAATTCATTTATAACTCAGTTAATTTGAACTTGGTCAAACAACGCTTTACGGCAGCAGGAAGCGGTAGCGCTTACAGTTCCGGAATTTATTGTGCTGCTCGTACTCACTCCAGAACCATTACTGAGCAATTGTTACACAGATAATCAATGAGGCTGTAAACACGAATTTTTCGAAGAAGGATAGTAATCACTTTGGCAGAGTTATTGGGTGAAAACTTTTAGAACTGGTAGTAAGCGAAATGGCAGTAGTTGATATTCAGGAATTTTCGGAGTGAGCCCCATGTATCTCATGAGCGTTTTTAAACACTCACCCTATAGGTATTGGATTGGATTACAATACTAATTTTTTTAAACATTCTAGTGACATTTCAGCAGAGTTTATAAGGAAAACCCGCGCTAAAAACGCTTTTCGTGGACAATTTTGACAATTTATTTTGCTGCTCTCGTCATTTTTCCACGAATGGAAATTTTATGGTATAGTTGCCATATTGGGAGCTACCAATATAAAAAATTTAATCAAAATCGTTCGAGCCGTTTTTGAGAGAAAAAATATTTGGTGTTTTGATCACTATGATAACTATAGTTAACTTTCGATGGATTTTGTTCATACCCTTATTTTGGCGTCCCATGGTAATCTGCAAGCGAGAAATGAAGTTTGAGCTGATTTGGTACGGTGGTTTTTTCTAAAAATTGTTCACAGACACACAGACCATTTTCCCAAATTGTGTTCTTCAGGAGGGTCTGAATTGTAAAGATCTGAAGAAAACTCAAAAAAAAAATTTTTCAGCCGATTACATAACTTTCCTTTCTACTTTGTAGAGCCAAGGAAAGTAAAAAACGTGGTTGTGCTTGTCAATATATGGAATTCCTGAGAACAAATGTGTCAATGTGCTGGACAAAAAGCCATTTGAAAGAATTCAATGCAAATCCAATACGTGCAAACTGTTCACAAAGAACTCAAAATTCTTAAAAACTACTTGAAAGTTTTATTTTCCTGAAAACTTTCGTGGAACGAGGGGTTGGAAGAGTTGTTTCTCCAATAGTGTCAACATTTGGAGATTTTAGCCTACTTCTAATACTTATTAGTATTATAGATGTTATCCCCTTTTGTTAAGATTGAATTGAATGAAGGTTCGAAACAGCTTGATATCTGGATTTTCCTTCGACTCTTGCGAGAATCCCACCGTTGAATCGAATCTATTCAAGCCGGCCTTACCGGTTCACAGAGCATCCCCTGAAAGAGTAATAGAAAGACTCCTTCTGTAGCAACGCTCTCCCTTAAGCGGTGACGCCGCGGTGTACACCCGAGATAAGTCTTTGAGGATGGACTGACGAGCGATCATGAAAAGGAAGTAAGAAGAAAAAAGAAAGAACCTTGACATCAACCATTTCCGTTAAAAACACCCACGTTTTGCGCTTACTTTTGTTACTTCACAACACAAAACTTCATTCTGGTTAGTTATAAATTGAATGAGAATTGTTTTTTAACGTACTGAAATTGAACCCCGTCCGAATTAGCGCACAGCGTTTTAATAAGGTACTGAAAACGTGAAAACTGTGGGAAACTAGAGCCAACGCTAAAGTTGAGATGCTAAGCGGTTGAGTAACTCGAGAAGCAGTCTGTCCGCGTTGATTTTTTCTTTATCAACGCCTCTTTTCCAACCTCAAATGTCTAAAGGGGGTTCCTCTTCAAACAAATGATTATCGTCCCCCAGAACAGCCTCTCGACATGAGTTACGCCGTCATTTTCATTTGCCGCAGACCAATTTCTCCCGCCCTTGCTGCTCATTAACGAAATCGTCAACCTCATTTGACTAATGCCGCTGAAGCAACTTGCGTCAGAACATTATACCTTCGCCGCCAGATGAGCCCACACTCTCTCAAATCTACCAACAGTAAACAATAACTTACCGCATTTGTATAAATTCCCCCAACTAAAGTTGCTAGCAACTCAGTGAGTAAATGAATTCACGCGCATGAGTTCAGAAATTGACATTTCTACGCACGAGAGCTTCTACCATCGATAATTGTAGTAATTTCTTACTCGCGTTTCATTTCACTCAGATTGAATTTATTCTTTCGGTTGCCTGTTGCCATCTTATTCGACCTTTCACCAAAATTAAGGAAGGCACTTAGATCCTGAAAAATTTAGATGCAACTGGGAGATCAGAAGACGTACCCTTTCCAACTTTACGCCAAGGGAGCGATTGACTGAGTAAGCTTGATGTCTTCACTTTTTTCTAGCACCTTTCTATTTTTTTTTTTTTTTTAATCCGTTGGCAGTGATGGTTTTTGTCATTGAGTACTGAATTCAACGATTGGCAAACTAGCACGAGTCTGACCTGAAAACAGAACTACGGGATGGAAATACAAAGGCTGAAGAAATTGTGGATAATGCGAGAAAGTTGAGACGAGAAAAGTGAAGAGTAGTTGTGAAGAAAATTTGCACTTGAAAAGAAAAAACCAAGTTGATGGTACGGAAAAAAGGCCTTTCGTACGAGAGTAGGACACTGACTACATGGGTCAGTACTGACTATGAAGATTATACGAAGACTGTAAGACAGAACCGAATGTATCTGGGCTGAGAACAACGCGTTTCCAAATCAGCTTCCCTCTTGTTGTTCCATCCTTCCTTCTAGTCTATTTAATCTGGTGAAACTGGAGGTTAACGTTTTTTCACACTTTGTAATCCAATATGTGTGCTCAAAAGTCCTAACTCAACAGTGTCACTATAGAAAGGGTTAAGGATAAAAGGGAGTGCATACGCTGAGCTTGCAACTCCACCAGGGAAACTCATGCGTGTTGCTAGATATGCTTTCCTCAGGTGACATTTCCTGCCTTTGGCAGTCCATCTATTCCTGTAGCTGATTGTCTTCCACTGCGATGGGTAATCTTACTATGTCACTGAGTATTACTTTGTTCACATCTGGGAAATAGCTATATCCGCCATTCATTCGGAATTCCTGAATGTTAGTGAACCTTTCCCTTTAATGAGATTGAAACATTTAAAAACTTGAACTACTTCTGATTCCACACCTTTAATCCCAATACCCCTTCCAATAGTTTTTAGTTGTATTGTTACGTAGAACTAGTTGTTGAACCCTCGTACTACCTACGCCACATGTAGATAGTGCTTACCTTGCATGTCAATTCTTAATTTTGAAGCTTAACGACTAAGTCAAGGTATTTCAAGAGCTTCATTCAGAATTTAGTAGGAATGGAAAATCGTATTTTCCCTCAACACGAAAATATCCTCTTCCGTTCAGTTGCCGCAGATTGCTGAACTGGAAAGAAGTGTCGACTACGGAAGCTTTGAATCAGCATTCATTAGAGTTATTATAAAAAGTTGGTTGACATCCGTTTTATGGTCTGATCAGGGCACAGGCCTGTTTTTTATCACAATGACAATTCTTCAACACTTATAAGAGAGTTGTATCAGTCGGACACAATGAAATAGCTGAAGTGTTCCCAAGAGAAGGGTTGTCAATTTGATTTATAAATAAAGACGATTTAAATTCAAGAATGGTGTGTTCTGCTTATCGTTTATCGACAACAGTTAAAACGTTTTAGTAAATCATCACGGTAGTATCAGTTTCTAAAAAAACTTGATTAATGAGGCTGTAAGCATTAATTTTTTGAAGAAGGATAGTAATTACTTTTGCAGAGTTATTGGGTAAAAACGTTTAGAACTGGTAGTACGCAAAACGGCAGTAATTGAAATTCAGGAATTTCTGGAGTGAGCCCCATGTATCTCATGAGCGTTTTCAAACACTAACCCTTTAGGTATTGGATTGGACTACAAATACCAATTTTTTTTAAACATTCCACTAACATTCCAGCGGAGTTTATAAGGAAAAAACTAAGCGAAAAACGCTTTTCGTCGAAAATTGTGATAATTTATTGTGCTGCTCTCGGCATTTTTCCACAAATGAGAATTTTATGGTATGATTGTCTTGTTGAGGGCTATTAATATAAGAAATTTAATCAAAATCGTTAGAGCCGTTTTTGAGAAAAAAAAATTTGGTGTTTTGATCACTATGATAACTATAGTTGAATTTCGCTGGATTTTGTTCATACCCTTATTTCGGCGTCCCATGGTAATCTGCGGGCTAGATATGAAGTTTGAGCTGATTTGGTGCGATGGTTTTCTCTAAAAATCGTTCACAGACACACACACACAGACTCACAGACCATTTTCCCAAATAGTGTTTTTCGGACTCAGGAGGGTCTGGATTGTAAAGATCTGAAGAAAACTCAAAATTTTTTTTTCAGGCGATTACATAACTTTCCTTTCTACTTTGTAGAGCCAAGGAAAGTAAAAAAGTGCTCGTGACGAGATAAGAATGAAGGTGTGCCATACAACGGCCTCATCTTATAGAAGCTCACAAGATTCGATAGGCTTTTGACAATTGCTTTGTGCCCCAGACAACACATCTCTACAATCGGGCAACTTTGGAAACCTGCAAATCTCCAAGTTTCCTTCAATGGACCCCGTTCTCTCCGGTACGCCGCTCTTCAGCTTTCGTATTCTGCTACGTCCTTTATACCCTGGCGAACTTCTCTGAATAGATTCCCTAGCTGATATATCGGAGTTCGTAGAAACTGAAACTTAATACAAACGCAAGGGTAGAGGATTATTGAGACTCCAACGCTTGCAGCCACAAATAGGTTACTCTTCGCCTCTCGTGTTTCGCTTTTTCCAAAATGAACGTCTGGGCGTTAGCTTCATCATCCCAGATGATTTCTGTACATTTCCATTTCTTAAAACCGTTAAGTCTAATGAAAGTTCAAATTTTGACGTTTAACCTGTTGACAATGAACGGTGCTAGATTGCAAACGACAGGTTCCTAGATTTCCGCTGATGTTTGTTATGCCCAATGAACATCCTCCAGAACCGGTCGGACTATATTTTATCTTTTGTGTTGATCATTTTAATTCGACCAAGTTGGAAGATTTTAGCTAATTTTTTCATTTCCGAACTAACTTTCATTTTGTACAGTTTCGTATTTTTCTTTTTTTACTTTCCTTGGCTCTACGAAGTAGAAAGGAAAGTTATGTAATAGGCTGAAAAAAAATTAAGTTTCCTTCAGATCTTTACGTTTCAGACCCTCCAGAGCCCGAAAAACACTATTTGAGAAAATGGTTTGTGTGTCTGTGAACGATTTTTAGGGATAACCACCGTACCAAATCAGCTGAAACATGATGTCTAGCCTACAGGTTACCATGGGACGCCAAAATAAGGGTATGGAAAAAATCTACCGAAAGTTAACTATAGTTATCACAGTGATCAAAACACAAAAGTTTTTTTCTCAAAAGCGGCTCGAACGATTTTGATTAAATTTTTTATGTAGATAGCTCTCAATAAGAAAATTATACCATAAAATTCCCATTCATGGGAAAATGACGAGAGCAGCACAATAAATTATCAAGATTTTCGACGAAAAGCATTTTTCGCGCAGTTTTCTCCTTATAAACTCCCCTGGAATTTTTGTAGAATGTTAAAAAAATTGGTATTGCAGTTCAATCCAATACCTGAGTGTTTGAAAACGCTCATGAGATACATGGGGCTCACTCCAGAAATTCCTGAATTTCAGCTACTGCCGTTTCGCTTACTACCAGTTCTAAACGTTTTTACCCAATAACTCTGCAAAAGTGATTACTATCCTTCTTAAAAAAATTTGTGTTTACAGCCTCATTAATTATCTGTGTACCAATTGCTCAATAATGGTGTTGCAATGAGTACGAACAGCACAATAAAATCCGGAACTGTAAGCGCTACCGCTTCCTGCTGCTGTGAAGCGTTGTTCGACAAAGTTCAAATTATTGTAATTACGTTAGGTCGCTTTCCTGCAGAAACATCTTTTTTGGGTTAATTGGTCCACACGTTTTCCTCCCTACACCGGCTCAGTTTAACTCAAGCAACAAACAACTATTTGGAGTCTTATGTTTCCGCCCAGACGAAGAGTTCCCAAATACAACAACAATCAACACATTGACGGAATGGTCTTGCCCCAGAAAAAATATTTTAGTTGACACCACCATAGGATCTCTAAGCAAAGTTCACTCCTTCGTTAACCATTCTGCACGATTACACCGCCGAAAAAAAGTTGGTTGTTTCCCGTTTTCGACCTTGAGTGTCTTTCCGAAAATTCACATTCGTCGTGATGATATATGTAAAATATGTGAATCACTATGTCAAATTTCTAGCAGTAACCATTATTCTCCCTCCTGCTCGTATCAACCTGAGAAAAATATCGTTGGGTTATTTCACACTCCTCAGCCTAATTTCAGAAAACAAATTAGTTCAAGTTTTGTATGTGACATGGAACTCGTTTTACTTCATTTGTGCACATTACCTTAAAGCTGCTGAATATTGATTGCCGTTTTTACGAGATAAATTTCGCTCGCATTCAATTTTCCTTTCACGTATTGAGCAATTCTTCAGTCACCCTTTTGCTTATCAATCAGTCTTACGACTCTCCAAAGCTTGCCATAGAGACAGATCCGGCTAGTACTGGGAAGAAGGTAGTGAATAAAACGTTCTTTGTAAATGCCTCGTTCATCATTAGTTCGAGATGAGGAAAAACATTGCCGCAATTCATCTCATCTCGCCCTCACTCAATCGTGCGGTCTATTCATAATATAATTAAAGAAGGCAAGTGGTGCGATACGTATAAAATATGCTGATATAATTAGTGTTTCCGTCTATTCAACTACCAGCGAGAGGACAAAAATAAGGACGTTTCGTTCGTAGCGCCTAGGTCAAAGGGCCCTCTTCGTCTGGTTGGAAAAACAACCTTCCCCCCTAACGTTGAAACTGGAAGCTTTACGAAGTCGGAGTTTCCACGGGGATGTGGTTGATGAAACACAACGACTGGGTAAAGCTGAGAGCAGCAGATGAGCTTTTTTGAAAGGTCTCGCGCGTAGAAAAAAAAAACAACCATTTCCAGTTCCTTTTTTATTACGCCCATCACAGAGAGGATAGAAGCTGTTGCAGGGTCGGACCCAATAGCAGTAGAACAATTGTTGTGATTTTCTCTCGCTCTATAGCAGTTTCTCTAGCTACGATTTCATTACAAACTGTTCATCGGCGAATATCCAAAAAATCAGGTTATATTTTTAAATAAATGAATTTACTGGGGGATTCTCCAGGTCAGTTAATTAGCCTCCATTGATACAGCTTGGTTTGTTAGTTCCATGCTACCATCCATAAATAGCATTTAACTTTCATAACTCCGTGTTAAACGAAAACACTTTCGTTGCTATATATATACTTTTTATTTCAAAACTGAGCTTGATGGATCTCTAATTTCACACTTAAAACTAATTACTGATTGCATTTCGTATATCCAAGTTCCAAAGGCTAATCCCGGCCGATTGAGTGAGGTTGGAAATGAAAGTTTCTGTTCAAATACCTCAGCGATTTTGCTCACAACAGATACCACAAATTGGAATTATCGCTTTCGATATTGGAAAGCTGAGACTGAATCAATCGTTAAGCCTTTTACAAAAAACGATTATTTAGGTGAGCGATCGTCGTAGCTAATCAATCAATTTTTACTTTTTTCGATTAGATTGACGAAATGAGTTTGAATTACATGGGAATTCTTTTCACATTGATTTGTACAGTGAACTAAGTCTTCCATCTGCGTTTTCCAACCCAGTTGTGTTGTAGGCTCACCCACATTATTAGACTATAATAGTTATTATAGGCACCTAGTAGCTATTATACTGCATTGATAGGGTGACTGGTTATACTTGAGCAAATACATTCAGATTGAATGATCCATTTCGAAAAGGTATTGGGTTATAAACAAAAGTCCTTTATGTTCCCCGACTAATAGGTTCACTCCCAATGTCACAATTCTTATCGACAGGACAAAAAAGTACTAGGTACATAAAATCAAACAAATGATTCGGCGTTCTAATCATTGATCATTGATCTGGCATTTTGTAACTCCAACGCCATGGTTTTGACAAACATCTGGTGCGATGCACCATGTAACTGTCCTCAGTTCCCAGCACACTCGGCTACTTTCACGGCGTTAGCTACTAATCCAATCTATTTTTCACCGAATTAATTAGAACGTGGTAGAACATTACTTACGTCCAAAAATGCAGCACTTAAAGTTCCATAATTATTTTAAATGACCGTATTTATGCCGTCGCCGTGTATAAAATTTGGTGTTTTGTTCACTATGATAACTATAGTTAACTTTCGGTGGATCCAATCCGTTATTTTTGCGTCCTATGGTAACCTGTTGGCTAGACATCAAGTTTCAGCTGATTTGGTACGGTTGTTTTCTCTAAAAACCGCGCTAAAATCGATTTCGTCGAAAATGTTGGTAATTTATTGTGCTGCTCTCGTCATTTTCCCACGAATGAGAATTTTATGGTATAGTTGCCATATTGGGAGCTACCAGTGTAAAAATTAAATCAAAATCGTTAGAGCCACTTTTGAGAGAAGAAATATTTGGTGTTTTGATCACTATGATAACTATGATTAACTTTAGGTGGGTTCTGCTCATACCCTCATTTTGGCGTCCCATGGTAACCTGCGGGCTAGATATCAAGTTTGAGTGAATTTGGTACGGTTGTTTTCTCTAACAATCGTTCACAGACACACACACACGGACCACGCACCGAAATTAGGTTTTTTAGACACAGTAGGCCTCAAAACGTAAAGTTCTGAAGAAGACCCAAATTTTTTTTTGATACGATTACTATACTTTCCTTTCCCTTTTGGATAGCGATCCGTATTACTTTCATGTTTGGCAAGCATATCACGATGACTCGTGGTCCATGGGACGCCATAGCAAGGGTACTAGCAAAACTCGTCCAGGACTAACTCTAGTTATTAGTTATATTAGTGTTTTCCCTCTCATTCCAGCACAGTAAGTTCTGCCGTTATTACAAACTGAGTGACCAACAGACTGAATGAGTTGGTGAATCGCAAAATGAACGTGGTGCTTATGAATGTAGAACAATCCACCAGTTGTTAATTATTATTTATTGTCTTACTTAATTACTTAATTTTTAAGCAATTAATAAACCCCAAATTACCCAATTATCTAGTTTCTAATGTTGAATAGCTTAATGTACAACTTGATTTAGCAAAGTTTCGACTGGAATTGCAAAAAATAGCGCGGTTCTCAGGCAGATTTCGCAATGACTCATGCCAATTCAGTCACAAGAGAGGCTGAGCGATTGAAACTGTTTTTCAACTCAGAAGTTACAGAATTTAATAAGGTTGAAGCCAATCACGTCAACCTCCTTTACGTTTCGTATTTCGAAATGAAAAATCTTGGCAACGAGGAAAAAAGGAGACCCTTTCGGATTTCTTACCAGATCTTGACCCTTGAGGTTATTGTTCGAGCTATGCAGAGCAATCGATAGGGCGGCCACCGGCTTTCAATTAGTAAAAAAGGCAACAAAAAACTTGCTAGAGCTCTTCAAGGCAACTCGGGAGCCCCATTCAGAATTCTTGCGATAAGAGGGGAAGCGAGATGAGATGTGATGAAGGGTTTGGGGGGTTTGAAGAGCGTGCGTGACCTCGGAGCTTTTTCCGTCGTTTTCTTTTCATCGCTCTTTCCCTCTCTTCAACCCTCAAACGGCTAAGTAATTCTCAAAAGCGAACCTGCTAATCCCCGAAAACTTGGGCTAATCACAGACAAATTATTGGGGGGCGGCGCCCACCAGAAATTACGTTTTGTATCAACCCTACCCGCGCATTTTCTCTCAGACTTGCTATTCTTTCGTTGTTGTTCATTTCCAAGGTTTGTTCAGCCATGTAAATCGCCGATGTACGTGGAACTATGGAAAGTTGTGTGTTATTTTACTTTCTACGACTAGATCAGAATTATTAATTGAATCAGAATAGCTAATTATGGCGCACCTTCTCTGTGCGTGTCTGTCGTTTAATTCGCGGGAGAACGTCAGAACCTACTAAGCTGGTTCTTTCATGTTTCGTTCGGGGATTTTTGTTTTGGTGTAGAAATAGGTTTATGAGCGAATGGGAAGGGGCAGGTCAAAATGTACCAAAAACGAGAGTTTTGTGCATTCTTCTCTAAAATGGTTCCAACGATTCTGGTCAACCGTTTATATTTTTGTCTACTAATTAACATCTAACTTTTCTTCGCCTTAAATATCTCTGTGGAAAGAGGGTGAACGGAATATAGGCCTACGAAATAACATCGGTTTTTTCGTTTTTTGAGAAAGAGACCTTTAAGATTTTTACCAAACTGGATGTCCTTCTATCAGTCAATACTGTCCTTCATAAATGTTCCGCTGACAGTCCGTTGAACAGAGATTACAATTAAAATGCGTGAAAAATATTTTTTTAAGTATTTCCGGGGTAACCGCGCAACTGAATTTGATCAACCTGATGGAGTGCCTTCCATCACCCTATCCTCGCATTTTATTTCCTAAAACTATTTCTGTATTTACACTTTGAACCGAGATAAAAGCCATGATGGCTCGAAAAATGAGATTTATCATTTCACCGATAGCGAATCGCAACAAAGCGCTGAAACGAATACGTTAGACGCTCAAACTCGAAAACAGAAGCTGCAAACCGAAACTTCCATCACAAAACGTGAAAGAGACAAGATGTCTAACGAAAAACCAAACTACGAATAGGTAACAAACAAGACGATATAACAAGACAACTGACTTCATCAACTAAGCCCAATGATTCTTGAATATTCATTCAATCAATTTGTTAATCCAAAGCACTCGTTTTTGTGGTCAAAATTGCAAAAGAAAACGGCCGAACCAAATTAGCCCGAACGTGTTTTTTTCCCTCTGAATTATAACATGCAATTTGACGTTGAGGTTACGAGTGGGATCAACTCAAAAGTGATTAAAGTTACTTTAGTGATACCAGATACCATCTACCCCCACCCCCTCCAAACACCACTAATACGACTTAAATGTTTTGGTTGGACAGCCCCCAAATGAGAGGAAATATCGACGAATATTTTCAAGAATAGCTATTTTCCACAGACACAGTACATTCTCACTAAACCCGTACGAGTAGTCCAGCAACCAAGATCTGATACATTTAATGGAGGTTACTAAATTAGCGACTCCTTGATAAACAAATGTTTCCAAAGAGCCAAAGATGCTGCTGATGAGTGGAAGGAACTAGGAGTGGCTCCCACATGGGTTCTGAGGTTACCCAGAAGTTATTGGAGCAATCTAACCACAGAAATGTACCTCATCTGTTCAAGTAGCTTCTGAAGTAGGGCACTAATTCTCGAGAAATCCAATCTAAGGCTCTTGACAACCTGTTGGCCTGAATCAACCGGCTCCAGAGACCGCATAACAAGATGCATGAAAGAGCCAAAGTTTAGAGTAGTCAAACTCCGTAGAACGCATAATTTTCTACTTAGAGGAACACATTGTAGAGATCCTTAACGAAGTTCGGTTTCAAGAACCACGCGTTATGTACACTAAGGTTATTCAAAATTATTATTATGCTCTTTCCTCTGGAGACTCAGCTTTTTAAAAGTATGACTCTCCTAAAACGGGGTTAAAGAGAAATGTAAACGAAACGTACGTTCAAAAGCTCGTGCTCGCTCCTTGCGGAAGAGCCAATCATCCTAATGTACCTTGTGGCGCTCCGTTTTTTTCATTTATTTTCCATTCCTTTCTCCATGAGATCGTTTAATGTGATTATAACACGCATCCCTTGGGGCATACCTTTGACGAGCCCGACTGAATTTCGTATAAATTTCTACACGTAAGAATGACGGTCAATGAAACATTTCCTTTACAATATTCAAGGGAGATCTGAAGCGAGAGCGAGGAACTGGATTTTAGCTCAATCTATCGACCGAATTTCCCTTTAATAACGTCTATTTAACCAAATATCACCAATTATCTGAGAGTATGCAATTAAAATTCATTGAATTCACTTCAAACTTCATGTCTACGAGTCAAATTAATCATTTAAACGGTGCTAGTTAATCCATCTAAATACATTAGCGTCATAACGTTATACAGCTGCGTATTTCAAGGATTAGGATGTTTACCTGCTGTTTGTAAATTAACGTTGAAATCTAATACGCAGCCAATTATTGATCCACCAAAACGACTACCATTTAAATTATATAGTCGCGTTCAGGAAGTATTAAAAAGAATGGAAAATAGCGTAATAATTGTCGAACTCACTGGAACAACCGAGTGGGTGAGCTCAATGGATGTGACTGAGCGCAAACCGGGAGCTATTAGTATTTGTATGGATCCTCGTAATTTAAATTCCAATTTGTTGAGACCGCATTATTAATTACCAAAAATAAACGCAACGAGACAAAGGACACATTATTCTCTTCATACGCGTCTAGTATTACGTCCATATGAAATCAAACCGTAAACCCGGGAAAACAAATAGGGATGCATGGTGAATAGGGTTGTCATGTCACACTGTAACAGGTGGCTCAGAAAAATTTCAAGACCGGCAACTGCTCAGCCCAGCTATTCCCCGCAGGTATAATAATAAAGCTCAAAACACCGTGACATTCGGGAGCATTCCAAATATATTACAGTCTTTGTTTATAATGTTCATTCATACATTCTGAAGGGATAGTAGTGGATATTCAAATACATAACCGGTCTGTAGCAGAAGGAAGCGTACTTGATACTCCGCCCCTCCTGCCTAGTCTTAGTCCAACCGTATATTTCAAGTGTGCGAACCTGTGTACTGGAGCTCCTTCCCGAATTTACCCTAACCGATTCCATACTATCTGTTTCCTCACTCACATCTATAAAGAGGTTACTCCTCTTGTGCCATTTTTGCTCAAATCTGTTTATTTTGCAATTTCAGGGAAAATCAAAGACTTCCCTGGCATGGAAGTTCTCTTGGAAACGGGCAGCTCCAAAAAGTGCTTCGCTCACAATAGTTGATGAAAGGTAGCCCGCCAGTTTATGGTATGGTGTCGCATGCTATTTTTACATTCCTGGCCTTCCAAGTGTAGAGGCCATAGCGGACCTGTAACCACACTCCATTAGCTTCCTCATGCATTTGGAATGTACATGACTGAAAATACATCTTACCTCTGTCCATCCATGCAACATTGTCAACGATCAATACCATTGACTAATTTGTTTTTGTAACTTTGTACAATTAGGTATAATACTAGCAATAAAACCTCACCTGGGCCTTTGGCTCCTCCTGACACCAGTCTACCTAACCTGAAGATCACTGCCCTTTCGTATTCTTGAACCACCTGTAAGAACAAACAAACCAAAACAAAATTAATTGCAAGGATTTCTAAAGAATAAAACGCTACAGGTAATGTTTCGCGAGCACGAAACATGTTTGATAGATCTACAGGTACGCAACGGACGAGCGAGAAAATCCTTTATTTTGTTCATCGTTTCCCAAAATTAGTAAACCAATTCACGCCCTTCTTGAATTTTTTAGCGTTTGAAATTATTTTAATTAAGAGACTGAGTTTTAAGTTGAAAAAAAAGGAAGGAAGGAATCTCATTAAGCTTCAAGATTCTTTGTGCACCAAGTGGGAAAACTTTACTCGGCAAGGCTCGCCTGCTATGAATTTGATACCTTCCGTCTCTCATCCGCCGGCGTAAGTGACATATCCTCTTTCGCGATGGCAAGTGGGGAGCCCTGCTTGAGTGAAGGGCGTTCTACCATTAGACCGAATGGAGTTCCTTTCACGCCTTCCTCAGCCACTTATACGAACGCCGATTATTGAGCGATCTATTTTGGTCGCAGTGTCAACAAACGATTGGTTTTCAAATTTGTTCCTTGTACGATAACAGTTTCAACTATGTATCGAACTTTCAGCGAATCATAGAAAATGAAGGAATAGAGAAAGAGAAAGGAATTACGGGCGAAGGAATAGCCGTGAAGTAGACGAGACTGAAGTAAACTGTATTGATGCCGATGGGGATGTTTATAGATTGTTAGTAGAATACTTGAGGAATAGGACGAATGAGGTTTGGTTAGGAGGGGAACTGGTGAGGAGAAGGATGACAATGGGATGCCCCCAAGGATCTGTGCTCGGTCCTCAGTTCTGGAAGAAGGTGATGGACAGATTAATAGGAAAAGTGGAAGGAGAAGGATTCGATATGGTGGCTTATGCGGACGACGGAGCAGCAATAGTAGGAAGGAACTCGAGGGCCGAGCTGGAGGAAAGAGGAAATAGGATATTAGGACTTATAGAGTGTATAATGTATAAATTTTAGTATAATGAATTTCCAGGTTGATGAACGGAACACATTTTTATTTAAGAATGTAAAATCAATTTACAAAAGAAAACATACTCCGTGGTTGATTGGAAACTATAACTTTTATGGTTGGGATTTCTCGTCGTTAATCTTGCGATACTACATAGAGGAATGGTGCAAGGAAAGTAAGATGAAGGTATCGGAGGGAAAAACAAAGATAATGATGTTGAGGGGAAAGTTTGATGAGGGTAGGCCATCACGCCTGTTTTACAGTGGAAATAGGATAGGGATGGTGAAGGAGATGAAGTACATAGGAGTAATGTGGGGTGCAGGAATGACAGTAGGGAAGCACGTGGATTATATTGTAAGGAAGGCTCGGGATAAGTTTTATGGGGTGGTGAAAATGGCTAGGGAAGAATGGGGAGTGGGTAGAGAGGCCCTGCGCACAATATACAGGGGAATGTATGTGGCAACCATAGCGTACGCATCCGGGATGTGGTGGGATAAGCTCAATGCCCACACAAGGAGGAGACAGGCGAGTGGGCAAAGGGAGATGTTGATAGGAATACTGAAGGCCTACCGGACAGTCTCCTTCGGCGCTCTATCCAACGTGGCCGGGGAGCCGCCCATCGACCTGGTGGTGAAGAGGAGATGGGCGGGCTATCGGTTGAGGGCGCGAGGATAAGTGACATTGGGAGAAAGGGAAATTGAAGGAAGAAAGAGGAAAGCCCTCATCGACAAGCTAGTTGCCTATGAGTGGCAATGGCAATGGTTTGGTTGCCACAGGTAAAGGAAAGGATAGAGGCCCGCTGGATGAGTTTTGGGTTTTACACCACACAGCTCGTCACTGGCCACAGAGACTTCCGAGAGAAGCTCCGTGGGTTCGAGCTGGTGATGGACAGCCTGTGTGAGTGTGGAAAGCTGGACACAGTGGAACACGTGGTGTTCCACTGTGTAAATTACCAGCAGGAAAGGGATATAGCCAGGAATGAGGTAATACGTGTTTGTGTGTGGTCTTGAGTGGGCGGTGCCAGGGATGGTCGAATATCAATTATCAATCCCTGGACCGCCGGTGTAAATGTATTTAAGGGCAGAATGTATATATGAGTGAATGTGCGTGAATGTATGTGTTGTGTATATGTGTGTTAGTGTTCTGTAGGATAGGTAGTGTAGTGAAGGGTCCAGGGGGGATGAATATCAAGTAGTCCGCCCTCGTCACGCTGGAAATGGGGATTGCAGTTCAGGCCGTAAAAGACGGCCTGACACCCTTCTCCATGGCTGGTGCGGGGGCAAGTCCAATCCCCTTACCTCCATGGATATAAAGCATAGGTGCCGGTAGAACGCCTTTTGGCAATGGGCCTGCCACCCATTCAGGTCCTTAGGCTGCTCAAGGTGCAGCCAAATAGAATGGGTACCATGGGGGCTTCAGCCCGCGACCGGCAGTGTGGCGCCTCTAGGGCGTGGCGCTGTCGGCCGTGAAGCCATGGGATTGGCCTCGTGGGGACTTTGGTTTCGCTGGAAATCCCCCCTAAAGAGATGATTGGTGCTGGCTGGAGAGGGGTAAAGGCTGCGAGGCTAGGCACCCTCTCCAACGCCACGGGCAATGCTCAAAGCACAACCTACCATTGTATTGATGCCGAAATACTCTTCTACTTGATACACACGAATGAGTGAGAATGCAGAATCACAAACAGCACTTCTACTGAGTTTGTTAGTCGAATTTGGTGACATGGTTTAATTGTAATAAACTAACGTATGGCTGAAAATACAGTGAGCATAACCATACGAAAACGCTAAAATGTAGAATTCGTTAGACAACTCGCAAGTTTTTTGAAATGGTTTTCTGCGAAGAAATAATAAAAAAATTAAATTCAATAAATGTTCATTTTCATTCCGAGTTTTTGCAGCCCAACAGCAGTGACTGACTCGTAGAGGTATAACAAACAATGAGGATGCTAACCTTTGTTTGGGTTGCTTTTACGGCTTGAAATACGAAGCCGATTGTTAAATACACGTAAGTAATGAGCTATACTTCCATTATAGGAGTATAGTCCATTACTTACGCACTAGTGACAGCCCTTATGGTTTTTTTCAGCTGTTTAACTTTCGTTTTTTCACGACGAACTCCTCAACATCCAACGAGGTAAGTCCCAACCTTCACAGTAGCGCCATACTGGAAACGTACTAAAACAATAGGGTATTTAGAAAACACTAAAGGCACTGCTTGATGAGTCGTTTGAGGTGTCAGGCTATGTCACCACAACTCACGGTTCTTCAGTAAAATAGTCTGATCACATGGCGTCCAAATTAACGTCGAGCGTGCGGTCTCACCCATTTGACGAGGCCCATTCCACAATTCACTACATCATGCATATTTCGCTGTACAAATGTTTACATCAAAAGTATTGCGGATTTAGCTGCAATGAAAGGGCAAGTAGAAGTTCCTAGGAATCTTATTACAGTGGAATACTATCATGAAAAGAACCTCGTTCACCAGTCATTCTATTGAAACGTTCACAAATCCCACATCAGCTTGGAAACCAGCCAGAAACTATGGAAAACATTTTCATGTTTTGATGTCACGAGGACTGCCTCGACACAAGAATGGAAAAAGACGCTTAGAAATTTTATGCGCCACGGAAATATCTCAAGGTTGAAAAGGTTGGAAATTGACGTGGGCTAACTGTCATACCTAAGGACGAACTTTCTAAATGGTTTTGTAACCAACTATATTGGTTGATTACATTTTTATATATCTATATTGGTTGATTACATTTTTATATATCTATATTGGTTGATTACATTTTTATATATCTATATTGGTTGATTACATTTTTATATATCTATATTGGTTGATTATTTTTAATTACCTTTTCTAATATCTGTGTCGTACGAGAATGCAACGAGAAATCCCCGTGTGTGCCGAAGTCATGACATTGACAATTCAAAACGTGGCTTAGAGATCTATACAGCGCCGTTCTTGTTAGATCCAGTCGCTTCTCATAGTTGTGCAAGCTTAGAAAAGCATGGAAAGCGGAGAGTAGAACAAGGTGATTATCCTTCACGCGATAGTTCAGTGAAGCCGCCTCTCCATCGTTGCTACGGAATACTGTCGCAATCCAGCCCTTTCATTTGCTATTCTCTCTACGTTTCTATAGTCACAAGTGGGAAACCACTCAAGAATCACAATGGCGTTTATTTTCAGTCACGAGTGACGATAATTCTGGAAAATCAACCTGAAGAAACATTAGGTCCCGACTATTCCGTTACTTGATTGACGTCCGACATTTATTCTGGGAAAAAGAAGTCTCCATGACGAACGTCTTTGTGGCTCTCGTTCACTTTCGGATTGGTCAATTAAATCATTAAACCACCGATCGACCCAGTGGCTTTTCGCCGTGTACGTTTAAAAAACGATGTAGATAGACATGGGAAATTCAGAAACGCAAAATGTGTTACGTTGATGGAAACGGCTCTTACCTTACTACTATAATACGTATATTGCAACAACAATTACTCAAGCCGAACTGTTAAGTACTGTAACTATAAACTTGGAACAACTACAATAACTGATCCATAAATATTCGTCACATTATAGTTTGAATGGGGGGTGGGGGTCTGTTTCCTATACTGATTGATACTGTCCTGGGTAAGCTGGCTCAGGAAGTAGGGTTTAATCTCACCCTAGATAAGTTTGTAAGGCAGTTTGACATGTGTGGGTGGGGGGTGAATTCTGAGAAGTCCGGTTTGATCTCTTTCATGCCATCCTACAGAGGTTACAGCGTGAAGGCTAGGCCTACCACATACTAATGGGGGTGTGTCAAGCGTCTGGGCGCGATCTGCAATCGGGTTGCCTGTGGATTGTCATCTAAGAGCTGAGAAGTGGAGAGGGATTGGCACCACTGGGTTGTCTCTGGAACAGACTGAGGCGTGACATCGCCGTCGTTGGTTCCGACCAGTCTACAGTGATCCTGAATGTTCAGGTAGTATCTGGCAGCCAGGATCTTACGCTAACTTGACAAGCTAAGAGCTGCCAATAGGACAGGACGGTTCTTCGTATGGTAAGCTCATGGAATGTAGGCACATCACATAATGGTGGCAGTTTTGACCGTACCCTGGGGCGGCGTGTGGTCTAAGAAAAGTGCTGAGGAGGTGCGTCAGTTGGATATGTCAGCAGGCGTTCTCCAAGGTATGTTGCTGATGTGGTGGTCGTTCTATCGTGGAATATCTTTACATTCTTCTTTCCTTCCTCCTCCCAACCCTTCTATCCCTAATGCTCCACTTCCTCAATTTCGTTTATTTCGTTTCTCTTTTTGGGTGCCACTGTCCCATCGAAAAAAGCGCGAGTGTGAATGTGTGTTCTATTCCCCATTGAGTTCATTCTGTTTTATTTTGTTTCTTCTTAGGCCAGAGTGCAAACAAGGTTATGAGAAACAGATGAAAAGATGAGGGAAGGTGAAGAAATCGACTAAAAATTGGCGTTTTTCATCATTTTCACCATAACGCCAAAAGGCTTTAACGATTTTATCAACCTAACCGTATATTTTCTAGTAAAAAATGTCTAACTTTTGTACTGCATAAATACTTAAATGCGTTGATCAAATATAATTTGCATGTATGCATAAGCAATTTAATTATAAATTGAAAAATAATTAATGAATATGATCGTATTTTCGCAAGAAAGTTTATCGTGTCTTCTGAACTGAACAATCGCAAAACGCTGAACCGAGCGGAGTTAGAAAGCAATTATACCGTTCTGTGGTTACCAAATGAACCGTGTTACCAAGTTGTCAAAAGTTGAAGCAGAACGTCTCAGCAACATTTAACTCCAGTACAAAACAGATGGTGTGTCCGAAGGTCGTAATCCCCTTCCGTTTACGAGAAATTCACCTCCGAATGCTCACACGATTTCGAACACGTGCAACCGCCGCCCGGGAAGTTTTGATGGTTGCATATTGATACCTTTCCCGCCACAAATCCCTGGTAACTTCCGCGAGGAATTAATTATTTAAAGTATAACCAGTCGAGGCAAACAGCGGAGGAAACACTGCCAGTTAGAAAATGGTTAGTTCCCAGGAGGAGCTACCCGAAAAGGAACGTGTATCTTTATTTATCTCCAAATAAAGATGATTTTGAGTCCCTTGTTTTTTGAACATATTTTGTATATTATATCCCTAATGGAATATAATGCTATGGTTCTCCCTGGTATTGTCAGATCCTAGGCGAAAAATGTTACAATCGCAGGAAACGTGACTTATAAAATGGATCTCGTAGTTGATCTTTAATTATGGTTGTCGTTAGCAATCTAAATTATTGCCCATCATTGTTTCAATTCTTTCGCAATATTAAATAAATCAAAATTTTCTAATTTTTCGTTTTATTTTAAAAGGACAGGTCTACGTGCGTGAACTACCTACCACGAATGAACACCGCGACAAGGATTTCGCCGTTATATATACAATGAGCTGTCAGCAATTCTGCTGGATGAAGGCTCCTATTGATGAGAGTTGGATGTATACAGGGTTCAATTGTTATATTACCCTAGGTGTTTTTTGACCAACGTCGGACGGGAGTAACTCTTGACTTGACGAAGGAAGGCACACACAGTCATATTACCTACTAATTTTAATAATAACTACATCTGTAATTTTCATCTCTGTTGGGAATTCGTCATAATTTGGTTGAGCGGAGTTACTAACGATTATTATTCCCCGCCTCCGTCTCTCTAAAACTGGGTAAATAAAGGAATCATCCAAAAAGCAGATATTTAGTCTTCCCTTGACTTTCTCGTAAAGGATCGTTCCAATTACTTCGGCGTAGAGCTACTATTTGTTTTAGATGAGAACATAAAAATCTGAAGTGACTCATCATATAAAATCGACTGAAGGGGAGGAATAACAACTTTTCGCCGGCCGATAAATGATTTTCGTCGCTCTAACAACTGGATGTAACTTGTTTCCCCGATCGCGTTATGCGGGCCTGTTTGAACTCAACTCAACTATATATAGAAATATGTTAATGACGTGTTTCAGAACTCATCAAAACACCAGCATGTGGATAATTTTCGGGAGTGCCAGCGCGATTTTTGTGAGAACGCTATCTTGAAAAGAGAGAAATTGTTCTATAATTGAGTGACGCCTCACTCATTACATTTAAAAACAGTAATACTAAAAAATGCCTGGTGCATCACACAACCCTCCGCTTTGGCGTACAGCTACTAATGAGCGTCTTACAAAAATCGGCCCAGTGGTCTAATGAGCTAACTAAGGTTTAATTATGGCCGTGAAATAAGTAGGCAATTAATATGAGAACGCTGAGCACTGATGAAGTAGAGAGTTACATAACCAGAGTGAAAAATATACCGAATGAATAGCTTAAACCGTACGTGAGACTGAGAAAAGATGTACCACGTGTAGAACCAAATAAGATAAACTAGAAAATGAGATTTGCTGAATATTTCAGTTCGTCCTTCAGATTTACTCCTAAACATGGCTGACGATCTGGTTCAAACACTCACTAGTAGCTAAAAAGTTTTTATCACTAAGCCTAACAATTTCTGCCAAGAAATATAGCGCATGTACAAGTGGCGAATCATCGAATTAACACGGGAGGGAGGATAAAGGTTGTTTCGGCGGCAAATATTCAAACGCCATGATGCCATTATGTAGCTAGTTCTTCGATGATCCACGAAAATTTTCCTATCGGTATAGCTCCGCGCTAAAAGCTGAACAAATTTTTCCTCGATTTTTACTTTCCTTGGCTCTACGAAGTAGAAAGGAAAGTTATGTAATCGGCTGAAAATTTTTTTTTGACTTTTCTTCAGATCTTTACGTTTCAGACCCTCCTTAGTCCGAAAAACACTATTTGGGAAAATGGTATGTGTGAGAGTGTCTGTGAACAATTTTTAGAGAAACCCACCGTACAAAATCAGTTCAAACTTCATATCTCATCCGCAGGTTACTATGGGACGCCAAAATGAGGGTATGAGCAAAACCCACCTAAAGTTAATCATAGTTATCATAGTGATCAAAACACCAAATTTTTTTTCTCAAAAACGGCTCTAACGATTTTGATTAAATTTGTTATATTGGTAGCTCATGATAGGATAATTATACCATAAAATTCACATCCGTGGGAAAATGACGAGAGCAGCACAATAAATTACCAACATTTTCGACGAAATCAATTTTAGCGCGGTTTTTAGAGAAAACAACCGTACCAAATCAGCTGAAACTTGATGTCTAGCCTACAGGTTACCATAGGACGCAAAAATAACGGATTTGGCAAAGTCCACCAAAAGTTAACTATAGTTATCACAATAATCAAAACACCAATTTTTTTTCTCAAAAATGGCTCTAACGATTTTCATTAAATTTTTTATATTGGTAGCTCCTAGTTCTCCCAGCTTACTACCAGTTCTAAAAGTTTTTACCCAATAACTCTGCGAAAACGAATTACTCCTTCTTCAAAAAATTCGTGTTTACAGCCTCATTAATTATCTGTGTACCAATTGCTCAGTAATAATTCTGGAATGAGTACGAGCAGCACAATAAATTCCGGAACTGTAAGCGCTACCGCTTCCTGCTGCCGTAAAGCGTTGTTTGACCAAGTTCAAATTAACTGAGTGATAAATGAATTGATTAACAGAATTAGCCATGTAAAAAGTGAATTGAGGTAGAGCTAAGGAAAGTTGTGTGTTGCATCGCACCAGATATTTCTCCTGAAATTCTTTTTTTTCAGGGCTCAGACAACACCTTGGTGAAAAGCCAGGGTGTCTGTTCATAAGATTCTGAGGAAACCCGCGAATCAATTCAAAACAATTTTAATATTTTCCTTCTACATGGAATTCACTATAATTGTGTCGTAACATCAAACATGACTGTATTCCTTCCAAACGTTCACTAAGGTCAACAATAACTGTTTTCAAACCGAAGGAAATTAAACTTGAAAAAATTTACCTTGAAACAAACGAATAGAGAGAAGGGCATCGTGCACACTACGACTGCCCAAGAGAGGCCTGTCAGGATTTGACCGCATATTCCTGAATCTCCGGGCTCAGCGTCTTCAGCTGAAAGAGAATAAATTTTGTTGGTTAAAATTGTGAAGCTGCAAATACGAAGAAGATATGAGCGACGAACTATCGCACAGCTATTTAGTTATTCGTTCATTTTAACGGTAGGCTTTCATTTATTAGCGAGACTTAATTGATTTACACATAACTAATTAGTACAGCACTTCTCACACGGAGCAGTTCTTTGATCGTTGACTACGTATACCGTTGAATTATTACTCGCGTGGTATTAAGTTAGCTACAAAGGCTTCTTCCTCACGCACAGTATTCAGCAGTTCGACATTACTGAACTTATACCGCCGGTATTCTAGTTTCATTGCTCGCCCGTTTTCTAATTACTTCGTTCGCCACAAAGGCCAGGAGCAGACGGACACCCAAGGGATTACCAACTTGACAGAATACAGAAGCCACCTATGCGTTTCGTGGTATAACGAACGTTTGAACAACTTCGTTGGGATTGTGTGGCTCGTGCAGCGCCCTGTATTTAATTCAAGGTTTATAGTTAATTCGTTTGTTCGAACATTCATGTTGAGTTGAGAACTTTAGTTATCGATGTTGTCGCATTATTCAAATTGTTCTTGCATTTAATTTTACGTTTATTTTGTGTTTCCCATTTGAAACCGATCAGATCAGACTACATCGACCAGTGAGTCAAATTGGTAGATATCGCGATATAATTCCTTTCTGGTCAAAACTGTCTCCTCCACACAGCACCCGCCTTTCCATCTCCGACCGATAGCTATGCCTCAGCAGTGTACGAATAGCCACCTACCTGCCTGCTCTCTAATTATTCCTGTACTTCGGCCTGTTGACGGTGTAAAACCCGAAACCCTCTAATCTAAACAGAATTTGTAGAGTTCGAAATGAATCAAGAAAAAAACTTGCCGTTATCGAACCACACGTTTTTCGCTAGAATTACGATGTGGTTTTCGTTCTACAACACTCCGTAACACTTTCGACCTCATAAAAGTTTCAATTTAAAAAATTATCAGGACGGGTAAATGCAAAAATAACAAATATATCAGAAAAGACAAATTCCTTCAAAGATTGCAAATTAACAGGTACCAATTATTCTGCCAAAGATTTTCACAAATGCTTACGCGTATTTATGTTTATTTAATTATTTCGAGCATATTTAAATTAAATACAATTATCTGTATTTGGGGATTGTGTTCATTTTGTTCTTACTAACATTTTGAAATATTTGTTGTACAATTAGTAGTATTTCGACAAATAGTCTCAATTTTTCAAGGCACAGTCAAATCGAATCATTTTCACATATTTTCAAACTCCCCTTAACGCGTGACAAGTTCCTAATCAAATCGAATGTATTTTGGTATCCTCATTTCCTGGAGAAAAATAAATTAATAATAGAAATAAGAACCGACGTTATCAGTCAACTTGAGTGAAGTGTATCCATACAACGCTAACCCTAAAAATTGAACCGTAAAGAGAACATGAGTCGGACGACTGGAAAACACGAAGCTTCGTAAGTGTTGACTTCAGAAGGATGAATTTTTGATTAGGCGTCAAAAATGTTCGTTTGGATTCGACAAAACATTGACTGCTAGCTGTCCAGCCTTATCAAGTTATTATAATGGCGAATTTGGGTCGTAAAATCTAAAAATTGGTTTGAAAAATATTCAATTGGCTTAACAAATGCCGAACTCTTAAAAAAAAACCTTTAACTTGAATTGAAAAGTGTTCTGCTAGATTCGAAAAATGTTGAGCTCGTCGATGCGGGCTCGTTTTGGAAAATGTTGAACTGGGTCAAGAAAATATGAAAGTTAGTTTAAAACACGCTCAAGCAGGTTTGATGAATTACGAATTTAGCTTGAAAAATATTCGAGTGGGTTCGCAAAGATCTAAAGAAGAGGATTCCGGTGATGTCATTTTGATTTGTGCAACCTCCATTTCAACCGCATATGGCGTATAAAAGGGGTTCGGGGTTATTGAGAAAATATTTGGGCGTAAAATGAGGCGAAGCGATAGATTTGCGATTGGGATTTCGTTCACAATCGAAAAAGGATTTCCTAGTTATACAAACGAGATCTACTGACTGACGCAGTCTGTTTCTTATGCATGAGTCCAGCCTCTCGAAGATCCAGGAGCTTGTAAATCAAACCTTTGAGAAGGTGGCCCTATATTGCTTCCCATTGACAAGTACACCCGACGCCGATAGAGAAAGGATTTTCTTTTGACAAAGGCATTCGATCCCAAATCCCCTGGGTCTACGTCGCCGACAACCGGCCATACTTCTCACTTTGGTAAATCTTACCAGACATAATATTCACGTTTGGCTGTACGCCGAATGATCGGAGCAATTGATCACGGAATCAAACTTTATAAAAAGAATCGTGACCATTATAGATTGGATGGAGTGTTGGAACGAAGGCTTGAATTGGGAAATTACGCGATCGAAGGTAACTTTTGAGGTGTAGCAATTGATGTATGAGGTCCAATAATATAATTTCGTAATATGTTCCAAGGGCGTCTGTGTAGCGAACCCCGTACACAGCTTCATTTCCTCGACTTCTTCATTAGTGAGAAATTATTGGACAGGGTAAGTGCAGAGGGGCCTGCTAGGCATATCAGGGACTCAGTATGGATGAAGTATAACTTCGAACCGCCCTTCAGGATATGATTCATAAAAGATCCAGATGGGAAGAGGGTGGTCCAGATCTTGAGGCTAGGGCCATGGTATATCACATTAATGGATCAATGAGAGGTAGCCTGGCAGGTACAGAAATGTATGGGTAGTGATACAACTAGATCCACTGGCACCAGCTTTCCAGGCAAAGCCTTTCGCAGTGATGGTGTGTGTGCAGCACCGCAAAAGGCTACCACATTCAGGCAGTCATGGTGCCCTTAAAGGCCCGGCGTCCTGTAATATCTCGTCGGGGCTGGTTTGGGATCTGACCTTCTCCTGCTGGGACCCAAGTCCTTTGCAGGGATTACCAATAGCCACTTGAAAGAAGATGTTGGCAGGTGGGAGCAGAAGTGCTGGGCAGCCTATTGGTGGGATGTGCCTGGCCAAAGACAAGGTTGTTTATTAAACTCTCCTGGGAACGAACAAGAGAGGTCCTCAGTGTGGAGAGGCAAAGTATACGGATGTTACTTAGCCTGCTCACAGATCACTGCCCACTAAGGTACCTGTCCAAGGTTGGTAAATCAGAGGTACAGAGTTTCTGGTTCTGGGAGCATTGTGAGGGTCTGGCTGGTAAATATTCAGCTGCGGCCGAATGAGGGTGAAAGAGAAGTGATGAGGAGCAGCGTCAGTTGTGATGTGTTGCGCGTTCTTCACTGCATCAACACTGCGTTGAGTTGGTTAGCAGTTAGCTGTATCTTTACTGGAGAGCGCACTATAGTGACGCCACTGTCTCTTACCCTTCTTTCCTTCTCCCTCTACATAACTTCCTCCCTCGAGACTGGCATACTGGCATAAATACCCTTCCCATTTCTTTGTTGTTTATTTATTCAGTTCCTTTCGAAGGTCCCTTACATATATAAATAATGAATTAGAGCGAGTAAAAAAACGTATTTATGTTTCAAGTCGCTCAACGAAAGGAATCGAGTCGTATTTGTCGTCGAAACAGCTGTAGAATCGGCTCAAACAAGAGGAAACAACTCGGTGATGAGAGAAACTCGACTCACGTCATTTTATCCCGTAAGTGCGAGAGTACAAACCATATTTCACGTCTCTCTCGACCGAGCGAATCTCGTCTCTGTTCAGATCTTTCAAGCGAAGACTATAAACATTTGTTCGGACCACAACAACAGGGCTACGTGACCCAACGGTATTTGTCGAGGAGTAAAAGAGAGCCGACGGAGAGAGTCCGGTGGACCAATAAGCTCTTTACAAACATTTTACCCATTCCTTTTACCCGAAACTCCCTTTCACCCTACCACGCGATCTCTCCGTCCAATAGCAAACCGCTAACATGCCAACGAAATAACTGAAACGGCCAGCGTCTTAGTGTGAAAACCCTCACAACCAGATTCCACCTTCACAATTTCGCTCGACTCTATAACCGTTCATGCCTACGCGCCACAATTTGGAGCATAATATTATATTTTATGTATGAATATATTAACGACATTTCACGCCTTTCTTCGGCACGCAGGAAAATATTTCAATACATTTTTGAGCCGCACGAACAAAGCGTTACGCTTATCCTTGCAACTCGTTATGTCAAGTTCGTTACAAATGAAATCGGATAACGGAACGCTTCCTCGTTAGATTTGAATGTCGAAATAAAAAGATTTCATGTAAGGATTTTTTACGCCAGGGATCTCTTCGTTGTTCCACGATTCACGCATGTCTTTACAAGCCGAAATCATGAATCGCTTGTGAATTGGAGGGAAGGCGAAGTATATACATTATGCTCAGAATCTTCTCAGAACGGTTCCTATCCTACGTTAGGTTTAGGCATTATTGAGGAAATACTGTAAAACAAATTGGTCATCGAACGACGTTAGTTAAGGTTAGGGTTCCGAAATTTGTGTAGTTTCCCCTGACAATAATTAAACTTCGTCCTTTTATTTTACTACACACGTGATTTTTTGGGAACGCTAGAATAATATAAGCGAAATTTATAAGAAAAAACGGAGCTTAGCTTTCTAATCGTTTACGCTAATGAAAATTTTGCGATATCGTTAAATCATTTGAAACTTCGCGCTAAAACCTTCATCAAAATCGTTACACCCATTTTTGAACAAAAGATTTGATGTTTTGATCACTTGATCATTATAGTTAATTTTCGGCCGATTTTTCTCATGCTATTTGTGCATCCAATAGTGATCTGCAGGGTAAATGTTAAACTTGAGGCGATTTTGTTCAACTATTTTCTCCCAATTGCTTTCACGGACACGCTTTTATGGAGTGACCGCCTCGTGGGTAGTTCATGGGTCTGTCAACCTGATTTGTGCGGGAAGTTTTTGTCAATTGGGTATACCGCAATACTGAAAAAGTTAGTCATCGAAATTCTGGAATTTGTTGGGTTACATTTGGCTTTTACGACAACTGTATAGGTAACAAATTAGAACATAGGCCCGTTTTGAGAGGGCCAGTTTTATGAGAGGGTGATTGAAGAGGAAAAAACGGGTTTACACACCACTCGGACCATTTTCTCGAATGGAAATGTTTTAGTCTCAGGAAGTCTTAAAATCTGAAGATTTTATTTTCAGCCGCCAGTTATTTGCATATAACTATCCTCGTAGAAATTAAAAATGGAGAAAAACGTTTGCAGGCAAGATGCTTGTCAATGTGGATTAACAAACACGAATAACGCAAAGAAACGCCAGATTTTAGCGTCTTCATATAATATTCTTACGAACGAGCATTATAAGGAACGGTCACCGAAGCTTAGATCTTCAACATCTCCATTGCTCAGTTATGTGGTCACCATCCAGTACAGAGGCAATGGACTGAAAACGTTTCGCATCACCTCTGCGACAGAGATGTTTCCTCTCTACGAGCCAATCGAGCGAGTGGGTGACGTGATTAGTCAACCCGCATCTCGCATTGTACTACGAATCAACGCGGGGCTCTGTGGTAATCCCCCTTGATCCACGTTGGAGGCAACATTTCTGGACTGTCGAGATAGATGGATTACTACTAGGGATTTTCGCTATGTTTCAACTATTGTACTCCTTGCGTCAATACCAAACAATATTCTCGATATTGGAAGGGTTGGGATCTACTTTAAAATTTGATGAAGGTGAAATATAAAATTCGATATCGCGCATTGACTTCAAAAGAACAGACAACTTCAATGCTCCAAACGCACTCTTTGTCTGAGAGACACCTACGGAATTTTGAATAAGTTGACACAGCTACTTGAAGGGGGGACCGCACGGGTGTAACCACGACGTGTTAGCTAACTCATGCGATGTTCATGCTAACAGTTTTCATTGGCTAAGAAACTGTGTCCCTCATAGCGATTATTTGTGGATCAAATTAATTCAGAAGCACAAATGACAAATACGGCTGCTCTATCTTAGTTCAGATACGAATGGACCGCTCTATCTACGGAAACATTTATGTAGAACAAAATATAGATACCAATTAGTCAAAATGTGAGAAAAATGATAATTCTACTTTCGGCGTATCGCATTTTCCTATCTATCCAAGATTATACCCCCATTCTACGGATTGTCACAGAAACAGTATTAAGAAACCAAAGATGAATATAAGGTGCTACAAGACAATCCGCCCAGTCGATCCAATTTAGTTACTGTGCGAATTTCAGAGCGGTAAAAAATACGATTTGGTTGATATCTCGGAGTTGAAAATCATAGGAGCCGGTTTTGCAAACATGAAGTAAGGTAAAAATCCCATTTGGCTTCGTAGACTTATATATCCGTTCACTTGCGCGGATGACTAGTAGCAATAATGGCAGGAAAATTTGCGAGTGTGATTGGCGAGCCGATGCAGTTCGCTATGAACTATATACAAAGATGGTGCAATGGGTAGGGTGTTATATGTCAATCCAGACAAAACCAGTCTGGTCTCGTTCACCAAGAAACACAATTTTATAATGCGGCAACTCCTGCTCAGGGGAAAGGTGGTGACAATCCGACAGGAAGTAAAATACTTGGGAGTCTATCTAGACAGGAAGCTCACGATGTCCACACACGTGAAGGGAGCAATAGAAAAGGCCTCATCTGGGTTATGGTTGGCGAGACATGGGGACTGCGAGTGATGATGGTAGAGGAGGGTCGTTAGGCCTGTAGACCAGGACAGGAAAGAAAACTATGCAACTGCAGCTGAGTAAATTGCAGCGCAGTGTCAACTTGGCTGTGACAGGTTGTATGCAGACTGCCCCCAACCTGCCTAGAGGTCCTGCTGGGTTTTGCACCTTTCCACATACATGTGGAGAGAGCTGCCTTCTCCCAGGGGGACTTGCGCACTTTGTAGGGACTGCCAAGAGCCACTTGAATAAGGAGGTTGACAAGTAAGAGTGCAGGGCTGCATATTGTCGGGATGTGCTAGGCCAAGTGCAGTCAAGGATGTTTATCAAACTCTCTAGGGAGCAAACACGAGCGATCCTCAGTCTGGAGAGAGAAATGTACGGATGGAATGCGGCCTGTTCACAGGTCACTGTTCGCTATGGTACCACCTGGGCAAGGTTGATGAGTCAGAGGTACAGAGTTGTACATTCTGCGAGGCAGAGCTTGAGTCTACGGAGCATGTACTGTGTATATGTGAGGGGCTGGCTGCAGTATGCCTCAGAGCACTTGGGGTTCCCCAGATATGGCTGCAGAGATGGACGTTTTGTTAATCCGAGGAAAAAAGAAGATTTGTTCACCTAAAAAGTGCAAAAGTAGGTACCAGAAGACCTCTAGTTTTTGGTATATCCCCCTTCCTCGCAATTTATCACCCCAATTAACAAGGGTACGTAATAAATGATCATAATAATCTTTTTTATAAAATTGGTTTACTTTTGGTCATTGAAAAGTAATTATCAGTTTCGTAGTAACTTGTACGCAAATTGTTCCCGCTGGTGAGAAGTGAGAAATTATTGTTCTTCCTCCCTGAAGTGGAAACTAATTTCGGGGGTATTCTAACGGTCCAATAGGGAGGTGATCCGATAAACGGATATTGAAAGGATTGCACGGCTTTGTACTTGTAGAACGGTTGAGTAGAACTTTAATGTAATCCTCGAACTTCTACCGGATGTAAATAAACAGCGACCGGACGAGCCCACCGGCGAATTTACCGACTCTCCTCCATCTTTTATTACTACTCGGTAAGGCTGTACGTAACCAGGCAAATTTCGTCCTTTGACGCAGACGGTTATTACGGTTGACGTAATCTACCTAATTTGCGCTTCGCGCCTAATCGCTTTGTACCTTTTGGTTTGATAGTTGTGTATCTCATATCAGCGGATCAGTGGGATTTGCGGCTGAGCCTGAACTTCAACCGGCGTTTTCGATTCACTGCCATTCTATTTCAAGCATTCGAATTGTACGTATTTATTTTCCTTAAATCTACGCAGTAGAAAGGGAAGGTATGTAATCGGCTGAAAAAAACAACAATTTTTCTTCAGATCTTGACAAAGTGAAGAAAAAAACTGTTGTGAGGAGTCTGTGTCCGCAGGTGCATGCATATTTAGGCTGTTGCACTTGAAATGCCACTGTGTCGCAATGCTGCTAACCTTTTCCCACTTATTGATAATATGTCTAATGCCAGCAGATGCTCTGTTGGTTTATTATTCACTCTGAATAATAACCCTATGTTTTCCACGGTTTTTACAACCCCCCCTCAAAATTTGATACTTTACGTTTCAAGACATGGGGATTCCAAATCTGCAATGTCCGTCCGCCGTCCCACGTCCCCCGTCTGCCGACCCTGTCCGCCCTCCCCCGTCCAGGCCGTTTTGTGCCTTCAACGTGGTCTAAAAAATCCGTTCTTTTGCACAAAAATCCCATTTGGTATCTAGTTGTGCCCACCATCTCGGCAATCCGATCGGACGAAGCCCATGGTTGTAATGGACAAAAAATGGTTAAAAAAATTAACAAAACTCAGTATAATCGCAAATACGCCGTGTGTCGTATCGTTTTCAAGGTTTTTTAACATCCTGGGTCGAATGGAATGATTATCAGACGTGTACAACTGTGTGTAGGGAAATTACAGTAATTATTAGAGTCTACTAATTGAAAGAACTCGCGGAAACTACAGCGGAATCCAACGTTTCGTCGTTAGTACTCCCTCCCTCCCTCCTGTCTCTTCAAAACCACCCGCCCATTCGACTCGAAAACGTCGTGCCAATTGCCGAGGGTTCGTTGTAGTCCCCGTCCCAATTTCCCCGACTCTTTTTTCCCGATGGGGCGGGGGAAGGTTAGGGCCACTTCCTCCGCACACCCCTACATCGGATCATAAATGCCTACAGACGTTTACGCGCGCCTGGCGCCGGGGGAATATTTAATTTCCGTAGTTCCATTGTAGTTAGGTCATGTGTCGTATGGTTTACTAGTATTTTTCGATGCTGAATCGAATGGAATGGGTCTCGGGGCCGTAATACTAGGTCAAGCTGTTCATGAGAACAATAAACCGTTGTGTAATAATTTGCAGGATTTTTTCATAGGTCATTAGGATAATACGCTGTCCAATGAAGTAGTCATTTTTAGTTTTGCACGGCCACGTAAATTCTTACGCTTCATTCATCAGTCTATACATATCACTTGGTGTGAACCAGCTCGTAACCATTCATGAAAATTACACGTTTTTTTAAATAAATACACTCAGTTACTCTCAATTACTTATAAACGCTGCGGCGTTCTTTCCACAAAGTCGCGTCCTCACCCCCCCCCCCTCAAACATCTGAAAAATGCGTACTTTCATTTTGTCATCTGCTAACTTTTTCTTCATTAAGTCATTAATGTTAACAGGTAAAAAAATCTCAAGCGTCGATACCATCTGCTCTAAACGAAGCTCCTTCAGAAATTTAAGATTTTTCCAGTTAAATGGTTACTTAGGAAATTGGTTAAACACTTATGGAATGTCGTAGATGTGATAATTTCCCCGCACAGGTTGTCAGGCATTGGAGGTAGAGCTGGTTATCCCGTTTTATCGATTAATTGATGTGTTCAGGATAGTTGCGAGAACAATTTATGGGACGTGAATTGACGTTTCTCGAAAATATTTACGTAACTGCACAAACTGAAATTTTGCTGGGACGTTTTTCAAGAAAAGCAAATTTTCCAACTATCTCTACTCGATTTTCTAATTATTTTTTAACGCAATGACCACAATTTCACAACTGTTCGCTTCGTCCAATAAACCTTCTCATTATCCTACAACTACCATTATTTTTGCACACTCATTCGCTTTTCCTAACATTTGCCCTCGACTTTTGAACGATTTTGAACAATTGTACTTTACCTATACTATATTCGATACGGTTTTACCAAATTTTCCCGTAATCATGTACTAATTATTCAACGTTGGCCAAACTGAAATAGTATGTGCAAGGTATGTACGGGGTTGGTTCCTGGCTTTCCACGTTTCTAAATAATCGTGAGGGGGTCCACGTCAAGTCTCAGAGTTGACAAGTATGAGTTGAGTTTATTAAAACTCTAGACACCTCAATATTTCAATGATAATGTTTTCCGGTTCTTCACAGGTTCCTTGTGCGTCATTTTCGGGAAAATGTTCAGCGTCTGCCAACGAGGTAATTCCGTTGTGACGTACACCATGTCCACGCTGGCCGTCATAACCGCCATCTGCGCGCTTACTTCGCCTCTTTTCGAATTGCAGTCCGAGCCTACAGTAAAAGCCCAACAGGTTCAAGTACACCGGAACCCGCGACCCGGCGGAAACGACATTGGAGTCGTCACGTTCGACACTCAACTGAATTTCACGCATATTTTCGACAATTGGTTGACCAAACAGGTGTTTGTTTACTTGACGGCGGAGTATCAAACTGAAGATAATGAATTCAACCAGGCTGTGATCTGGGACCGCATCGTGTCGCGGGAGAAAGGAGAATTTGTTTTGAATATGAAAGGCATTGATTGCAAATATTACCTGATCGACGATGGCCAAAGACTGCGAAACCGGAAAGTTTTACTGTACCTAGGTTGGGATTTGCTTCCTGTTGCCGGACAAATACAACAGTTCTCTTCCCCAAACAAACATACGATTGCATTCCCTAATTCTTATAAAACGTATGTTTGATTAAATATTATATTTTTTGTTCTAAACTCAAATAGTGTGTCTTTGCCGCTCATAAATGTATCGCATAATCATTAGCCACAACTCTTGCAGGTTGACACTCCCCCGCTTCCGTCCCTACGCCAACTAGGAGAAGGGACAGCGAGATGAGCTGTCATTCTGCTTCTGCTTTCAAGTGAAACCAGAATCCTACTATGTGTGGTTTTTTCAGGGTTTCCGTCAGGTTGATTATTCATGGGATAAAGTTTTTGGTCCTCATCCGTCCGAGCCCAGTTATAGCAACCTTCATTATTATTTTGTTTTCGTCACAACAGACGAAAACAAAATTAATAATTCTCTCATTAATTTTAGAGTGTTGGAGAGTGCATTTGGAACGCCCCCACACCTTAGAGCTTCGATGATTAAAAGGAAGCAACAATGATCGAGAAGGTGCAAGGAAAGCAGGAGGCCCACAGCCTCAACACTCTCCAAGCATGACGCGGTGCGAAATCAAGGAGAAATAAAATCTTATTTGAAGGCCATTATAGTAACGTCACTTACAAAACATTCCGCGTTCATTTACGAAATCGCCATAGAACTCCCTCACTGCTCCTGAATTGTACTACAACTTGATCGGAGGTTTGCAGAAGTAGGATTTATGTTTTCCGGGAGCGACACGACAGTTGCGGTCGCGATTGTAGAAAAGGAAGGCGAGGCGATAGCCAACAAGGAAATCGGAAAGAGGTGGTGGTTCGCGTGCCTGCAAGGCTTATCGACGCTCTTGCCTGTCAATAACTCGACGAGCCGGTAGATAATGTTCTGGCAGAGGGGCGGTAGCCGGCATCTGGGGCTCACGAAGCTTGGGGCGTCGTTTTCAAGCCAAGTTTTAATGCACGGAACTGATTCTCACTCGCTGAAGAAACAGTTTCGAAGGTTGAAAATCAAACATAATTAATCAGCGTGAAACGTGTTGAGAAGTAGCTATTAACGGAGACGTCTTCAAGTAGAAGAGCTCCACCGACGGCTTGGTCGAACGGTCAAATTACGACTACGAATACCCGTTGCGATACTGTGTGCAAATGTTGTTACTGTTCAACGCATATCTATTGAAACGCCTATGGAGAACATTATGTAAGTACTAGATGCACACTGTGAGTTGGGTCAGAATAGAACCAATTGCTTTAGGTAATGTGAAAAACAAACATTCGATATTCGGCGAATTATATTTTCTGATGTGCTCCAACTTATGCCTCATGTGCATAAATAATCTCTTCTGCTACGAGTTTCACGATTTGATTAAACACATGGTCGACGCATCACTCTACTTTTTCGACACACTTTGGAGGACCGTCAGAAGATCTTTCATACATAGATTTTTACTTTTCTTGGCCCTACAAAGTAAAAAGGAACGTTATGTAATCGGCTGAAAAAAAAATTTTTAGTTTTCTTCAGATCTTTACGTTTCAGACCCTCCTGAGTCCGAAAAACAGTATTAGGGAAAATGGTCTGTGTGTCTGTGAACGATTTTTAGAGAAAACCATCGTACCAAATCCCTTCAAACTTGATATCTAGCCAGCAGCTTACCATGGAACGCCAAAATAAAGGTATGAGAAAAATCCACGGAAAGTTAACTATAGTTATCATAGTGATCAAAACACCAAATATTTTTTTTCTCAAAAACGGCTCTAACAATTATTATTACATTTTTTATATTAATGGCTCTCAATAAGGCAATTATACCATAAAATTCCCATTCGTGGGAAAATTACGAGAGCAGCACAATAAATAATCAAAATTTTCGACGAAACGCGTTTTTAGCGCGGTTTGTTCCTTATTAACTCTGCTGGAACGTTAGTAGAAAATTAAAGAAAATTGGTATTGTAGTCCAATCCAATACCTATAGGATGAGGGTTTAAAAACGCTAATGAGGTACATGGGGCTCACTTCAGAAATTCCTGAATTTCAACTACTGCTGTTTCGCTTACTACCACTTCTAACAGTTATTACTCAATAACTCTGCGAAAGTGAATACACACACATTCTTCAAAAAATTCGTGTTTACAGCCTCATTAATTTTCTGTGCACCAATTGCTCAATAACGGTCTTGCGATGAGAACGAGCAGCACAATAAATTTCGGCCCTGTAGGCGCTGCCGCTTCCTGCTGCTGTGAAGTGTTGTTTGGTCAAGTTCAAAGGAACTGAGTGATAAATGAATCGACAAAATAGAATTAGCCATGTACAAAGTGAATTGACGTAGAGTAGAGCTAAGGAAAGGTGTGTGTTGCAACGCAAAAGATATTTTTTAAAATATATCGATTCAATTAGTTCGTAAGAGATTTCGTAAGTTTGAAATAAATAATAGTCGTCTCCTCATATTACAACTCACCATTTTCTCCTTCATACATCTAACCACACGAAAGGAACCAAATAATCCAAACGTAACATCATGCCGAAGAAGCGCGAAGCGTATTCATAGCCATTTCGTTTCTTAGGATCATTGTTCCAGAATTACCAAATCGAAAGCGACTAGAGACAAGAGAATTGTAACCCAACCGTACGAATTGGTCGTGCTTGTCGTACCGTCGCTCCACCAAATCCTGTTCCATATTAAACAGGATGAATATGCTTGCTTCCATTCTACCATCGTACAGATTAGTCAGCCAATTTCATCTCAACAACTTGAATAACCGCCGACTACCTTCGTTGATACGCGGATGTCGGGCCCAGTTGGTCGATCAGATTGATTAATAGATTGAAATCGGAGGAAAGTGTGGAGTTACCGTCATCACTCAACTGTCACTGATTAGTGATTATCACGTTCCAGTAGTAGACAGGTTCACCACGTGCCGAAAGATAAATCGAAAGGTTTCTCGCCGATAATTCATCAATTAGTTATCTCTCAAGCGAAGATGAAGTAAAACCCAGACCATTGAGTAGTAATTAGTTCGACAGTTGCTGTGTAAATAAGATAATTTGCTGGCAAGTTAATAATTTGAATTGATTAATTATTAGGTCAGATTGTGTTTCTAGCGAGGATACAAGCATTTACTACTCAAGTTTCGTACGATTCCCCATCCGAAAAGAACACCATACTGATTGAGATTTGTTTTACATTAACATTTATGCTTCACAAGAAAAAAACCGAAGTGGAGCGAGTTATTAAAAAACTCTGCTTCATGAGCTTATCGTTTTGGGATTAGACGTATATTTTCCAACCACTCATTGGCAGCTTGACCTGACCAGGATATCGCGTATACATGAAATCTGCAGTTGGTTCGACTGTTTAACTGTTTTCCTCAAGATGGTTGGCCCATATTCGAACACAACTGCTGAGACGGAGTTGCTCTGCATGGGGACAAGGCCATAAACATATGAGGTTCATGAGGCGGTCATCAACGCTCTCGCGCTCTCTCTCTCTCTCTCTCTCTCTCTCTCCTAATTACTAGCGGGATATTATTAGGAAATCGGTTAGTAGGTGCTCTTTGTATTGTGTAATTAGTGTACAATAATAGCATTTATTCGAATTCGATCTATATAGAACACCAGAATTCTTTAACAAAATAAATGCGAATAAAATATAATTTTGTAATTATTGATTGATTGTGTTGTTTGTCGAAATCTAAATTCAATGTAATGGCAAATTTCTCGATCTCCAACGTATAACAAGTTAATGTGAAGTGACTTGCTCGATTGATTTGTGTATAAGTAAGATAGATTAGTCTGCCCACTGCTGAGAGGAGGAGGAACATGCAAGTACTCGCTCCTCTCAAATAGCAGGGGTTATGTTTTTACGTGCCTGAGGGCGTGAGATAACTGGTTTGTGTGCATATTAGTTAACTTATTTCATCCCCTGCTGAGAGGAGGAAGAATACATGAGTACTCGCTCCTTTCAATAGCAAGTTGAGCTGGCACGAGTGAAATTTATTTTAGTATGAATGGAGATTGCTGTTATTTTGGTATGAGTGTAATTTATTGAGGGATGAGGTGGAAAAGTCTGTTGTTTGAGGGAGAAACGTATAATTGGACTCAGATACTGTGAAATATACGAGGGTGTTGTATGTTGATTCCAGGGGAAATGCTAGAGAAGGCCTTATGGCCCTAATTTCCCCCGATAAATAATCGTTTCACTATCTATCTCTCTCGCTCTCTGTCGGCTCTCTGCTTCATCATATACATAAATAAAATAGTTAGGGTATTGGGAGCGCACAGTGAAATAAAGTATATGATGTATGCAGACCACCTGCAAGTTTATGCGTCGGTCTACCCCGCAAATCTTAACGCTTTAGTTGCCAAATTGAATACGGAGATTTCCAAATTGGTGAAGTGGTGCGAAAAGCATAATCTTAAGATGAACCCAACAAAGTGTAAGGCTATGATTTTGGGGAGCTCACGCATGATTAAATTAATTAATCTTGATGAGGTTTGCCAAATACAAGTAGACGGGGTCGTGCTTGACTACCAAGATAAAATAAAAGATCTAGGGGTTATGATAACCAAAAATTTGTCCTGGGATGCACAAATTAGTAACACGCGAAACGCTTCCTTCAAAGCTTTGCACCAGTTGAAGAAGTTCGCCTACCATTTTCCTCAGTCTGCGAAAGTTAGGCTCGTTCAGGCACTGATCCTGCCTTATTTCGAGTATTGTTCCCGTTTGTATACTGATATGCTAGAGAGGAATAATGATGACCTGCAAAGAGCCTTAAATGCAGCGATACGTTTCATTTATGACCTAAGATATGATGAACACGTCATTCACGTCACGACATTCTTTAGGCAACTAGGATGGTTGAAAATAAAGCAGCGACGCCAATTGAACATAGCCTCACTTAGCTATAAATTACTGAAAACAAAGATACCAAAGTACTTGGCATCAGAATTCCATATGCTGGGCAGTACGTCTTCTCATACCAGTAGCACTAGAGCTGGTATTAACACGTTAGAAATACCTCGACACCGAACTGAGAAAATGAGTAATTCATTTATTGTCACAGCCAGTCGTCAATGAGAACCGGAAGTTGTTCCGGGGACAGAAAAATGTTAAGTGCATGAGAAAACTGTTCAAGGAAAAACTTGTTCTCCAGTCTAGTTAATTATTATCATATTTAATCAAAAGTATTTAGTATCGGAAATTTCAATTGACCTGCGAAATTGTTTCTTTTGTTTTGATAACTTACTGTTTAAATATTTGATGAAAATTTAATAGATGACATTTATTTAAATTGTGGGATACTGAATTTTGTTTTAATAAAGTTTTCTGTATTTTTGTAAGAGTGGGCCGCTTAGGCCCAAAAATGTACAGATAAATAAATAAATCAGTCAGTCAGTCTCTCTCTCTCTCTCTCTCTCACTCACACACACACACGTCTCACTTGGCACACTCATGTGAACAATGTGTGTAATAAATTCTATCGGCCTCTCTATCAATTGAATCCTTGCGGAGGACACTTTCACTAGAAATGTTAAAATATCACTGGTTCTCGCTTTTGCCATTATTTGATTACGCTTGTAATGGACTGAGCGATATCACCCACGAATTATTGAAAAAGATCCAGACAGCACAAAATGCCGCCATTCGCTCCATTTATAACTTACAATTACCTGATCGTGTGACGCCATATTTCAAACAATTGAAGTGATTAAAATTCGGGAGCGATTCGAACTCTTTCGTGCGGTTCTGGTATGGAAACTGTTAAAGCTTCGTACCCCTTCAAATTTAGCTCGTAAAATACGTAGAGAAGAAGTGCACGGGTTAACCACGAGAAATGTCAGAGTCCACCTATAAATTCCAAAATGTAGAACTTTCACTAACTCATTTATAATGCAAAAATGCATGACGCGAATCCCGAAATATTTACCCAGTTCGTACACGAATTCAAAACGTTGTACAAAAATGCAGTTAATGAAGAGGTATAATTGAGGTAAAAATGTTTTCATCATTTATACTCATTTCATATTGATTTCATGGAGCGTCAATGTCAGTTGTCTATGTTTAAGTTTTTCTTTTGTTATATGTTTTTATTCTTTTGTGGAGATCATTATGTTTGATACTATTTGACGCTGGGACGTAGGGTGTGAACTATGTATTCAGATGAAATGGAAGAAAGGACCACAGGTCCTAATTTTGTCTGATCAACAAAGAAAGTCAGTCAGTCAGACTCAGTCAGGCCTTTATCCCACTGAAGTGTTGTCAGTCAAATGGGTGTCAACATTTTGATAGTTGACTATGTTGTTGAAATCGGTTTGAGCTAATCAATCTTTTACATCTTCAATTAGATGAAACGAAGATCCCTGTAATCAAGATTTAGGACTGTTTGGTGTAACCGTAGAAACTTCTTTTTTTTAATTCACTCCAATTTTTATCATAATTTGGGAAAATGAAGCCTACTCTACTTAAACTCCGCCTCATTTCCAGTAATATTCAAGAAGTGGGTTTCAGGCTGGAATGTCCAGCGTCGACTCGACTACTCAAGAAGTCCAGGTAAAGAAATGTCATAGTATCAAATGAACTACGAGGAATGGAACGAAAGAAACCAGGCCCTCGAAACGAAGAAACCCAATTGTACGGGATCCCTTTCGCGTTCCTCCGCCCAAAGCGAATTCCGCTGCATATACCGACGTTCTCGGGCTTCTCTCTATTGAGCCCGGTTTCAATATCCATGGATTCTTCCCGTCCTCGGGACTTCCTCTTCTTTTATCTCCACGAACGACGTAATCAAGGATTTTCCTAGTCCTTCAGAGATGAGGAAAATCTTGCCGAGTGTCACGATGAAGGTAGTGATCACGAAAATACTCGGTGAAACCTTTAAAAGATGTTACTTGAAATCAGAAACGCTCAATAGGCTATCAATCCCCAAACCCCCTTCACTTTTGTCTCAAAAATTGCCTTATTGGCTCTGAAAGTTCTAATTCGTGTTCTCTCACGAGTCACAAGCAATTGAACGGGCTCTAAACAAAATGCCGTCGTTGAGAAAATGAGGAGAGCAGTACCACTTTCATAATAACAGATATATCAACGAAAATTGCTTATTTAAACCGGCTGAATTTTTCTTAAGTCAACAGCGGCACAACCTCTACAATGGTTCACTGTCATGATCTGTGAAGCTCATAAGTAGGAGCGACCCAATAAATTGCGTAACACTGAGTATCACCATGAGGAGCGTGTTGAAAATGTTCGACGCAAAGCGTCGAAATTGTCAGTTCATTGACCTCGGACTTCCCCACGTCATTATCTCCGACCGCCTAATCGTCTCCAACTATTTCGATACCTGCCCCTCACCCTTGGAAATCCCAAATCGGCGGATATTTCCAACGGTGGTCTTCCCCTCCTTCCACTCTCCTCTTCTCAGATTCCCTTCCGCAACAGATACCTTCTCCCAAAACATCATTCTTCTACGAAGTGTCGCCGAAGTGAGTCGTCCCCAGCTCTCCCAAAACTTGTTTCCTAACACCTTTCGCGATACGGCCGTCTCCAATTCTCCCAACGGATACCTCCTTCACCTCTCATCGACTTCTAGTTCGGCTTTCTCCCTCCTTCCGAGTACAACCAGTGTTCACGTCTTCAGAGCCCGATTTGTTCGCGATTCCATACTCAACTCATCTCCCGTGTAAGTCACCTCTTCTTTGTACAATCCAAGTCTTCAAATCTTGTGATATTCCAGCTCACCAATTACAAGTTTGTGCTCAGTAAATATCCGTCTCCGAGTTTCATTCACGTCTATCCTGGTCCAAACATTTGGTCCTCCGGGCCGGATAGACAAATAACATTTTCGCGGCTGTAGCATTCCGGGTCCAGCGAAAAGTGTATATTCTCCTGTTCGAAACTGTATTAAGATGGACTTCTCACCTACATGGGGTAACAACTTCCATCTCCCCTCAGACCGTATCTGAATGACGCAACGCTAATCTCTACCTGAAAAACTGGTTAATCTACAACTCTCTGTAGCTAGTCTGGATACATCTGCAGCTTCCGCTTCATATGACCTCCTCAATCTGTGGTTCTCCTTCATCAGAGCATCCAGGCAATTCCCTGAGGTAGAGAATTACATATCAGGAATCAAAGATAAAGTACTCAGCACCAAATGGCACAACACAATCCGCTCCCTATTAGACGATACAGAGGCCATGATTGATTTTCATCTGCTTCCGATGATGGGTTCGCTTCCATCGGCAGTCTTCACCCTTACTCCTTCTTCTACTTCTTCCTCGTCGCCAACCTTCCAAAAGACTATCGACACCGTGACGATTTCATCGTTACCATCCGTTAAAGAAGACGCCGAGACGTCACCTCATCACCCCCTTCACCTACGCCAAACGCTCCAACCTGAAGACATCTCCGTTTCCACCAGCCATTGGGATACCCGCCCTTCTTCGCCGCCATTCAAGAACCCGCAACCGACGCCGTCGCCCTCCGCTTCCGGTACAATGTCTTCACCTTCACCGGATAAGAAAGCCTCCGAGTCTCTCGTCACAGCACCGTATTGCCTCCCCACCAATTACCAATACGCTGTTCACAACGACCTAATCCATGCGAACTTCCAATAGTCACCATCGAAACGAATCCCCACCTCACCTAAGATGCACACTGCGCCCGTCAACCGCTTTTCCCCGCCATCTTCAAATCGCTGCCGACGAATGTTACAGAAGGTAAGGCTCTGAAGCGTGAACTGGTTCCCTCAACGTAGAATATAGGAAGGAGCCTTCAGCTCTTCCTGTTCAGAGGCAGCCCTCAGCCCTTTGTGCCTACAATCCACATTCCAAGTGTTGTCACCAAGCCCAACGTTCTGAACTCAATCAATTTGCCTATACCTCCTATGTCTCTTCCTCCTACCTGTTCCTGTGCTCCTGCAACTCCACTTAGCCTCATCATTAGCACCCTATCCCCAACGCCCTTCATATCTATCACGCCTCAGCTCCTCTCATATTCTCATTCGAATCACACGACCCACAACCGTTTTCCTACAAGTGCATTCACACCTCCACACAGAACAGAAGCACTGTATTGGTGTTTCAAGGCCCTCAACATAGACGTTTGCTCTCAGAATCTCGTGCCCACACACCAAAATTTAAGAGCTGTCACCAGGACCCCTTTGCCCACCCCCTCTAAATTCACGCAGTTTACCCATACATCCTTTGTCTCATCCTTCCGCCTATTTTTCTGCTCCCACGACTCAACTCAGCCCTCATCTCAAGTATCCCATGTCCCAACGCCCTTTTTGGTCTTCACACCCTACATTTCTAAATCCTAATCTACACATCTTACTATGGTAAAGCCTCACTGTTGTACCCTACCACAACCCACATCATCTCGCGCTAACATTCGGTTTCTTCATTGCTACACCAGCACAGCTTTCCTCTATCTCTTCTACCTTCCACTCCTGATCCTCCCTAAATCTGAGTGTGATTACCAAGGTCCCTGGACCACCTTACCACATTCACATAGTTTGCCCACACCCTTTCCGTCCCTTCTTCCTAACTGTTTCTCTACATTGCAATTTCACTCAAGCTCGCATCCTTACAGCACAAGCTTCTCAATGTCTTATGCCCCACATCCAGTCTCCTTCAATGTTCTTGTCCTACCAACATTCCTTTTCCTCTCGACCTCCCACTTGTACTCTGTAATCATCCCTCGTATCATTGAGCATTCACTCAGGACAGCACTAGGTCTCACCTCTTAATCCCATGCCTTAAATCATACCTTTACCCACTGCACATGCCCTTTTTGCACCACTCCCATACGCTTTTTCCTTCTCACTGCCCCTGTATGCTAGCCCCTTTTTGCACGACCTCAGTAAGCTCCTTCAACCTTCACCACCTCACTGTAATTGCCCCTACCGCCCCTTTCAACATGCCTTCCTCCCTCTTGCAGCACCCCAGCGTGCCTTCCTCACTAATTGCACCACCCCAATGTGCATTCTCCTACTTGCACCACCCCAATGTGCGTTCTTCTACTTGCACCACCCTAATGTGCGTTCTCTTACTTGCACCACCCCAATGTGCATTCTCCTACTTGCACCACCCCAATGTGCGTTCTCCTATGTGCACCAAATGAGTGAAATTTCTCCTACTTACACCACCCCAATGTGTATCCTCCTAATTGCACCACCTCAGTGTGTATTCTCCTACATGCACCCCATCTCAGTGTGCATTCTCCTACATGCACTCCACATCAGTGTGCATTCTCCTCATGCATCCCAAATCGGTGTGTGTTCTCTCACTTACACCACCCCAATGTGCGTTCTCCTGTGTGCACCAAATGAGTGAAATTTCTCCTACTTACACCACCCCAATGTGTATTCTCCTCAGTGTGCATTCTCCTACATGCACCCCACCTCAGTGTGCATTCTCCTACTTGCACCGCCAAGCATGTTGGCTGTTTGCATCTCCACCTTGTGAAAATCCCCCTCTATATTCCCCATCTGTGCATGTGCTTCCCTGAACCTCAGTTTTTGATAAATACTTCCATTTCACCCTACCTTGATGCTGTTCACTTCATGCTAGTGCTTTCTCAATATCCTTTCATTCTCCTTGCACCACATCCTGTGCTTCCTCGTGTGATCACGCATTCATCCTCATCCTTGCATCTAAGCTCCAGTTCTCCGTTGCCATGCTCTACTCACCACCCATATTTTGAACCGACAACACTTACCACCTCCTCTGACTCACCCCTCAAGTGAGCAAGCCTCCTCACCTACGTTCATTACCATTAACCACTGTAACCCCACTTCGAGGGTTATCCTGCTGTCGCAGCGCGGGGGAGTATGTTCGACGCAAAGCGTCGAAATTGTCAGTTCATTGACCTCGGACTTCCCACGTCATTATCTCCGACCGCCTAATCGTCTCCAACTATTTCGATACCTGCCCCCTCACCCTTGGAAATCCCAAATCGGCGGATATTTCCAACGGTGGTCTTCCCTCCTTCCACTCTCCTCTTCTCAGATTCCTTCCACAACAGATACCTTCTCCCAAAACATCATTCTTCTACGAAGTGTCCCCGAAGTGAGCCGTCCCCCGCCCTCCCAAAACTTGTCTCCTAACACCTTACGGGATGCGGCCGTCTCCAATTCTCCCAACGGATACCTCCTTCACCTCTCATCGACTTCTAGTTCGGCTTTCTCCCTCCTTCCGAGTACAACCAGTGTTCACGTCTTCAGAGCCCGATTTGTTCGCGATTCCATACTCAACTCATCTCCCGTGTAAGTCACCTCTTCTTTGTACAATCCAAGTCTTCAAATCTTGTGATATTCCAGCTCACCAATTACAAGTTTGTGCTCAGTAAATATCCGTCTCCGAGTTTCATTCACGTCTATCCTGGTCCAAACAGAAAATGAGAACAGTAGAGCCGGAAACGTGCCTCCTCGTTTACCAAAAAGTCGCTTATGTTCTATTATACTCTGGCACACTCAACGAAGTAACTGTTACGGAAAAGTATTTTTAAACTCCCCTTCAAAAATGCTTCGGCGTAGCAGTGAAATAAATACAAAACAGCTTTTTCTATGTCCTTCCTCAACAATGTGTGACAGTCTTCTAAATTAAAATATCTGGTGCGAAGCAACACACAACTTTCCGCCACCCCTTTAAGTTCGAACACCACCTACATATGCGGGCGCTATATCTTCGTTCAACGCATTTCTACGGAAACATTTGTGGATAACAAAATGTAGGGACTATTTAGCTGAGACTACTCCGTAAGTTTGATCGAAATCGTTAGAGCCATTTTTGAGAAAATTGGAAAACCAATAAATTAATATTCGACAAATCTCCTTTTCTGAGTTGACTTGGCTTATATCTCCGTTCAACATATATATACAGAAATGATTATGGAGAACGAAATGTTGGAATGGGTAAATAAAAGACACTCCATTAGAATTTATCTCATCTGGTGAAGAAGTTACCCTGGAATTTACGGAAATGTTCGAAAAAACGATTTTGATTTTTATCTCTGTTCAATGGACTGTCAAAGGAACATTTATTGAGTACAATATATAGGTATTAACTATTCAAAAACATCTTGAAAGTTTGGTGATAATCGTTGTAGCCATTTTGCCAAAAAGCGTAAAAAACCTATTATTGCTTCATAGGGTTATGTCTCCGTTCACCGTATTTTCATGGAGATATGTATGAGGTATGGAGAAGAAAAGTTAAGTATTGATTAGTAGAAGATAATTTGAAAGTTTAATCAAAATCGTTAGAGTCGTTTTCGGGAAAAATGCAAAAAACCCTAGTTTTTGGTACATTTTCGTCCCCCACCCCATTCCAATCGAACGAAATCGCCCATAACCTTATTTCGGTGTCTACAAAAAATAACGTGCAAACCAAAAAAAGAATCAGCTCAATCGGATCAGCCGTCCTCCCGCAAATCGAACTACAGACATACACACACACACACGGACCACGCGCCGAAATTAGGTTTTTTAGACTCAGTAGGCCTCAAAACGTAAAGATCTGAAGAAAAGCCAAATATTTTTTTTTTTACCCGATTACTATACTTTCCTTCCCTTCGGGTAGCGGAAAGTAAAAAGTGTGAGATTTCCATTGCATCAGATATTTAAAAGGTAAATGAGCTATTCGTTTGTTTTTGAGCTGTTAGACAGATCGGTTTCCATATCAAAATGTTCCTCAGGTTGTGGGGTTTGTTTTGCTATCACGCGAGAGTCCACTCAGCATCCACCGAATCTAGACCTATGAAGGCACGGCAGGATGTCACTTAACTCGTCTCCCGGTAGAGAGCTATTGCCCATGTCTCACCACGTACCAAACGGTTTCCCGCCAGATGTAACTATTTACTTAGGTGGCAAGTTGGAAAGGAAGAGATCAACTGTAACCACGTTTTATTGTCATAACCTTCTTCACAAACCTTCTTCACGGTTACACGCTTGCTTAATAGCAATCGAACCCGGAAGGCTCGGCAGGCCTTCCAACAGCTGTCGCTTCACTGTTATAACAACCACATTGGAACAGCATATAGTATCTTGTTTCCTTCACACTGGAGTGGCTATGTTCTGTAAGGAACTGTCTCGTCTAGTAGTCTGGCTCAATCCATTTTCTTCAAGGCATCCACGCAAGGCATCCACGATGCTAGACAAAACTCATGTCCCGTCGTCCTACACGAAGATTTAGTTGCGGTAGCCCACACCCAAAGTGGCCTTGCTAATTGCTCGTAATGGGACAAAACCTAGCGAGGGGCCCATTGACGGACTGGAGGTGTTGGCGGATACGCCATATCTCACTTATAGTGACTCCTAAGTACTTGACTTGCTACTCAAGAAGAAGTCTGTGGCCGCCAAAATGTCTCTTTACCAGCATGAGCTGAGCATAAGCTTGTTCGCACCATTGTGAGCACATGAGTCATGTCGTCCACGTATGCGTACGGCTTGCAGTCAGTCTCCATGGGGCTCCTGAGAAGACCTATGAAGGCGTTCCAAGGTGCTGGTCCGAAGACCGTTAAAGGGCACTAACTATCGAAACCAATCGCCCAGTTACAAGGGCAATTCCTTCGTTTTGACTTGATTTACCCCCAAAAATGGCGTACGCCACACGTTGAAGAAATTTCGGTTTCTGTGAAACCAGAGGTCACCTTCACCATCTGTGTGCACGTGCGGCTCGGCCGGCTGCATCCTAATTTTCGCATTAATTCCGATAATAATCGGACTAACGAGATTAGTTCCCTTGCAGCCGCTGACGTTTGCTCCTGCAACAACATGAAATGCCTCTGCCATAGTGCAACTAAACGGCCGCACAAGTTGACTTCCAGTTTCGATTTTTCTCGGGGCAAGTTAAGTCTTGCGATCGCCAAACAACCGAGTTTTCGTTAGATCTTTACTTGTGAATGCCTCCTGAATAAGAAACCTCCTATTTCGACGCGTGGTGTGTGTCGTTGCCTTTGTGGAGAGTGGCAGATCGATCTGAGCTCGTTCCTTTTACTTGCCTAGCCTTACGATGTAGGAAGTTATGTATAACAATGTCGATTCAATTTTGTGTGAATCATGTTATAAATGACATGAGCGTGCTATAAAATTTTCGTTGGGCGGAAACTGATGAAAGTAACACATTTTTCCCCTCATAACTTGATAACAACCATATTAGTTAAATTTGTTGTGTAGACAGTTCAAATTGAAATGTTGGTAAAAGAAATTTTTCTTTTGTGAAAAAATTACGAAAGTAACACGATAAATGGTCAAAACTTTCAAAGAAAATCGATTTCTGCATAGTTGTTACAAAACAAAATCAACAAAATTAGGTTTGTAGCCTCCAGATCCACATGGCATTCCAAAAAATGGATATGAGCCAAGTCTGTTCAAAACTAAAAATATTGTGATCAAAACACCAAATTTGGTTTTTCTCAAAACAACGAATTTTTTTACATATTTTTGTATGTGCACTTCCGAAAGATACAACTGTACTATGGAATTCCATTCGTGTAAAAATTCTAGAAAAAGATGAATTTGCTAAGCAGTCAGGCACTCTTTTCACCTCGGTTCTACGTAGTTGGAAGGCAAGTTATGTATCGGCCGAAAAACTATTTGAGTTTTCCTCAACTCTCTAGGTTTCAAGGGCTACTCAGTCCTAAAAACACAATTTGAGAAAATGGTCTGTGTGTGTGTCGTGTAGATCACCATAAGAATTAAATAAAACTAAATAATGAGTTAACAACTTATAAACTAGGAGGTTTATCCTGAATCGACTCGAATACGAACTGACGGGCTGATCAATAAGGATTGAGGCGGAAATAACAAGACATATTAGTGCAGGTCAACGTTAGCTACAGTAAAAAAAGAACAATTTACCAAAAACGAAAGAGACAGGAGTAATGCGAAATTGTGGTGCAGGTTGATGTTAGAAAAAGCTACAAATTTATTCAGTTCGAATTGGAGCGCTCTTGGGGGGCGTACAGTAAAAAAAACGCATCAAATTACCAATAGAACCGTAATTTATAGTATTTACACGTCAGTTTGGCAGTTTGGAGTTTCTATATGTGCCAAATGATTGGTTGTGCTTATCGAAAGATTTCTAGTCTTTCTAGTTAGTCGACCGCATTATGATTGTGAAAGCTAACAATATTTTTCCCGTTTTTACAATTTCCGAAATTCGTCTGCGAACGTTTCATGTTCCAGTAAACTGCAAATTCGTAGCCGATCCAGCCATTATCCTTGGAAGTTGAGAGAAAAAGCGCGCTGTACCTGATTTTGGCGCGCTTTATTTATTTATTCGTTCTTGCACGTTGCTGGCTTTTGAAGACCTATTTTCCTACATAAATGCGCCCTACTATTGGGATAACTAGGCCTCGTCTGCATTTTCTGGAATAATTATTACTTTACATTAGATCTTATTAATAGTAACGACAAGGAAGTAGAGTTCTCTTGGGATTTTACTAGAGTTGTTCATTGAAAACATCAGTCAGCCTCGTGACTTCCAGCATTCAAAACTTCCCCTGTCTTTCTGGACCGAATAAATAAAGAACGAAGAATAAATTTAAAATCTCACTTCATTCGGGGAGCAGTTGTTTAGCTTTTGCGGTTGCGGCGGGAATTAGCGCTTCACGTGTGATCCTCGTATCACACTTGACTCGTCTCTCTCATTGTGAAACACCCTTTTGGAATTGTTGAAAATTAGCTCTCCAACACCACCGACAAGCTTGCGACACAGCTCTTCAATGAAGTGCTTGTGCTACTTTTTGCTAGGTTCTAAAAATAAGTAACCTTTTTTCTCTATATTCCTCTTTTTCATCGGCTTTCCCGAGAGTATTAGCATTACTTGGAGACTTGAGAATCCACTCTGACAAAGGTAGCTCTTGCCGTGAGCATCACTCAGATGTAAATATCGACCTACATTATCCTCTCCCCTTTCTCAGCCCCCCCCCCCTTTCATAACATTTTATCCAACGCTTTCACTCCGCCTTAGCGAACTATAAGAGGTTGTCTTCCCTCGAAGAACAATACTCTTCTATGAGAACCGTTTATTACGTGAAAGCCGCCATCTCTACTTCCAGCGAATTGGAAAATATGGAGTACTTCACACATCGGGGTTTCAAGTTCTATTTCTTATCTCCTTCATGTTGTCAGTCGCTGCGTGAACATCGTTGTGACACCACAAACGCTACCGATCGATCTGAATATTTATTTGAGTTGCCTATAGTTGAAAGGAGGATTCATCGTGGGATGCGATGATTGTCATAACGAAAATCGTGTCGTGGGAAGCTCACGTGAGAGAAAAGAAAAACTCAAATTCGTGAGGGTTGGCAGTTTGGAGCTTAGTAGATTTAGGGAGTTATATGAAGAAAGGAACGTGAAAGGTATTTTACTCGCAGCAAAGCATATTGATAAGTAATGCATACATTAAAGGGACTAATACACAGTTCACTACGTGATTAACCAAACTCTTATGAGATCCATGTATGGTTCACTAGCACTAGCAAGTCGCCAGTTTGTCGAGGGAACAGAAATTGGTCAGCATGGGGTGCCTGAGGAAACTTCATCATTATTGAAACGCCCCGCTCTAGTTTCTGACGCTCCTTCAACATTGGTACTCCTGTAACAAACGCCGATGGGCGCGAGAGGACCCTCCTTATGTCTGCCCCGAGCAGCCTCCTCTCTCGCCGCGACTTACGTGAGCGAAGGAGGCGGCGGCGGTCTTGGCCTTCGCCTCGTGCAGATCGTTTGTCTTTCCTCAAGCAGCCGAAGAAAACATTAATTTTTTAAATATATAGTAAATCCCCGTTTCGACTCCGAGCTAAGTGTCACTCCTTCAAAAGAAAAAAAAAAGAAAAATTCAATATTGGGAGCCTAGTAAGAAAAGTAAAAATGAATCCTTTCCCCCAGCCTCCCGCAGTAGTCACGAATTGTACCAGGCACCTCGTTCAAGGATAGACTGCAACCTCGGACTTCCGTTCTACTCACCAGGTTGGATAGACGGCTTTAAATAAATATTTAAAAAATTTCGAAGGATATTAACCACCTCTACGTCGTTGGAGTCGCCGGAGACCTTATTTTATTTTTATTTTTCATAGATTTTGATTTGTTTTTGACATTTTATGTCTTTACTTTGCTACATAAACTCGAAAATGTTACGCGGGATATGTAACGGAGAAGCGTCACGAAATATATTGTGTTGGGTTAGGTGGATGGTAACGTCTGTTACAAAATCTAACGCTTGGTAACATCACACGTTTTCATAACCTCAGTGACCAAGTGATGATGTCAATTGCAATTGACGCGGCCATTATATCAAAACCATCAACGAGCACAATCAAACGTAGTTATCATTGCATAAAATAAAAACAATAAAAGACATAAGTTTGTGTAAAGGATTCTTTCGCGCCCTCCAGCCTCAACGTGATTTAAATGTATCATTGCATAAAAACAAAAATAAAAGACATAAAATGATCCTAGTGGTTGCGTACTTGTACGAAAGCTGTACCCACCGTTTGTGTAAAGGTTTCTTTCTCGCCCGCCAGCCTCAACGCGGAACGCTACGACACTCCACCGTTTGAGCCACAAAATCGCTCTCGCAAGGAGGTACACCTTCGGGGCCTCTCAGTTTCCTTATAAATCCTGCGTTCTCGAAAAATGGTGGTAGCCAAATTAACTACCTACACGATCAGAGGTCAATAACGCTCGTAAGATAATTAGGAACATTTGTTTCAAATCACTAAAATAAGGTTGTATGTAGGCAGCGTCAATTATGGGAAGGAATGCACTAAAAACGGAAGAAGTTGCATTAAAAGAACGCTCAATGTGGACAGCACAAGTCTAATTCCTTATAAATCCTGTTCACGAGACACTAACGTTCTCACAAAAATCGTGATGGAGGCCAATAGGCTGCTAAGACGATGAAAGTTTTGTGCGACCATTAAATAATTGTAAATGGCCCTCTGAATTACGGAATTCTTCTGCTGTCGTCTCTTTGGCCAGCGTTTGTCAGCGTTCCTCTTGTATTCTATTAATAATTGTTGGGTAGTCAGTGTGTTTTTTAGAAGTAGAAATCTATTACTTTCTTCTTTTTTTTAAATTTTGTAAAGGGTGGCCACTCCGATCTATATTTAATCAATTTTGACAGAAATTAAATTCATTTCTTTCGGGTGGAAATTTCCGACAAGGACGATTTTTTTTTCACTTCCTTCTTTGAGGCCCATCCCTCCTCCACGAATTGGTCGAGGAATCCCTAAACTTTAATTATTGTGCGACCGATCCCTTTAGCTTAGGTTTTGTTCTTACATCCCAAACGTTGGAACAATGATTCAAAACAACACCCAAGAGAAACATATTTATTTGCCCTCATCAAAGTAAAGAACCCGTAGTTATTGTTACGCAATTAAGTCTTGGAGATCGTGCACAGCGCAAAAGTGAAAAGTGGCAATATTAAACTCAATCGAGAAATTACCATCCACCGGTACGATTTGAACTGCTAGCACGCTTTGTGAAAGCTGAATTTCTTTCTTCTGCTGCTATTTTTTTTTTTCGAAAGCCTACTGATGCGGAGGTTTTCCATAAGAAGGTTCAAAACTCCAACCATCAAGTTAGAGACAAGCGACTGGGAATGCATCAGTCAAGACGTAGGAACCTACAAATATTTTCCTTCTTAATTGTACTCACTGATCTCTTCCTCACTCGCCGTGCATAATTTCTACTCGGTATTCATCGCAATAGCACCACTTCAACCATCTGTACTTGCATTTCATCTGATGCTGATATTAAGTACACACCTATTGTCACAATTGACAATCGAATCCCGCTGAAACTTACAGTTCTTAAATTGAAACTGGTAGTGATGACACTTCCTGAATTTGTTGGTTTGACAATGTTTATGTCACAGCTTTAGTTTAGGAAATTTACGGGACTGCCAACATCCGTTCTTCTACGCAGAAGAAATGAAATTGGCTGAGGATACAATAGTTTTTTTTTGAGGTTATGAAATAAGGCATGTGCACTTAGAACCAAACTAACTGAAAAGACTGAAAAAACAGACCCATTTGACAAAAGTGGGGTATATAAAATAACTTGTCCGTGTAAAAACGCGTGCGTAGGACAAACAGAACGAAAAATACGGATCAGATATTCAGAACACATTAAATCTCTTAATAGAAACAAAGACGACTCAAATTTTGCCGACCATCTCAAGACAACTGGACACGAACCTACCAAAAAACAGGACTAACCTTTCTCTTCCTAAATAAAGACCACGACCAACCAACTGATTTTAGTACTGACTTAACGGCCAGACGATGATGTCTTTACATCGAAATCGCTCGTCCATAGTATCTCACCAACCAGAGAACACTGAGCTACCAAACAAGTGCGTTAAATTTAGTCATGAAATGTTCACTAAAAAATGGAGAGTGCAGCACAATAAATCATAAAATACCAGAATCTTATCAGCGATATTAAACTCTTTTTTTCATTAAAATTTGTTTGAGAATGGAGGGGAATGAACTAAAATCCATTTTCATCGTAACTTTTATTGTGCTGCTCGTCATTCCCGCAGGAATGCGAATTTGTGGTATGTTATTTGGCAGTGCCCACACAAGAAGTTTAATAAAACTCTTTAAATGCGTTTTGAAAAGAAAAAAAAAGGTAGTTTGATCACTACGATAGCCGTAGCTGGTTTTGGATTTCGATCATACCCTTTGTTCGGCGGGCCGAATTAGCTGGGTCTTTGACCACCCTAATGTCCGCAATTGCCTTAACGGAAAAGTTGTGTAGTCGATAGAAAAAAAGTTTAATTATCTTTAGATCTTTCTGTTTCAGAACTAACTGTGGCAGAAAAAACAATTTGGGAAAACGGTGTGCGTGTTTCTGTGAACGCCATTGACAGAAAACGGAACCAAATCAGCTCAATCGTGATATCTAGCCCCCAGGTCACCATGGCACGCTAATATAAGGTGATGAGCACAATCAGCTCAAAACTATAGTTATCATAGTCATCAAAACACTAACTATTTCTTTTCTCAAAAATGGCTCTAATGATTTCAATTCAAGTTTTTATATGGACAGCTTCCGATAAGATGACAATACCATACAATTCCCAACGGTCGGAAAATGCCGAGAACAGCACAATAAATTACCAAACATTTCGACGAAAATAGATTTTAGCGCAGTTTTTTTCCTATAAACTTCTTCCAAATCTTAAGAAAAATCACGTCAAATGGGGGGGGGGGGGACGGTAGAAACGATCTGAACTTAAACCTTAACCTATTCTTATATCTTACGTTCTTCATCAAACACAACATTCAAGTCTCTGAATTCACGTCACCTTGTGCTACACACTAACAGAAAAAATTCAATTTAAATCACGTTGAGGCTAGCAGGTGCGAAAGAAACCTTTACACAAACGGTGGGTACTGCTTTCGTACAAGTACGCAACCACTAGGAACATTATGTCTTTTATTTTTTTTTTTATGCAATGATAACTACGTTTGATTGTGCTCGTTGATGGTTTCGATATAATGGCCGCGTTTGACATTATCACTTGGTCACTGAGGTTATGAAGACGTGTGATGTTACCAAGCGTTAGATTTTGTAACAGACGTTACCATCCACCTAACACAACACAATATATTTCGTGACGCTTCTCCGTTACATATCCCGCGTAACATTTTCGAGTTTATGTAGCAAAGTAAAGACATAAAATGTCAAAAATCTTATAACGATTTTTCGAAGTATTTCTGGCCTTAACAAGTCTTAAGTTGAACGCAGTTTTAGGTGAATAGATGATCTCGTTTCTAACTCCATCGAAGATATTGGCCAGGAGTGCAAGTGGAAGATGAAAGTGAACTCGGACAAGTTTTGTACCGCGACGAACACCAATAAACTCAAACACGGCCAACCAACCTAGACCAACGTGTACCGAAAGCCACAAGAAAAGCTTATCGCGGCCACCCAGTAGAAGTCTGTTCTCTTCTCTGCGGGCACAGCTTTCGTACAAGTACGCAACCACTAGGAACATTTTATGTCTTTTATTTTTGTTTTTATGCAATGATACATTTAAATCACGTTGAGGCTGGAGGGCGCGAAAGAAACCTTTACACAAACGGTGCGTACAGCTTTCGTACAAGTACGCAACCACTAGGAACATTTTATGTCTTTTATTTTTGTTTTTATGCAATGATAACTACGTTCGATTGTGCTCGTTGATGGTTTCGATATAATGGCCAGGTCAATTGCAATTGACATCATCACTTGGTCACTGAGGTTATGAAAACGTGTGATGTTACCAAGCGTTAGATTTTGTAACAGACGTTACCATCCACCTAACCCAACACAATATATTTCGTGACGCTTCTCCGTTACATCTCCCGCGTTACATTTTCGAGTTTATGTAGCAAAGTAAAGACATAAAATGTCAAAATGTCAACGCGTGATGTTACCAAGCGTTACATTTTGTAACATATGTTACCAAGCTTATCCAACACAAATATTTCGTGACGCAAAGTAAAGACATTAAATGTCAAAATGTCAAAAACACAAAATAATCGTATCACTGGTGGGACTCGAACCCACAATGCCCGGTTTAGAAGACCGATGCCTCATCCATTAGGCCACAGGGGCCATTAGGCAGCTCGGGATAAAAATTTCGTCACGCTTCTCCGTAACATCACCGGCGTTAAATTTTCTAGTTTATGTAGCAAAGTTAAGACACGTCAATTATTATTTATGTCAATTATGATTATTGTCAAAATATCGACAATAATCGATTTTACTACAGTTAAGCTGTTTGAAAATCTGTGATTTCATTTCTTTATTTTTCAGCGACTAGTGCTGTCATCCCTAGCCCAAAAATGTCTGGAAGTGAGTTGTAGCAGCGTACAATCATTTTCCGGGGTTCAGCAATAAAATCTTAGTTTGCCAATCATCACGTCGCTCTTCGGCACAACTTCGATAATTCATGAAAGATACGGTTTGTCGTACCCGTCTTTTGGCCTTCAACGAGTTCGAATTTGCTTCTCGCTCCGTCAATCGGAAATCTCTTTGCTGACGGCGTTTCCACTCTATTCACAGCGTTAGCCGTGAAAGGGCTGTTCGCTCAAGACATAACTGACAGGGTAAACTCTGTTTGAAGTGATTTACGGCGTAATTTCCTAGAATGACCGCTAACGGCTTTGCAGCCAGCCAGTTTCTCCAACTTATAACGTGTTCTAATATTGAGCCTGGATCAGATTCAGTCGAGGCAGGTTCTTGTTAAGCCACTTTGTTTCCAGTTAGAGGAAGTAGAAGGCATGATTTATTAAAGGGGCTCATTTACGTAATGAGCTCGACAAATACCGTACGGCAATTTGTGTGGATGTTGAATTTCTGCAAACTCAAGTCTTCTTCTATTTTCATTTTCCCCGACTCTAAAGGTAAGAAAGACGCCCCGAGAAAACATTCCGGGGAGAACAGCGCCCAGATTCAGACGCTTTATTTTTCTGAACTGCGAACATAGGTCGAATAACAGCCGTTTCATCGGCCACGTGTGGAGAAGAAGGCACATATAATTACCCGAAACATCAGTTTTTTGGCCTGTAGAAAATTAGATTCCTCACGAGCTAACGTATCTGTTTGGTGGGTCGGTCTTCTGTGGCTGGTGGGATACTGTTGGTGAGCGCCAGAAAAGACAGACCCACCAAACAGGTACGTTAACTTTAGTCATTTACCTACTGACGGAATCAACCCAATCGCTTTAATACCTCACGATTTAATATTCAATTTAACAAAATGTTGGGTACTCTTAGGGCCGGTTAATCAATGTCATTTGCTAGCTTGAGTAAAGACTGACTAAGTCAAATCGTTCGTTAACTCCCGAAGACGCGTATTCACTTTGACGCCGCGTAAGCACTAGCTGTTAGTTATTTTTTAACTCGTCTCTTCGCTCTTTAGTTATCGGATACCTAACCATTATATCTGTCAAATAATGAAATCGACAGGCGGCAAATGAAGGTGGCCCAATGGTACCAACTCTCCAGCACATTCTCTCTTCGTTCGAGGGATTCTCGTTTGAGCGTAATGGTAGCCCTTTTTCCCTGCGGTCAAACTCCCGCCAGCGAACTATTAGTCAATTGGCTATTGATGAACGCGATCACAGCTCTAGTATTTTTTCACTCGTTGATTATCGTTAACAAACCCCCCCCCCACCTACCTAATCAACGTTTTAACTAAAGAATTGATAAACCGCCCCTTAATATCTTTAGGTTTCCGAGGCACCTGAGTTCGAATTCGGGATTAGAAAAAATGGTCACTGCGTCTCCATGGCTTGTTTGTCGATAGAGTAACTCGTGCGGCATTTGAGAGCCGGAATGGCCATCACATTCAACTGCAGGGCCCTCAGGATGTAGAAAAGCCAAGGTCCAGAAAAAATCAGATGTTGTAGTATCCGTTTGATCGAAGAAGGGTTGTCCATGCCAACTGGCTCTCTATCACGGAGACGCGCGACACAAGTCACAATGAGAAGGGGATGGTGTTGGAAATGACGCCAGAAGTGGTAACCGGTTATTTGTTGTATTGAGATTGGGGTACTGAATAAAATGATCATCATCTTTCCTTCTTAATTTAACGAACTCCCGCCAATCTGCTCCTCCGATGTTTACCCTACGTACGTGTTATATAATATTAGTGTGCGAATACTAGTTATAGGTGTACGAATGGTTTGTGAACATATCTGGTGCGTAGTAACACAACTTTCGGCAACCCACTTAAACTCGACAATCAGAGGAACACTAATAGGAATTCTTGTTGTAGACATCTTGTGAATTTAGGTAGAGCCGTTTTCGGTAAATGTTGGTATCCCACGGACCCTAACCCGTCGATAGGAGTTTATTAATAAACTTATTTTCAAGAGAACTAGCTCAATCAGCGTAGCTGTCCTAGCGTGAACTAAACTATAGACACCATCACGTAGATAGCCATGAAACTTGAATTGCGTGTGTGACTCGTTTAACAGTTAAACATAACTCGAAAAGTAGGAAGCTAGAATAGGGAATAGTCTAAGATGCATTCAGTTGTAGAGTTATTTCTCCTTTCGGAGAATGTTTTTTGAATTTCAGTTTCATATAGAAAATGGTCCTTTTCCATGTTCAATCCAAGGTTTCTCACAAGAACTAGTGTCGTCTTTGTGCTGATGGCTTCCCATACTTCCCAGCCCATTCCGAAACCTTATTTTCTTTGTTCGCCCACAGTGCATCAAAGCTCCGTCCACCGCTTCGCTAAGCGTGACATCAAAGCAAATATCGCCTCAAGTGTGCTTTGATGATAGTCAAGGGTGTAGGAGGTGGGAGGGGGATAATAGAACGAAGGGATATTCCCGGTAATTATCAAAGGGTGAGCTGTCGGTTTGACTAATAAAACTAGATTAACCCATTTACGCTGTGCCTGTGAGCTACAGCTAATCCACAGTCTTAATGGTCAATAATAGATGCATGATTGAGGTTGTACGCATTATAAATTGTCGACTAACCAACGCGTCACAACCTTAACACCACGCACCGCTCACCCAACTTTAAGGGAAAGTATTTATTAACTCCATTCGGAATATACCGACCACCTATACTGGTCTACCTGACAGCTTTTTCGTTCCTGTTGCAAGCCCGGTAAAATTTTAAGGCCTTTTGCTGCTTTTCTTACTCCTGCGAAGTAAATAGGTAATTTATGTAACTTGCTAAAAAAACAGAGTTAACTTTAGAGTAATTGGGTTTGTTCCACCAGTAAGTAAACTTCTAAAGTTAACGTGTACTGACTGACTCCTATTAAAGGCACCAGGCAATCGTGGTCTAGTGGTTAAGACATTGACTCATAATTCTCGACGTAAGTCGGGGATTGTGGATCGGAGCTCCGCGCAGTTTGCCATAATTTTTGCCTCAGTCAGCAGCTCTTCAAAACATTTCCAAACTTACCTCAGTACAATTAGCGCCCAACTACTGGTCGAACTTCTTCATTCCAAGAGAAACAAGAAGTCCAGAGAGAAAAATGAAAATAAAAAAATTAAGAGAGAAATAATGAGACGAATTCTCGGGTCCGGGATTCATTGACGCCGTGAAAGTTCCAGCGCAAAGGGAAATAAAATGGGCGACGCGCCGACTACAATGCGAAAGAAAAGACTTTCCTAGTACCGCCTCGTTTCTCGAATCAATGATCGGATTTCCCGGGGATTCGCTCAACTCTCATAAATTCGTTCCTTTAAAGAGTCCGCTCCAGGAGCAGCGGCTAAAGACGAGGGGGGAGATGTACTGACTGACTCCTATTAAAGGCACCGGGCAGTCGTGGTCTAGTGGATAAGACATTGTTCATAATTCTCGGCGTAAGTCGGGGATTGTAGATCGGAGCCTCAGTTCTTCAAAACATTTCCAAACTACCTCAGTACAAACGTATCTGTTTGGTGAGTCCATCTCCTCTGGCTGGTGAGATATTCTGGGCGAGCGCTTTCGATGTAAAGCTTTCATCTGGAGGAAGATGTCTTTACATCGAAAGCGCTCTCCCACAGCATCTTACCAGCCAGAGGAGACGGACTCACCAAACAGGTAGGTTAACTTTAATAGAGTTGACTTTTCTTCAGACCTTCACGTTTCAAGACAAGTCCGAAAAAAAACCTTTTGAAAAAACAGCGTATTGTGAATAGAATGAGGTGGGATGGCTACACCAATCAGCCTAAATTTGATATTTACAATGCAGGTGAATCTGCGACGTCAAGCGAAGGTTATGAGCGAAATCGGTTCAAAACTATTCTATTCTATTTGACTTCACAGAATACGAACCTTTTAAATAGTCATATGACAGTACATTTCACAACACAACAATTCATTTCACAACATTAGCAATTCACTGGTTACTCAATAAAGATTGTGACAGTTTAAGAGCAGCCCAATAACTTCCAGAACCTTAAGTATGAACCGTTTCAACAAAGAACGTTAAGCTAACTTCTGCCATATTCACATAAACTGAACGAAAATCCAAGTTGATTAGTAAATAAACCGGTGAAATCCGCTGAACGCCATGGAAAGTTGTGAAATGTGTTGCCTCAGATAATTGAACACACTAGTGAATAACTGCAAATGTTTGCTATACGCGCAAAAAGCAAAATGGGTGTTGAAATTGCATATTCGCAAACGAAAATCTGAAAATTTCTATTAGGTTGTCAGTGAGAAATGAGTACATCTCAATACAAACACAATTTTTAGAAAATACTTATATCCAAATGAGTCTAAAATCCAGAAAAAATCTAGAAAATGCTGAACCTTTCGAGGGAATTAGTTAAAGTATGTGGTGCAATATTATTGAAATGATCACGCTACGTGGATTTGTCGGAATTCAAGTCACTTATACACACCACTCCTGTGAATGAAGTAAGTAGCCACAATCACGAAATTTACGGAAAACCATTCCTCCGAAACAATGAGCCTTTTTCAATAAGCTGATTGGCTGAACAGCGCACAACAGAACGGATTTTCAAAATTTGCTGTTAAGATTTTGTTGCTGCAATTTCAGTAGCTTCGTGAATTCGCCCCAAATTAACGAATTGTTTACGAAAACAGTTTTCATTCCTGTTCTTTTAGGTCGTTATATTGAAGAGTTAGTTTTTACAGGGTCTCTAAGTGACTCGTAGAACGTAAATAAACAATTCACTTGGTGCAAAAATTATTATTAAATTACTAACAGCGACAGAAAAGTGAAACGTGCCCCGAGAGAATTACCGTTTGATTCTCGTGGGATCTTGCGTTATAAGGACGGACTGTAATTGACTGCGTGAGAGATGCTGGAGCTTTTAACTAATTGGAGCAACGACATTTTCACGCTTAGAGGCGTCTATGACTATCCTTCGTTACTGGTTCGAACATCACCTACTCTGGTATGACCCCCATCCAGTTATTGATAGCAGCAATTAAACATAATTTCAACGAGTATTCTTACTCAATAAAGGAAGCTATGTAGTATTTTGTGAATGGGATCAATTTGCTAAAAACGACCTCCTATTTTGCCTTGGCCCTAAAATACTGTACGCCAATGACGCCACCACCACATTTATGTTTTACCGACCGTGCCCATGCATAGGCCATTTTTTGACATTTTTTTTTGAACTTGGAAAACTTGTAAACATGAAGATCTGAACAAAAACTCTGATAAACAGTTCATTCGATCACATAAATTGCCTTCCTACTTCAAGGGCCTAAAGAAATTTGGTATATGGTGGAAGGGAATAAATAAAGGTGGCTCAATCGGTGAATCAATTGAGCGAGAACTCATCAAAATAATTAGCCGATCTACGAAAAAATCGGAGCGGGATCTAATTCAATTTATGTTTTTGTCAACTAACTGTTCTCATAGTTCTCTACCTTCAACTATCCTCTCGTATTTTTTTTCTTCCACGCCTAATTAAATTTCCCGCCAGAAAGTGAGTTCATATTTCCTCCTACCAACTTTCAACCTCGCATATTTTTCAAGCCGACGCGATAGAACATTTTAACGTATAACTTTTTCTCGTAATACCCCAAGCATTTACAAGATAAAAATAATCGTGACGGCGGCCGAGTTCCTTTATTTTCCGCTGGTTTCACAATTAGCTCCAGCGTCTCGACAAAGAAAGAAATTGAATTATTGAGACCGTTCTAAAAACTTCGTACGTTTTAACATTTAGTTTCAATAAGAACATTATTCGTTTGTTGTCTGTTCTCATTTGGTCATAGTTATTCATAGCGGTGCGAAACCGTAGCAAAGTATCGCTCAACTTGTGTGACATCTCTCTTTGTTCATCTCTATTCAATGGAACGCTACACAACATGACACATTTCATATGGAAGTATTTTTTATTTCCAATTAGAGATTATTATGTTATCGTGTTCTCACGATTGTATTATGTTACTGAAAACTGCACCACTAGTTTAATTTAAACCGTTAAATTTGAAATTCAATTAACGTCATCTTTTCGATCAAACGATTCTGTATTTGTAATTGCAAGCATTTACGTGTTTATAGCTGAATTTGTACTTATTGACGTGTACAAAAGCTGTAATATTATTTTTCAACAGAAGAGAGAAGTTGTGTGACAGAACAAAGAGAACTCGTAAATTAATGGTAGAGCAAAATGAGCTGTATTTAGGATTAACGCAGAGTTAACATGGTGCGAAAACAAAATAATAAAATTCGGACATCGGGACCAACGTAATATCTTGACGGATATCGCCACATAATTTAGTGGCGATCCGTCCCAGAGGACCACATGTTTTGACCACGGTAGACTTGAAAGAATCATGGATACGGATTTTACTGCTGCACGAAACTTGTGATTCGAAGAGTTGGGAGATGACAACAAGATTCGAACACTTATATGTACAAATAAGAGGTGACTAGAATAGGATATGAGTTTGAATGTATAAGCGCAAAAAAGGGGGCACTGAATGCGTGAACTGGTTGTACGGGGATGGAGAGAGGAGTGCAAATTAGTAGTCAGAGAGAGGTGAAACGAGTGTCTGTCGCAAGAACTGGGAGACGTTTTCGAAGAGCTTTGTGTTGTGCAGAGGAAATAAATTGAAGGGTGGAACAGAATATTTTGGAAGATCCAGAAAGTGGAAAAGCGGTTGTCACTTGGAGGAAGCGGACTTCCCGCAGCTACCAACAAAGTAGGCTTGAGGTCGCCATGTTGCAGCATGGTAGGGATGCTCTGGGTCCAATACTGGTGAGGCTTTTCAGGGCGAGCTATGTCCTTGGGTACATACCCACTATGTGGAGGAAGGTGAAGGTGGTCTTTATACCGCAGGTGGCTACTCGGCCCTGACTAAGGGCTACCGCCCCACCAGTCTCATGTCCTTCGTGTTGAAAACAACAGAGAAGATAGTGTGCCTATCAATAAAGGAGTACTATCTTACTCAGAACCCCATTCAGAGTTCCCAGCATGCCTATCAGAGGGAGAGATCCAATGAGTCTGCTCTGAAGGAACTGGCAACAGTGCAGTACGATACTCTGAGATCCGGAGAGATTGCGCTTTGCTGCTTTCTGGATATTTTGGGGGGGCTTTCGACAATACGTCGTATGCTTCAATCACGGGGTGGTCTTTTCAGGGTTGGGGGGAGAGACACACTCTGTGGTGCCCACCAAGGGGTGCCCACAGGGGGAGGGGGTGCTCTCCCCTCTCCACTGGTTACAGGTAGCTGATACCCTTCTCAAGCTGCTCGAGGAGGAGGGCTACAAGGTAATAGGATACGCAGACGACCTCGTAATTATAGTCAGGGGTAAATTCGAGAGTGTAATCAGTGAATGCATGCAGCATGAACAGCCCTACAGAGATAGTGCAATGGGCAAGGACTGTTTGTCAATCCAGACAAAACGAGCCTGGTCCCATTCACCAGAAGGCGCAGCCTGGGAGTTTTCCTTGATGGGAAGCTCATTTGGGGATAAACTGTGTGGGAGTGTCTGACTGGACTGAAGGCCTGGCGGAGGACAACAGTGTAACACTGTGTTGGGTGCCAGGGCATCAGGGTATAGAGGGAAACGAACGGGCTGATAGGTTGGCTAAGAAGGGATCAGCACATATCCCTATTGGCCGTGAGCCCTTTGTTGGGACCACCAGGAGCCACCTACGAAGAGAGGTTGGCAAATGGGAGGATAGGTGCAGGGCTGCCCATTGGCAGGGGTTGCCCAGCCTTAGACTGTCAAAACTCTTCATCTGGCTCTCCAGAGGGAGGTCCAAGGAGGTGCTTGCACTGGGGAAGAAGGATATAAGGATCATATGTGGCCTGTTCCGCTGAGGTACCACCTTGCAAATATTGGCAAGTGCGAGGTTCTGCAAGATGGGGCTAGAGACAGGAGAGCATGTGTAGCACGTATCCGATGGACTCGCGGCATCGAGTGTTTGGGAGGCCCTTTCTTCACCCAGAAGAGGTGGCCAATGCAGAACTTGAGGATGTCCTCCGCTTTTTGCGGGGGTGGTGGGGGCGCATAGGTGTCGTCACAACAAGTGAGACCAGTGCCGTAGGGCCTGGGCCTGGGGATCATGGACGCCCTTACAATAGGCCCGTTTGTGGCTGCAGTGAGGGTATCACCTGCATCCACCGTTTCAAGGAAAGAAAAAAAAGAAAGGCTTGAGGTCACAGATAGCGGGACTCAGTGTTCAGGGAAGGCCCGACGAAACCTCCCATTAGGGGCAAGGGTGGAAGTTCTGAGCCCAAAATCCCAACTAATTCAGCCTGTGCCGAGTACTGAACATAAAAGCCATAAAAATGTAAGGTAGAGTGAAGTATCAAGAACGAGCGTTCTGACAGGTAGAGCGAGTTAGATTGGAAAGTAGTTGTTTTTATTGTGTCTTTCCAGTGACCCAAAATGATGAAGTAAGAGGTTTTTCCAAGGTTTTTAAAGATTGATAATCGATAGCCAAGTAGGAATGAGTATAGTTAAACGAAATAAGTTATTCATCGCCGTTTCAGGAGTGAAGCAGTTCCGAAGAAGAATGGTTTCGTGAAACTGTCGATGCCAGTGATCCTTTTGTTGCACCGGTTTGGTAAAAATGCCTTGTTATTGGCTAGACATCTTCAGTTTTAGTTTCGACAAAACTGTTTAATTGAAAGGTTTATTTTCCTTGACCGTTTCGGAATATTCGGCCTTTCAGAAGCTTGACGGGAAGAGTTTTCAGAGATATACCGTCGAACAATTTCATCAAAATTAGTTCAGCCTTTTCTGTGAACAACTAAGAAACTTCTGAACAAACTTGTTTAGCATACTTTGACTTGGCTCTTTCCTCTCAACCGGCAGATTGTGTCTCATTTTTTCGCCATCTGTCCTGTAACACATGTTCAGGACGTCAAGTAGGAGAGCATGACTAATTCTAAAGGCTAACCCTCAGAAAAACACTTGCCCTTTTTGTTTTTGGCGCCACTGCAGCTTATTCCTTGGATGGAGTAAAGCATCAAGAGTGTAGCATTACAAGAGGTTTCTGAAATTTAAACAATTGAAACAACGTTCACGCGTCGACAAACTTCCGGCATTTTCAGACTGATACGAACCAAACCGGTTCCGAAATTCGAACCCTGATAAGAATTGAAACGTGAATATTCGGCTTGAGTTCTCTGAGCAGTGACCTTTCAGAACCTCACGGCAGCCTCCCGTTGAGAGCGCATTCACTCACAAAGATCGCTTCACAATCCTGAACTAACTTTAGATGGGAGCTGACGAAAACCGCTGTATGCGTATTTCATCATGTTATTGATGGCATTAGGTGAGTAGTTGCTAAATTATCGACCATTTGAAGTAATTTGAAGGCAACTTGGGAGAACTCGTGAAGGGAGACTTCGCGTATAAGAAACATTGAGCTAATTTCCGCTTCAAGTCCGCTAGAACCCCTTTGTGAACCAGATTGTAGTGACAATATTGACTTCGTCATTTCTACTTTAAAGTAAACTTTTTTAAATTGGGAAGGATCGAAAGGCGGAAGAAAACACAAATTACTGACTACCAGAAACGTATCGATACAGCGCTGTCGCCGTTCAGTAGTTTTATTCCACGTGATAACGCATGTGTATGAATGGTTGAAAAATTTTGGTATATTCTCAAGTTCACGCTGTATAAGGGATAACAAAAATACGTGGTGCGTCACATGGCACATTTCCTCGGCCTTCCAAAGTTCTGCAATTTTTAACATTCCACCGGCTGTTTCAACCTACTTTTCATTCAGGTAATAGCAACACGGTAAACTTAACATTCTACCAAGAAACTGGTTGTGCTTAACGTTCCGAAATTCAATGAAGTTCCTCGAATTTATATCGCGACCTTTGAAGAACCCTCGTACAGATAATGTCGAGTAATCCACAACGTTAGAGTGAGAGCGGACAAGAACGGCCTGGCCTGAAGGGAAGCAATGGGGTAGACGGTGGGAAATTATGGCAGCGTGTGTAGGAGAGAGTCTCCAAAATCCTAATGAATATAGTAAACAAACTGAGGTTCCAGTTCTCAGGGAATTTCTTCTCAAGCAACTGAAGGGTTTCGTAGCAGTTTCCGAGAAAGGGGTCGACTTACAGGGGCCGCTGCTAGCGCGGAGGCTCCCTCAGTTCAGTATGGCAACCATCGGATTTTAGTGCTGAGGAATATTGTCAAATACCATGTGCCACTCCTCCTCTTGGCTCAATATGAATTTTGAGAACATTTAATTCCTTGGCTGTGACGGATCTTGGTTATTTGGTGTTCCGAAGTAACCGAACACGCGAAGAGCTCCCCCCCGTGGTCCTCTGGAATGGATTTTTATTCCGTCGTTCTGCTCAGAGCTGTAAGTTTTCGTTTTCTTCTCCCTATCGAGCTCGTAAGGGCTTTTCACACCTGTTCTCCGGTAGCTAAAAAAAATACTGTTGTTTGCTCCTCAACCTACCACCTTGCATTCCGAAAGGAAGCCAAGCGAGAAAAAAGTGAAATACAAGTAGAAAATTGCGTTAAACCAATCCCTCCTAGCAGAACGAAAAGATGTATGTGATTTGACACATTTTTCTTACATGTTGACGTATAAGAAGAAAAAAAAAGAAGAAAAGAAGGGAAAAGGACACAAAAAGAAGGAAGCAATATCCTTTTCTTTTGCTCTCTCAAGCCCACAGACTTCAAGGGCTCAACAAAACCACGAGCTTGAGGTGGTTTGAAGGGAACGCGAGGTATAGCATATATTTGTCGACTGTTGGTATGAACATGGGAATATTCAAGTTCCGCTTCTGTAACCTCCAGATATTCGCAGGTTGAGCCCCTCGAGGTAAGAAGAGATAGAAGCTCGCGTTTCGGCTCGCAAAGCTCATCTTCCTTCAGAACTCAATAATCCGCAACTCCTCCCATCGCAAACACATTGTACGGAAAATTACACGAACCTTGTGTATTGAAAGGTGAAATTGTTCAAACCTGGTTCGGTTTGTTAGGGAACGGTTTGTAGCCCACGTTTCAATTATTAAGTCGCTTCCGAGCGTACTGCGGGCACCACAACTGTTTACCACTTTTTGATAGTAAACGATGTCGACGGTACGACTCACATTTCGTATTTGATCTATATGAGGTCAATCCAAAATTTCTCTGACCGTTTATTCCGCCAAGTTTACAACTTACAACTGATATAACCGATTGGTGAAGAGCCATTACACGGTTTTAAGATTTTCATTAATTTTATAAACCTCCACATGACAATCTACATCTTTTAGTTTTATTAGTCTTATACAGTTAAGTTACTCGTTTTATGTAAATGGAACTGTTGGTCAAAGGCATGTAACCGTAAGAAAGAGCAGGCAAAAAAACAGACAAAACAAGTTCGTTGAAGTCAAGAGGCCACAAACGGTTGTTGACAATAAAAAAGTTGAAAGTATTAATATTTTTTTCGTAAGTCGGGATACATTGTATCTTCCCGAAGAATTCGTTATCATTCAGCACACTCCCTTTTCTAGTCGACATCCAAGTTCTATTATTAACTCAACTGCTACACTGCGCCATCGTGCTAATTATGTTCAGTTTTCGACTCAAGGTTTTTGCTACGTACTTACGTCAGCTCTCTCCTATTTTATTCTTGACTAAAAATTAGGTCCCAAGCGGTAAATAAGCTATCGGCTTCACCACGCTTCTCTTTGAGCATAACGAAAAATTCTCGCGATCAAGAACTAGAACTGAGCAAACTAAAGTTCAAAACGGCCACTCTTGAACTCTTGACCTGAGTTCTGTCATTTCTCTTGACAGAAAATCGATGAGCTACATTTCGACATTTTACTTTGAGTAAGTTTTCGGCCATCTTTCACAGAAAAGCGAGAGCATCGTAATTCACGTCTGATAAAAACTGTTGAGTGAACAAAATAAAATTGTAGGTTCCGTGTATCAACGTCGTGGTTGGGTGGGGAAAATGGAATGTTCCCGCATGTATATTTTCAAACGAAATATTTCTGACTGACTTCACGGTGAGTAGATTAAGTATTTGTTAGAATACCCCTCTCAAACACAGTGGGTACTCTCTTGCTGAGTTCTAAACAAGAAACGGCACCACGGGTCCCGTGGTTGTCCATTACATGCTAATTAACGTAAATTTCAGATCCTCAACTACATTAGGACCTCCTCTGAAGAAGCGAAGCGCGGCTAATCGATGGTGCCAATCGAGCTGTGACTTTCTCGTCGGTTTCTGAGGGCACAACGTAATTTGGAGGGATAGTTCTAAACGTTCGAAACCAGCAGACGCGAGCCAATGGCTGATTCAACTTTAGCGGCCGGTGCCAAAAAACTACCAAACGATAATGTTACGGGCACGATCGGATTGAGCTTTGACTCGGAACACCGGAGCCTCTTTTATCGGGCAGAGCCGCTTGAAAGCAGCTCCGATTAAATCTGAAGAGGAAGACTGACTGACTGAAGAATTTATTTAACAACCTGGGAAACAATAGGGCTTTAAGGCCCTCTCTTCCCTGTTCCCAGGAATTAATTATGTAACAATCACTGTTTCTAGTTGTCATTACAACGTGAATAAAATAAAAAATTATCTTCTAACATTCTGACAAACCTTCTGTTGCACTTCGACGTCCACTACACTTTTCGCACTTACACTTGACAATTACGTAAATACCTCTCATTGTTTGGTTTCCTCGTATTTTTTTCATTCTATTCCTAAAACTATTTACACTTAAATTAAAATCAAATATATCTCTGTGTTCGTTATATACATGGGTTGCTCGAATCCTAAAAGATCTACTATACAGTACGGTCCTGTGCTTTGGAACCTGCATGAGTTCGCCCCACGTACCATGCGTGTGACCTTCACCCAGCATCATAAACCTTTCACGGAGGTATCTAGGGTTTCCGTGCTTAAGGATCCTAAACAACATGGTCGCAGAGGCGAGCGCGACTATTTCCCTCACCTTCAACCAGCCCAACCTCAGAAAGTATGGCGTTACATGCTGATCCGTTTTGAGGCGATAAACGAAACGTACTGCCGAATTCAGTGATTTCTGCATATTATCGCACTGCTCGCTGTTCATGTCGCAGAAAGCTAGTATGGCGTAATCAAAGTTATGCAGTACCAAGCTTTCGACAAGCCTCCGTCTTACACTTAACGGCATACCTATTGCTGACCTGCGAAGCTGGTATATTGAACCATACACACGTTTGCATAAGAGCGTGACGTGTGGCAACCATGACAGCGTGCGTGATACATTTATCCCCAGGTTTTTTATGTTGGTCACGTATTCTAGTGGTTCACTATTAATGCACACTTCTGGTATCCACATCGCATCACACTGTGTCACTAGCTTAGTGGTCCCCAGGATCATGGCTGTAGATTTGGCAGCATTTATCGTCATTCCATGACTGTCGCACCGTGATACCACGCGTACCAACTCTTCATTTATTGTCTTGACTCCTTCTGACAGGTGAGACAATGGTACGCTTGTATAAAGCTGTAGGTCATCCGCGTACACCATACACTCGCACTGCGTAAAGAGACGAGGCAGCTGGTCTGAAAAAACGGTGAATAGCCCAGCTGACAATACGGAACCCTGGGGTACCCCCTCCTCCAAAACACAGCTTTTTGATAGGATACCGTTTGGTGACCTTGTGTTCAGAGTCCTTAAACTCAGATATGAGCCAAACCATTGCTGCATTTTGCCTGAAACTTCTATTGACTCTAGTATTGCCAGCAGGAGTGTGTGCTGCACTCGATCGACGGCTTGGGAAAACTCGATCATCACCACATTGCCGCGATCGGGAGTTTAGGAAAATCGGGTCCTAGGCGCGCAAAGAGGCAATCAGCCTATTCCTCTTCCGTACTCCTGCGGCACCATTTCACTCCTCTATCTGTAACTGTGGGCTTTGACTATTTCTTGGAAGGAACCGAATATACTATACTTGGTTATAGGAAGTAAGGAATTATTATAGTGGAACGCCCGAAATTTATCCTATAACAATATACTAATTGCAGGATTATCATACCTTCAAATTAAACTAAGGAGTACTTTATGATTCCTTCCAACGGCATCGTCCAGTTAATGAAGTACTTCTACAGAATTAAGGATGTGTCTGAATTGTGGCTAGTGGTTCCCAAGCCTCGCGTATTGATTTGCATGATGGACCCTCAAGCTCACTGAGGAGTGAAGAAAAGCTATCGCCAGTGGCTCCAGCCATTTTGCGAGAACGCTATCCATTGTGTATTGGGTGTTAGAAGCAAGAGCTACTTCACTTTGCTATAACTCCAACCCCTCGTAAAAACCGTCCATTTTTCTCTCCTCTTTCACCACTCGTTAAATTAAAAAGCGTCCAAGGCAAAAATAGATATTGCTCCTGAATCACCCATAAAAGGAGTGCAGACAAGAGCTTAACGAGCAAGCAATAATGCTGGTGGGATATCCTTCCCAACCTAACAAGCAAAACAGTTATTCCCGCGTTTACGACTGCGACTAGAAATTTCGTATTCAAGGCGCCCAATTCACAGCTACTCAAATGGATTAAAGGAGTCGTTGCGTTACTGATAGAAATGGAGCACTTAGGATTAGAGAGAAAACGGCAGCAACTACAAACCAACGGCAAGAAAATCAGTTCTCTGATTTAGGAGGAGGTAGCATACTCACATAAATTTGAATTCACTAATCTTTCGACCAGGATAGACTTGAATGAATCTCGGATTCGGGTTTTAGTTGAACACGAACTTGTAATTTGAAGAGTTGGTATATAACAAGATTTGAAGATTTAGATGTACGAAGAAGAGGTCACTAGAAGAGTTTATGATTGAGTGTATAAGAACAAACAAGGGGGGTTCTGAAGGCGTGAAACTGGTTGTACGGGGAAGGCAGGAGAAATCCGAATTAGATGTCGATGAGAGGTGAAACAAGTGTCCATTGGAAGAATTGGGAGACGACCAACTTTCGCAAGCCTTCGTATGAGAATGAGTTTGGGAGGAGCTGTCTGTAATGGAGAGGAATCTGAAAGTGAGGAGTGGGAACGGAATGATGGAAAAGCCAGTTCAGGGGAAATCTTTTGCCGTTGGAAATAACCATGGAGGTGGAATTTCCGCAGGTAACGAAGGGGGTTTCGGAGAAACGATGACTTTGCCGGTAGGGCATGTGCGGGCATTCCGAGGTCAAAAACCCATACTGATTCGGCGTTTTGCGACGAACAACTGATATTGACAAAACCCGTTGCTTTACCTACAACATGCAACACTAGAAGAGGAACAGGCCCGGCTCAAGTTACCTAGTTCAGGAGCGTTACATCCAGATGTTCGCGTTCCTTAAGCAGATTTTCTGGAACGAAAGGCGTGAGAAACATACGCAGAGCATGGAGAGCGCAACCGGGATGCAAGCGCCAGAACAAGACTTCGATGAAAGGCTGATTGGAGAAGCCCACATTGCTGCAGTTTCACAACAACTTGTCTTCCCACCGCAAGAACGATCATAATAAATGTTTAGGGTGTCGCAGAAGGAGAAGTATAACTTATCAACCTTCTTAACAACTGCGAAACTCCCGCAATGTGCTGTCACCGAATACTCCATGCTAAAAAAGAGATTCCTCGAAGTGTGAAGAGATCGAAGACGGGAAACGTGGACAGTTCTTATTATGAGTTATTGAGTAACTGTTAAGTTAGAAAAAATGAGGAAACCGAACAATCCAGTTGGAGACGATCGTCGCACTCAACCATGGAGTCCAGTACAACGGGAGTGTTTTCAGAGCAAATTAAACAACGAACTTCAGGTCTCACACTCACAAGTTTATATAATACACCTATCACTAGTCTGTGCCGTGATAGGTAAGAGGACGCCGAAGACAACGCCAAAAGTTTGATTAAACTTGGATGAACGTTCGATCGACAAACAGTTTTATAATTAGATCGCCTAAGTAGACCACGTTAGTCCCGTTCGTATACCTAACTGATGCTAAAGAAGAAAACGGAATAATCAACGACCTATTTGTTCTCTAGACACCTCCGTAACTAAATGAGTTATATCTCTATTTGAAATCATGATTCTGCCTTTAAAAAAGAGGAATATTTCCTTTGGAGGTCGAAGAAGAAAAACACGCCTTAGAAACGCAAGGGGTCTCTTCCGCTCAATCGGCGCCTTCCATTGTGACGTGGTTAACCCGTAATTCTATCCATTTTTTCTCAATGGGAGTTTTCCTAAACGTATTTGCTTGCTGTACCTATTCAATTCTACGGAGAGAAATGGACGGTATGGCGTATTTTGAAACCTGCTCAAAATGAACTGCCAGACAAAAAGTTGTGCCAAACGTGATTCAGGGCAGAATGTAGACAGTTCCAGTCTGAGTTTGGCTGCAACTTGAACAGCATGAGTGAAGGAAATGAGTGATGTGGAGGGGGGGGGGGTGTCAAGGCAACGGGAAAGGAGTAAATCCTTGGGCCCTAAGATCCCAACCTCAAAGGAGCTCACTAAGAACTCCACAACAGCTCAGAAAATTTCAATTCAGGCTCTTTATAATCTGTTTGAGCTGGTCAATGGAACACCCGTAGAATGGTTTTCAAAAAAAATCAAGGCTCAGTATTGTAGTTTTGTGCTGCGTTGCACCTACAGCTCATGCAAATGTATTCACTCTCTTCGTATCAGATTGGCAGCTATTGAATCGGTCCTTTAGTCAAGCTAGTTGAGTGTAAAGCTATCGGCAATGCGATCTCCTGGTTATTGTTCCCCTCGCTACAAACCTGTACTGGCGCATCATACGGCGTAGAGAGAACGGAAAACGGGGTTTCTACTTAATCTGCAAGGCTCATAGCAGGGCCCACAGTCTGTAATTTTTGAAGATAGCACGAATAGCGGATATGTTGATTAACAGGAGTTCACTTATTGACCCCCCCGTCGACCGCCTTAATTCTGTTGGGGAATTCGGGATGTGTTGACTTAAGGCAAACGTTATGCAAAAAGCCCGACAAACGGGTTTGTTATGACTTGATTACTCGAACCTAAGGACTGCACAACATAAAACACGGCTCACGTGAAGCTCGATCTGACTAGAAATTTCGAACACATGAAGGTAGATCATACGATCCTATGAATAATTTAAAATGCTGCAATAGAAATGAGCATTTTTCTTATAAGAGTTCCAGGTGTTCTGTCGCATTCCTACAGCGCCCGGTCGAGTAGATCAATTTCCTTCAAGTCGGTTTGGTCGCTATTGACTTAGTTCTCTAGTTGAGGTGATTGAGCGTTACGCTATTGTCAATGTGAACTCCCGGTTATTGATGGCCTGGCCGGGTTTTGTGCCAAAGAACAAAGCGATTGGGTAACATTTACGTCAAACTCACCCAACGTGTTTCGCGAAAACCGATGAGAAGGAATAAGTGCAGCCCCGCGAGAGATGAGTCGATAAATTTTTGCTCCCTAAGAACAGCTCATCTTAGGAGTGGCGGTGAATAATGTTCCGTCACTTCGTGGTAGAAGCATTTCCCATTAGGAAACTTTGTATTGGATCTGTCACAAGCCACCTGAAAGCCACCCGGTGGCAGGAGATCCTCCCTGGGAAGAAGATTTTCCATCGTATTACGGCCCTCGCCGTTTTTTTCTTCCCCGTATTTTTTCGTCCTCTAAAAACCTTTTCGATTGGGTTCATCTACACGGTGAGAGATATTGGAGTTCCGCGCTTGTCTCGGTAGCAAATCCTCTTTCTAGAGTGGAATTGGATGTGAAAGCTGCGACGACAGCCGGCATTATACCTTTACGTTTCAGAGAAGAATCTATTGACAGCCAAAAACTGAGGATACGTCAACGGTTTATAAGTTTGCGGAAATGGTAGGCGCCAACCTCTGTCAAGTACGATGAGGTCATCTTCCATCCATCGTCGAGATGAAGATTAGTTCAAACGGGTCTAGCTGAGAGCGGACACCTAAGTCACGAATAAGTAAGTCCGGGGCGAGTGTGGGTCAATTTACTTGCTGGCACTCCTGAGAGGTAGAGTATATAATTCCATGGTGCTATGGCACGTACCAACACATCACCATCCATCAAACAATTCTATAGATTCCAAAGAAATATCTGGTGAATCACAATTTTCCTCAACCACTGTAAATTCAGTTATACGCCCTATTTACCCTTCTTCAACGCATTTCTACAAAGCGCCTATTGGTAACAAAACTAATTATCCTAAAGTAATAATTTTAATGTTCGGAAAATCTCGTTTATTGGTACATTTTGGTTCGTTTCCTTGCACGAAGGACGGTTACAGAAATACAGAAAAAGAAGTGGATGAGCAAAGAGAGATTCACGAGTGATTCCTGAATAACTATCAACTGAGAGGCTGATGTGACACGCGGTTTAAGTCAGCGGATAGTCTAACTGGTGTTAGCCGTAACATGAGATGAGAAAGAGGACAAACTAATCCATCAATCCGCGTTAAAACGAGGAGTTATAAGTGCATTAAAGGGAGGGTGGGGGTTAAAGGACACCCCACTGAACGGTTGAAAAAGCTCGAAAGTGGGAAAGTCGGTTCTGGAAATACTAACCCTCCTGTTCGGCCGTGAATTTAGCGCTGGAATGAAGAAGTTTATTGGTTTCGATGGTTGTTAGTCAAACAACTTACAACCCAGTGGTCAGCGCTGCTCTACCTCGGGAAACCCGTTTGTGTTGAGGATCTTCTTCGTATCGATATCAGCCCCCCCCACCCACCCACCCACAAACAGATAACTTGAGAATTTTATCAAACTCATTCAAATCTTTTTCCCAAAAAGTTAACCTTATAACTTCACATCCCTGTATCACGGTTCCCCATATTTTCACGGAGACAGTTATGGAAAATTAAAGTTAGGTATTGAGTTATAGAAGATATGCTGTAAGTCTACTCAAAGCCGTTACTGCTGAATAAAAAGTACAAAACCACTCGTTGTTAGTGGCATTTGGTCCCCAACTTACTTCTTAAATGAATTAAGAGGAACTGGTCATAAAGTTATTTCGCTCTTCCAAAAAATAACGAACAAAACAACAAAAATAAGAGTTCATTTCTTCTCTCGCAAATCGTACATACACAGGACTGTTTCACCTCCTAGAGGTAATCATTTCGCAATTTCGTAATCATAACTCGCGCAAGATCCGGGCCCCAATGTAGCGTGAGGAAATTTGCCAGTCGTTATTTTTTACCAACTTAATCAAACGTGTGTAAATGTTTGCGCCTAAGTTCCGGATTTCAAGCTCAACTGTCTTTTAAGAGAAGCAGTTCTAAATAAAGGGCTTCATGTTCTGATAACAAAAAACAACTCAACGACTTCAATCTGAAGAAAAAGACAACCGAAAGAAATAACAAACAAATCCGTGTCCCTAATCTCTTTCAGCTAATTTCGAATATCTTGAAACTCAAAACTCTCTTGACGGGACCCAAGTTTCTTCAAACTCACTCACCCCCTAAAATTCAACGTTCTCTCTTAATTGACAAGGCGGCCGAGAGTTCGACAACTTTTGTGGTTAAACCCCTCCTTCGTCCGAAACATTCTGATTTTTTCGAGACATATTTCATTTTTATAGAGCTGGAACGTAATTAAAAAAGTTTTTTCTCGAAGTTTAGGGTTGCACTTTTTCATTCCCTCACATCTAATGCTTATTCCGCCGTGTAGTTCCGCGAGACCATTATTTAGGTCACTCGCAGTCTTGGAAAGTGGTGTAAGGGCCTATGAATTATTATCGGCTCTCAAAACTCATTTTAGTTTTTTAACTAACGGCTTGAGAATTCTGAAGTAGAAAACCGTCAAATCATTGCTACTTAATAGTCCGCAAGGAATATTATTTTTTACTATGCAATTTGGGCTTTATGTCAAGTTTGCCTTCGGGGCGTACGTAGTATAGTAAGTAACCTTTGAGCGACTGCAACATCTGTTCAGTGTAATGCTGTTCTTTGCACGATCCAACTTAGATATAATCGACAAAGTATATAACCTAAACAGAGCGATTAATTTTCTATCAAATTCTTCAAATTTAGTAGTTAAATGGATGCGGATTTTGTGGGGCTGGTGCTATTCATGCCACGATCTTCATTTAAAAAACGAATTACAGGTAATTAATGGGCGAGCCAACACGATTTTTTCTGGCAAGGCGTGTTCACAGTTCTGGAATGGTGGAGGAAACCCTGTGAAAAACGTTCCGAAATTTTTGAGGCTTGCTCCTGATTATATGATGACCATTAGTAAACTTCTATCGTATGAGTAGCTTATTATTCCACCATACTTTTGGTTTATGATTCATTCTGAATCATGGACCCATGTTTTCGGTAGGTAAGATTTTTAACACCCCCCCCCCTCTCTCTCAAAATTGAACACTTGAAGTTTCAAAGCATCTGGATTCCGTATCTTCAATGTCCACCTACCATTCAGGCCATATTATGCTCCATTCTATTTGGTATCCAGTTGTGCCTGCCTATGGATGTACGGTTATTATGGGCAGAACATGGATTGAAAAATAAGAGAAAAAACTACGCTTTGGCAGTTTCATTTTAGTTCCGTCGTTTCTTAGTATTTCATATCCCAGTAGGCATTTCGAGTCGAATCGGATGTCTCAGAGGCATAGGACTGCGTCTAGATGGAAAACGTTGAAATCGCTGGAAATATTGTAAGATAAATAAACTATTAATATAATAAACTTTAAGGAACTCGCAGAATAATATACCGAAAGCTATCATTTCTTGAACTACCACCCGTCTCACTACAATCCCGTCAATTCGACTAGTTGCGTCGTGCCAAATGCCTAGCGTCGCCTAGAAAATGTCAATTTTCGTGTTTCCTTTTTAATCAGCTAACGTTACGTGTCGTTTACTAGTACTGCAGTAAAAACTATTTTCGTCGAGAAGCTTTCTGCTGCTCTTCTCATATTCCCCCAAAACACAATTTCACAGTATCCATGCGTCATTTAGAACTGTCCGTACGAAAAATGTAATCCAACTCTGGATAACTATTCTGAGAACAGAAACAGAAACAACAGCCCAACACACCGACAAAGTATCTTAAAAGGTACACAGTGGAGCATCGAAAAGCTAATTTGCTGTTTAATATTGTTTTAACGGACATAATTGCTTTATTTGTTGTATATGTGCAATTTACATTTTTTAAAATCATCTAAAAGGATTCAAATCATTTAGAAGGTACACGTATTTTATATTATTTCCAGGATATATGTGCCATTCTTCCTTTACTTTGATTAGGTCTGAACGAACAACTATGTGGGAAACGTGGGGTGACGGTGACGATTATTGAAGAAGGAATTTGAGTTGGTGTTTCTACAAATAAATTTGTTGTAAAACACATTTTACTTTCCAGGCTTGAAAATGTTAAAGAAACGTTGTTTAAATCACAGAGCACAAATCTACATTACCATCAGTACTCATTGACTTTGGATTGGCTTATTTGAGTGAAGTTTTTGAAATCACTAACACAAACGGCGGGTACAGCTTTCGCACAAGTACGCAACCACGAGGGACATTTTATGTCTTTTTCTTTAAACACCCGCTAAACATCACCACCTGAGCTTCTGAGAGGCCCCGAAGGTGTACCTCCTTGCGAGAGCGATTTTGTTGCTCAAACGGTGGAGTGTCGTAGCGTTTCACGTTGAGGCTGGCGGGCGCGAAACAAACCTTTACACAAACGGTGGGTACAGCTTTCGTACAAGAACGCAAACACCAGGGACATTTTATGTATTTAATTTTTGTTTTTATGCAATGATAACTACGTTTGATTGTGCTCGTTGATGGTTTCGATATAATGGCCGGGTCAATTGCAATTGAAATCATCACTTACTCACTGAGGTTATTAAAACGTGTGATGTTACCAAGCGTTACATTTTGTGACAGACGTTATCAAGCGTTACACTTCAACCATTCGATATTTCGTGACGCTTCTCCGTTACATCTCTCGAGTTTATGTAGCAAAGTAAAGACATAAAATGTCAAAACGTTAGAGCCCTTGTTGAGAAACAAAAGTTGGTGTTTTGATCACTACGATAACTGTGGTAACGAGTTGTTTCCCCCTTGTCTGGTTCTTGTGCAGACGAAACATTAAGTTTTTAGCCAATTTGGTTGAGCTATTTTCTCTCAATCGAATTAATAAAGATGCATAGACCATTTTGTTCAAATTGTGTTTTTCGGACTCGAAACCATTAAAACGTGAAGATTAGAGGAAAACTAAAAAAAAAAACGCTGTAAACTATTACACGACGATTTATTATTACCTTGCACATCTAGGCGCAGTCTCACGCCTTCAAGACCCACCCCAATGGATTCAGCATCAAAAAATACAACATTGACATTTTTCAGGAAGGGCGAGGCAATTGGACTTACGGGTGGTTGAAGTGAAACGGGAGGCAGGATAGCTTCCGCTAAATTATTCCTCGAGTTCCTTCAAGTAGTAGAATTTCACTCACTTTATTTACGGTGATTTGACAGTTTTCCCTTTTGACGCGGTCCGATACCTTTCAAACTCGTCCTATTCGACTCAGCCTTGAAAAATATATTTTTTTAAAACAATGCTAAACTCGACCTAATTGCAATTGTACTGCTAAAATATTGGGTTCTTCGGGTGTTTACTTTTACCGCAAAATGGCGCTGTCGATTTGAGTCTTCGTTCTCATCGAATGAAATTTTATTTTCTCGACTTAAATTCTTCACGGCGTGCTGAACCTAATCTTTGAGAATGAGTTTTTCACGAAATGAAAATTCAATTTTGACTTTTCAAGAACACTCTAGGAAATATATTAAAAAGAAGGAGAAAGGAAAATGAAATGTCAAGACATTTGAGAGCAATCGAGTTTGTAACAAGCCCTTGACATAGAGCGTTGAATTACACGTCAGGATGGGCATTGAAGAACTCGGACTCGACTTCTTGGATATATTTTCTCAAGCGGAAGAAAAGGATAAAATCCACGGAACACTGCAATTGTTGCTCATTGTTGCGTGTGATTCGGCCGTAAGAGCGTAAGATTGGGGAAAGAAGTCTATAACACGGGTCAGTGAATGAAGTGAGTCACTGAAGCGTGAGCAGATCCTTACTAAATTCCTGAGATGAAGCAAGGTACATTAATTATGTTTTTTTACTCTAATTGAAACTTCTAGTAATCGCCTTGGAAACCGTTCCTTATTCCGTGGAGCTGATACCGCAACTGCCTGACAGTGTCATCTTCACGACAATCTGCGTGTTTTTTTTTCCATCGCGTTCACAGGCACACGTGAACACACAGATTATTTTCTCAAATGGCGTTTTTGGGACTCGAAGCCCGAAGATACGAGAAAAAAAAATTACATAACTTTTATACTTACTACGCAGGGCTAAGAAAAGTAAAAATCGTGTTGAGAATCCCATACGTTACCTACACTCTAGTTTCTCCGCATAAGCCTTTGCAAAGTAGGTTCCAATAAATACCTGTACGTTGAGCATAAACGGTTTCTACTCTGAACGTTCACAGGAAAAGTGAAAAACAGATTGGGTTCACAGTGTCCCTGAATGTTTCTCGAGCGAGGAAAGTTGTGTTGTGCGTCGTACCAGATATATTTTTATTTTCTCATTCCAAACCTCCAATATTTTTTCATCATTTTATTCATTCGAAGTCGTTTGAGGTACACGAAATGTTCTCCAGTGACTCAATAATTAAAATATCTGGTGCGTAGCAACACACAACTTTCCGCCACCCCTTTAAGTTCGAACACCACCTACATAGGCGGGCGCTATATCTTCGTTCAACGCATTTTTACAGGAGCATTTATAGAGAACAAAATGTAGGGACTAGTTAGCTGAGAGTACTCCGAAAGTTTGATCGAAATCGTTAGAGCCGTTTATGAGAAAATCGGAATACCGATAAATTAATATTCGACAAATCTCCTTTTCTGAGTTAACTTGGCTTATATCTCCGTTCAACATATATATACAGAAATAATTATAGGAAACGAAATGTGGGTATGGGTAACAAAAAGACACTCCATTAGGATTTATCACATCTGGTGAAAAAGTTACCCTGGAATTTACGGAAATGTTAGAAAAAACGTTATTTTTGACACATTTTGATTTTTATCTCTGTTCAATGGACCATCACAGGAACATTTATTGATAAGGATATGTAGGTAATAACTATTTGAAAACATCCTGTGAGTTTGGTGAAAATCGCTGAAGCCGTTTTGCCAAAACGCGTAAAAAACCTATTTTTGCTTCAGGGGCCTCCGTTCACCGTATTTTCATGGAGATATGTATAGAGAAGAAAAGTTAGGTATTGATTAGGAGAAGATAATTTGAAAGTTAATTCAAAATCGTTAGAGCCGTTTTCGAGAAAAATGCGAAAAACCCTAGTTTTTGGTACATTTTCGTCCCCCACCCACCCCCCCCTTCCCATCGATCGAAATCGTCCATAACCTTATTTTGGTGTCTACAAAAAATAACGAACAAAACAAAAAAAGAACCAGCTCAATCGGATCAGCCGTTCTCCCGCAAATCGAACTACAGACATACACGCACACGGACCACGCGCCGAAATTAGGTTTTTTAGACTCAGTAGGGTCTGAAACGTAAAGATCTGAAGAAAACCCAAATTTTTTTTTTTTTGGGCCGATTACTATACTTTCCTTCCCTTCGGGTAGCGGAAAGTAAAAAAGCGTGCGTTAAATTTAGATCGATTCGAGTAAATTAACTGTTATTAATTTACAACTAACTCGCTTTCCCGTTTTACTCGCCCGCTCACATTTCCATACTTAATTGACAAGCATCGATCATTCTGTTGGAACGAAACCTCAGGATGGTACCTTTAACCAACGGCATTAAGAATGCAATTAAACTAGGCGAAGAGCTCGGCAAGTTGGAAATGGATTTTCCGTTGGCAGGTTGTTAGCAAGACGTAATTCGCGATATTTGAATAATTGTTAGGATCGAGGAAGAGCAGACTGAGCCAAAGCATTGCGTCTTTTACAGAGGTCAGCACGTGGAGCGGGCATCAGCCATTATGGATTTGGGGGCGACGATGGTTGTTTGTTTGATGTACTGTGACCACATCGACGAAATTTGTTCAAGGGCGATGAGAGCACTAGAATTTTTGAATCACCAAACGAAGGACTTTACGAACGTTGACACTTTTGAGGACTGCACTATGCGATCTTAAGTTTCATTCTTCGTTATGGCAGAGGAGTGGGTAGAACTCATCCAACTCAAGTTCTTGCGACCATCACTAGACACAAATATCCAGCAATTGCCAGTGAGCGTACTGACGAGGATGATGGAGACCAAATATGCACATGAGACGAAGAGACACAAAATGGTTTACTAGGGTCAACCGCTAATCACGTCAAGTACCCTATGAATCGTGAACAGAATTTGAACTAGGGCCTGTTAGCAAAACCAACAGGTGGTCTATATTTAGCATATATCACGACTGCGTACGTTGAGTCGGGGATTTAACAGAGAAAGGGGTATTAGTGCTATCAGCGTTCGATAGAACGAAGAATATCCCTGACCCTTCCTGAAATACGTACTCACCGTCCGCTCAATCGTTAGTCTATGAAGGTGAGGTTAAGATAAGACCGTGGGAGTTCTCTTTTACAACAGCTTTGCAGTTGGAAGTTCCACCACCAAGTGCCATGTAATCCGTAGACAAAAAGTGTAGTTTTTTTAAAACCTTTACATATCAAAGGGTTCACCATGTGACACCGAATTTTTTTTAGTAAAAATACCTTTAACGGTGATATTCCTTTTTACGGGCAGTTAGAGTTGGCAAGTAAGTGCCATAATATTTGCATTCGCGGGAAAATTACGAGAGTAGCACAATTGCGATCAAGTTTTTACTACATTTGAGTGCAATTTCTTCATTATAAAATTCGCACATACATCAGCGTACAACAAAAAAAAAAAATCTGGTGCAGCGCGTCACACATTTTTCAGTCGAAAAACCTAGGTTTTGCGCGCCCACACCGGTACGGTTTTCATCTGTCGGAAAAATTCAGTGCAGATGCGCTGCGACCTCGTCCACATAAGACCAAAAACAGCCCTCCTTGCCAGAATCTGCAAGTGAGTTATCTCATAACTTTTTACTCTAAAAGCCTGCTCAGGAAGCCTCATAATATCACTCCCCAAAAGGAACGAGGAGCTAGAGGCTGCTAGATATGTCCAATTACCCCTACATAAACACTACGGCTCTCGTTTCTTAATAGCCACATCTCGTTTATGCGTGTATATCCTTATATTTGGGACTGCAGAGGATTTATCGTTCACGAGAGTTCTCAAAATAACTTTACGTACAATCTCAGAACTCCAATACCCCTGCTATTGACAGACCGTGAGTCCTTGAGAGAGGACAATAAAGCTGAATAGCGAGTAAGAAAATATTCATGAACTAGGAAACTTCGTAGGTTGTTCGGAATTCTAAAAAAGGTCGGGGTCGCTTCCCTTAAATGACTTATCAGCGGCAAATTTCTGCTATTGACCGAGTATTGACATCCGTATTGCAAGTGGGGACAACTGTATTGATCCCACCGTTCTCTCGAAGGAAATTCGTTAACGATTTTCCCAAGTCGTTGGACGCAAACTAGAGCGAACAATTACTCTTCACGTATCGCATTGTACGAGTATGTCCATCCATCGAGTAGAAACTGCTTTTTAATTGCCAGCGGCTCATATATTAATGAAATCACGCCGCATGGCCCGTTAGAACGCGCTCTCTCTCTGTTACCGTTGCATTTTCACCTACTAGCAATGATAATCCAGCTTCGGTTTTTCAAATTGTGAAGCCAGAGAGTATTGTAGCAAGGGAATTCTGTAAGTGCAGAGAGTATTTCAACGAACCAACTGCCACTGACGTAACGGGCCCACGATTTGGTAACTTTCATTTTTCGCCTTACGAAGTTGGTCAAACTTAAAAAAAATTTTTTTTTTCTTCACATCTAAAAAACACAATTTTAGAAGATGGCCTATGTGTGTGTGTTTGTGAGCAAGATTGAGAGAACACGGCTACATCAAATTAGCTTAAAATGTATATTTCGCCTGCATATCACGCTGGAACGCCAAAATCAGTTAGTAAGCAAACAAAATACGTTTTTCTCAAAAACTGCTGTAACCATTTTGATATAACACAGCTTTGTGGGCAGCTCCAAATAACAAGCGATAACACCATTGTAGTGAACTTAGCCTTAAGATAATCATTGTAATCAACTTAGCTTAAGTACACAACCAACAAATAATATGTTTTTATAATATTTTATATCAAACTATGGAAAATTCGTTGGAAATAAACCACTGACTGAAGGTCATCCACCTGGGATTCCCCAGCGCACGAAGAAGGGGGTACCACGACCTGTATAAATATCGAAAGGGCCTCTAGCCACTTCAGGCAGTCCCATTCCGACCTCCTGTCAGTGACTACTCTCAAAAAACCTCTTTTCATTTTTAAACCTAGAAAAGAAAACGACTCTTTGCTTATCGAGTGTAGCTGTTACTCTACCCTGTAGAGTGTACTTGTATCTTCAACAAACTGGCGTAGCTGTTACTTCCCTTCAGGAAGTGTACTTGCTGCCGGTAAAATTGTAGTGCAGCTGTTGATTCCCCTTCAGGGGTTCGTACTTGCTCCTACATTAAATTGGTGCAGCTGTTGACTCTCTTCAAGGACCGTACTTGCTCCCAATTTTTGTATGGATGAGCTGTTGACCCTCCTTCAGAGGATCGTACTTGCTCCCATATTCTTGGGAAATTAGTGTAGCTGTTGATTTTATCATACTTGCTCCCATTTTCCTGTGGCGTAGCTGTTACCTCCTTCAGAGGTGTACTTGCTCCCATGCGAGGTGTAGCTGTTCCTCGTAATGAGGGTACTTGCTCTCTCAAACTAGGAACACCTCCTTCAGGGGTGGACAAGGTGGAGTCACATTTTACAAAAACTAAATATGAAAGTCGGACATGCCAAATCCAACCAAAAAATATCTGGTGCGTTGCAACACACAACTTTCCTTAGCTCTACAACAAATCACTTTGTACATGGCTAATTCTATTTAATCAATTCATTTACCACTCAGTTCATTTGAACTTGGTCAAACAACACTTCATGGCAGCAGAAAGCGGTAGCGCTTACAGTTCCGGAATTTATTGTGCTGCTCGTACTCACTGCAGAACCATTACTGAGCAATTGTTGCACAGAGGATTAATGAGGCTGGGCACACGATTGTTTTGAAGATGATAGTAATCATTTTTGCGGAGTTATCGAGTGAAACCGCTAGAACTGGTAGTAAGCGAAACGGCGGTAGTTGAAATTCAAGAATTTCTGGAGTGAGCCCCATGTATCTCATGAGCGTTTTTCAACACTCATCCTATATATATTGGATTGGACTACAATACCAATTTTTTTAAACATTCTAGTAAGATTTTAGCGGAGTTTATAAGGAAGAACTGCGGCAAAAACGCTTTTCGTCGAAAATTTTGATAATTTATTGTGCTGCTCTAGTCATTTTCCCAAGAATGGGAATTTTATGCTATCATTACCTTATCAAGAGCTATCAATATAAAAAATTTAATCAAAATCGTTAGAGCCGTTTTTGAGAAAAAAATTTGGTGTTTTGATCACTATGATAACTATAGTTAACTTTCGGTGGATTTTGCCCATACCCTTATTTTTGCGTCCCATGGTAACCTGAAGGCTAGACATCAAGTTTCAGCTGATTTGGTACGGTGGTTTTCTCTGAAAACCGAGCTACAATAGATTTCGTCGAAAGTTTTGGTAATTTATTGTGCTGCTCTCGTCATTTTCCCACAAATAGGAATTTTATGCTATAATTGCCTTATTGAGAGCTATCAATATAAAAAATTTAATCAAAATCGTTAGAGCCGTTTTTGAGAAAAAATTTGGTGTTTTGATCACTATGATAACTATAGTTAACTTTCGGTGGATTTTGCCCATACCCTTATTTTTGCGTCCCATGGTAACCTGAAGGCTAGACATCAAGTTTCAGCTGATTTGGTACGGTGGTTTTCTCTGAAAACCGAGCTACAATAGATTTCGTCGAAAGTTTTGGTAATTTATTGTGCTGCTCTCGTCATTTTCCCACAAATAGGAATTTTATGCTATAATTGCCTTATTGAGAGCTATCAATATAAAAAATTTAATCAAAATCGTTAGAGCCGTTTTTGAGAAAAAAATTTGGTGTTTTGATCACTATGATAACTATAGTTAACTTTCGGTGGATTTTGCCCATACCCTTATTTTTGCGTCCCATGGTAACCTGAAGGCTAGACATCAAGTTTCAGCTGATTTGGTACGGTGGTTTTCTCTGAAAACCGAGCTACAATAGATTTCGTCGAAAGTTTTGGTAATTTATTGTGCTGCTCTCGTCATTTTCCCACAAATAGGAATTTTATGCTATAATTGCCTTATTGAGAGCTATCAATATAAAAAATTTAATCAAAATCGTTAGAGCCGTTTTTGAGAAAAAAATATTTGGTGTTTTGAACACTATGATAACTACAGTTAACTTCCGGTGGATTTTGTTCAAACCCTTATTTTGGCGTCCCATGGTGACCTGCGGGCGAGATATGAAGTTTGAGCTGATTTGGTACGGTGGTTTTCTCTAAAAATCGTTCACAGACACACAGACCATTTTCCCAAATAGTGTTTTTCGGACTCAGGGGAGTCTGAAACGTGAAGATCTGAAGAAAACTCAAAAAAAAATTTTTCAGCCGATTACGTAACTTCCCTTTCTACTTCGTAGAGCAAGAAAAGTAAAAATTATAAACTTCAAAAAAGTCATAACAAGCATATTATCATTCATGCGAAAATGACGAAAGCAACGAGAGCAAATCGGCTTTAGGTCAGTTGTTGCCTCATAAATCCCGCTCATATTGTGCTTGCAATCTTACAAAAATTGCGTTAGTAGTCCAATAAGTTACCTACAACATGAACGATTGGTAATAGTCATACGATAATTAGGAGCGACCCGTGCTATTCAGAAATCGAAAGTATTATTGGCTCCATGAATAACTTTATTTGTGGTGTTAACCTTATAATTCCAGCTGAGTAAGCATGAACATTCACAACAAAAGAATCTTATTGACAATCCATTAACCCTATTCGAACACACTAAAAATATTTTTAAAATGTTTATTTTCATCGAAGTACGCCGTGAATTGATGTATTTAACCTTACTGCCAAGTTCATTCGGTAAACAATTAACTTTTCACAGACCCTTTCTTCTTTAGGCGACCTTTGCTTTTAATGAGAAACGTTTACTTTCAAGGACATTAAGTTTCTTCGCATAACCTTAGCTTTCATTTAATCGTGTCTGCTTTATTTAGAAAACATTCATGTTGTCAGGCGACCTTCGCTCTCGTTAATACGTCTTTACTTTATTCCTGAAAAAACGACTTCTATTTTGAGTGAGTTCCTCACTGCGCAATATTCAGTGGCAGGTGGTAATCAGTCCGTCCCGAAGCAGTTTGATTAAACGCCGTTCCCAATTAGCGTTGAGGTTTCGTACAAATACAAATTGTTCTTCTTCGCTGTGGGTTTCGTGCGGCGAACAAGACTGAAATTACAGTTTATGGAGGCGGAGCAAAAGTTGAAATGAACTACTCCTTCGCGCTCCTCGTCCCGGTGGAATGAAACAAAAATATTCCAATTACCGTCACATTCCCTCCTATTTGGATAAATAACGTTTTCTGAGTTTGAATGAGATTCTATCGTGACAAGGTTATGAAACGTCCTAATACACATTTTTCGAGTGTAATCACGATTGACAGTAAAAAGCGCTTCTTTCAATAAATTTTCTTACAAAGAAGTTTTTGTATCTTTACTTATCAAATTCGGTTTCATAACACCCGCTAACGAATCCTTGCTCCTGTTGTTTTAAAATCTGTAAATAAGCATGTAGTTCTCCATTTGGGTAGTTAGTCTCTATAGCTCGGCCCTTTCGCAGGTGTGTTCGGCCCTACGGTTTCGAACCCTGTTTTCATTTTTGTCGTGGGGAAGTACGAGAACTGCCCATTCAGCCGGCTTCTCGTCTAGGCAAAGGGATTAGGTTCGGTTAAAGTTCCAAAGCGACAATAGAACCCTTTTTAACTTTCAAAAATATCTTCCCCTCCCCTCGATTTACCACCTTCTCCGCCACACACAGCTCTTCCCAGATACCCTCGTCTCCCAGAGCTCACACAGACATTCCTCTATCTAATCTCAGGCCAGACACAGCTCTCGCTTCTCTCTCCGCTATAGTGTCCTGGGGCAACCAGTTCACGCGTATTCTGAGTCCCCTTGTGTGGTCCTTATATACTCAAACTGACGTAACTCGTATTCATTCAACGTGTAATACGCTGAGTTCCCTTTTATTTCGTTCTTAAACTCCCCCTCCTGTGTGCCCAACAGGTAGGAAGAAGCAGTTCTAAACATATAAAATCTCACGACAGAAGTTTAAGCTTGTGCTTCTTTGCCTGACTGTTTGTGCACATTTTTAATAAGAGAGTAGTTTGCAATGAATCGAAAAGAACGTGATGTAAGTACCACTTCTAATCAAACTCCAGGATTTAGATAACAGGCTTCCTGTTTACATCTTACGTGGTATTTTGGGCTCCCAGTAAGAAGTTCTGAGTAACTTTGATATTATCAGTATGTCTGTTGGTTGTGTTTCCTCTTACCCAGTTCCCTGTTCGTTCAGGTACACTAAAACGCTGCAAGTTGTTACACGAGCTATTATTGCATAGTATCAATGGAACCTATCCTATTCAACCCAACTCAATAATCAAGAATATTACATACCTATATACTGTAGAGTGCGGGCCGATCTTTTTTTTCCAATTTTAACAACTGAAAACTCTTTCTCAAGGAAGGGGGGAGACAACCAACCAGGGACAATTAAAAAAAAAAAAGGAACCTGATCCGTGAATGAGGGCGTTTCACGTCACAAATGGGCTCAATGGGATAAATCAAAATGTATATTTAAAAAAAATAAAATAAAAACGGAGCGAGATGATTATGTGAATTATGCTCAATATTTTCTCTTTGCAGCTAAATTTCCTTTTCCCAGTCCTTTTTCCATCAACTGTTCCTCCGAAGCGACCACGGGCGACGACTGCGGCTTCCCGCGCTTTTCGCCACGTCCAAAATTGTGCCTCCATAGTACATAGGCTATACCTACAATCCGGGAAACGACCATGTTTGTAGAGTTGTCCTGAGACCCTTCCCACTTGATACAGTATCGAAACATGACCTGACAGCAATGGAACATCGAATATTGACGTATTCTAGGCGACGCTCGGAAATTGGCACGACGAGACGAGTCGAACTGAAGGGAGGTTGGAGTGAGACGGGAGGCGGTAAATGGAAATGAGTGCAGGCTGGGTAGAAAAGGTAACTTACACTGTCTCGCGAGTTCCTTCAACTAGTAGAATGCGCCTTACTATATTTGCTGTGATTTCACTGTTGTCCGGCTGATGCAGTCCTGCATCTCTGAGTCACTTTAACTCAGCATCAAAGAATACCTAACACGACGTAATTGCAATAAAAAGGCCAACACTTCGTTTTGGTCGAATTTTTCAACCATTTCTTGCCCATAACAACCAGGAGTTTCGTCAGAGCAGATTGCTGAGCAGGTGGGCATAACCAGATACCAAATAGAATTTTTTTAAAATATAGACGTCGGTTTTCTCGTTTCTTGCAGGATTTCAAATCGTTGTATCCCCGTGTTAATACCCCCTCTCATGTTCTTGTAGTTCACCTCCCTTTCATTATGAGGCCCTGTAGACTTTGGGCAATCGTTAAAACGAGCAACAACACGTCTGATCTCTAAAAAGGCTTTCTCCTCTAATTTAGAAAGACCGTAACATCACAAATCGAACCCGTCGTTAGCCAATATGTGATCCGCTTGTATATCGACGAGACCGGGCTTGTGGTTCAATAGGTAAAGCATCTTAGATTCCACCTCTTATTAAAAGGATAAAGACCACGTTCACAAAGAGCCCTCGTAAGGTTAGTCTCAATACCTGTACTCCGCTCTTATTTGATCCAGGTAAACGATCAAAGGGGGAAGAGTACAAAAGGATAAAAAGGTGATTGATTATATTTTACAGCCCAGATAATTTCTCAAGGCTTGAAAGGCGAGCCCACTTCTCCCGACGCTAATTACAACCCTGAACACAACACGCGAAGAATGAATTATATTAGATTAGGCCGTGATGATTTCGAATGTCATATGTCGAAAAAAGATCTGCTAGACGACGACTAACCAAGTTTGAAGATTTCAATCGGCCACTAGATCTCGTCGTCGTCCAAGTCATACTTACGCCGGTCCATTCTTGAGATTCTACTTTGACACACCGTTAAAAACATCGTTGTTTGCAAGAACATGTCTTAGACTAAGAGTCAGTAAGAGTTTCGCCCGACGGAAAGGAAAGCCACATTTCTTTAGTTACCCCCCCCCCCCACCGAATTCCTTGAACATTGAAATTTCAATCACAGGTTCCCTTCATTATTTTAGTGAGCCCATTGAAATTAGGAGCTCAAATCGTTGTCAACTGCCCAATGGTCAAATTTTGGCCGGGGTTGCTAAAATAATTTCCCGACCGAAAACAGCGGTGTATTATTCAGAATGAATAATAAACCACAGTCTGCACTTTGGGAGTTCACATCGTTTGCCATTCGGTTCCTAAGTTCTGCTCAACGTAAAAGACTCCCTGCCAGCAGCAAGCAACTACTTTTGCGACCGCAATGCCGTGAAGCCTCCAGCCCTGAAAGCGGGCGTTTCAAGCGGGAAGACAAGCATAGAGCGTTGTAGGAATACAGAGAGGTAAAAATTAAAGGCGTAATTAAATGCGTGAATTCCATATAAATAATATAAAATATCTTCATTGAATAGGAACACTTCGTAGAAGTATATTCGACATTTCAGTTGAAATAGACTGTCCCTTCTCGTAACATCTTGATGGTTTGCTACGGGGGTTTTCTATACTGCGCACGTGTTCGAAAAATATCTGGTGCGTAGCAACACACAACTTTCCGCCACCCCTTTAAGTTCGAACACCAACAACATATGCGGGTGCTATATCTTCGTTCAACGCATTTCTACAGAAACATTTATTCAGAACTAAATGTAGGGACTCGTTAGTTGAAAGTACTCCGAAAGTTTGATCGAAATCGTTAGAGCCGTTTTTGAGAAAATTGGAATTCCGATAAATCAATATTCGACAAATCTCCTTTTCTGAGTTAACTTGGCTTATATCTCCGTTCAACATATATATACAGAAATAATTATAGAGAATGAAATGTTGGTATGGGTGACTAAAAGACACTCCATTAGAATTTATCACATCTGGTCAGAAGTTACCCTGAATTTACGGAAATGTTCGAAAAACGTTATTTTCGACACATTTTCATTTTTATCTCTGTTCAATGGAGTGTCAGAGGAACATTTATTGAGAACAATATGTAGGTATAAACTATTTAAAAACATCCTGTGAGTTTGGTGAAAATCGCTTGAGTCGTTTTGCCAAAAAGCGTAAAAACCTATTTTTGCTTCATAGGCCTATATCTCCGTTCACCGTATTTTCATGGAGATATGTATAGAGAAGAAAAGTTAGATATTGATTGGTAGGAGATAATTTGAAAGTTTAATCAAAATCGTTAGAGCCGTTTTGAGAAAAATGCGAAAAACCCTAGTTTTTGGTACATTTTCGTCCCCACCCCCTTCCCATCGGCCGAAATCGTCCATAACCTTATTTTGGTGTCTACAAAAATAACGAACAAAACAAAAAAGAACCAGCTCAATCGGATCAGCCGTTCTCCCGCAAATCGAACTACAGACACACACACACACAGACATACACACAGACATACACACAGACATACACACAGACATACACACGGACCTCTCCGAAATTAGGTTTTTTAGACTCAGTAGGGTCTGAAACGTAAAGATCTGAAGAAAACCCAACTTTTTTTTTTGGGCCGATTACTATACTTTCCTTCCCTTCGGGTAGCGGAAAGTAAAAAGGGGGCGGTGGAAGTAGAGTTGATTGGACTTGAGGTCAGGTCATGTTACTGGCATCTCCGGCGAGAAACCCGGTTGATGGATGTGACTGTGGAAATATTGCAAGAAGTCGAGGTTGTCATCGCTGGTCTCCGGGGAATAGTCGGAAAAATAATTTATATCAATTCCCGCGACAAAAAGCCGGCGGTTTTTCTCAACAAAGGCCCACCAGCTGAAACGTATATTTTCTTCGCATTGTCCAAGCTTCGAAGTTCAACAGAACGCATTGTGCAACTTTCTTATTTCTCCCATATTTTCTATTCAAGAGGTCGATCCGTTTTCTAAGTTCACTCGATAGTATCGAATAACCCAATTCTAACAACCTTTCTAACCCCACCCCCACCCCCCACCACCACCAATCGGTTCTACTTTTCGTTCCTCGAGTCCGCTGGAGGGTTTCTTTTCAAAGCAAGTTTTGATGGACTGCTTAAAAGTTTACAACAGATCTCCTTGTTCATAAGATGAGGTGAAGTTTTCTGCGTTGTTGGCGAAGTTACGAATAAGATATGTTTCTTGCTCAGGTTCGGATACTGCCGAGAAAGTTTCTAAATGACAGCGTGAAACTTTCAACTTTGGACGGATTTTTCGGCCGTGAACATTTTATGAGGTTGTAATTGAAATGCGAAATCAAAGTGGCGAATAATTCTACGTCAAGGTCTACGCGGATCGATGGATTCTTTCAGAATCACGATAATTACTGAGAGAAAAGTCTCTCTCTTGGTCTATCTCTCACTCTTTTTCTCTCTTTCGCACTCTCTCTCTCGCTCACTCGCACTCTCTCTCCCTCGCTCTGTTCCTCGGTAAGCAGAACAGCTACCGCGTCGAAAAAGTAGTAGCTTAGTCCTGAAAACTCTTCGCACCTAAATCCCCGAAATCCGCTTACAGTCATTCCCTAATAAATCCTTTAGGAACGAAAATGTTTTAACGCGCTCACTGCCATTAAGTATCAATGCAGTTGCACTCAATGACCTGTTATAGCAGCGTTTATTCAATAAAACTCGTAAGTACGGGAAACCGAATGAATGGACGTTGAGCAGCTGCAATAAAAAACATTTCATTTTACCGAGTTAAAAGCAGGTCAGATTAGTTTCTAGAGCGATCATTAAATCGCTGATTGTACTTGGGGCTGGGGAAAGTTGAGTGATGTAGAGCGTCAACAAAATGAAACGCATTCCAACTGTTGATTTAAGACGTTTACTCTCGGTAATGTTCTCGACTCCAGCCAGAATTAATGTGGACAACCGTCGGAAGCTTGGAGTGGACGACGATCTGATTGCGGTGTCTATGTTAGCTCATGGTTGAGGTTTTATTCACGCTGAACCGCTCCACATAGATTCCTTCGCTCAGCAATTTCCTTCAACCAAGGAATAATTTAATAACGAAATGTGCGTTCCAGTTCAATCAGCGTCTCACTCACCTTTTACTTAGTTAATCTTCTGATTCCCGCGTTATCTCGCGTTATGCTCCGCTCGATGTAAATTATATGAATCTTTCACTGGATGGAGAGTGGTAGCGCAATTCTCAGGAGTCTGAAAAGAGCTCATCCGAATATTTGAAATAAACGACAGTTTGACTGACGTTTATATCTCAAGTGACGTCGTGCATGAGGTCCCGTTCTAAGCTGTCATCGGAATGATTCGATTACTTCAAAATATACCGCTGTCGACGACCTACTTGTATCTTTGACGTTGAGCTCAACCTGCGTCGGCTGAACATCAAAAGCGAATCTTCTCCTAACTAATTTCAATCGAATGTGAAATGTGCGTTATTTCCACCCCAGGTGCTAACATTCCGAAAGGTGAATTTGGAAAAACAGTTCTTAGGAAGTTGATAGTGGGCCGCAACTCAAGCTACAATGCATTATCATGCATTTACCATTTTGGACCTTCTACCACGGGTTATCAGATGTGCAACATTTTTTAAATCAAAACCAGGTGATTGTGGTAAGAATTCTTTCTTCGTCGTTTTTTCAAATTTCGTCAGCTTTCGGTGACTGTTTTTCTCAAACTCATACAGTGCTACGCTTTCACCATCGTGTAGTACAGTGCAGATAAATAGCGTATATTTGCAGGGAGTTTGAGGGAAGTTGTGAGAAAAAGCGTTGCACTCGATTTTGTTTCAATTACTGTTTTTTCATTTGGCGACAGGAAAAATTTGAGTTAGTATCTCGCGGACTTAAAGTTGAGTAGCGACCTAAGACTAAAACCGTGTGGAAAACGGAGGGGAGAATTTCTCCGGTGACGAGATGGTGATAATTGTCTTTTGCAAATGATCGACTTTCTGCTGTTCGCCGGAGAGTTTCCCGATGTGGGTGATAAGTTCATCAGTGGTGGGTGGACAGAGCAAATCGTAATTCCGTGTAGGCGGCATTCACGTTTCCTCTCGCTCTTTGGGGACCCGCCGCATCCCTAACGTAACAGGTTGCACCATACATTATCCTGAAAACGTTTTTTCCCCGCTCTACGTGCCCTCGAAGCCTGTATCTGGCAGATATACATCAACCGAGTTGGGCTCAGTCCTCGGTAAAATAATACTCCCCCGCATCCGACCGGAAACGGATGTCTGGCTGGGTGATTCCCACGCGTTAGTGTCGTTCTATCGCGTAAAATATTTCCAGTTATATCGGAGTGTTTTGTACGCAATGATAAAAGCTATTGGATTTTGTATCGTCGTGACTCCTGTATCAAGATAGCGTTCAACTTCAAATTAACACCATTTAACCTTGAATTCCCACCGTTTTAATTTTCATGCAAAATTATTATTCCCGTAAAATCACTTGTCACTTCCGCGATCCCTCGTCATTCTTTATGAATTCCACTTCATATCAATAAAATGATATACAGCCCACTCGTTACATCGTCGTAATTACAATAGTATTCCTGTTTATAAATAATCTCTATCGTACTCCTTGCCGAATCTAATTAAAATTGACCAAGGCTGAGCAAAATGCGAAGTGTTATGTGTTATATCTCTCAAAAATTGGTCATTACGTTATCCAAAGATCTTGAATGCAACAGTTTCAAGGGGGTAAAAGCAAAGTTACAATTTTTTTTTTTTGCTCCGAACGTCCGTGCTTGACCCTAAGTCATGATTTCCCCGAGCACCGACCCCTGTGTTGGTACTTGTGGGAACTCCCACTCCTCAGTTATTTCCAAGTGACAACAGATTTCTCCTTTTCCTGGACTTTCCAAAAACTATCCTTTTCCTACACCTCTTTTTACTTTTCTCTCCTGAACTGACAGCTCCTTCCAAGTCAATTATCCACCAGCACTCGCGACTCTCAGCTCGTGCTACTCACAACTCTACCCTCTCTCTCTCTCTCTCTCTCTCTCTCTCTCTCTCTCTCTCTCTCTCTCTCTCTCTCTCTCTCTCTCTCTCTCACTCACTCACTCCCTCCTCTCTTATCTCTTGAATTTTTCAACACTGCTTTATCAGTTAAAGCATTTAAGACCAATTACAAAGACCATTTACTTACTAAACATGTAGAAGATTGGGTCTCCGTTAGTTTGTTCTTTTAATGAGTCCCATAGTGTGTTTTCATTTTATTTATTTGTTCGTTTTCAATTTATTTATTTATTTTGACTTTGTAGATGTAAATATTGTAAAACCTCAGTACTTTAAGAAGTTCATGCACGAGTATGTTAGTTTTATTTATTTATTTTTATTAATATGAGGATAAACCTGTAATGGCTCTTCCAGGGTCAAAGTAAGAGAGGGCTTTATAGCTCTATTTGTTCCCTGGTGGTTAAATAAACTAAAATCAAATCAAATCTCTCTCTCTCTCTCTCTCCCTCCACTTAGTGTCTCTCCAACCAGTTCGCGTGTATTTAGAGTCCCTTGTTCGCGTTTATATATTCACACTCAAACTGATAACGCTATTCCGTCAAGTATAATAGAGTCCTCACTCACGCTCACCACGTCCATTTATTTCTCAATTTCAAGCCACTCCCTTCGTGCGCCTAACACTGGGTAAATAGAATGGTGAAAGATAATAGAAACAGAAATAGTTACGGTTGCGAAAATGTGGGTATACATTGCTATAGGACACTCCATAAGATTTATCGCATCAAGTTTAGCCTATTGACATATTTTCATTTTTATCTCTACTCAATTGACGTTCGAAGGAACATTTATTGAATTCATAGAAAACAATATAGTTATCAACTATTTAAAGACATTCCGTGAGTTTGGTGGAAATCGTTGAAGCGGTGTTGCCAAAACATGTAAAAAATCAATTTTTAATTCATCGGCCTGTATCTCTTCACCGAATTTTAATTGAGTTTGATGGATACGTTTGAATGAAAGGGTATGAAGGCGTAGTGGGAAGGGCATTTATTTATTTGATGTCACCTAATTTACCAGAGGAGCAAAGGAAAAAATAAAAAATAAAATTCCAAATTATGAGATTAAATGAAATAAAGAAGTTTTCCAGTGCTGGGAGCATTTTCTGGGGTAATGGAGGACTTAACCTCAAAACATCCGTAATCTGCAAGTAAATGTGGTTATACAGACATATAAGCCTCTCCAGGGTATTGACCAATCGTTGGGCATAACGGAAAACTTGAAACCCTCGATATCTCCAGAACGGAGTCATCAACCACAACAGTGATCTCATTCAATTCTTTATAAAGGAAACTATCTGGTGCGACACAGCACATCACGTCATTCAGCCATTTTTATCAATCTAGTAACTAATCAAATTTCTTTTTTTCATTCAGTTTCTGGAATTTATTGAGTTACTCTTACTGAAACCCCGACCATCATTGAGCGATTAGTGCATAGGTTATTTAGGAGGATGCCGACTTGGCCAGCGTGAAATGTCTAAACTTTTATTTTTTATTTTGCGACGTTAATCTATTTTTTCTATCACTACCGAGGTTTTTTCTCAAGAGCGTTTTGTTCTATTTCATGTACCAAGAGTAACGCTGTCCACACGAGACGTAATAAGCGGTTGTGTTATGCAAGTCCATCAATTTCGGATTGAATTTATTGAAATTCGTCGAATTCATTTGAGGATACTTCCTTGGAACACTTTAACCACACTGTCTTTTGTCATACTGACTCCGGACTCGTAGTTTTGTGTTTTATGAGACACACTGCACGTTTTATCAAAGAGAAACTCGGATCTTGACTGTCAAGAAAATGTCCATGCAACTTCTATTTGAAGGGAAGCCCCGTCGACGTCGTAGCGCTCCCTAAACAGTTCTCATTCAAAAGTCCTCGAGTGATTTGAGACGAAGGAAACCTTCCATTTTCTAAAACTCGTCAAGCACGTCGACGAACCACATTATTCATTCCGTAACGAAGAAACTTGATGGTTGGATGACGAAGTGGTGAGACGGTTGCAACAACCAAAGGCCGTTGCGTGTATCCCAATGGAATATACCTAACTTATTCAGTGGAAGCCGCCTGCCTTTTCCACTTCGTCACAGGTCGTCGCTAGGTAATAAGAACCTGGAGGACAAAAGAGGTTCCATCTCTGAGAAGTAAATTTTATTACATTCATAGCGCTAAGAAAGCAAGGTGAGATGACAAATACCGCAAACGAAAGTTCCGTCGCATTCCCTTTTTAATCACGACTGTTTGAAGATTTGATATTCAAATGCATTTTAAATAAGTGAAGAGCATTTGCATGGGGAACAGGAATTGGAGAATATTTTTCCGTCTTGCGACAATGGAAAAACGCTAAGGAACACTATATGAAAACATTATGAGATCGATCCTGGCCTTCACAACATAGCTGCTATGCTAAGTAGTATCCAGCGCCTCGATCCTGAGCTTGTAGCGAATTGACCGAATTCTAAATGCATTTTAGCGAGCGATTCAATATATTGTGCGTTCGAACCTTAGACCGAAAGAGACCATATATGTAATGATATGGAGAGGGGGGGTGTAATGTATACCTCAAACCTAGATCTCCGATGTGGTAAGTAAATATTGTTATTTTCGAAACCTACTAACTGGTATGTACACGAGAACACTGAAAAATGGTCGTTTCATTCTATATTCACGGTTTCGTAGCACTGAGCGGCGATCCAATGCGAGCAGTAACATAGTAAATTTGACTACAATCGAAAACGCGAAATCTTTTATTCGGTGAAGCCCAATAGCTTAAAGTAAATGTCTGCTCAACCACGTCGTGTTTTTCTATCTTGCATGAAAAAAAAAAGTTTCGTTCCTTTTCAGGGTCGGAAGAATACGATCCGCTCTGTTGGCCTTCCAACGGGACCAAATCTAAACCAGATCTCGTAAATCACGAATTCGGTCGGAGCAGTTGAGACAGACGTTCCGAGCAAGTTGGGAGTCTAGTTCTATAACAACCACTTGAGTCCTTCTCAAAGGTCACTCCAAGCCCTTCAACAGTCCCTGCAAGCGTAGCATTGTTACTAAGCTTTTCGTTTTATTGCTCACTCGACATAGCCTAGCGGCTGTAATTTTCGTCAGTTAGGCCGTTTAGAAGACACTTACAGTTGAGTAGCGAACGAGTACGGCTCCATTATAAAGCCGACTAGCCTTCAACTTCCCCCTCGATTTTGTAACAACTCCAAATAGTTCAATTTATATTTGTGAGGAGCAGACCCACGTTATGATAGTATGGTTGACTTGTAATTATTAGAGAGTCCATTAGGCCTTCGCAATTCGACATAAATGCTTGATTAGATATGATCAACCTCACAGCGTGTCTTCTAGCAACCCATACTCATATTTTGTTCTCCGTAATTATTTCTGTATTTAACTGTTGAACGTTGATATAACCCATGATAGCTCGGAAAACGAGATTAGTTGTAAATTTATCGCCTCTCAAATTTTTACTTTTCGCTTCCCAAAAGTAAAAGAAGTAGCTGGTTCTTTTTTTGTTTTGTTCCTTATTCTTTGCAGACACCAAAATAATCGATTTCAGTCGATTGGAAAGGGGGGTGGGGACAAAAATGTACCAAAAACTAGGGGTTTTCGTATTTTTCTCGAAAACGGATGGAACGATTTGGACTAAACTTTGAACTTATGTTATCTAGTCAGTACAAAACTTTTCTTCTGTACACATATCTCCATGGTGGGTGAATGGAAATATAGGCCTGTGAAGCAAAAAGGTTTTTTACGCTCTTTGGTAAAACGGCTTCAAAGATTTTCACTAAACTCACAGTATGTTTTTCAATAGTTAATAGTTATATATTGTTCTCAATAAATGTTCCTGTGACAGTCCATTGAGCGGAAATAAAAATGAAAATATATCGAAAACAACTTTTTTTTTCGAGCATTTCCGTAAATTCTTGGGTAACTGCTTCACCAGATGTGATCAATCTTATAGAGTGTCTTCTAGTCCTTTATACCCACATTTCGTTCTCTGTAACTATTTCTGTATATATATGTTGAACGGAAATATAAGCCAAGTTAACTCAGAAAAGGCGGTTTGTCGAATACTAATCGGTTTTCCAATTTTCTTAAAAATGGGTCGAACGATTTCGATAAAGCTTGCGGAGTACTCTCAGCTAACTAGCCCCTACATTTTGTTCTCTATTAATGTTTCTGTAGAAATGTGTTGAACGAAAATATAGCGCCCGCGTGTGGCTGGTGTTCGAACTTATGGGGATGGCGGAAAGTTGGGTGTTGCTACGCAGTGTGTTTGTGCTTCCGTAATTTGGAGTCCGTGTAGAGTAGCGATTCAACTCGTTCTTTTCACTTGCCTCAGCCCAACGGGATAGAAAGGATTTTTTTTTCATTTTTCCTCGCATCTTTATATTTTCAGGGCTTCTGAGTCCGAAAAACGTGCTCCAAAAAAATGATCAAGTCCGAACTTTTATTAAATTTTGTGAGGGGGACAGAACGATAACATAAAAGCGATTTTAGTGCTCTTCGTTTCTTATAAATCTCGCTAATACGACATAGCGTTCTCCAAGATACCAGAGTGGTAGTTCAATAAGCTACCGAACTCCACAGACTTAAAAAATAACGTCTTTGTTTACTGTTTTCGCAATGATTCGCAGAACTGTGAACCTTTTCAGAATAGTCAAGTTGACATGCCTATCAATGACCTATGCATTGGCTTTTCAGTTAACCTCAACGAAACGTTAAGCACTAAAAGTAACTGTGGAGTTAAGACCCTACAGCGTTACATAAACCGAACACACACGCATTGCATTAGTTTCTTGAGCGGTGAAAATCGTAGAATGTAGGTTGGGCTGAGGAAAGTTGTGTTAGTGTTGCAACTCGCCCCTTTGTTTGGAATGTTTTGCCACTTTCATTAGTCCCTCTTAATTATTGTTTTTAGTCAAAATGTGTCCTAACTTCGTGTTTTAATTGGCAATTAGGCTAGTTCACGAAATACAAAAGAATCGTTTGAACAAAATAAATTCCGCATTGAATAACACTCAGCCCCACGAACCCGTTACATAAGTGAAGTGCAGGGAAGTGAACTTCAAACAACAATTAATTAACGACGATAACTTCTCTTCGCTCGAACAACATTTTAGATCAACAATAATTAGTGCGGTAAGTGCTCCTGCTAGAATTTTTAAATTTTCAATTAGGCCGCTTCAGTTAAGTTCTAAGTGAAAAGAGGGAAGCCGCGAGTTCGGGTCACCGCGGACGCCAGGGATGCGGGCGTGGGCTACGGGGTTTTTTCCCCCCACACTTTCCGTGCCTCTACACCTAAATGAAAGAGAGTAGTCACGTTAATTGGTTGATTATTTATCGAGAGCTCGGTTCTTCGCTAACCTTTCATCCTAATTTCCATCCGGGCTAATTCGCTTTCCTCCGAGCTCCGTCCAACAAGGCCACGATAATCGGCTTGTTATTCCATTTTGTATGGTAAGAGTAAACGTGACAGGAGAGAGAGAGAGAGAGAGAGAGAGAGAGAGAGAGAGAGAGAGAGAGGTGGAGGTAGAGAGTTTGACGTAACTTGTGTCAAAATCAGGCGAGAAGTTGGGGGGAAAAAATGTTCTGAAGGGAGCTGTGATCAAAGGACTACACGAATTTTTTTTTTCTTCGAGTAGCTTGAGGGGTGAGAGGGCTGTAGACCCTCGCTTTAGCAAACTCTAATCAACGTTTAGTTATTAAACTGGAGACTTCTGTTGATAACCGGGGATGTCAGGTTTCGCCCACGTCGCTTAAAATTTAGAATTTTTGAACACTTAATAATTTAATCAAATACCTTATTAAATTTATAATTAATTTCACATTTATATCAGTTGCGTTGCTGTATTTCAACATGCACATTATCATTTCGTGCAAGAGGTAGAAGGTTCAAATTTTAATTATTTTAGCCAACAAAATCGGGCAGGGAGAAGTAGTTCAAACCCTATTTCAAAAAAATCTTAAATTTAAGCTTGAGCAAGGCCGAAAAAGTCAGACGTTGTGTTTTTAATGTCGTGGTATTTTTGCCTCCAACAATACAGAAAGGTACTAATTGTGTCAACACGCACTCCACGAACGGCCCTAGATAAAGATGTGCGTTAGACCAACAATAAATCCTTCTGTTTCATTCTATTGACGCAATGACTTTTTGAGAACGAAACTACAAAATAGTACATGAAATGATTCATGCACTTCTCTTTCGTCGTGAGTTCGAAAGGACCACCTGGTAAGGCAAGAAGGTTAAATGCACCCGCGAGCAAAAAAAACGCTATTCTGCACGTTTTTTTTTCACCCTCTCGATGAACGGATCGTCAGGATAAAAGGTAGTTTCAGCGAGGTTCAGAGAGGAGAGGAATCGGTTGAAATTGAATGTTCACAAGGTTATATCCCGCATTAGAACTCATTAATTGCTCTGTCTGCTCGAGAAAAGTCAAATCGTCAGTTTTGTTAACTTATTCGACGCTTTAGAAACCTTCACGAAATTCCTCTAACGAAAGTAACTAACCAGCCCCCCCCCCCTTCTACCTGCAGTAACTTCGTTCTGATAACTCCTCTACAAAAAAATGTTTATTAATCGCTTTTAAACTGTAATTATGTCAGAGTAATACGATGTAACCAAGCTCAACGGCTTTTATTCTTCACGAAGCACTACTACCCAATTCAACAATATTTCTCTGGATTAGTCTGAATACCACTCAACTCTACTTCCTTCGCCATTTTACTTCTTTCTTCACTAACATACTGATAGATGAGGACTGGTTAGGATCGCTGAAACGTCTAGTCTAGTTAAAACCTCTGACTTCCTCAATTGTCACTCTCTTCTACAAAACAAGCAGGCTAAAGTGGAATTTGTAAAATATTGCAGACTTCCAGGAATTCTTCAGATATTCGGAAATTTCGGGAGGTGAAATTATTCTTAACTGTGCGATTAGTGTTTAGCGTCTCTGTACGGTGCACCGACATTGGCAATACCGTCCTTCGATATTTTCCTAGGTACGAATGAGCGAACATAGAGTCGACAAGATTAATTGATGATTTTCTCTGGTTAAATTGGTTACGATTGTGCCTGGAAGCGTCTAATTGTACCATGAAGGCTAAACTATCACAACACGCTAAACTCGCGCATTCAAGCTCCCTCCTAACTTCACATTTGACGGTATGATCGATTGTTCCGTCACAGACCGAAATAGCGTAATAGGGTAATTTCAAACCCTAATAGTCGAAACGTCAACTCAATTACGAATGCCCGGCGAATAATAAGAGCTGAGAGGGCTAGTGAGAATGGCAGGCTGGTTAAACAAGTTGCTCGCAAATGACACGAGCTGCGACATTGCGAATAGACCTCGCCTCCCTGCAATGCGACTTAACCTTCTTGAGTTATTGCCATCCATAGGCGACTGAAATGTGTAGAATCAGTATCAGTTCAACTATGAGAAATTAATCAGCGGATGCCCACAGCCAAAACAATGACGTAAATATCAGGCGAGGAAACCTATGCAGTACCATTTACAACAAAAAACCTACTCTCGAATGAATTACATCAACAACTATAAAGTATTTAGGTAGGTTCACAGATATTAGAAATTGTATTGCCACACTTATGTTAATGCTCTTGGACGTTGGGAAGTTTTCGCTCTGGATGGAGCCAACAAGCCTGTCACGCAGTTGTAGGTAATCACAGAGAAGGGCATACTAAAGGACGAGGATCTGCACTTCATTCATAACAAAGTGGGTAACGATGATACAAGAATAAAATACTACACACTCATTGAATTAACGTCAATATTGTGAAGCGAGTTCTGGATTTTCAAGAAATTAACCGTATCGGGTAAAAATTCCTGAAGGCGAAAACCCGCTTTGCTCAATTAGTCATTATGAGCAAAACTAAAGATAACGACTAGAGTTTTGCAGTATACAACATGATGGCGATAAAATCTTACGGTCTCTTCAGAGATGCAGTTACCAAGTTTATATTTGCTAGAGGTGACTGCTACTACGTGCAAGACTATGACTGAAAAGCAACACAGCACTCGACAATCAGTTGAAAAGTAATAAATTGTTCAGTGAAAACGTTCAGTGTTTCAACACGCTTTGCCATCTTCTGCCTAAACTAGAATTTTGTTGCACGCAACGTGTGCATGATACTTGAAATGTTAAAATTCAACAGAAACGGATCGTCGAACGGCGACGTCAGAAGCTTGTGGAGTGATAAGCTTCAGGGTCACAGCCCATGACCTGGTGCTGGTTGTAGCGAAGGGGAAGTGCCGAGGTGCGTCGCTGGTATAACCCTGTTTATGGATCTCCAGATACCTGTGAGATTAGCTCGGGACAGTCACTGTGAAATGAAACTAATCTGTTGGCTGACACACCCATCCTTGTTGCAATATTAATCTCTCTATACTTACAACAGGCGCTAAATAGTTGGGGGGGGGGGGCGAACCCCGTTCCTTTCATTTTTATTTATTTAGTTATTGATTGAGCGATGTGCCCTTTTCTATTCGCAGTACCTTTCGGAAGACAAACCCGTGATCAGCTTTTCAGGAGAACAAATGGACCTCTTAAAATGAGATTAAAATGCTTTTTTGATGATCTGTTTAACAAAAACGCAAGGCTAAGCTCAACGAAAAAGAGTGTTTAATTAAGTTCTTCAACTTTCAGAACGCCTAACCGATATTTTCTCAAAAATGCCCCTACCAATCACCATAAGCATCTCCAAACATAAATAGAAGGTATAGCGCATATTTATCGAACCATTGACTTAAACTTGGGAAAGAGGAGAGTGTCGAGATCCATCTCACCTGATGTTTTGTGCAATAAGACGAGAGGGAACATATTTTTTTCAAAAGACAGAAGGTTAGAATGTCAGGTCGCGTGTGAATTAGTAAACAACTGGTGTCATGTATCTGAAAGTTTGGTTATGAATTTTGTAGATGGCGTGGCAACCCAATTCCCTTTTAAACCCCTTGAGATTGATGGAGTACGATACTTTAAAGGCTTACGTGAGTGGTGTCGCAAATACATTACGTTTTTATGTAACAAACCGATACAATGAATAATGCTACTGAGAAACGTTGAATCAGGCGTGCTGTTACAGCTACTTCATCGCTGGTGTACCGGAGGCAGTTATATTGACACCTACCAATTCATCGTGATCGTAAAAAGTAATTGATGTTAACAAAGAGTAAAGCACGTAATACAAAGTTAATCGAAGGTTAATGAACGAAAATGATATTTTTGTTGTGATTAAGGTTTAATCATACTTTTTTATTTATTTGTATTTTGGATGTTTTCAAGTTTTGTCGCTGAATTTAAATCAAAGTTCGTTGTAAAAACCGAATAACCAATTTTTTAATTTTTTTGTTTGCTACTGTGACGTACTCACCTGCGTTCTCCCCCATTTGAGGTGAAGTGATAACGTTGAGAAAAGAAGAGCGGCCGCCTACCCGGTCGTAACTGACTGTTGGCGGGCTTGTGCTTCGCCCTTAACCCTCCGAGAACTGCGCATGAGTCCCGTCCTTTCCACATCTTCAACGCGAAATCTCGTCTTTTTCGTTTTGCGAGAACCCGAAATCATTGGCATGCGTTGTGTCGTCTTTTTTCGAAAAATTTTGTTTCCTCTCGGCGCTTGATTGTACGAACGCCGGGGAATCTCTTTCGAAGGATTCGGAATTCGCGGTCAGGATTCAGATCAGTTTCTTTACGTTGACAGCCGATAGAGTTGAACCGAATGGAATTTATAATGTTCGCCGGAGAGTGTCTCGTATTACGCAGGTTCGCCCACTTCGAAGGTAAATCACTAGTTGGTCGGCGTTAACATTAAATAGGGAGGTACAAGAAGTGCGCTGTTCGGTCAGCTCGGCGAAACCCTCATCTGGGACATAAAACCCCGCTTTTCCAATCCCCCCTCGAATACACACAGTATCAATCAATCAATGGGTTGGTAAAACGTTAACATTTTTTGGGGCAAATGAAATCACACATCCAAAGTTAGTCAAATAACAAATTTTGTCAACCCCAGGGTCAACTACTTGTAAAATTTTGTCAACTGCTTAAGCTGCTAAAGAACCAGATCAATTAACCAACTACCTCCGTTTTCATATTTTATAACGCTTCTAAATAAGAAGGAAAATTGTGTCATTTCCTTAGAAAAAGTGACCTTTTCTTCCAAGTCTTCTGATCGTTAAGCAACAATTTGACAATATGGACTGTTTGTCTAAGTGAATGTCATCACGATTGAAGGAGAACGTCACAACTAAATAAGCCTCGATTCGATTATGAGTCAGCAGATGAACATGAGAAATCGAAATCATGTTATAAGCAAGATCGATCCAACATAAACTAAAGTTATCATAGCGATTGTTTAATAAAAAACGACTTTAACGATTTTGCAGAATTTCTTGACTTGAGAATTCCAAACCACTGAACGTTACCATAAAATATTCTTTTTGGGAGAGTAACAATAACAGCAGATTAAATAGTCAACGACTTTCACAAAAATGTTTTTGATGAGTTACAACACAACATAGCATAGTATAAAACAATGTCCCTATGTACGCTTATATATTTAAAACTACGCAACTGATTTTGAAGCGATCAGATAGAGAGATTCTAAAGGAAGGTTTACATGTATAGTATATGCATAATATTGTAGATAAACACTGATAAATTTAGAGGTTTCTACTGTGTTGTGAATAAACACATTTTTTTGCGCAAACATTGCAGGACCCCAAGAGATAATCAAAATAATGTACTGCGGTATTATACACCTTACAAAACACGATAATAACCATTTTTTATCCTTTACACTTAACGGGGAAAATGGCTTATTTACGAAGTGGTTTTAAGCAATACAGCATTAATCCTTATCCAATTAAGTACTTTAAATACATTGTTCATATGGCGTCTTACAGCATGTAATTTAAATTAATATTTCCGATGATATTACACATTTAAAATGCTTGGACATAGCGGTGCGTCGGTCTATAGAGTGATTTACGATTAGCAGCCATCGGATCAATCGGATAATTATCGAATATTGTTCTTAAGTTGAAAAAATAACTGAATAAAATAGGGATTTTTTGTTGTTGATGATATTATAATCATTGATTACCTTTTGTTTTTGAGTCGAATGAATAGTATGTAATATATTTTGACTGCAGCACTTACTAATAATTTGTACGATTTAGATTTAGTTTTTAGTTTAATCGTACGTATAGTTATAAGGTGTATTTCTGAGTATTAAGTTTTTAACAAAAATTATAATCATGTCTGGAAGACGTCGTCGTTCGTAAAAAAATGAACGCCAGAAGAGCAACCCAAGGTGCAAAGAATAGGGCCGAGAACGATTAAATAACTCTGAACAATGAATCATCAATTGACGCCGACTATCTGGAGACGCAAATGAGGTAAGATGTGACGTTCTTCCACACTAATATTATAAAGAGAAAAAATTTAGGCATTTTATGTCTTTACTTTGCTACATAAACTCGAAAATGTAACGCCGGAGATGTTACAGAGAAGCGTCACAAAATTTCTAACCCGAGTTGCAAGCAACAGCCCCTGTGGCCCAATGGATAAGGCATCGGTCTCCTAAACCGAAGATTGTGGGTTCGAGTCCCACCAGGGTTATTTAAAATTGTTTTCACTCATTCCACCGAGTCTCACTAACATTCCCATACGTTGCGAAGGATATAATCTCTATTGCGATCTGCTCTCCTTTCTTAGCGCTCTCTGCCATGCGCGGAAAAGCGCGGGAAGGGCGAGCGATTATATTTGCAAGTTATGAAATTAAAGATTCGTGTACAACTCCACGTGGAGATGAAGCCCACAACGAGGAGATATTTCTTTACAGAAATAAAAACAAAACAGAAGGAAAATAACTAAAAAATAATTGAAATATAGATGTATTAAAATAAAATAACAGACTTCTCCTTCCTATCCAAAATCTGAACCCAAAGATATTTAAGGAAATAAGAATTAAATTAAAACGTCTTTCTACTCTACTTCTGGCATGCCAAAAAAACGAAAAAGGAACGAAAAAAATAAACGCGACTTGCGGCCAGGGATCTTTATTCTTCGATCGAACCTGAAGCTCTCCAGAAGAACCCAATAAGGAATTGGAACCGAAAAACGGGAAAACAACTTGAAAAACGGGAGTTGGAACGAGTAAAAAAAACTCTCCTTTTCTCGGGGAACACGCGGAAGAATAAAAAAAAACCCCCCTGCGAGAGAGAGAAACAACACCCTCCACCACCGCTCATAAACCTCCCATCCGGTTATCACCTGGGAAGGTACTGTTCCTAGCATCCACCCTGGGCCTGTTCCAGGCGCCCAACCGCACTTGTAAAGTAACTCGTTACAACTTATAAGTTTAATTATCTTCATTTACCCCATTTTGTGGTTCATGAAATGCCGTTTATGTGTCTTATACCTGCCAATAGTTCTTCAACTATTCGACAAGGTGCCAGTTTGCAAATAACCTTCCTTATTGTACAATACGATGACAAATGTATTTAACAAAGACCGAAAAAGAATAACGTGCAGTTAGCACAACAGTAAACAGCTCAAACAGAAAGCGTTAAAGGGAGCACGAGTAGTTCAAGCATTCACAAGCACTGTGACAGGTATTCAACTAAGCTGAAATATTATGGACGTTGAGAAGAAACTGAAACGCGTGCTACTATATCCACGTAAGGTGTACCAGATGCACTAAGAGAAAACGTGATGAAATGACCACGATTCGATTGATGATTTGATGGTGTAAGGACGATTCATGAAGTATTTTATCGTACATTTCATAAAATATTTTTCAATCCACAAACCTTGTCGCGCAAGCTAGAATGCGTGGTTTTGGCTCCATTACCTACAGTTGGTGCTATTCTTACGAAAGACACTTCGAGCTTTGCTTTGGAAACATGTTTGAGTAGCTAAATCACTAGTAGCGTTCTACAAGCAGCTGCTGGTTTGTCATCAGTAGACAGTGAAGCGAGAATTGCACTTAACGTGTAATCGAAAGGGACAAAGGAGGTCGCTATTGGCCGGTACCAATCATGTGTGCCAGATCATAAGGTAGACTCGATGTTCCAGCAGTAACAGTGCTATGACACTGTGTTTTTTTGACGAAAAAGCTTGTTGGGAATGTCAGCGCGACGTTCCACCAGCATTGCCAATTTTCCAACTAATGAGGTTCATTATGCGAGACCTGATTGTAAAAATTGGCAGATTGGTTTGATCGACGCCTCCCAATAAAATGGAAGTAAGGATCGCGTATCAGTTACCCGTCGAGAGTTCCATTTGATGACGCTCTCGAGCAGGTTGGATATTTATGGACTATAAAAGCCCTCCACTACAGAGTTTCTATTGAAAACTATGGCCAGTTTCAGCTCTCAAAATATACTACCCCGTAAAAATGAATATACTCTAGCTACCATCTAAATATCGTTTTCAGAGCTACATTTCTGGTAGGAAAAATGAGTCAACGGGGCTGGTTAATTGAAAAGCGCTCTGCGTATCGTTTCGAGAGATTCTCGAAACAGCAATCAAAAGTGGCCAAGAAAAGGATTGAGTTTCTTCGCCATAAAACTTCTCTTGTTTCAAACTTTCTGTTTGTTATTGAAGCCGTTCCGACACAACGAAAACGAACAATATTACTACAACTAGCGAATGAATGTGAAATCAATCCCGAATTGTTGGAGAAATTTGATACCAAGAAAACTTCGTGGGTGCCGAAACTTGTGACCTCGAAACGACGGTTAAACCACATGATCATTTTGCCATACCAACTGGTTGAAATTTGCTCGGCAAATTCATTGGGCATTTCAGCCAAATCCAATACATTACCGCCCATACAATGTGTTCGGCACGCCAAATCAGCTGGGTCTTTGATCTCCGGAATATCCACACCCGCACCTAACGGTACTCTCAACCCTTTTGTTCGTACCTGTGGAAAGCGCAGCTCCTCAGTTATTTCCAAGTGACAACGGATTCCCCCTGTCCTGGATTTTCCCATCTATCTTTCCCACCCCTCATTTTTAGATTCCTCTAGTCAGTCATCCTTCAGCTCTCGTGATACAGTCGTCACCCAGTTCTCCCAATGATTCGTCTCTGAGCTTGCACCACTCACAACCAACTACTCAACCCTCTCTCTCTCTCTCTCTCTCTCCCTCTCTCTCTCTCTCTCTCTCTCTCTCTCTCTCTCTCTCTCTCTCTCTCTCTCTCTCTCCCCACTTAGTGTCTCACAACCAGTTCACGTGTACTTAGAGTCCCTTGTTCTCGTAGTTACACTCAATTATTCGTTTATATACTACGCTATTCCGTCAAGTATAATTCAGTCCTCACTCACGCTCACCACGTCCATTTATTTCTCAGTTTCGAGCTACTCCCTTCGTGTGCCCAACACAATGATATACATATACAAGACTCTTAACATCGATCATTATGTTCATTGGGGGTACACCCTCCCCCCCCCTACTCTTAGCCCAGTGAAGTTGAAATTTTTTTAGAACTTTAATATTTATAGGTTTCTGAGTCCGAAAATATGGTCTATGTGTGTCTGTGGACGCAAATGAGGGAAAACAGACGAATCAATACTGGACAAATTTTATGACCAACCTATAGATCACTAGGGGACGCCAAAATAAAAGCTCATAAACGGCTCCAAGAAATTTGGTCGCATTTTCAGTGCTCAGCCCCGGATAACAGAGCGGCAATACAACATTTTCATCCGTACGACAGCACAGTAAATTATCGGAAATGTCCACGATACCAACTTAAGTGCAGTTTTTCCACATAAATCTCGCTTGTGATACTGCGTTCTAAGAAATATTCAGGGTGGCAGCACCACAAGTTATACAGAACGATAGTTCTGTAGAGGTGTAAAATGATTAGGAACTTCCCACGTAATTTTGGGAATTCAAACTTTTGTCGTTTTGTGTTTTTCCTGAGATCCCTAAGCAAAATCATGAACCGAAAAAAGCATTTGTACTACACAATTTAGTTAGTCAGTATGATTCTACAAAGGGGTTTCTATGAATACATCGAGGTAGACCTTTAAATCCCGAGAATGCCATAAAAGTGCCATTGTTGTTATTTCACAATAACGAGGCAAAAGAAACCATTAGAGCACATTTTTTTACCTCTCACTCGCAGCCCAATGGTGTGGTTGAGTCTATTGTTAGTCTCCAGCGGGTTTAAGGGGGCAACTATGGACTCCTATAGCTTTGCGCTAAAACGGAGTAAATGGGTCGGTAAGACCCCACTCGAGGGCAAATTAGAAGCAACGCGTTGGAAGATGGGCGCTTTTCGGATCTGTACCGAGGCCTCATAAATTGCCGGCGACGGGTCTCGAGCAACAAAGAACCATGACGTCAGCAAGAACAAAGTACTTGGCGAAGCTTAAGCCTTTACATTGTCTCGACAAAGAGGGAGTGAGAGCGAGAGGGCAATTCAAAGGGAGAGGAAGAGAGAGAGACAAGGATGTTTGTGTAAAACCCTATTGATTTTGGCAGGAGTAAAAAAGTGCGTCAAGAGAGAGCAAACAATATTCGAGATGGAAAACCGCGGTAACTGCGGCTTTGATTTTTGCGATGTTTGGACACCTGTCAGGTTAGACAGACTACCATCCACCCTCGGTGAAACAGCATGTTGGTGAAATAAACCAAGTTTGGTCAAGAAATAAAAATAAACGGTGAAACTCCTCTTTGTAAAATACAGGGAACGAAAAAGACGATTTTTTCCTCATGAGCTGTTACGAAAAAAGGCCGGTTTTTGAACGGTGCATGTCAATTTCCCGACACTTCGAGGATCACAAACGTCATAAAACATACGATATTTGGATAGTTAATTCAAAGTTTTACAAATACACCTTTTTCTTCGCACATTTATTGCAACATCCGAACAGAAACCTTCAAACTGTACTCTGCGGTCGAAGTAAGTATCTAAAGGAAGATAACTGTAACTACAAATAAAGAGTGGGAAAGGATACAAGTAGAACATCCAATGAGCTGACTGAAGTAATCAACAACGCAAATAGCTTTTGCATTCACTAGCGCTCAGCCGGAATTCCTTTTTTGCCATTTATTTGCTGTTTCGACCAGGATAGTCTAGAATGTAGCTTGGAGATAGGTATTAGTTGAGCACGACAGGATTAATTTGGGTATATAAGTGCGAACAAGGGGGGCTCTCAGGAAATGAAACTGGTAATACATAAATGGAAGGAGAAATCCGAATTAGATGTTGAAGAGAGGTGAAACAACTGTTCGTTGGGAGACGACTGTATCACGAAAGGTGTTAGTATTGGGAGAACTGGAGACGGCTGACTTTTGTGATACTTCGTAGGAGAATGAGTGTGGGAGGAGGTGTCTGTTGCAGAGAGAAATCTGAAAAAGGAGGAGAGGGAAAAGATGGGATAAGCACTTCAGGGAAATCCCCCATTGGTTGGTCTGTCGTGGATAGGAATGTGAAAAGAGAGGAGGAAATGATATTTTGGAATGTCCAGACAAAGCGAAAATCCGTCGTCAATTGGACTTAACTGAAGAGGGGGAATTTCCATAGGTAACAAAAAGGGGTTGAGGAACAATGACTTTGCCGTTACGAGCCAAGGAGTCCCGTTAGGGCAGGTGCGGGAATTCCGAGGTCAAAACATTCATACTGATTCATTTGCATAAAAAATAAAACTCATACGGCTCCAATTTATTGTGATGGAATATTTTATATAATGCGACGACTCAGACGACGGTTAAGGCAAATTACGGGAATTACGGATAGCCGTTATTTCTGAACTTCTAAATCTGGCAATTCTTAACATGACAATATTTTAATGACTCCGCTTGTTAGCACAACATTCAACTCCCCTACTTTCCAGAAAGCAACGAAAAAGCGTTCTTCCGCTATGGATCCTGTTGCAGCAAAAGTCATAACAAACCTCGACCTGTCCCTTTTGAGTTTCGGGGCCTCAGTTAGCCAAATTTCCGAGAAAGGGGGCTCTTTCGCTTATAATGAGCAGTTGAATTGTGTTTGTCGCAACCTTAAAGTTAAACCAGCCGCGTAGGTTTATAGACGCAAGTCACAATTAAAAGGAAATGAAGCGTTGGATAATTATGACGAAACGGGCTCTCAGCGATGAGCCCTTAATTACGTGATTTTCAGTGTCCCAAAACTCGAACGAATTACAACTTTTGACGGCGAGTTTCATAAGCTTTCCGAGTGAATTAATTATCTACGTGAAATTAATCAAAATTAATTCAAATCCGCATAACCAGAACGCGACAACTCACGTCAAGGAAACTCGAGGAAACAACAATTTTGTTAAAAATCATTAATATTCAGGGCCCTTATTTATGAGCTTTCTTTTCCCGAGTAATTCTCTACGTTTGGTTCTGTGCATTTTGCTCAGCTCCGCGGTTGATGGACACCTAATAAGCGAAACGAGAAAGTGAATAGCTAACATTAACTTCGACATAAGGCGATAACATAAATATCAGGTGCCGCACATAGTGGAACTTTCCTAGCCCCTCAGTAAGTTGTGTAATACACTACGCAAGAACCATATCTTCGTTTACAGTGTTTGCACGTAAATGTTTAGAAGGTGGAAGCTACAGAGGGAGATTTTGACAGAAATGTTTGGAGTAGTCGAATTTTCCTTGCGGCCTACGGCAACCACACCGTGCTATTCACATCCATAGCAGCGCGATGGTATTAGTCGTGCTTTTTGCAGGCCCTGGCCCAGGTTTTACTGTTTTCTTCAAATAATTCCGGGCAGGGATGCAGGTGATAGTTTAACGAACCTTTCGCCTTTTTTGATTGCTCAATAATAGTCGTGGCATGAGCAGGACCAACTGAATAAATTCCAAAACCTCAAGCTTTCAACGTAAAACGTGAACTTAAGTTTCACCAAGTAGAAATGAACTGAGTGCAACTGGGTTAGTTGCAATGTTTGTGGGGTTGAGGAAAGTTGTAGGCACAAATCGCTGACTATGCGTAGGACTAAGGAAAGTTGTGTGATGAGCCACATCATCATTTTGTGACGACAATCAAATGAGACCACATCCATTTCGCTAACTTGAACTAAGAAAGAGCTTAACTTTTTTTAAATATGTATTCCTCGCATTGTTAAATGCCACGCAGAACGTTCTCCGTTTGAGTCTATTCAAATACGCGTAGTTTTGTAAGTTTTGAGAGTTATTTCACAACGGCTCCTGGAAATCGGGTTCGCTGCGTGCCTGAAACGGTTTGAAGTTGTAGCGGTGTTCAACACAACGCATAAAAATTTATCATAAAATTATTTACCTAGACCGCTTTTGAATGTGAAGTGCTTGATTAAATCGGTGAGTTTACCTTCTTCTTTATTAACTTCTAAATTAACCAGACCGTACTCACTCAATTTAATAATGTTTGAGGACGTAATAGCAAAGGATAACCTCGAATAACGTAAGACTCAGCGCGTTTCAGTAAAAACCTGATGGTGAAGGCTAAAACGATATTTGTGGCAGCTTCCCCCGTTTGAGCTCATACGCTTGACAGCCAACAGCCCCTTCACAACCCCCGACTCGCCCCTCCGTCACTCCTGTACCAGTTTTCTCTTTTTCTGTTGCTTTGCAGAGACATATTTGCTCTCTATGTTTCTTTTGCTTCTGTTCAACACGTTACCCATTTTACATCTCATTCTACACTAATCCGCTCGCCCACTCCACTTTGTTTTGTATCGTTATATTAACCCTTTTCGCTCTACCGTTGCGTGGAATCTCAGAGTACACTCTACAATAGTAACGTACATCAAGCAGCTGCGTATTCCCCACGGGACTTTTCGTAATTCGTTGAAAGTTTCGAAAGCCAAAAACTGTTGAAGCCGTTACGAGCGTTTATAAACACAATAAACGAATGCGAAATATTACCTAACAGAATTAGCAATCTTCAGCGAAGGGCTGTGTAACACCATATATAGTTTTGTGCCGTTATAGAAATGCCCGACTATGTAGGTACATGGCTGTAATGCATGCCCTCCAATGTTTTTTTGTGAAAATCTCGTCAGAGTCTGCGTGTCTGTTGAGTAGCGTTAATTTTGCGTGCGGTATAACCTAACGAGGAGGCAACTTGTACTACTCTCTCCGACTTGCATTCGCCCAGTTTTGGTTCATAGTTTCGGCACTGCCCGGTTATCATCCCTCTTTTTGTTCCTTAATATTGTCACGCGTTTTGCCCAATCATTATATGCCGTTTCTCGTCCTTTTCTCCTTTCCTTCTCTAACAGCTGAACTGATGAGCTTTCGCGACATCCCGAATTCGACTTGGTAAGTCAAAATTACACGGTCCGCATTAACAATGCGTTATAGTGATCACGAACAAATAAAGAACACAAAATGCGTGACTGAAAGCCATTGCTCTATACGTGGTACCGCAGTTTAGCGAAATGGGCAAATTTATTATCAAAGCACAGTTAGCAGAATGTGAGCACAGGAAAAGTGGAAACGAGAGTAAGAGTTCGATGTCACCTAATACTAAAAACTCAGCAAATTATATCTCAACGGTTTAGTATTCTCTCTATATTGACGTAGTCTCACTTCCCATTCGATTCAGCATCGAAAAATACCAGTAAACCAAACGAAACGCGACCTGACTACACTCGTCTGAACTATTGTACAAAGAACTACGCCTACAAACAATACACCAGTTATATGCCAAAAACATATTGATGATGGTCAGAAAAGAAAAAAACCTATTCTACGAAAATGTTAGAGAGTTGAGGACAAAACAATATAGAATAAAACTTCCTAAAATAAGATACTGCTACTCTCAAAACACCACGAGATATAAGGGAATCAAAATAATTAATAAAGATTTCAAGGTGATAAACGAGCTATTGAAGATTAACAGTAAAAATATGTACAAAAAAGAGGTAAACAAATTTATAAACAACAAACACTTGGATTATTATAACAACACATAAGGACGCAAAGATAACAACAGCAATGTAGTTCAACAACGAACAACCTGCAGTAGTTAAAGAAAAGTGATTGTGCTGTAGAACGAATTAAATTTGAATTAATTAAGCCTGAATATGACAACTCTGCGCTGGAGCACAGCATCTGATGCTTTCCAGCGTAGTCCGAAGAATAAGTGGTAAAGATGGACCAAATTTTTTGTACCTGCTATCATGTACAGGAGGACAATAAAGAGCTTATTATTATTATTAAATCGACAGAACGAAAATCACACATTCCAGGCGTCTCCGAGCGTCTATAGGCAATTGGCATGACGTAACGAGCCGAGCTGGCGGGAGATTGGAGTGGGACGGGAGTGAGTGAAAATGATGAAACGATTGCTTTCGCCGTATTTTCCTGCAAGTTCTTTCAATAGTAGACTTCGGTACGGTCGGCGGACTGACATTGCAACTTTGCCCCATTTGGAATCCCGATGCCTTGAAACGTAGTGTCAAATTTTGTAAAAAAATGTCCCTGGCCGAAAAATAGGTATATTACTCAGAATGAATAGTAAAACAATGACGATCGGGCTTCTCTTGGGAGAATATCGTTCGTTTATTATCACTTTGTAAACTAATGAGTAGTTCAATAATAAGACTTAGCTAACTTACGTTAAATAACAAAAAACTCAACTGATGACGTGACCGTTGAAACAGGTGAAACTTGAATTTAGTGAAAGTATAGATCATCGCTCTACCTCCGTTTTTTTTTTTTAATTGAAATGGGTTTACACAATTTCGTCGCAAGCGATTGAGTTCGTAATGAACGGGAGGTTGCGAAGCATTCGAAAAGACTTGTTCAAGCACAGGTTGAAATTAGGAGAAGGACCACTGGGCCGTCCTGGCGTCAATTATGTAATCAGGGAATCCAACATGACATTTTACCGTTCTCGGCCATAAAAATACAATACGCTATCAACACTGGGATAAACTCGAAGAAAGCAGTGAGCTACGACTTGATTCCAGGAAAAGTCCTCCAGAAGCTGCCTAGAAAAATGTGTCTAAATATCACGAAAACCGTAAACGCAACCTTCAAGCTATTTATGGTGAAGGTCAAGTTAGGACTCACCTGAGACAAACACTACAAAATCCGATCCCACCTCTAGACAAATCTCAAGACGGCGAAGCTGTGACCACAAACGATGGCGAATTGGGTCAACAGTTTCGTGTTGGGTCGTTGATTTAAAATTTAACGCAAAACCGTTGGTTTAATAAAACACCGCATTAATTCGGAGGAGTTATATCAGTTAAGTTTAGCAAATAGTTCTATCGCAGTAGAACATAGTTGGGCCCTTCTCCGTATTCAATTAATTTAACATTTCTAGTTCGATTCCATGCGAAATCGAGCTATGTCGTTGTTTTCTAGGGCAACACTTATAATGAGCCCTGCGTCACGATTCAATCTCTGTGACATAGCGCCCGATACGTATTTATGCATTCTCTTCAACGTATGAGTTTCTTGTTTCCATTCCGATCGTATATGATCAAGCCTGATGTTGACGTTATATCAAAAACAAACTTCAAAATACAACTCAACATTTCCGAATCCTTTCAATAAACATGTGAGTGTAGATGTATATGTTTTGTGTGTTTGTCATCTGAGGTATTCACTGCCATGTAATGTGACTCAGGCTGGTCCTATAGAGTCGCATGAAACCCTCCTTTCGAAGGTTCTGGAGCCCTAGATACAGAAACCCAGAGGATGGCAAGGGAGCCGATCGTGAAGCTCACTGAACGTTCTTATTAGGAAAAAGGTTAGAAACCTTAATATTGCGGTCCGTCGAAGGAGTCTTCGGTGGCAACAAATTGAAATCTCTGGCGGCTCCATCGTAGCAGCATTGACATCAAAGGCGCATTAGACAATCTATGGTGGAAAGCGCTTCTCAATGAGCTTAAGGGTTAGGGAATTCCTCGTAACCTTTACTCGGTCTTCTGAAGGTTACCTAACAAATAGAACTGCCCTGATCAAATGTAGAAATGTCTGGAGAAGGTACGCCATGAGTCATACGCGTAAGAAACGACCTGACTGTGCCGACCCGTGTACAGTCAATATACCAAATCGAGGCAAAAGCCCATAAAGTACTTAGGAGTCAATAGAAGTGTAGGTGGCGTGTCACTCAGCACTTCTAGTCCCTAATAAAGGTTTGCCTTAGCAAGAACACTTTGGGTGTGAGTTTCGGGGGCACAATCCTCATCCTTGAATGTCTACTGCGCCGCTACTCAGGTTAGCAATCTCGCAGTCAATCAAAGGCACTGGCACAATCCCAGAGAGCTTCAAGTGATACTGTCCAGTTACCAGTTCGATTGGCCATTGAGCGCGTGGTAGACAAGTGGAGAGTAAAAAGGGAGCTTCCCAACTCCCGTATGGACCTCTCCGTTGAACGAAAACATGCTACTAGATGAATTTCAAGGGAGATGGGATTTCTCGTCACGCGACGTAACATGTTTGAGTTTTCTCCCAACATCGAAATATGCCTCGAAACATTGCCACTGAATAAGCGTTATTGTTGACTGAACGCACTTATTTTTTAGACTCTTTATCCTACACGTCTTGCGCGAAATCTTGAGCTGCTCCACTGTAGTTTCGGCAACAGTGAGCAACGGTTGCAAGCTAATAACCATTTTACCCAGTTTGAAGGTTTTGACAAAAAAACATGGTATCTCCCTTTGTAAATGGCATCCCAAGTAAATAGTTATATTAGGTATGAAACCAGATTAAGAACTCCTCCCAGAACTGCCCCAGGCTCATACCTTCGCGTGGTAACACATGGCGGCTATCTACTGGGGGACTGGCTAAATAAAGACCTGCCGCACCTCCACAGGTATGTGTTTGGTGGAAGCTGACCGAGTGCCCAGGCTGTCGCATGCTAGCCGTCGTAACCTCCGCGACTCCCTAACCTGATACAACTCTCGTATGAGTGTTAAGGAAACAGAACTGTCATTAACTGGCGTACAACGCTTTCACTAAGTACAGAAATATAACGGTGACTAGTAGTCAGCCTGTCCGTAGCCTAGACCGCTCCACCGATTGCCTTAGGGAACTAACCTCCACCTCTAGAACCTCCCTCACTTGGATTTTTTATTCAATTCCTTAGACGTCTTCAAATCGACGGTGTAGTTTTTCTCACTCAGTGTCATGGGGCACATACATTTCCTGTGAATTTCTTTGAATTACTGGATTAGCCCGTTCTTCTTCATGTAAACAAAGAGATGAAGAAAGCAAGAGAAAATCGCTCCCACACAAAAATGCACTCTAACAAGTAAAGCACTCCAACACAAAAAGGCATTGAACGATTGGAAGAAGCAATACAGCTAAAAGATTATGAAGTGTACCAAATGCACTAGATAACATGTTATCAAGGTGTTCTTTGTTTTAGAACTAGGAAGACAGAGGAGGAATTTGCGGCGTAAAAGCTATTTTCGTCGACCCGACCTTCACACTATTGGCGCCCAACGTGTGGCTCGAACAAATAAAAGCAGGTTGCTTCGCCACATCACCTCAATAGAATTCGTTTTCTACAGAGGATCAGATAATTGTTGACGAGAATCGGCATGTCGCTGAAGCGAGAAGTTTGTTTTTGAGAAGTGTTTCCGGTTTGTAACGACTATCAAGTTGTAATCACTCCGATAAATGGTTACTCAGATTCCTTCTTGCAGTTAGTTTGTTCAGTATTTTCGCATGAACAACCTAATAACCGTAAAAAAATAATTTTTTAAATAGACACTGTGATGATTTTCCAACTTCTACTGCACAGTTTCAATTTCTCAGCTGAAATGGAAGCTTTTCACTTTTCCTGTAAATATGGCTGTAATGACTTACGTATATTTCACTCTCCATTTTCTAAATGATGTTATCTATTACGAACTATGTGAACACTTCGTGTACGGAGGAATCGCAAACGACTTTTTTCGTGAACGCGTTAAATGAATGGAATCAGACCTACAGTGTGGTTTAACTAGTCAATACCGGCACCTCAGATAACCCGTGTAGTATAGTTGATACAAGCCAATTATGGAAGGATTTTGATTCGTAAAATGATTGAGTCCTACCAGTTGAAAGGACGGAAGGAGTAGGGGGCAGAACTAGAATCCTCGGCGCCGGCCTGGCGTTCATTTTGATCAGCCTCACCAACCAAGGAGGCATGTGTCGGTTATGGAGGCCGCCGTACTACTGACTTCTCTGTTTTTAATCTTTGTTCGCCTTTTATCGCAATATCGCCTGACTTTTCTTGATATCCAGAACTTGGTGGTCGGAAAACCTCAACCGATAAGGAAACTTCTCGTACACGTCGCGGCTAATTATACTTCTATTAACGGACCTGCCTTCATTTCCTGACCTGTCACGCATGCCGTTGCATTTACTGTTCTGTCTGCGTGCACCCTCCGAGTGTTATCGTCGTGCGGAGAAAGAAGCGGGGCGATGGAAATAAAAAGGAAAAATCGCGGAGGGGGAAAACCGTGATTTTTTAAAACCTTTTCAATGTCACGCAACTAGTTCAAGTCCGCCGCCACTGCTACGTTTGATAAGTCTCAAGACCTAATTGTGACAAATGAGTGAGTGTATTAAGTATAGTGCGCTCGACGCGATCATTGACTTCAAGGACAAAAGGCTAAATGCTCAACCTCGACCTTTACATGCTCCCAAATCTCGTTCCCAGGAAGAAAAGGTTACTTTACGCTGGCGCCACATTATTCAACTTGAAGTCTCCACACCTGGAACTGCATGTCGAGAAAAACCCTCAAGGGGGTTGTAATTTATTACCTGCGCACATATTAAATGGCACTGACCTTCGAGTGTGCGACTCATTTCTTATACGAAATACCGTAGAACATGAAATATCTGCAGCCAAGTAAACGATAATTGGAAAGGGGTGTAGTTGGTTTCCACTAGGGTTTTACATTTTGGCGTGGCATTAGTAGCAGAGGCGCAATAAATTCTGAAACTTTAAGCACTGCAACTTTCCACGTTGAACGTTAAGGTTTGTGTACACCTTGGACTGAGGTACTGTCCAGAAGGTAGCCAAGAATGAACCACATTAGACTTGCTTGATGTTCCAACGTCGCACCTCAGCCACTAGCAGTTGGTTTAACTTGCTACGCAGAAGTTCTGGTCCGTATGAAAATCGCAGTACCTGCAACTGGTCAGAGCTACGGACGACGTCTGGATTGGCCGTTTGCACGCGTGCTAGCTAGTGCCTTATGGAGTGCCACAATCTGCGAGAGTGAGGACTGCTCCGCAAAACCTATATACCAGTTTAGGGTTGGTAAAATTGACCATCTAAGGTGGGCGGCGTTTGAATCTCAAAGGCCTTCAGATCGAACCGAGGCTCTTTAAGAGGTCAAGAAAGCAGACCCCCGACGCCAGCTTCCAACTCACTTGTACGTTCTGCTCCGCTATCAGTTACGAAGACTATCTCGCATACTATCACTTTTTCTTCCCTTAATTTTCCTTTATTCTTCCCTCAATTTATTATTATTCACACCTCTCTCTTGTTTCCCTCCATCAATAAATGTTATGTGTAAACTCGTTGTTACGTCGTTCAGCTGCACCTGCACTATTATGAACGTGGTGGTCTGACGGACGACACTTGACGACTACTTTGAGTACCCTGACTTAATTAATCCTAGCACACCCTTCTGCTTATAATCGTCGTACAATAGTCGTACCATGCGACGCACTAGATATTTATATTTTTACTTTCCTTGGCTCTACGAAGTAGAAAGGAAAGTTATGTTTGTTTAAATTTTTATGTCAATTTAACGCGTTGTAACGGTTGAAATTCCATTTCCCACATACGCATAAAGGTCATCTTGGGGGCCAGAGGTGAATCGGTGAATGTTGGCACGTCACCTGAGACAGTTCAATCCCAAGCCTTGATGTTGTTTCCGGTAGCGTGCTTTCGATCTCCGCTCATGCAATTGAGATGAGTTGATGAGGTAACAGTTCGCACGAGTGATCTTGTCGTTAGCGTTGGGGTCTCCTCCGGTGGAATTCGTCGATTTAACCGAAGGTTTTATTTGCTTGCGACTGAGCCGAAAAATTTACGTAGAAAATCACTTTGAATTGATGTGGCGGACGTGACGATGGAGTGGAATATTACAAATACAATATTCTCAATATGCACAAAGAGAATCAATGTTGTACGTCGAAACCGATTGCTTTTATCATAAAACTAACATTGTTTTCGCATGACGTGGTGTACCGGTGTGACATGGCAATACCAGCTGAAGGTGTTCGCGGTTCATTGACCAGAAGGAGCTCAAGCACCGCGAAATAGATTTTTGAGAGCACGAACCGATCACACTATTCATCTATTTATATATAGTCTGGCAGCCATCTACAAAACGTTTAAGTTTCCAGTCCTTGGCTTCAGTAGAATCCTGTCGTCCAATTCCTGTTCCAACTTAGGATTCGTTGCATCTTCAGAAGACCTCACTCCCGCAAGGCATCCAACTGCGCTTCTTTTTAAGGCTCAAGCTCTCAACCCAGCCCCCCCCCCCCCCGTCACTCTTACAACAACCATAGGCTATTTCATATCAAACATGCCGAGATTTCCTACTCAACTTATAAACTGTTTCAAAATGACTGAATTATTCTATTGTGTTATAAATAAATACAAACTAAACTTCCAAAAGTGCCAAACATTTGAGTTCAAACTCCAATTCGGACTACGGGCAGAAAGCAGTTCCATAATTTCTTACACTAAGTTTGTAAATCAGAAAAATTTCGCTGCCAGGAGTAGTTCAAATTTCAAAAGTATAGTCTTGACTACAAACGGGACGAGGAGGAAGGAGAGTTACGTAATTGGATGAAAACCTCTTATGCGATGCATCACGGTACTTTCAAGTTACCGTTAAGTACTCTCACAAACCAATCAAATCTGTTTTTCATTCGCTTTGCATGAAACTGATGGTGGTATTGGATTGGTTGGTAGAGAGATCGAAATGAACTGAATGTGTGAGAGGTTGAGGAAAGTTGAATGATGCGTTCCTTAATACCTCAACAGTTTCGACTAAATTGGAAACTAATAAAGTAATTTTTATGATGAGGGGGTGGGAGGGGGCTACAAAGACATGTTTCAAACTATACTTTCTTCTATTTAACTCGGTCTATTTAGCGGCCCACCGCTTGTATAAAGGGTTGGTGGTTAAACGGCAAATCATTTCTCTTTCAATTCGAAGTGCATTTGATCACTGTAACACAGGGAGGTTTTCAGAAATAGAAAGCCATACCGTTCGTTATCAAATATTTAACATGAAGCGCGGTCAACCGTTCGAAAACTCTTTCATGTCCTCCAGAAGCGCCTTAGAGAACCTGTTCATACCTTTTTGAGGTGAGACCACGGTACCAAGCAAAAAAACCCTGTAAATTATTCTCATTAACAGCTTGACCTAGTATGACTTTTCCGAGACCCATTCCATTCGATTCAGCATCGAAAAATACTAGTAAACCATACGAAACATGACCTGACTACAATGGAACACCGAAAATAAATATTCCCCCGGCGCCAGGCGCCCGTAAAATTCTGTAGGCATTTATGATCCGATGGAGGGGTGTGAGGAGAAAGTGGCCCTAACCTTCCTCCGCTCCGTCGGTCAAAAAGAGTCGGAGAAATTGGGACGGGGACTTCCACCAAACCCTCGGCAATGGACACGACGTTGCGAGTCGAGCGAGCGGGTGGTTTTGATGAGACAGGAGGGAGGGAGGGAGTACTAACGACGAAACGTTGAATTCCGCTGTAGTTCCCGCGAGTTCTTTCAATTAGTTGACTCTCATAATTACTGTAATTTCCTTATACGCAGGTGTATACATCTGAAATTCATTCCATTCGACCCAGCATGTAAAAATACCTTGAAAACAATACGAAACACGGCTTATTTGCGATTATACTGCGTTTTGTTAATTTTTTTAACCATTTTTTATCCATAACAACCATGGGCTTCGTCCGATCGAATTGCCGAGATGGTGGGCACAACTAGTTACCAAATGGGATTTTCGTGCGAAAGAACGGATTTTTTAGACCACGTTAAAGGCACAAAACGGCCCGGATGGCGTATGGGGGATGGCGGACGGTGGACGGACATTGCAGATTTGGAATCCCCATGTCTTGAAACGTAAAGCATCAAATTTTGAGGGGGGGGGGTGGTAAACAAATGTTCGTGATCGAAAACATAGGGTTATTATTCAGAATGAATAATAAACCAATAACAAATCCAGGGATAATTTCTTTGTCGGCCACAAAGTCAACGGATTTGCCAAAAGTTATCGACTTTGGGAGGGATTGGTTGAATTATTGAAGACATTCATATGTAGAAACAGGATAAGGACCATGTTCGACGCAAAGCACTGAATCATCCCAGGTTTTTGACCTTGGAATTTCCGCACCTGCCCTAACGGGACTCACCAACAGCAAGGTCATTGTTTCTCCAAAGACCTTCGTACCTGTGGAAACTCCACCTCTGTGGTTATTTCCAACGGGGGATTGCCCTGAAGTGGTTTTCTCATCTTTTCCCTCTCCTCCTTTTTCAGATTCCTCTCCGCAACAGACACCTCCTCACAAACTTATTCACCAACGAATCCTCAGAGAAGTCGGACGTCTCCAGTGCTCCCAACACTCAGTCATCTAACACCTTCGCAATACAGTCGTCTCCAATTCTCCCAACAGACACTTGTTTCACCTCTCATCAACCTCTAATTCGGATTTCTCCTCCCTTCCCAGTACAACCCGATTCACGCTTTCAGAGCCCTACTCGTTTGCGCTTAGTCACCTCTTATCGTACATCCATATCATTCAGATCTATCCTGGCCCAAAACAGACCACAGGTCCTGTTTTTGCATGCCCAGGCTCAAATAAACTAACTAAAACGTTATTGCCTGCCGGGTAGTCCAAATGGCACAGACATCATTTAATAAAAAATTCTGCCGTTCTCGATAAAGAAGAGGAAAATACGGTAAATTAACTGAACCTGTTTCCGACCCAGGAGGCCCCAAAACGCTAAGTTCTGGTCAAGTGTTCATAGCAGTTTGCAATATTTGCCTTACCGTTTGGATTGAGGAAACTGAAAAACGTACACTCTACCAATTCAATGAAGAAAATGTGAACTAGATACGACGTGTTAATGCGGCCTGTATAATTTAGATTTACCAAGTTGAATTGGGGATGCCGCGAAAGCTCGTCTGTTCAAATGTCGAAAAGGGAAGAAGAAGTCGGAAAGGAGAAAAGGAAGAAAACCGCATATACGAAATACTAAAGAACGAAAAAACAACCTTAACCGCCCAGGGCAACTATCAATTCAAAATGTTCGAACGCAAGACTGAGAGTGTAGTACAGGTTTCTGCTTCGCCTGGTAATATCGCACGCGAAATCAACGGCCTCCAATGAACATACAGACTCTCTGTATTGACCTTGCCAGAAACAACATCGGGGATAATGTCCTCACGCATTGCAGTCATGTACCCGCCTAGCCTGATATTGGCAGAACGGCGCAAACACGACGAAAGGGAAATGTCTTGTATCACAGTAATAAAAATGAAGTAACACACAAATTCCTAATTTGTATATGTGGTGAATTTAAAGGTCACTGGCGAAACCTAACTAATTCGCGATAATCAGGGTCTCCAAGGGTTAGTGAACTTGATGTTTTGGTTTTCAATAATGCACGAGTCGAACTTAAAACCGGTACTCGGCAGAACTCTTTCCTTTCATGTCCAATCAAATAAACACGCCACTCCGAGCCAGGTCAACGAATGGAGCGATCGATTGATGGAAAAATAAAGGCCTCAGCGTCAACTTCTTTTTTTCGTCAGTCACATAGCAGTACAGCACAAATCCTCCAAACAGCTGCTTTTGAATCTGTACAAATATGTACAAAACTGCGCGAATAGTATATTTATGTGACGCCAACACATTGTGTGTTACACTGGTTAGTATAAATAGTTTTATTAATAATGAAGTAGTGAAAAAAATAACAGATAGGTTACAGAAAAGCTTGAATCAGTATTCTATGCTTTCCATTGAAAAAATACTTTTGATAAGAACACATGAGCTCATGACCATGTTGTCCCCGTTACAATTAATCACTAAATATATACGTATATATATAGATATTTAAAACGTGAAGAAACTGTAAGCAATATATCGGTCTTATTATTACCATCCACTAAACGGGACGGCTCGGAGAGCATACCGCTTTGACTACCCCTGGCAGAAAAGTGTGCAAAAACAATTGTTGTTCAAGAGCGCCCGTCAACCCCCGTAAGTAAACTTGCATGCACAAGGGCTTTGCACGAATCGACCTTACTTCTCGTAGTAACACAACGCCGACGCTTTAGCCAAAAAGGGCTCTCAAATACCTTGTCGCAAGCTCAAAGCCGACAGCTGGTGCACTCGAGGCTACCTCCAGAGGAGCCATGAAGGTGTGGATTGACTTACGAATCACTGAAGAATGACGCAATTCGACCGTCAATGGACGGTGCTCAAACCTAACAGTAAGTCGGCAGAACAGCGACTCGGCTTAAATCGAAAGGGGCTAGAGGGGGCTACTAACTGGCGTTGATTCCCTGCACTTTCACCTGGGTAGCATATCCCAAACCTCAACCCTAAGACTGAAGAACGGGCATCCCACGTTGTATTTGAGTGACCAGCACTCACCCTGCAGATACGACCTCTTTGAGACCTCCAATGAGGGAAACCCCCAGCGGCAGACTGGTCTACAACCGAACAATCCTGAGCAGGAGGCTAGTTACTTTTGACTAACCCACATAATAATCAACTTGGCGTCTAAGCTTGAGACGCTCCATGGGTTCCATTGGTCTACTTTATCTACTTGTGAATTCATTATTATATTCCGTAGTGTTTCGACTTTCTTGATTAGTCATGAGACAAAGACTTGTCTTTCTTGAGACGACTAACTGGTGGTACTAGTGTACGTACTGTACCGACGGCTGTATTTCCACTGAGAGTCTAAAGAACATACAGTATCTGGGTTGCACACACACCTCTGCACGTTTAATAATTTCAGGATTCATGGGTAACATAAAATCTTCTGACTAGTCCCAGTGATGGGATGTGCACCGCGGCCAGATGGCCTATTGTGCCAGTCCTAGTGTCTTATAGGTCTATGCCTAGCTTTCTGAGGAAAACCAGGTAGTTCATGAAGGAGTCCTCGTTGGTATCCATCCTGGGAGAAGTGGTGCCAAAGACCAAAAGTCGCTCCCTCTCAAGTCTCCGGCACTGGGCCAGGGCATGGTAGGGTGTTTCTTCATCCGTGCCACACTAACTGCATCGAGGGGTGTCGGCTATACCCATAACATACATGTGTTTGTTCATTCTGCAGTGCCCTTCCTCTCCATACTCAGAAGGGTGTGTCTTGTCTCACTTGTTTGCTCTGAAACAAAGCGTTTGGAGTGTTTTACTCCTGCAGCGTTCCAGATTGTCTGATGCAGTCTTCTGGCATGTTCTCTCACAGTCCTTTTAACTAGTGACAGAGAAATCCCACAATGGGGCGGTGGCCCAATAGGTACTGTGGACGAACCACGTCTGGCCAGATGGTCCACCCTCTCATTTCCAATGATCCCACTGTGTCCTGGAATCCAATACACATTAACTCTATTCGCACTTGCTAAGGAGTTAAGCCACATCCTGCACTCTCGCACCAGTTTTGACGTCATGCAGTAGTTCATTAGCGCCTTTCACGACGCTTGACTATCGGTCAATATATTGATAGTTCAGTTGCTACAGCCTTTCTCATGCATTAGGATTGCCCCGGAGGCCGAAACTGGTGGCTCTCGCTGTTCCATGGACCTCCCAATAGCTGAACATTATATTTCCTCTCGAGCTCATACTTGGGCACATGGGTAATGTAGCCCCACCAAGTGTTGTCGGGAAGTCGATGATTACATTGCTACAAACAGTTAAGCTGACTAAACTCGATTTGGAGGCATTTACTCGAAGCTCCAATGGTTGCACCTGCAATCATCGTTGTTTGCAATCGCTTCCTGGCTGCAAAATAACTCGCAAATGGTGCTGGCGTGCTGCTACTAGCTTCAGGCACATCGGTCTGTATTTTGTGGCACCTGGATTTTTTGCTTGCTGTTGCTCGGTTATTATTAGATCGATAAGGTGACATACGACTCTTTTGTTCTGATGGCATTGCAACCTCATTTTCGAGGACACGTTGAGACTTGTTTACACAAAGGGAATTATTAATGGTTCGCCTCTAGGCTCGTAGCTAAAATTGACTTCTAATGTCACAACGTTTCACCATAAAACGTACAGGTCGGACGTTCGTGGCAGAGAACAAATGGTGACATAACGAAGGAGGAATATCGTTGAGGTCGCCCGTTTCTGCATTCACAAGGTGTACAAATATGTGTAGAAATATGAGGGGACTAAACTGCAATATCATCCCCTCTTGCCATGACTCTCCATCAGAAACAACCTCCCTTTTCTCTGAGAATAAGCTCAATTTTCTGTTTTCCATTTCCATCGTCACGATAAAAATCTTCTTCCCCGTATATATTTCCCCTTTCAAACGAGTAACGTATACGTCTCTCACGAGAGAAGACCCTTATATCAACCATATTTTTTGATCTCGTGTTGCTACGTCTTCGTTTTTCCTCACTTCAGGTTAAGATTGCGTTTCGTACAACATCTCCGATCAAATAACAAAGCCACGTAGGTAGGGGACAATTCGCTCACTATTTTCGAGGATCAGGTAGCGACGTAATTAGAGTTGACGCATGACTTCTTCGAAAGTGTACAAGAGGCTTTTGTCGGACGACATCACTGTACATAAATGGGTTATAAAATCAACCGATTACTGACATTACGTTCAAAGTATGTACTGCGGCAATTGTGATGCCCTAAGTGTCATTAAAGGAACGATATCTGGCGAGCAGCATCAACTTTATTCAACTGTAAATTAGTTTTGTTATATATACAGGAGCTGCTCGTTGATTGGTTTTCAACTGTAATGCACATAGACAACCAAATGAACTTGCTAATTAGGGAATTGAACGTGCACTACAATGTTAGTCAAAACCGCAGCGATTTTCGAGAAAATGTATGTTCGCAGATTCTCATTTTCCGATGTATTTTGCCTTATATCTCCGTCCAACGGGTTGTTACCGAAATAGTTGTGGGATACAAAGTGTGGCTGTAGAAAAGGACTATGAAAAATTTGGAAAACTTCGAAAACCACGTTTTTTAGAACATTTAGGGATTTGCCTTCACCTGATGGAATGTAACAAGAACATTTATGCAGAACAATCTACAGATATTGACTATTTAAAAACACCCGGTAAGTTTGATTTAAATCGCTAAGACCGTTTTTGAACAATGTGGGAAATGAGTTATACTTCCTCACCTTATGTTAACTGAGAACAAAAATAAGGCATATTCTCGTGAAAGATACGCTATGCTGTACGTTTAATCTTTATCTTCAAATTCATTTTTTATAAAAACATGAAAATCTTTCAGTTTCATCCCCCCCCCCCGCTTATCCCACCATCGGTCATCGGGTCATTACGTTTTACATTTTAGGGGGGTCGCTCACTGCTTCCTAGCTAGGTTGGAGCATTAGGAACGCAGTCAGAAGGCTATATGATACGGTTGTTCGAGACTGCTATTTTTTCAATTTCCCAAAGATGTTTGACATTCAGGACCTTTTGACTTTAGAGGTCGCATACTGCTCTCTAGCAGATTCGAAGCACTAGAAACATAGTCAGAAGGCAACTATTGCCTACATAAATTGGTAGTTTAAGACTGATATTTTGTTTCAATTTCCCAAAGGTATTTGGCGATTAGGTGAACACCTTTTGACTTTAGTGGTCGTTCACTGCTCTCTAGCAAGGTTGAAGCACTAGAAACTCAGTCGGAAGTCGACTAGAGTCTATATAAAACAGAAGTTCAAGACTGATATTTTGTTTAAATTTCCCAAAGGTGTTTGACCATCAGGTGAACTACCTTTTGACTTTGGGAGTCGCTCACTGCTCTCTGATATTTTATTTCAAGGTCTCCAAGGTATTCGGCGATTAGGTGAAAACCTTTCGTCTACAGGCGTCTAGCTGCAAGGACTAAAGCACTAGAAATTCGGGCGAGCGTCGATTAGAGCCTATATAATAAATTGGTAGTTCAAGACTGACATTTTGTTTCAATTAGGTCATTGCAGAAAAAAAACGTTATATTACTCCTGGTGTATTTTATGTTCCTTTGCTTTCAAAAAGTAACGAGCAAAGTGGAATTCAATCGGTTCTTCCGTTTTCCCAGCGAATTTAACTAGATACGCACATAAAAATAACGGAAATAATTTTTCCTCGTCCAAGAGGCCCTGTACTTTTTTACGATACCCTTAAAGTCTAAGATTGTAAAAAATATGGACATCGCGTATAGTGTCAATTTTATAGGTATAAAATGTCATTCCGAGTTCATCTTCGAAGACGCTTTGTTTTCTGACGTCCAGCTAAATTTTGATGCGCTCGAATTCTAGGAAGGAATGATTATGTAATCGGGGAAAAAAAGTTAAATCGTTGTGAAATTTGCAGAAGAACGGCTAAACTTAATGGATATTTGTTTAGTGTAGATCATTGCGGGAAGAAGTTGATGCTCGATCGACGCGTACCTTAAATGGAGCGATATCTAAGAAAATACGGGTAAAATGAAGCTGTACTGGCCGTATCGTTGGATGGGGTGGACGTTTACGGATATAACTATATTGAATAAACTCCCAAAATGTATTTTACTAATCAATATATAATCTCTTGACCTTTAAACGCCCTCCTCCTGCATTACGTTCCCTGCAACTAATTCTGTAAGCGTCCGCTGACCGGAAATCAAAGCCAAAACTCGTCCGAAAATGGGATTCGTCGAAGTTTACGCGTTAGTTTGGCAAATCGTCTCAAAAAGCGCGGTAAATATTGCGATCAAACTCGAACGCTACTTTTATGCACCTTATAACTACAATATGTTCTCCATAAGCGTTTTTGTATAAATAGGTTGAACGAAGGTACAGCGCCTTTCGTTGAATGCACAGATGGAGAAATCTGTGTGACGCGTTGCGCTCTTCAAATGCGCGTCACTCGTTAGGAAAAATGATTTTGCCAGTCTTGCGTGTAGTGCCCCGTTCCACTCGTTTGCGAACACTTTCACGTTGAATTTTGAGATTTATTTTGAGACTATTTTCTTTTCAAGTTTAACCATTTAAGGCCTTTTTTTAATCTGCTCGTTTTCGTGCATGTGTGTGCGTTTGTTTTCGTACTTGGTTCTTTCCTATGGAGTCCGAAATGAGTTACGACCTTCGTCTTTCACGTTCGAGCTCATGAGTTACTTAACACGATTATTCGATTCAAGAGAGAATATAATATGTACAAAATGTTATGGATAGAAAAAACACGCTGAATTCGCACGGTGAACGCTAAGCCTTACTTACCTCCTATAATCTTGACTTGATTGCCATTAAAATTGCTGTGGAGTTCGACGTTGTTCTGCGGTATAATTCGCTGAGCCATTGCGAACTAGAACAAAAAAAAGCGATTATTAACTTCGCCAAAGTACATTTTTGATAAATAGAGTAGAAATAAATGTTATATCAAAATCCGTTTCGTGGCATCATAAAATGAACCCTATGTTACGTTCGTCCAGAGCTGAAGATTTAGTAGGAAAAGGGGTAATAATATAGGGAACGTTAAAAAAGTGAAGCCAGCGGGAGATCTTTTCTCTTTTCAATTTATTGGGAGGGGAAGAAGGTAGTTTTCGATAGGGGTTTAGTACAGTACAGGGGATTTGGTGAACAGAAGGTGCATTCTTATTATTTAAATGAACAAAGATAAATAATGTGTCGGATACAGTCGTGCAGTTGCCAGTGGTTGGCTCCATTGTTCCAATACACTATTAATGAATCGATAATGAAATAATTAAAGAGTTCCAAGTTTTATTTATCTTTACTTGCTCAAACCGTGCGGGGCATTCCCTGCCTGTTATAATCAAATTGCATAACACGTAAAACGGATGTGTAAGAATAAAAATTTCACAATTTCCCCCTGAATACGTTTGGGCTAACATATAGAGGTACATAACATTTACAGGTATCGATTTCTTTAGTGAAATGTATTTTCAACTTCAGCTTTCTTGGTTGATGTCAATAATCTATTCGCAAAAATAATGAACTGAACGTGAATTATCTCCCTATCAAACACTGAAGTGAAAGCAAATAAACAAAAACCCCCTTTTTATGGAAATGAGCGAACTATTGGATTCCACCAACCGATGGAAAGATAATATTTTAAGGCTGACCAAAGTTGTCTCCCCCTCATTTGAGAATACTGTCACTGGATTAGCGACAATTTCGAGCGTCAAGAGAAGTGAAAAGCTCTTATAAAATATTTTTCCCCTGTCGTTTCTCAATCTAAAACATTCATCGACTGTCGGCTTAGCGCTCCTTTTCGGACATGTTCATCAAACTAGGCCAAATAAGCCAAATGGACAGCGGGTCAATACACAAAACTATTTTGGGTCAAGAATTCAAGGCCAACGATAAGACGATTGGTAGAACCGCCATTAATTTGGTTATTAAAACTACTGGCCGAATCATCGTGCGCATTCAATTTTATTATTAAGTTCAGTGTTTCTACGTAACGGTTTTATTGCAAGACGCATTACAGTAAAAGCTAGCTGAATGGAAACGTTCCAAATAATTTTCGTATTTCTCACTTTTGTCTGGAATTTTTGAACTATTTGGTCTAAGTAGCAAATGAGAGACGTTTACATTTTAATGTAGAGAACGGGTTTTAAGGGAATATTATGAGAATAGTATAAAAGTAACTTTAGCGTTAGTCACGTTAAATTATTTCTGTTAAATAAGCTTTATGAACGGTAATAGTAAGACTGATGTAATTATTGTGCAGAACTGATTGGGACTAATGTCCTAAATATTCAGGGGACTGTGAAAGGAGGCCTTAGGAAGGTTTATGAGTACGAATCAGACGACGTGGCTCTCATGTTTAATGATAATTATTGAATACGTTTTCAGAAGACTGACCACAACCACTCGAAAAAGAAGATAAACTAGTATTTATGAGTAACGACACAATAAAGTTGTAACAAAAATGCTTCTTGGCATCATAAAAAAGTGTAGAAACACTAACCAAAGTAAATAGTGAAAATACTTTATTTCAATGAACCTTGAACATGAAAATCAAATACGTACAGTACTAAGGGAATATGAAAACACATTAAGATTCAGGAAGACGTGGTCAGGTACATGGGAACAGGCTACTCCATCATTTCTCAATTAGACTGAGAAATCAGACCTTCTCGGTCGTGTGATGTCTCGCGGCAAAACAGAGGGTTCCGAACTCCTATTTTCACCTAAAACATTCCGTCGACACCGTCCTGCTCGAAAATGTCCTACTCTCAACTCCACCAACTTCGCTAAATCCCGCAGATTTGCCGTTTTAACGGTAAAACTCAGGCCACGACGTGATTGTGGGTCATCGGAAGGAGCTGCTTGGAGTTGATTGAGAGGTGAACACCTACGTCGTGTACATGTTCTCACGTTGTAGCACAATGTTGTATAATAGAACCCAGAACAATACCCAATTTAATCTTCCGTCTAACTTTCCAACAAATCTTCAAATCTTATAGATTTTTAAAACCCCTCCTCTGCTCAATGTGGCCAACCCAGCAAAGTAACTGGACGGTTTTTTCGTTTCCCTCCGTAACTCTCCAACTTATTTCCTCATCAAGTTACCAAACGGTGTTAAGTCAATTCACAAGTCAATTCAACTTTTGAAGCGGGGCCCTGGTATACTACACTGATGGCTTGGTGCAGGGTGGCCTTGCGGGGGCAGAATCAGGACATCTTTGGGCCGAGAATCAGAGTGGCTACAAACCCCCATTGGGGTCGCTGGCCACGGTGTTCCAGTCAGATGTGGCTGCGGCGACGGTCTGTGTGCAGCGGCCGCTGCAGAATGCACTGAAGCGGTAGTGGATCTACATCATGGTGGACAGTCAGGCCACTCTCAAGGCCTTAGCCTCATACTGTCTTACATCGCGGCAGGTGTGGGAGTATCTGACTGGACCGAAGGCCCTGCCCGAGGACAACAGTGTAACACTGTGTTGGGTGCCAGGGCGTCAGGGTATAAAGGGAAACGAACGGGCCGATGAGTTGGCAAAGAGGGGATCGGTGCAAATCCCTTTCGGCACTGAGCTCTTTGTTGGCACTACCACCTACGTAGAGAGGTTTGCAAATTAGAGGATAGGTGCAGGGCTGCCCATTATCAGCTGATTGGAGCAATGTTTGGGCTATTCCCCCCCCCCTTTTTTCTGGGAGGTGGATGGCTTTCCTTGAGTGGGGGTGAGGGAGCGAGTGGTGGCGCTCCTCGTGCTCCCCTCCACCTCTTCCGTTTTTGTTTTTTTTGTCTATTCATCCGACTCTCCAGAGGAAGGGCCAAGGAGGTGTTTGCACTGGGGAGGAAGGATAAGAGCATCATATGTGGCCTGTTCACAGGTCACTGTCCGCTGACCTTGCAAATATTGGCAAGTGTGAGGTATAAATATGCAGGTTCTGCGAGGTAGGGCTAGAGACGGCAGAGCACGTGCTGTGCGTATGCGATGGACTCGCGGCATCGCGCCGTCGTGTGTTTGGGAGGCCCTTTCTTCAGCCAGAAAAGGTGGCGAATGCAGAGCTTGCGGATATCCTCCACTTTGTGCAGGGGTGGTGGGGGTGCATAGGTGACGTCACACCAAGTGAAACCAGTGCCGTGGGGCCTGGGGGTGGTGCTGGGGGGGCCATGATCTGAGGATCATGGACTCCCTTACAAATAGGCCCGTTTGTGCCTGCCATGAGGGTATCACCTGCATCCACCGTCTCAAAAGAAAAATCACAAACGATTTTGTGAATTTTTTAATTCACAATATAGTGTATATATTTTTTAATCGATTTTTCAGCACAATTTATAGGATTCCAAAAATTTTCCGCTCAACGTTCCGACAGCGTTTACTCGATTTGTAGGAGCTTCATTGCAATTTCCTGACGTTTTTTACTCAATTACAAATAGTTCTTGCACAATGTCGGAAAATGGCGAATAATTCTATTAAATATTAAAAACGAAGCTGCTAACGTTCGAGCAAGGTGGCTGGGAACTTGAAATTGCGATTTTACGATTTTAATCAGCCCAAACCACCATCAATGTATGTAGGGAAAATGCTTTTGCTACTTGTAACGTGTTCAGAAGTATTGTAATGGAAAACCACAAAACTGTCTCGCTGATTTTCTGGGCTGGTCGTAGAGCTGATAACAATTTGCCTAAGTGCAGGGCTGATAACACTCTAATTTTATATTTTATGTGATTGCAGACTTACGAAACAACACGTCTAGTCGACTAAAAGAAAATTAAAAATTACTTCAGTTTAATATTCAGATACTGTTTTTTTGTAATGGTTTTCAGTCAGTTCTGTTTATTGGGAAATTATTATTTTATTTTTGGTGCGTCCTTCAGAATTTGACTTAACAACCTCTTTTCAAAAAAGTAGCAAGTGGTAATTTCAACTTTTTCTTTCGTCATCAACTAAAGACGGGCAATAGCGGCAAATAAAGGAAACAATCCCTCCAAGTTGCATCATAGCGTTTGTCGTCAAGAATCGATATACTTATTTGAATTCTTAACCTCTTCGGCGCTTCCCCCACTCGACGCCGTACCAAATCACCTGCGGAAAGGTTGAGGACCTTCCAACGTGGGGCGATGATGTACAAAGGTGTAATCTGCGGAAGGAATTAGTAATGATATTGGGAACTTCTGAGTGGAATCCACAATGGAACAAACTACCGAACATGTTACTCTATAAACACCCTATTAACAAAACCTAGCGCATCGTCTTTCAACTCATTTCTACGAAAACGATTATAGAGAACGAAACGTGGAAAACCAGCGAGCAGAAAGTTTAGTGTGAGTTCGTTTTGACTAATTTTTGAGAAAAAGTTGAGAGATTCTCAGTTCCTCATACCCGCGATCAACAATGGTTACAGAAATAGTGCGGAGAACAAACAAAATGAGGTTATAGGTTTGCTAAAAAGGCGTTCCGATGTGTTGATTAAATTCAGACTTGTTTTTACTGCTGAAAAATAAAAAACATTAAAGAACGCATTTTTAGCCACATTTTGGAGTGTACTGTCAATTCTGCCTGACTGTGTGAGACATATTTCGGAGAAATTTAAATCGCGGGTTGAACTGGAGTTTAATCTTCGTAAAGTTAAAAATACCATTGCCGTTTTCCAGAAGAATGTAAAACCTCCCTGTTTTTCGTAACACACCTTATTGGTTGGCTCACAATCGTCTCAACCGGCTAACCCGTTCCCCCACAAGTCTGACTACCTACACACACCCACAGAACAGAGTTTTGAGCCGAGATTGAGTTTTTCGTATTCACGATGCCTCAAAGAACTTGAAAAAACTGAATTTTTCTCGACAAAATGAATGTCAAGTAATCATTTGAAACAAAGACTTTTGACTTTTTTTTAAACTTTACCCTTTGAAGTCTTTTTAGTTTGGGAACGCGGCCAGTGAATCGACGCACACTCGTGACTGTGAACGTAATTGCGAAAAAATAACTTAATTAAATCAAGGGATATTCCAAATGCTTCTTAACATCGAATTACAGCTTTAAGGGGTAACTAACATTTGACAGCAAACTCTAATCGTCTGTTGGAAGATAACAATATGCTGCATAGCACCAACATAATTTTAACTCCTGTTGCTCGGTTGAAAGATTGCTTCATCAAATCCAACCATTAAAATCGGCCTATTTCTATGAACTCTCGTTTTTTTAATGTTTCAATGGTATAATTATGAAATGAAGTGAGGAAGCAAGTGAAATCGAAAAATATCCGTCTTTTCCGGACTGAAAAAAATAAATGGGATAATCTCTACTTTTGTGACAAATACGTTTGGTGCAGTCTCCGGACTGAAAGCCGTGAGGACCTTGGTGATTATCTTAAGATGGTTGCCGCCAAGGCACCACTGAAGCCACAACAGACACTACCCCTTCTACCGACGTACTTGCTCCCATAACTAACGTACCGGTTGGTTTTTGGAAGGTTGAGGTCGAGGCCAGTATTCTTAATAGAACGATCCACTCTACTGTGCGAGCTTGGCTAAGCCTTCCATACACGTGGCTTGTGACTAAATTCGTGTTTGTGAGATCTGCGGTATTTGGAGTTCTATCATTCTCAGCCATTATCCTGTTCTGCGCCGCTGGCTAGGGTGTCTCACGTGCGATGGCCTATCTAGGGTTTCGTTCAGAGGTGGTGTAACGTGGCAAAACTATCTGCCATCACGCTCAGTAATCCGTGTGAGTTTGTGGCTGCTCTGCATAATTCGATCGATTAAAGGGAACCGGTGTTCCGACTTGGGCGGAGTGGGCTTCAGACGACATCCATGGAAGAGATAACCGTGCCGTCATTCTTACTCTGCAATGAAGCGTAGAAGAGACTGGTATCGTAAGGTAGTGGGTGTTGGATATCGTGCCTGTGGTAGCCAGTAAGTTATCAGAGTGCAGAGATGTGGTACCGGTATTACCGGTTATCTCTGGAAAAAGACATCGTCACCCTAGGACTTGACAGTCTGCAATGATCCTGGATGTCCAAGTTGACTCTAGAAGTCAGGATCTTGCACTCACTTGACAACCCATGTGGTAGTGTTGAAATCCTAGGGAGTGGAGGCAGACAACATCAGGATTGTAGCATTGACAGCTTTGAACGTATACAAAGGGCGTTGGGAGTGTTCTGAGGAGTTACGTCAGTCGGTGTGTCGACAGGCATTCTTGGAGATATCATCTGTTGCGGATACGAGCAACGTTTCAAGGGCTTCTAGTCCGGAAAACACCATTTGAAAAAATGGTCTTCGTGAGCGCCAGTGAACGCGAATGAGAAGAAATGAGATGAATCAAATCGGGCCAAATTTTATATCCAACCAGCAGATCAACATGAGACCCCAAACTAACGTTGAGTGATGCGTCGCACTAGATAGTTTTAGCCTTCTTACTTAATCGCTTCCTCGTGTGAATCTTTAAGATACGCCTGACCACTGAAAAAAATGCAATATGAAATTCCCACTAGGTTGCTGCATATTGCGCAACTTGTCGCGTCTGTGCACAATTTGATTCATGCGAGCTAAATAATATCGTGATACCCACTCGAGCTCTTAGAGCATTGTTATTTCATCATTTAAGTACGTTGAGTCAACTCAAGTATCTAGGATGACATTATTGCTTGTGCGCATGTGTTGAACATCGAGTGTTGTACTCTTGTACTCTTCAAATCTTACCGTATATTTCAAAATCTTTCATTGTTAACTGTTTGAAATTTTTGTATGGTATCACGAACATTCCTGCCCATATATAGTGGACACGAGCTGTGGATGGAGTTTTTTCGTTCGAAACATTAAAACCAGCATAACGATTGGCGATGCGATTGAATAAATTCGCACATATGAAAGATGATTAATGTGACTATAAATAACGAGACATTATAATGGTTGACGTTACTTTCAACTTAGTTTCAGCCCTGTGCAGTCAAAATCAAGCGCATTATCGGGGCTCTCAGTTTGACTTGACGCTACAATTTTTTCATGATGAACTTCAAAGATTTAGATGGAGCGGCTGGAGTGCGCATGCTCTAAAACTGTACGTCTTGTGCATTTATATTTACTCTAAAAGGCAAAAATGTTTTTGGTTCGCATTCGCAAAATCCCTTTTTACATACCTATTATTTAGGTCATTTTGACTTGAATAGTTCTGTACAGCGTATTTTAAAACGTGAAACGACAAATATTAAAGGTCCAGTTATATTTGCATAATCGTTGACGTATCCCTCGTGTTATTTTTAATAATCAGTAGCTGCTTAATAGTCATATATACATAATGTGCGGTGCATGAGATGTATACTTTTCTGTTTAAAAAAACACGGAGTAAAATATGGAAATTTACTTCTTTTTTGCGCAAAGAGTTGTTGATTTTGGTACTTACATGATGTGCAGCGCTTTTTTAGGCGAAAACGATGAAATTTGGTATGTTGCTCGACTTAATGTGTCCACGACCGCACTTAAACCGGTAACTAACTGTGAATTTGTGACAATTGGCTTTAGACGTCTTTCAAAATATGTATCGGACAAATCGGTACTAATATCGCAAGAAGGAAAGAAGTTGCCGCAATAATAAAACGGAGACGGGGCGAGGAAAAAGAAAAAGAAAAAGTAAGGGCACAAAAGGATAAAAGAAGAGAGCGGGTCAACGAGCGAGGGTGAAATGGTGGCGGAGCGTCCGAAGGCAGAAAGGCGGGGAAGCGGTCGCGCGAGTGTCGAAGGGGTTGGGGGGCGGCCGTCGGTTTGGACCGGGGACGGCGGCAGTGAATAATTCAGTTGGTAAGGAAACGCTTAGTGGCGGGGGAGCGAGAGGCGGTTGAGAAAAGTGGGATAACGTGACGTCGATGGAAAGCACTGTGAGAGGAATTAGGGAAAATATCGATGAGAAGTTGAAAAGCCGATAGAAAAAAAAAAAAAATGAGAGCTTCACTAATAAAGAGGCTCTCGAGAGGTCGAGGAGCTTCCGATCGATATCCGAAAAATACCAATCAAACAATTAATTACTGTCACGTCGAAAGAATGACAGTGCCGTCGGAACGTTATGGATTAACGCCGTGTACCTGACGCTCGACTAAATATGTCTCAACCTATGGAACAAACAAAACACGAAATTTCCCCGGCTTCATATATTTACAGTAGGTATAGACACGAGCACATTTACCATCAGCAACAATAATTATTGCAGTACCAACTGGTATCAAAATTTTTAGATGATTAGCAACAATACACGGAACGGATATTAAATTTAATCCATCAATAACATGAAGAACCGCATTCGTTTTCCTATTTACCTATTTTTCAATAGGAGGATTAACTGGAGTAGTTTTAGCAAATTCATCAATTGATATCATTCTACACGATACTTATTACGTAGTAGGGCATTTCCACTATGTATTATCAATAGGAGCAGTATTTGCTATTATTGGAAGATTTATTAAGTGATACCCATTATTCACAGGATTATTTTAAACGATGAAAATTTAATTTATAAGTATATTTATTAAGGTAAACACAATATTTTTCTCTCGACATTTTCTACGTTTAGCAGGAATACCCAAGACGATATTCAAATTATCCTGAAAATTTTTTATTATGCAATGCACTATCATCAATCGGATCAATTATTTATATTATTAGAATTATTCTATTAACATTTAACATATAAGAAAGTATAGGAGCCGAAGGACATGTTTTAGCGTAGAATACGCTTTAGCCATGGATTAACTAGCCGAAAATGGAACGCGGGATGGGAACGAAATGTGTGACATTAACATGACAACCAATAAACATATCACCAGATGTTTATAAAATTTGCCAGCATATTGCCTCTTTGTGCGCCTCCCTCTCCAAAGAAAAGGAATTAAGGGCTCAGAGCCTGAGGGTGCAGCGCTCAGCGGAGACTTTATTAAATTCATTGAAGGAGCATTTACCTTAATAATTTTATGTTTCATTTTTCAATAAAATAAACCGTCGTTTTTCTATTGATTTGCGCACGTTTGTATTGATTGTCACATACAAGACTGCGGATTATCGCCATATCAATAACATCGTTAGTGTACGTTACCTAAACGCTAATACACGTTTGATCATCACCGTTGAACGTTCAGCAGTTCAGCGTCCAATCGAGGCTAAAGCGTATTCTACGTTTCTATACTTGTAGCAGCAGGCTCTAAATAAAAACAAAAAGGGGGGTCCAGGGGGCGCAGCCCCTTGGCGAGGCCCGTAGGGCCGAGTTTTTCCAAAAAAATAGAACTAATGCAATGAATTTAAGATTCATGAATAAAGGATGTTCTTTTATTAGAAATAGCAACATGACATAATCTAACCTAATTCGCCATTAATAGAACAATTAATTTTTTGACATTTTGTGTATTTACTTTGCTACATAAACTCGAAAATGTAACGCGGGATATGTAACGGAGAAGCGTCACGAAATTTGTGTTGGGTTAGGTGCATGGTAACGACTGTTACAAAATCTAACGCTTAGTAACATCACACGTTTAATAACCCAGTGACCAAGTGATGATGTCAATTGCAATTGATGCGGCCATTATATCGAAACCATCAACGAGCACAATCAAAAGTAGTTATCATTGCATTAAAAAAAAAAATAAATAAAAGACATAAAATGTTCCTAGTGGTTGCGTACTTGTACGAAAGCTGTACCCACCGTTTGTGTTTCTCAAAAAATTTCGTCCTGTCTTTCCTTCAACCCTTAAGCTAAAATTCAATCAACAAATTTTAAACTTCAGAATCCCAGCGCTTTAACTAGCCAATTTCTTCAGATCTTCACGTTTCGAGTTTGTCCTATGTACGCGTTTTTACACGTACAAGTTTTCCTTGTAAATCTCGCTGGAATGATACTAGCAGTATCAGAAAAGGGAGTGGTAGTCCGGTAAACAATCCATGCGATAAGCGTTTAATAACACTTTTAAGATAGTAGGGAGCTGCTATACTTGCGGAAATTCTTCCGCCCTTTCACTTACTGCCATTTCTTATATTTCGTACACTACATACCCCACGATTCCCAAAATGGTGAATACGTTACTTCTAAAAAAATATCTGGTGCGTTGCAACACACAACATTCTTTAGCTCTACGTCAATTCACTTTCTACATGGTTTTTTCTATTTAATCAATGCATTTATCACTCAGTTCAGTTGGACTTGGTCAATAACACTTTCCAGCAGTAGGAAGCGGTAGCGCTTTCAGCTCCGAAATTTTTAGTGCTGCTCGTACTCATTCCCGGACCATTATTGAGCAATTGATACACAGAGAATTAATGAGGCTGTAAACACGACTTTTTTGAAGAGGATAATAATCACTTTTGCAGAGTTATTGAGTGAAAACTTTTAGAACTGGTAGTAGGCGAAATGGTGGTAGTTGAAATTCCGGAATTTCTTGTGGACCCTCATCTCTTATGAGCATTGTTAAACTCTCACCCTTTAGGTATTGGATCGGACTACTACACCAATTTTTCCAAAAGAATAGAAGAACTAATGCAATGCATTCAAGATTCATGAATAAAGAATTTTCTTTAATTAGAAATAGCATCATGACATAATCTAACCTAAGTCGCCATTAATAGAATAATTAATTTTTTTCACAGCAGAACAATACTAATTTTATTAATAATTACTATTATAGTTGCATCGAGTAAATATGTCTCAAACCTATGGAACAAACAAAACACTAACTTTCCCCATTGTTGATATAGCTTTGACACACTCATAACAGCTCTGGAATAGTGTGCTGGGGATGCTCAAATCTAGTGAACGGTACGAATATCGAATGACCTGCTAGAAAAATTAATTACCCGGTACCGGTATCCGCTGTGAGATACTTGGGCGTGACAAAGCCTCGGGGCGCTTATTTTTTTCACATTTTATGTTTTTACTTTGCTAAACGCTAAATACGCTAAACACAACTTTCCTTAGCAGTACGCAAATTCAATGGCCTTCGTGGCTTTCGCTACTAATTCAATTCACTTTACGCTCAGTTTCACTGATTCTAGTGGCGGTCAAAACAAAAGTTGGACCATTTTCCGTTTCTCGCACTAACTAGTTTTCCAAAAGAATAGAAGAACTAATGCAATGAATTTAAGATTCATGAATAAAGAATTTTCTTTTATTAGAAATAGCAACATGATATAATCTAACCTTTCAAGGCGCTAATTCGCCATTAATAGAACAATCAATTTTTTTTCACAACAGAACAATACTAATTTTATTTATAATTACTATTATAGTTGCATCGAGTAAATATGTCTCAAACCTATGGAACAAACAAAACACTAACTTTCCCACAGCGTAATTGACTGTAACATTTGCAAGCCCCATTGTTGATAAAGCATTGACACACTGAAAACAGCTCTGGTATAGCGTGCTGGGGGGGATGCTCAAATCTAGTGAAAACGGTACAAATATCGAATGACCTGCTAGAAAAATTAATTACCCGGTACCGGTATCCGCTGTGAGATGCTTGGGCGTGACAAAGGCTCGGGGCGCTTATTTTTAAAAAAGCTTAAGGTTAAGGGCGATTTCCACCGATTGAAAAGGGGGGTGGAGGACGAAAATGTACCAAAAACTAGAGTTTTTCGCATTTTTTCTATAAAACGGCTTCCACGATTTTAATTAAACTTTCAAATTATCTTCAACTAGTTTCACGAAACATCGACTCATTCAAAACACCTACACACAATTAACATTATTACACAATTAACAATAGCTATGTAAACTAGGAAAGTTACAATTCGATCGAAGCAAGAAAGTATAGTTAAAAGTCAAGTTTAAATTGTACGAAAATCTAGTAAAACTGTCGAAATTATTTGGTAATCGAGACAAAATTGTTATTGAAAAAAATTGTGGTATAATGAGTACAACTAAAATTTGTCTAGGAGTTGACAAAAACCCCCGTGGGGAAGACGTAAACTCCGTACAAAATCAGAACAATGTAACTACCTAATCAATGTAACTGTCGAGAAAAACTCAATTGTTGGTAATTTGAGTAAACATTATCGCCAATGAAAATTTTCCTGAAATTGAGTTAAATAAATCCCGCTCATGTCAAATATTTAATATTGTATTGTACTTTCGTTGTTGATAATATTTAATATTGTTGTTCGGCGTGGGCCAAATCAGTCGGAATCTTCACCTTGGAACTTCCGTACTTCCCCCTAATGGAAAGTCCTTGTTTCGGGCCTTCCCTGAACATTGAGTCAACCTATTGCTGACCTGAAGCTCTTTGTTCACAGCTGCAAGAAAGTCTAGCCTGTCTCTGCTTCAGCTATTTCCTTCGGGTGGTTTCCCCCTTTCTGGACTTTCCAAAATCCCCCCCCCCCCCCCCACACACACACCATCGATTTAGTTCCTCTTCAGCGCACGCAGCTCTTCCCAATGCACACACATCTCTCAGTTCTTGGGCCACGCACAGCTCTACTCACTGTCTCTCCGCTGCAGTTCCCCATGCAATCAGTTCACGTATTCAGAGCCCCCTTGAGTCGTGCGTATATACTCACACTCGAACCCTCATCCTTCAGTCTTGTACTCTGAGAACTATCGTTCTAGTAGAGTGACCGTATAATCAAAGCTCTATCGTGACAAACAAGTGGTTCAATTCGTGTGTCTATTTCTCTCTGTTTTTCGCGCGCCCAACAATTGTCATAATGTAATTGACTAACTTTTCGGTCAGCGTTTTCCTTCCAACTCCAGAACAGCACACACGAAACTTTCCCAAAAGGTCGCGACATAAATAGAGGCAACTCAATAAATTCCTGAACCTTAAGCAATTACCGGATCGAATGTAAAACGTTGAGTATAACCAAGTTCATTCCAACGGGTTGAATTAGTAGCTACAGCAATAACTAAATTTACGTGGAGCCGAGGGAAGCTTTGTGATGCAGCGTACCAGATATTTTATGGTTGAACTAACGATGAACGAAGATAGAACGAGCTGGATCGGTTCAGCAAACACACGAATCTGTTTCAGTATTTTAGACTATACCTCAACACTCGGGTGCCTAGCGGTATTTCAGCGATGAGTTATGTGCGGTTTACGCTATCAATCACGAGGCTGTTAAAGGGTTGCAGTTAATCTTAATTCCGTCGGGTCGGAGCAGTTCATCCCGACTTTTCGGTGCTGCTAACTGTCTCTTAATAAAAGCCTTCCCCAGGGGTTGATGTTCTGACGACATCCACTGGATGGATTCACCACAACGTTTCAAGCTTAGAACGAAGTTAAGTTGAAAGCAAGCAACTATTATTTAATTGCAAGCGAATTTTGAGTCATTTCGTGATCGTATATTTGTAAATTCCCTGAAGGTTCTATACATTACACAAATAAGTTGTTTGGTTGGCAACGTACATTTACTGATCACATCAGTAAGCTGCTCAAGAAGTGCTGCTTTGTAAAAACCCTGAAAATTATTACACAACGGTTTATTATTCTCATGAACAGCTTGACCTAGTATTACTGCTCCGAGACCCATTCCATCGAAAAGTACTAGTAAACCGTAACGAGGATAACTAAATATTCCCCCGGCGCCAGGCGGACGGACATAGCAGATTTGGAATCCCCATGCCTTGAAACGTAAAGTATCAAATTTTGAGGGGAGGGGGGGGGTTGTAAAAAATTTTCCCCGACCGAAAACATAGGGTTTTCATTCAGAATGAATAATAAACCAAAAAAAGGCCTTTTAAGCAACGACTTTGTCTCCACATCCAATAAAATGTTGACAACGAAACTGGCTTATATGAGTTCGAATACGATAGTTCTTGGATTGCTCCAAAATATTCTATCAACAGTACTATCTTTCGTGGTATAGATAATTTATTGAGCAACTGTATTGATTTTTCTTAACATTTTAGTCCCATTTGAGCAGAACTTATAAGGAAAAACTGGGTTGAAATCGAGTGTCTTCGAAATGTTTCGAAGTTTATTGTACACCTCTTGCCACTTGCAAACGGATGAGAATATAATAGTAGTGTTGTGTTATTTGGATCTACAAAAAATTGAATCAAGCCGTCTTTGAGAAAAAAAACGTTTGGTGTTTGATCATTATATCAACTACAATTAGTTTTGAGCCGATTTTTTTCATAAACTTGTTTTGGAGTTCCATAATGACCTGCTGGCCAAATATCGAATTTGAGCCGATTTGGTTCAGCCGTTTTCTTCCAATCCTGTTTACAGACACACAGACAATTTCCCCAATTAGTGTTTTTCGGAGTGAGAAGCCCTCGAAAAATTCGTAACTTTCCTTTCTACTTCATAGAGTCAGTGAAAGTAAAAAAGCGTACTATAATAAGCGTACTATAATCAATTTTTGTCGAAGTTATTGATAATTAATTGTACTGCTGTCGTCATTTTCCAACGAATAAAACCTATCGTTCGGTGAGAATTTCATAGTTTATTGCCTCATTTGGTAATGCCCACACATACAACTTGAGCAAAACTGTTATAGCAGTGTTTGAGAACTTTGACGTGGTGAGCGGGAGAGAAGATATTACATTTTGACAGAATAGCAATATGAGTTGAGTGTGAGTATTTAAGCGCGAACAAGTAAGCTGATTGTGTGGTGAAGGAGAGAGGAGCGGGAGTTAGTAGCCGGAGAACAGTGAAACGAGTGTTTATAGTGAGAACTTGGTTGGACGAGTGTGTGTTTGAGAAGAGCTGTGTGTGTTGGAGAGGAGCTCATGACTCCAACTAATTGCCCGTGCCGAACAGGGCATATACAAGTCTCATAGAGCCTGCAGTGATCGCAGATAGAGAATAGGACAATGGAAACATAAGGAGTTGTCCTAATTGTGTCGTTTTACTAATGATTAGACGTGTTTAAACTAAATGTTACTACTCATCGAAGTACATCAATCTAAATTTTTTTATAGCAACCTTTTCATACTTGAAAACGAATTTGTGTGCTGAGAAGGGGGTAAAGTGGAGCAGCTTTCGCCCTCAAGTGGAATATATTATTAATAAGGGAGGAGATCATAAATGACAACCTCCGCCGCGTTACGGGCTTCTCGAGAGAGGAGTTCGATGAGAAATTCCCAAGGCTGTTAAAAGGCCGTAAAATATACAACCACCGGGCCAGAGTGACGCCCCAGACAACGCATTACGTTGAATTTTAGACGCGAAACGATGGGAAAAGGGACTTCACTTGAAGGTGAAGCGGTTTAAAGGGGAGCTCCTGGGAGATATTTTTTCACTGCTACCTCTCAACAGTGTCCGTGAGTTCGAGAAAAAGTGTGTAATGGGAGCTTTCAGCTCGCCAAAATGGATGGCTTTTCGAGATCCATTCCACTTTCATTTTGGTCGTTAACAACGCGAGTTTTTAAACAAGCGATTTCGACTCCATTCGTGTGGGTGCCATCAAGAAAAGCTTCTGTGGATGACGTGGACGAGTAAGAGAGAAGCAGTTGAACGTATGACGATCGGCATTTAGCTCTTTGAAGTGTTTCATTACCTCATGACTGACAGGAATTGATTGAAGACAGAAAAGATAAATATAATTTAATTCCGTCGCAATATTACGTCCCCTGTACAAAATAGCTGGTGCAACAAACCACACAGCAGGCGACTTGTCTTCATTTAACGCGCAAACTTGACTAAAAAATTTGGCGAAATGAACCATCAGTCCCACATACGATCATCCTTTATTTATTATAACTTATAGTGCTATGATTGAAGAGATTGAAATTTTTAAATTACTGCTGTTATCTGGACCTGTTCACGCAACTAATGTAATAACTAGCCCACTGTAAAGCTATAGTTAGTTTTAGATCGAATGTGCTCATTATCTTAGTTTGGCATCAGAGGTTAGTATGTGAGCTGAATGTTACATTTCCAAGTAAGAAATGCTGCAAACTATTACGCAAAGGTTTATTATTCCCTTGCATTCCTGGATTGTGACATATTCTATTGAATCCATCGTCAAAAAATAATACAAATACAACATGGGTACATCAACAATCAGGAAAAAGGTCACATGCAAACGACAATGTTATTAGAGCACTTCCGAGACCCATCCCATTCGATTCTGCATCGAAAAATACTAATAAAGGATACCAAACGTGACCACTAAAACCGAACTAGGAAAATTGACGTATTCTAGGCGACACTAAGCAATTAGCCTGACACGACGAGTCGAACCAAGGGTGGTTGGAGTGAAGTGGGAGGGAGTGAGTGACAGGGCAGGGAGAAAAGATAACCTTCACTTCATCGTCCCTCGAGTCCCTTCAACGAGTAGAATTTCCCTCACCATGCTTGGTTGATTTCACTGTAGTCCATTTAGACGCAGTCTATCTCTGAGACCCGTCCTATTCGACTCAGCATCAAAAAATACCTAGAAAACTATACAGGCACACAACTAGACATCAAATGGAGTTTTTGTGAGGAACGGATTTTTTATACCACGTTAAAGGCAAAATATCACCTGGACGGCAGAGACATTACAGATTTGGAATACGTCATGTCTAGAAACGTAATGTGTCTCAAAAAAAATTGTCTTCGTCGGAAACATAGGTGTGTTATAAAGCAAAAGCATCCCCCAGAAGCTCCTTCGTAAGACGACCAGTATCGCACTAAAATTTCCTATAATGTCTTATCTAGGGTGTCATTCTGGTCCAAATGTTCTACATTTTATAGCCTTTTGACAGCCCAAGGAACAATTCGTGAGCAGGTCACAACACATTGGGTGTTATCATTTATGATTTCCTCGCTTGCTATTCATAGATTCCACTTCATAAGGCTAAGGGTGGTGTAACGTACTGTGGGCAATTTGAAAGTGCTCTGACAGTTACATAAATGCTCATAGCCTTTTTTTATGAAAAGACTGTTATAATTTTGAAAGAAGTGCACCAGCGAATTTTGATGGAAATTGCGGCTATTGCCATCATGAAACATGTTCGCACAAAAATCCGTTTCGTAGCGTTGCTCCACGACTCCTACAATTTTTACGTTTTGGGGCTCTTTGACCTCCGGAATTTCCGCGCTCGCACCTAAGGGTACTCTCAACCCCTTTGTTACCTATGGAAAGCCCAGGACCTCAGTAATTTCCAACGACAACGGATTTCCCCTTTGGTATTTTCCCAGAATGTCCTCCCCTCCCTCGATTTACCTCCTTTCTCCAACACAGACCGCTACCCCTAGATAGAATCGTCTCCCAGTGATCACAGAGACATTCCTCGATCAACTCTCGTCCCAGTAACAGCTCGCACTCTCCTTCCAAAACAGTTTCCCGCGCCAGTTCACGCATATTTCGAGTCGTCCCCTTGTGTCGCCCTTTTGTTCTCAAACTCAACTCAACTCATCACACATTGCACATATAATACAGTCCTCCTCACACTCACTGAGTTTCTTTTTATTTCGTTCTTCAACTCCCCCTCTCGTGCGTTCAACACATACATTGGCTATGGAGTTGTAAATTAGTACAAAAATAATTCTTGTATTTGTCGAAGCTAAGTTCACTAACCAGTGAAATCGGATGACTTGAAGTACTCAAAAGTGTATTTATATGTTTTGAATATTTTGAAAGTTCATGGTAATGAGCTCTTCTAGAAGTGGTCATCGGCGGAATTTATTTCGGTCAACATTTCCGTAAGAAACTGAGTGGGGTTAATTGTACTTTGGAAGCTTGAACCCTTTGTATTTTCTATTGATATTCTGCATAACTTCCTTTTCCATTTTTTCGCTGTTAAGAATTGTCCACGAAACTTCGTGGGGAGCTGGGCTCATGTAACTTTTTTCTTGTTTTTGTTTTATAGTGAATGGAACTGCTCTATTTCCTGCATGTTGTTCTAATATAAATTAATCGGTACATTTGAGCAACTCATCCATCAATGTGAGGAGTAAATTATTTGTATCTCATAGAAATATTATTCGAGTTATTGATTCGTTTTATATTACAATTTCAGTGCCAAAAATAAATGCTTTCTACTTGGAAGTCGAACTGGCGTTATGGCATTTTTATCGCGCTGATAATTGACAGTTTTTCTCTAGCTCATGTTTGCGTAATTATCTGATACATTACTTCAATTACACCAACCCCTGTTAATACTTAATTTTATTTCTCTTGCTATTTGAGCATATATCGAAGTATTCCCAGTTGCTCTAACTCGTATTTAAACTTAACTTTAATTTTAACTCGTGTCCGAAATGAGAAATTTGAAGATGGTCTCACATTCTGATCGCTGTGGGACCATTCTATAATTTTTTTACTGATTCTCATTTTAATGGGTATGTTACGGGTTCACACTCAGTACTTGTTTGTTTTATTTTTTTGGCGTTAGGATTTTTAGAGAGGTTCATTAAGAGTTAATTTGGAATTAACCCCAAACATCGATTTTAGCCCTCTTTGAGACGAGGCGATTTTTTACATCCAGCGCTAATTACCTGGTCGTATTCATGAAGCGTCGTGTGTTCTCAGTAAAACTCATTTACGACTAGGACTCGAAAATTAACAAGTCAACAGTAAACCCTCTGTGCCTAGTTAGGCGTCGAGGCCGGTCTGGTCGGGAGAGATGGTGATTGCAGCTCATCACGTTAGAATGAGAGAGCGGATCCATAATCCTCGTTTATCCGTCTATCGTAAATTTCTGGCGTTGCCTCACCAAAGATAAGCTACTGTCAACTTTGAACGAGGAGATGAGATTTCTGAAGTACGTAAGCGAAACTAAATATCGTTGACATTAAACATCGGCCGTGATTCCACAAATCAGTCAAGTTCGAATAGCTCTGTAGGAAATATAGAAAAACATTTTGAAACATGAAGCTAACGAAATTGTTCCGTCGTTTAGTCAAATCGCGCGCTAACAAACACGCTCGTCAAAAATGCCGTTATTTATTCAAAGGGTGGAGATACATCCGCGGACGACCCGATCTGAATATGATAGTGGATAACGAAAGGTATCTACGCTTTATTACGATTAAATTACTGCATGTTTTAGGAAGAAACTTACTAGTCTCTAAACAAAATCTCTCGACCTTCAAAGTTCATGTTCTTGTAGTATTGAAAGGAACTACTAATTGCTACCTTTCGGCGAATTAAAAATACGTCAAGTTTACTGGACATTTTTCAAAAACAACTCAATGTTTAATCAGCAGGTAAATGTAAGAAATTTGAAAAATTCTGAAATGATATGAGTTCCTCAACGATCCTTATTCAATTTCACTCATTTTTATCGTTTTCCAACGATAATCAAAATCGTAAATTCAGCAAAATGTTGACATGTTCTATTTTTTAAGCTCGTTCGTTTCGTTTGCAACTTTTAAGTGATCCGTCAACAAGATCAACTAGGCTCTCCATCTATTAGGAATAAACATTCCAACAATCTTAACTCTTTTTCCGCGCAATTTAGCTCAATTTCGTAATTTATCCTGGAAATGTTATTTTTCAACGACGTTCAATTCACGTTCGCACGCGATTTTCTCATTTTCATGACAGTGTTTACTGATTCCCAAAAAAATGAGTTAGCAGTCAGTGTTCATATCCCAAAATTTGATTTTTTCAACCAATTACCTGTTCTTAGTCTATTTCTTATAAGTATAGTCAGTTTGTCGACAATTTTCATTTAATTATTCAACACCTTTTATCAGATTTCCTAAAAGATTTTTCGCTCTTATCCAACAACGTTCAGCATTTCCCAACTATGATCATTATTTCATTTGCAAGAATTTTTACTCAATTCCCCGACAATTGGGACGCCATTCAACATATTTTTACTTAGTTCCTAAACGGCTGTTAATCGGTTTTCCAAAAATGTTTAATTTACAACCCCTCCCCTCCCTTTTCGTTTACGTAGTAGAAAGTAAAGATGAATAGAACTTTTCAGTTTTCTTCTGATCTTTACGTTCCGAAGATTTGCGGATCCCAAAAACACAATTTGGGAAAACTGTTACTGAAATCGTCCGTGAACACGATTGAGAAAGGACGGTTGAGCCAAATCCACTGATAGATGAACATAGAATGCCAAAATTAGGTTAAGAGGGAAATCCATCCAGAGCTACCTATGATGTTCACAGTGAACAAAACACCAATTTGTTTCTGGATCATGTGATACCACAGTTCTTTTGGATTCGTTCAATAAACGGCTTACAAGATGGTTGGTTATACAATAAATTCAAACAACCCAATAATTACAGTATTCAAACCCCGGTCGTATCTTTAACTAACTTTGCCTATAATTGTACTGTGAACAGACGCCCGCCCAAAAAATCATGCCGTCAGTTGCATGAATTACGTAAAGGATGGCTACTCAATAAGGTCTTGAGAGAAGTATGGGCACTCAGTAAATGCCAAAAAGGTTGAGCACTACCCGTTTTTCCGAGTTGATCAGCTTATAGAATTATGTTCATATGAAGTGTGTAAAAAGTAGACAGGGTTAGTTGGTAGAGTGACGAAAATGCTAAATGTGCGGATGTGCTAACTTCGATGAAGCTGAAATTGGTAGTACATAAATGTCAATTCTTGGGTATATATTCCAACTATAAACATTGAAGTAGGTCATAAATGGCTCTGTTTTCCTACTTCCATCATTCGGCTTTTCGTGTAGTTGCTTATTACAGCCACTAAAAGAGTTGACACTCGGTCGTTTCTACATCAGAAATCACGGGCCAGCACGTAAGTTTGCAAGTTGGGCGCTTATCGACCAAGAACTTTTTAATGAACAACAGCGCCCAAGTTCAGCAAGAACCAACGGAAAAAATAACTACTCGGATTTGCAGCCTCTGGCCGATTTAAACCCTTGCGTTATAAATGAACGAGTGAGTCGCTTTCGTTGTTAACGACCTTGTGCCGAATTTGGTGAACCGGTCCCTCGCGAGAACTGTTCACTATGGAAACCTGCTCCAGGGGCGTAGCGTTAGAATTAGTGCGAGTTAGCAGTGCAAAATGAAGTGGCGGATGTTGAGGTCTCGTTCCGTGCTGACAAGATGAACACGCTTCAACGATCTTTCGTTTACCGAAACGATTCTATCAAAAAGTACGTACCATCCACACAACTAGCTTCATTTTCAACCACCTTTTACTTTCTTTAAGGTTGCGAGCAGGAGCGACTATAATTGTCGGAACACCCAATAATTTTTACCGAATGCGGCTATTAGCTCATTTCACATTGATAGTTTCTGAAGCAGGGCAATGAGAAACAAATTTCCGTAAACGAAAAAACTGACGTGAGCAGCGCATTTTTTTTTTTTTTTTGTTTACTGTTTTTACTTAGAAATCCAGCACAATTAGCTCGAGTGTTCTTATAAAAACCTTGTTGGGGTAGTCCGTTTCGCTCAACTTAATTCCGGTAGCTACTGTCTCCACGGCCAACCTGTTTCACATTCCCGAGCAGTAAACAGGACTTTTCCGAAAATATCTAGTGCGAAGCTTCACAAAACTTTCGGCGAGTACAGCAAATTTACATAAGCAGGATTTGCATCTTCGTTTCTCGCATATTTACGGAAAAGTACATGCAGGAAAAAATGTAGAGGCTACTTAGTTGAGAATCCCCTTTACGTTTGATCGAAATTGTTTGAGCCGGTTATGAGACGGATTAGAAAAACCATAATTTATTTCAACGGATAGTTACAAGAACAGTTGCGGACCAGTGTATAGGTTGCTAGAAGGCACCTGCCAGGTTGATCAAATACGCTGCATTTACTGTGTCAAAGACGCCGAACCACGCGGTTTTCTGGGCACTTCGACTGTTGCCCCCGTTCAAAGGGCTATGAGCAGAAATTTATGGAGAAAAACGTTCATATAGGTATTGACTGTTTGATGACACTACGTGAAAGTGTTGCGATTCGTTGCAACTGTTTTTCTAAACAGTAAAAACTAAATGTCTCGCTTCGTGGTTTTTTTTTCTTTTCTGAGGGCATACGGGAGCAGGTCCCTTAGTCACTGCGGCCACACATGGGCCTATTGTGACACTGACCCTTTCTTAGTAGAAGGTGTCGTACATACCCTCCCCCCTTAGGAAGCCGAGTATGTCCTTTATCGCAGATTCCGCTACGATTTGGGGTTCAATAGACCGTATCTCATAACCGAACATCGGTATACCACTGCAGGGCGCCCATCTCAGTCTGGAACGTCTCCTTCCCCTTCGTTCCCGTGAGTGCATGCTAACACCTAATGGCAACCGAAAGTTCTTCCACTCTGGCATAACTTCAGTTGCAAGGACTGCTGCCTCCTCTAGCTTGAACTGTCTAGTTATTCTTTGGAGGTTTGCCTTGGCCCAGATGGAGATATCTCCCGCTCCCAGGTAAGCAGTCCTCTATGGGTATATGAAGAGGTGAGATGTTCAAAAGAACTTCCATTGCAGCAGTAGGGCAAGTACACATTGCCCCTGTTATAGCAAGACACGCCTGTCGCTGCAGTTGTTGGAGCTTCCCCTGAACTGCTAGCCGGCCTGTCGCCTTCCACTATACAGTGGAAGCATAAGTGACGCGGAGTCTTACTTCCCCTTATAGAGCCACTCCATTTTTGGAGTTAACCCCCGTGATTTGCTGCACAACCTCCATTCCGTGCGCACTTCCCCGCTCCAGAATCTTCAACACAGCGTCCAACGAACCAGGGAGAGTTTGAATAACTCCAACTATAACTCTTGTCCACCAAGAGCCGGTAAGTCAAAACTGGTTACCCCGTTAAGGAAATAGAATTCCATGGAAAATTTGCCTCTCACCAGAACTGCAAGATCATACGCATACGTGACTTCGTAGTCTTCAAACTGCAGTGTTTTCAACAGCTCGTCGGCCACCAGTAGCCACAGGAAGGTGAAAGTACTCCCCCTTGATGGCAGCCTCGCGTGGGAAACTTTGTGACGCTGTCTTCCCCTATTTCCCTGCACCTAAGCACGGACATAGTCCATTTCACAGCCTGCGGTTCTATGCCTCTCTTCGCTGCTCTTGCCTCTATGGAGCTGAAGGAGGGGTTAAAGGGGGCTAAATATAATTTTGAGCCGATTTGATCGTTTTCTCTAGTGTTCACGGACATCAAATTCACAGACAAAAAAGAAAATTTCCGACGACGTTATAACTTTTCTTTTCACTAGTTTAAGAAAGTAAAACAGCGCCGAAATCGAAGACGTTTTGTCAAAATTGTCAATAATATATTGTTCTGCTCTATTGTAATACCGTTGATTTGCCTAGTACTGTCGACACAAAAAATATTTACCGGCCGGTGGCCCGGTTCTCTCTCAATCGTCCTCACAAACCTCGCACGGTGTTTCTTGCACTCCTGATACAAAATATAATTTTTATGGGATTAATTAAAAGAGTTCGGCCTATAACGTTACTTTTCGGCCTAGTGCTAAATGAAAGAAAACCAAAAATTGTTCAATAACGTTCATTTCATCTGACAAAGTTGAATGGAAACTTCTTCGTCGGACTTGTGGATGAAAGCTCTCGCATGCTGCTGACCTTTAGAAACAAGTGAGGCGAGTTCACCTGTTGTATTGGTTTAATCGCCTTCGATCGACACGCAAAGAGGTAGAGAACGCTACGATACAACCTTCTCCCTTGCAATCCTCTATTGGTGGGAGTGTCAAACTCAAGTAGCTAAGCAACACATAACTTTCCTCGGCCGCTCGTATTTTTTGTTGTTTGTATCGATCTGCCAACCAATTCCGTTTAGTCCATCACTCATTTATTTAAACCTGGTAGAGCCTGACTGTACGTTTAAGACAGAAACCATAATGCATTTAGCCCCCCACTTTTTTTTGGAGTTACTTTTGGGGTCTTTGGACCCTAGAGTTACAGGGTTAACACTGCGGAAAGTTATCAATGAAACACCGTAATTTGAATTCCGGAATTTCGTGGATTGTTCCTAAATATTTAATAATTTGTAATAAACTACTGTAGTGTAGCTTATTATCAATACGATGTTTGTGAAAACCCTGGTGTCATAGGAGGAGGATTATGAAGAAGAGACTGCATTTGAATATATGTCGACGGAGTGCTAGGGCTACTCTCGTCATTTTCCCACAAGTAAAAATTCGACATCACTGGCCAGTTGTTGGGAACTTCCCAAGCTCAGTAATTAATGAAAATTGCTTGAAATAATTGGTGTTATGATCACTATGAATAAGATAGTTTTAAACCGAGCTAGCTACACGCCCTTTTTTTGGAGTCCCAAACATTTCAGATGATTTAGTACAGTAGTTCTCCCTCGGTCACATTTAAAGATGCACGTGCACAAACCACTTTTTCAAATGGTATTTTCCAGGCTCCTTTGAAACTTAGAGACCGGGGGAAAAAATTTAAAAAATGTGTCCACGTTCCAAGTTTCCTTCGTCGCCTAAGAAAAGTAAAAAGGTTGCGCACCCTAAATGGATTTTTTATTTATCTTTTGAGGCTATGGAGTGGAATCAGGCCGGATAACGTGTACCTAAAGTCAAACCAATAGTTTGCAAATAATGAGAAAAAAAACCGGAGACGTTAAAAAATGAAGTACTTTTTAATTCCAGTTTACAGCTAGTACGTTTCTCCTTCGGTCAGGAAAAAAGGTCGATTCGTGACACGCGGAATGCGAGGTATAGAAGGGATATATAGGGGGCGTGTCTCAGGAATGGTTGGTCTACGACATTAGGCCGAGTTGGCCGTGGACAATGGGAAAATGTAGACAAAAACACCTGCCGCGCATTTCTTAGCTTTAATTGCCTATAAGCTTTTCACATACTTCATGCTACTATTTATATTCCTCTTGTTTGTACAATATACTTTTCTTTGTTTTAAACTTTCAATCTGAACGTACCTATTACCTTTATTTTTTGCGTGTTTCACTAAAATTTGTTACCGTTGTGAAGGGATTAAAAAACAAGCTATTACAAGCTTAAGATGATACAAGGAATGTTGAACGAGGTATTCACGGACCTTTCATGAAAAACATCGCGTTGATAAACTCTCGTTTTTCAAGTGCTGAACGAGAGTTGTTTTTTGTTGTTTTTTTTCCACCCGTGAACCTGCGTCATCATCTCCCGCTTGCGTTATTTGGCGCCTAGAGGTAACTCTGTAAAAAGGGGAGCAAAGAGAGGAAAATAGTAGTTCATGTTATTCCATGGAAGGCCATCGCGGTTGGTATCGTTGGTAAAGGAATGGTGGTGGGGAGGGTGGAGAGACAGTATGTTTATATTAGAACCTACTACGCTCAGAAAATTACGTTTGACGAAACTGCAAAATGTTTGATGATGCACAACTATTTGAAGACATCCTGAGAGTTTGATACAAAATCGTTGAGCTGTTTCTCCAAAAAGTTTAAGAAAACCCCTCTTATTGCTTCATTGACCGACATCTCCGCTCACCGAATATTCACTTAATTGTTTACAGCGAACACTAGTTAGGTATTGATCAAGAGAAGATATTTTGAAAACTCAATCAAAATCGTGAAAAGTCGTTTTCAAGAGAAACGTGAAACCTTATTTTTGGTGTACCACATAAATGTTTTCGGTACACATAGGCACATGTTGGTACGGCGTAGTTTCTCTAATTATCCCACCCAGTTTGAAAGAGTTAAGCAAGGTAATTTATCGTGCACTGCGTTTTATTACTCCGAAGGTTTATTGAAACGTTAAATAATTCCCGATTCCTAGGAGTGTAAAACCATTTCAATTTAGGACGCTTTTCAACAGATGTTTCTTTATTCAATCTTTTCTTCTCATTTCTGCTGAATTGAAATCGCAAGGGTCGCCTTAGCTTCCTTCGGGAATATTCGTAAAAATGAAATCATGAATATAAAGATAGTCGGGTTGAGTATGAACCCTCGTAAAATTGCCGTCGACTTGATTTTGTGGAAGCGTGAATATTTCAGAGGCCGAAAAAACGGACAGGTTTTCCAGAGTTACGGGAGGCCAGCCCAACTCGTGGAATGAGAAATGCGACGGACGTTCCCTTTTTCGTTCCAACGTCGCTAGCTCATGTTCATTGCTTAGAATTTTTACGCTGACAGCGCTCGCCCAATGTCTAGTACGACATATCCAGGGCGAGTTTCAGGTATGTGCCCGAGTACACAAAATCTTGTTTCCGTCAACAATGAAGCCTTCGTAACATGAGTTTAAATGAATCCGGAAAAAGTGTGCAACGTGACTGAAATTTCGAAAAGGGCAGCCGGGAAAGGATTGGACGTGAGCTCGCATAATCCAACGATTCAATATGCACGTCGTTTTCTGAATCGCTACAGGCTTTTTCCCCACCCCCGCTTCGGTTTTAGAATTAAATAAAAATAAAATAAAGCTGATTATAATACAAGTCTTCGAAGCAAATTACCGGTGTGTTCGGCAAAGGATCCATAGCCAGCATTGAACAAAACAGCGAACAGGTCTTCGCTATGGGGACTGAACCCCCCCCCCCCCCCAATTAATTTCAAACCCCCGAACTTTTATTTTAGCTAAACAATTTTTGCAGCTATCAGCGTATTTTTGGTTCGCCATAGTTGGCAAACGAAAGAAAATAGTTGATAAATTTAGTTTAAAAACTTAAAAAAATTTTTAAACCCCTTGGGAAAAGAAGAAAAGTTGAGAAGTTGAGCAAAGAGTGGTGGAAAATGGAAATAGTTGAGATATTTTGTGAAAAAGGCGTGGAGTAGAAATCAGGGAAATATTTTAGAAATCTCATGCAACCGGTTCTTTCGACTTGCTGACTGATCTCGTCCCCTTGTCTGTTCTTCTTTTGATGTTGACACAACCACATGTTACACCATCGGGTGTTTGGGCTGTGACTGTGTGAATATTGGCAAAATTAAACAATTTAACAACAAACAAGAACGATAGTTGCAAAAACTAAAAATAACTGATGAAGAAACAGACCAATATTTTCCGACTGCTTTAGAAAACACGTGGGCATGACAGCGACGTAGTCAATTATTCCGCTCCGAAAGAAACGAATTATTTAGGGTGAAGAAGCATCGAACAACTTTCTGCAAGTTCAACACATTTCTATTTGTTGCATTTCTACGGAAACATTTATAGAGAACAAAATTTAGGTACCAGAAAGTACTAATTAAGTTTGATCAAGGACGTTGAAGCAGTTGTCAAGAAGTTAAACGGATACACGAGCCGAACAAAATTTGGGTAGACATTAGTAAACGCTACGTCAGGTTGATTAAATTCAGTTATGCATTTACCGCGGAAATGTCGATAACACTAACAAAACCCCTTTTCTCGCTACACAACCCTCTATCTTCGCTCAAAGGACTTACACAGAAAAATGTTAAAAAATTACATTCTGATTCAAAGACGATAACTTGCGTGTGTGATCAAAATCGTTATGGCATCTCAAGAAAAAGGCGAAAACCTCTCATTTAAGAACAATTTGTTCTATAAACTACGCTCCTTGAAAAAGGGAATACCAGACAACTGGGAAATGGCAATCTTTTAAAACATCGTAAAGTCTCCGGTTCTTTTCTCCGTCTTTAGTGAACGTTTACGTTTTTACTTTCCTTGGCTCTACGAAGTAGAAAGGAAAGTTATGTAATCGGCTGAAAAAACCATTTTGAGTTGAACGAAGTTGTATATACAGCAGATCATCGAATTTACGGGGATTATTGAAAGTTGTTTGTGTGTCCGCACCAGATAATCGTGCTTGAATGCTTATTTGCTAACTTGATCAGACCATTTTGTTTCCATTCATCTTTTCCAAATTAGGAGCAAGTTGAATACAATGTGTTATCCCCCGCATCTCCCTTCGAATGTACAGCTTTTCCGTGAATATACTAAAATAATTTGACGTGGAACACGAATAAAAGTATATCCCTCGGATATTCATGACCGTGTACATTTTTACTTTCCTTGGCTCTACAAAGTAGAAAGGAAAGTTATGTAATCGGCTGAAAAAAAAATTTTGAGTTTTCTTCAGATCTTTACGTTTCAGACCCTCCTGAGTCCGAAAAACACTATTTGGGAAAATTGCCTGTGTGTCTGTGTGTATGTGTGTCTGTGAACGATTTTTAGAGAAAACCACCGTACCAAATCAACTCAAACTTGATATCTCGCCCGCAGGTCCATGGGACGCCAAAATAAGGGTTTGAACAAAATCCACCGAGAGTTAACTATAGTTATCGTAGTGATCAAAATACCACATTTTTTTTCTCGAAAACAGCTCTAACGATTTTGTTTATATTTTTTATATTGATAGCTCCCAATATGGCAACTATACCATAAAATTCCCATTAATGAGAAAATGACGAGAGCAGCTCAATAAATTACCAAAACGTTCGACGTAATCGATTTTAGAGTCGTTTTTAGAGAAAACGACTGAACCAAATCTGCTGAAACTTGATGTCTAGGCTACAGGTTACCATGGCACGCAAAAATAAGGGTATGGGCCAAATCCACTGAAAGTTAATTATAGTTAGCAGAGTGATTAAAACACCAAATTTGTTTTCTCAAAAACGGCTCTAACGATTTCGATTAAATTTTTTATATTGATAGCTCTTGATAAGGCAATTATACCATAAAATTCCCATTCGTAGGAAAATGATGAGAGTAGCACAATAAATTATCAACATTTTCGACGAAAAGCGTTTTTAGCGCGGCTATTTCCTTATAAACTCTGCTGGAATGATAGAAAGTTAAAGAAAACTTGTATTGTAGTTAAATCCAATACCTAAAGTGTGAGAGTTTAAAAACTCTCATGGGGTACATGGGGCTCAAACCAGAAATTCCTGAGTTTCAACTACCGCCGTTTCGCTTAGCACCAGTTATAAAAGTTATTACCCAATAACTCTGCAAAAGTGATTATTATCCTTCTTCAAAAAATTCGTGTTTACAGCCTCATTAATTATCTGTGTACCAATTGCTCAATAAAGGTCCTGCAATGAGTACGAGCAGCACAATAAATTCTAGAACTGTAGGCGCTACCGCTTCCTGCTGCTGTGAAGTGTTGTTTGACCAAGTTCAAAGGCCATGTACAAAGTGAATTGACGTAGAGCTAAAGAAAGTTGTGTGTTGCAACGCACCAGATATTTATACAATACTTCCTCTCAATCTGACGCGTTTTTCCTCCTGGTTCACACTGAGTTCAACAACAATATTAGTCCAGTTACTCTGTCATGTGTGAAACCCAACTAATCCTCGTTTATACTATTTTCCAATGTTGATAGAAATTAATAACTACTTAAATTATTTTCTTGTGTTAACTACGTTTTAATGCTAATACATTCCATTTTGCTCAACTCTGGAAAAAGAGCTGCTCCCACCTTTACCCTACCGACAAACTTAGCTGAAACCCTCAGTGATATAATCTGAAGTTCCTTTTTCCTAATTTAGCCCTGTTGAAACAGACAACCTTGTAGTAGAGTAAATTATTACCAGCCCGGGAAACTCACATTTCCTCAGAATATCGTTTCTCTTGAAATAATTAAAACTTCCCCACACAACACTTTGACATACTCGAAAAAATGTTGACGACAGCCTTGAATGCAAACTAATGGAAAAACTGTATCAGCTCGTGCCTTGGAAAAAGAGTAGAATTCACTAAACCACCCGTATTTTCAAGTTGAAAACAGTTGGTGGAAAACTCACTCCACATCTATCGGCCGGTCGCTTCCTAAAACGCCGGGCGCACAAAATATTGCATTAATTTCGCGGAAATCCGCTTTTCTTTAAGGCCAATAAATCGAATGTTTAAGCCTCTAGGAGAATTAAAAAAAAAAAAAAAGAAAGAGCGGAAATTGCCGCCTGTAAAAAGAGGATTTGAATGAGTTGGAAGTCGCGGCCGATTTCCCTCTGTTGATAAATCTCTTTCACTTTAATTTAAACTCTGCCTGGAAACTGCTGAACGAGAAGAGGAATCGGCAATTTGACTTTATTCCCGTCATTATTCAAACATGTGCCTCGATTATTTTTTGAAATACGAGAGAAGTTTAATAACCAAGCTGAGGAGCCGTGAAATGATGCTTCGTTATCCTTAATAGCAGCGATGAGATTAAGGGGTGGAACAATTTGTCAGCCTTTTTACCTCGTCAGTTTTTCAAGGGGGAGGCCTAGGAGATTTTTAATCGCTGGAGTTCAGTGAGGATGTATACAGTGGAAATTTGCGGACCGCAACAAAATCCGGTTTTTGGCGAATTTTGAGTTTCATCTCCGATCAAAGTACAGTCGGAAGAACATTAGTAAGAACCTCCTATTAATGAAGAAAGGTACATGTTGAGGACACGTTACGAGTTGGTTTTATGTTGTTGAAACCGTTTTCCGGATAATTCAAACCCGTTTCTGTTTCTTAGGCATATATTTCCGTTCATGGTATTACACATAGTTGTTTATGAAAATCGTATGTTACTTATCGATGAGTATAGGCGTTTTCGAAAAGAATGCGAAACCCCACATTTTAGGTACATTTGGTCTCGCTCTTCTCCTCTGACCTGACGATAGGAACAGCGCAAAACAGAAAAAGAATGAGCTTGAATTGTTTGGCCGTTCTCTTGAAAATCTAACTACAAACTACAACCCCAACAATTTTTTTTTTAATTCAGTAAACCTCAGAATGTTAAGAAATAATGAAAAATCAATTTTTTTTTTTTTTCACACGACGGTAATTAAAACCGCGTTAAATATACATATGTGTTTACAACACTTCAATACGCTCTATTTTCCAGGCTTGTAAGGCCACGTACTTTCTAAAAACAGACTCATAAGAATGACTACCACTTAGTAAAAATGTCAAGTGAAAACGAACTCGTTTCATTTCTGCTGCACTCGATAGTGTCGGAACCATTCAACTTGAACATTTCGTCTGTTGCAGAAAGCCTCCCGTGAAAGAAGTCGACGATTTAAACGTCATTGTGTGCGAACTGAAGAAATTGGACGGCGTTTTTAGTACTAACGTTGGTTCGCTGAGAGCTCAAATAGAAGTGGCCAGTTTGGAATATACTGAAGCCCAGTAAGTCCTCGTTTTCTCTCTCTCTCTCTCTCTCTCTCTCCCTCCATCCATCCATCCATTCCTCCCTCACTCCCTCTCTCTCTCTCAGATTTGTGGTTAAGAATACCGTGTAAACCTGTCGATGTCAGGTCTACTGATCTCAGTACACATACGTGATGTCGAGGAAAGTTGTGTTAGTTGTGTTATGCGTAGCCCCACATATTGTTTTCTTACAATGAACCCCTCATACCTGTCCCTGGTGCTAACGAAAACAAAATTGGCGGTAATAATCAACTAGCATCGTAGAGTTGTCACGCGTGACAGCCACAGTCATTCGATTTTTCTCGGTTAACCACGACAAAAAAACTTCAGTTCGAAGGCGCGATGATATACGCCCATCTGGGAAGCCTGTAAACTTTATGGATTAGGATTTGCAGCACACGTATTCAAATTATTATGGAATCCTCACGGCTAAAACGTTGGTTGTCGCTGCAGAATGCCCTGTTGAATGCTCCTTCGCCGATCATCACTACTTTATTTGGAGGCCTCCACCCCCTTTTTGAACCCTCAACGAGGTCAATAGCAGCTCACTAAACAAATAGACACTTATCCTATAAATTAACGTTCTTGGCCTTCCCCTTGAGCTTCTTCAGTAAAAGCCTTCACGGCGAAAACCACCTTCGGATGAAAGGAAAGTTAATGAAAACTCCTAGGAAACTTTGATTGAATCCCCAGCAAAGTTTCGGTGAAAGAACCAATCGACTTATTCGATCTAGTTAAGCATTAAGAGTTTCCGATTGGAGCTGGCGCCTTGACGTCAAGGCGCATCAACTTCTCGTCAACTAGAATTTGAGCGTTGAAATTCGAGGAGAAAACTTTTACGCGATTTTTTATTCGGCACTTGGAGTTCGCAGCGATTCTGTTCAATGCCCCAGGGTTCAGCCACACAATAATTATCTAGTTAAATTATGAATTCTTTATCGCATATCTCCAACCCAGACGAGCTCCACTAAATCTAATGCGGAAGCAAAGCATAACTTCCGTTGCTCTAGTAGGGTCGACTTGAGTAAGCTGTTGTCTCAATATTTAATGGGGATTACACAACAGAACCGTTAAATTCGTAACAATCACACTACCTGCGTCTCAATTTCACTAGTTAATTAATTCTTTTTATTTTCTACAGCTCTGCGCAGTAGAAACGATAATTCTGTCAAAAAAAAATTCCTCGCCACCGATGTAATAGTGTGTATACGGGCTCAATATCATCGTTCAACGCAATTCCACACACGTTGCACTGCAGACAACGCGAAAATTGTGCAAACAATGCTGAACTAAATACTTAGGAACATAGTCAATTATGATGTCGTCAAAAAAATCCACGAAAATTGACTTCATAAAGACAAACGCCGGAATGTCCAATCTCTTGGATAACAGCGAAGTCATACGATTTCTAATGAGGATCAAGCGCTTCCTACCAACCAAAAGGAAGAGTAGGCAGCGATCTATGAACCACAAACTGCTGATATAAAATCATCGAAGAAAAGTTTCTAGATGTACTCCCTTTGTACATTTATTATAAATCTAGATTCAAAAAAAAAGGTGCCAGGAGGTGTTTTTAGAAAATTAGAAAAAACGTTCATTTAACATCGAGATAATTCCATTTTCTTGTGTATTTTGGCGTACTATGAAATGAGATCAGTAATATGGAGAGTCCTTCCGGCGTCACAACGAAGGAAAATATGTGCTGTGATGCGTCACAACTTTTCTCACTCCCGCGTAGTTTAGCTACTAATCTAATTTATATTTCAGAGTTCGCATGATAACTGTAGTTAGTTTTGAGGTGATTTCGCTCATATCATGCTTTTGACGCCTCATGTTGACCCCCCAAGCTAAATATTAAAGTAGAGGCGATTTGCGTACATCACGTTTGCAGACACACACACCAACTATTTTCTCAAATGATGCTTTTCGGCCTCAACAGCCCTTGAAACGGAAAGATCCGATCCGGGATTTTTTGCTTTCCGCTACCCAAAGGCTAAGTAATCGGGTCAAACAAAAATTGTCGGTTTTGTTCAGATCTTTACGTTTTCCTACTCATTTCGTCGTGTAGTCCGAGTGTGCCTGATTTGCGGGAGGACGACTGGGTCGATTGAGCAGCTTCTTTATTTGTTTTGTTTCTTATTTTTTGTAGAGATTGTATAATAGCAGTTTCCATCGACGGGAAAGGGGGTAGGGGCCGAAAATGAACCGAAAACTAGGGGTTTTCGAATTTTCTCGAAAACAGCTCTAACGATTTTGATTTAACTGTTGTTCAATTAAGACCTTGGCACAAGTGGCAGTAGCTCGATAAATTCGGGACTTAACATAGAGCGTTAAGTTGTTTTACATGTTTATATCAACTTAGTTACGAAACGAGTGAATTAGTACGTATCCATAGAATTTACACGGGGATAAGAAAGTTTTGCGTTCCTTAACACCAGATATTTTCGATTCAGTAGGCCTGAAGACTCAAAGAAAAAAATCAACTTTTTTATTCGTACGGCTACAATACTTTCTATACACATTACTATACCTCTATTCATCTATACCACTTTCACAAAAACGAATATTCGGCTTAGCCAAGTCAGACTCCTTTTGTATTTACGATTGACAGCTATCTGCTTGCATCTCATTGTGTCTCATTACGTGACTCCAGCGACTGTGTCAATCATATTGTACCGGGGGCGTAATAAATTGTTAGATTAGACATTTCGGGTGGTGGTTCCTATCAAATCGGGTTCGAGTTGAGCTATTTTCAAGATGAACGGGAAGCAATAATAAGTAAGGCTCGCGTACCACAATATCATGTTGTGTAAGGACTCACCTCTGAAGTCTTCAAACTGACGACACATTCCGGTTTGACGAAAACGCCAGAATATCTTGCCGCGCACTGAACACGGAACGAAAATTCACCGACTAATAGCACTTAATTTTCGTGAATCGCGGATCGGTTTTACGAGAAACGGAATTTTTGTCGCGTAACAGGAAACACGACCGCGCGCTGGTGCCACCAAACTTTTCAAACAACATTTAATTGATAAATCGGAACTTTCTGTAATTGAATCGGGTTCCTCCAAGGTCGTTTGAAATGATTAAATGAACAGAATGAAAAATCTACGATTACATTGACCAGCGAATTTCAGGACTGGGCATTGTCCTAAATCGACGATTTACTAACCACTTTTATCCGCCTATGTTCGTTTAAATCCGCGAATGTTGAGGTTCACGAGCGTACGACCTTATTTATATAAAACTAGACCTGGTTGACTTGATTCACGAGAGATATTTTTACTTTTCTGAGTCCTCTATAGATGTGTATCTTTCAAGGGCTTCCGAGTCCAAAAAACGCTATTTGCTCAAATGCTCTGTGTGCCTGTGCACGGGATTGAGAGAAAACGGCGGTTACTAATCGCCTCGAATGCTTAAGTTACTACGGAACGTTAAAATAACTAATATTTTCAACCATTTTTTTGCCAAGCGAATTGCCGACCGAACGGATCCCGAAAGAATGGTTTTTTTAGACCACGTTGAAGGCAGGATATGGCCCGGATATTGAAAACCCCCATGCCTCGAAACGTAGCATCAGGTTTCCGGATAGGTGGATTCGGAGGGGGGTGTCAAAAACAATTCCCTGATCGAAGTCCGAAGGTGTATTCACCTGTGATATAAATAAACCAGGAGCATGTTGATATATCCTGATGGTAACTCAATAAAGGTTGTGGTACAAGTAGGAGAAGTAGTAGATTCTAGAATAATCGCAAAGTGCACGAGGGGCTAAAGAAAGTTTTGTGAAAGTGCACGAGGGGCTAAAGAAAGTGATGAGTCGCACCAGATATTTATTTCTAAGATAGACGATACACTCCTAAACCTCTTACCATTGCTCATGTGTTACACTGTAAAGTAGGAATTCATAAGAGTTCAAGCTGGAGGAAATTTTTCTTTCAACAGACACCTTGGTAAAATTAAAGAACAGGGACCGCTGATAAGGTAATATATCGATATATCACGACCGAAATCAGGTTATCGATATGCCCGACATCGTAGGCTCTGGCGCCATGTTTGAAATTAGAAATAACGACAGCTTTTTTTTATTTGTACATCATTTTGTGTGTTTTTATTATTTTAAATGCACAAAGACTATGAAAAGGACTTAATTCAATGAAATTAAGAATGGGTATATGAAATAAATATGAGATAACTAACGGATTGGAGAAAACGATATGCGCCAGTGATGCATATCGATACATGCAGTCGTAGCGTTATCAAGCGACCTAAGTGACAGCGGTCCCTGTTCTTTGTTCTGATCTGAACAAACCCGAAACCTTTTAATTAGTCCTGTAACAAATTTAGTGTGTGTTCGAATGCTCAGATGACATATCATTGCACCACAATCATTTTATCGCGAACTATCGAAATAAAATCGTAACCTTCTCTTTTCTCTAAACTGCTGAAATGAACTGTGTAATGCTTTTCGTGCGTTTCAAGTCACCGAAATTCGCTAAACTATTCCAGACAAACTGAAAAGTGTTTGTGAAACTCATATTATTAAGTTATAGGTAGTGTCCCGTCTGCAAAACGGTCTTTGTTTGCCGAGCAGTAACCGCGACGCACCGAGTCAACTTTTATCCGCTACGACTCCGTTTTGAAGAATTCGCGGTTTGTTATAATGTTTTAATCGTAAACCACCTTGGTGAAACCCGTTATATTGCATAGTAAATCTTAGATCAGTGATCGTGGATGATCGTTTTAAACGACAAATGTGTGCGTTTGGTGAAACCTCCGGGTGACTCGACTTCCGTTGAGAGCGAACTGAGAAGCTCGCGCCGCTGGGAGTCGTCCCGCTGGAAAGAGCAGCACGGAGCTAACTGCAGACGCGCTAACAAACGAAAGGACGGGCCCGGTCACAACTTTTGACTACATTTTCGGATTTGGCGTTAAATTTCCTATAAACCTAGTACACACTTGGATTAAAAACCGAACTCCTCCTAATGGTCAAAAACCGGCCACGGAAAAAATAGCGGTCACCTAGAAAAATTAGGGTGTCTAGAACAGGTCTTGTCGTGATGTCTTTAGTGAGGCTAGTTAGTTACTCATCGAAACCTAACGTAGATCATAATACGTATAACTCTCCAAACATATGGTGAACAGCTATATAGCAAAAGTAGGGGTTTTCAATTCTTACTTTTTGCGACCCTAAGGGAAAGTATAGCAACCGTGTCAAAAAAAACCGTGGGTTTCTTCAGATCTTTACGTTTTAAGGCCTACTAAGTCCAAAAACCCTAATTTCGGTGCGTGGTCCAGGTGTGTGTCCGTAGTTCGATTTGCTTCACCGATTAAGCTGGTTCTTTTTGGTTTATTATTCATTCTGAATAATAACCCTATGTTCTCGGTCACAAAAAATTTTTTACAACCACCCCTCAAAATTTAATACTTTACGTTTCAACACATGGAGATTCCAAATTTGCAATGTCCGTCCGCCGTCCCCCGTCCACCGTCTGGGCCGTTTTGTGCCTTTAAAGTGGTCCAAAAAATTCGTTCTTTCGCACAAAAGTCCAATTTGGTATCTAGTTGTGCCCGCCATCTCGGCAATCCGATCGAACGATTCCGATTGCCTTCTTCTCGTCTTCACCTCCACAAATGACTGTTTCGCTCCGTCTCAACTATTTCTGTTAGCAAAATATCTGTTATCTTCGATAGAACTTTTCATTATTTGTTTATTTTTGGTTTATTTATTTAATAGTTCGTTCGTTTCTTTTTTTTTTTGGTTTTAATACGATTCAATTTTTTTAGATTCTTTCGTTTCATTCTCATTTTGGTTTTTTTGTAGATTTTTGGTTACATTTTGATATTAATATTTAGCGTGCGTGTTTTCATATTAAAATTCAGTTTTTTCTAGATACTTTCGTTTTTTTGTTTATTTTAATATTACGATTCAGTTCTTTTCGACCTTTTTTTGGGTTTCATTTTGATATTTTTCGATGCTGAATCGAACGGGATGGGTCTCGGAGCATTAATGCTAGGTCAAGCTGTTTATCCGAAGAATAAACCGTTGTGTAATAATTTGCAGGGTTTTTCGTTTTGTTTCTTATTTTTTGTAGACAAGAAAATGAGGTTATGGGTGATTTCCATCAATGGGAACTCAATTTGATCAACCTGAGGGTGTTTTTTAGCAACCTACTCTCACATTTTCTGCCATGTAACGGAGATATATGCCAAGATACATTGGAAAATGAGATTTCCCGAACATTAAGTTTTTATTTCCTTGTCCCCTTTCTACATAGTTGTTCTAGTGTTTCCAATATTTTAAACTAAAATTATGTTGCATTATAAAACGGTATTGATATTATTGAAACAGGAAACAGTTTGATCGTCTGGAAAAGGAGTACATCGCTGCCAAAACTGATCTTTTCGTGAAGAAGGAAAGAAAAGACCACCTGACTTCAGAACTGTGCTCGTTCATTAAACAGAATGAATTGGCTAAAGCGAAAATGTTGAGCACGTTCGTTGGAAAAATGGAATTGGTTCCCTGCCCGACGGAATTAACAGTAAGAACCAATAAAGTACATACCACCAGTACTGTAGAACTGTAGTGTGAGAAAATGTTGATGTTGATCACTGCAAGGAATCCGTTTTCAATTGCAATCGGTTTAACCTAAAACACTATATTAGCTTACGAATACTTTCTCAAAGAAACCTGTGAGCTACATTCAATCGATTGCTGTCGAAACAAGAGAGAACTGAGTAAAGGGCGAAGGGGAACTCGTACAAGTCCAGTAAAGCAAAATGCACTATATTCGTATTATGACGGAATTAAAGTAATTTGTGTAACATCAAACGCTAACCCTTTTGGTGTCATAATCAAAGGCCATAAATTCGAAACAAAGTCGGGTTAGTTAGAACATTAATAACTGAAGGATCGCTGAACCAATTTTCGCGAGGGAAAAATCGTATTGCGACTTCTTACGAGCACAACGAATGCAGTCGAGTCGCTACGAGCATAAGGTTTTTAAAAGCTAACTTCCAGCTGATTAAAGTTTGATGTTTCGTAAAAAGCTTCTGAGAACACTAGAAGATTACCGATAAAAGAATCGGCATACCGTGGGGGATATAGCATAGAGACTGCGTTATGCGTATGCGATGACGTCAGAATAGCCAAGGACTCGCGTCAAATGACGATCGATGTATCCAGAGTTCGACTGAGTCGAGCATGAACTATTGACAGCCTGTCCTCCGTCAGTTGGAATTTAAGAGCATATTGATGAAGGTTAAGGCCGAATAGAACGGATATTAAGGGAAAACCTGTTCAACCGCTCTGAACTCTCATTTAGCTGTTTGTTCAAAGTTCCATTCAGTCAGACCTGTTTTGGAACGTCATTTATTGATGTGTCTTTTACGACCTTTACACAGTTATTACGCAAATCCCTACAAGGGGAGAGAAAACTTCCAACATCTCAAATACTCTATCTGTTTCCAGTCCATTGCACTGAAGGAAGAGGTAGTACGACATAACTCCACTATTTTTATTCGTTTTCCCGACTTCTAAGGGGAAGTTGAGGGAAAAGCGTCAAATCACTCAACCAGTTTTCCACAATTTCCTTCGTATTTCAAACAACAATCCGGTGCGTTATGGTCTAACATGGTACAAGTCATGCTGTATCGAAAAATGTGATTCTGATTTCCTAAACTGCAACGGTATCGACCTAACTTACCAGATACCCTGAACTAACTAAAACTCACCATTTGTTCTCCAATGTCGTTTTTGTAAAAAGTGCATTTAACTAATACAGAGCGCTCGCGTACACAGCAGATCGTCGAATTTAAGGAGGTTGAAGAAAGTTTCTTTATGATGTGAAAAATAAGGTTACGGTCGTAAACGTTTCTTTATTCGTTTTTCCTGATGTCAGTCACCTTACTCAGGGAAACGTCGAAAATCAATTACAGCATTCACTATGATGACAATATTGGACTCCACACGAACTTCCGTTTCCGATAAAACTAGAGAAGCGAACCCTTATTATTGATTTAATCTCGAAGTCAGTGAATTGAAGGAACTGCGTACCTCGATATATAACCACCTCCGCTTGTTTGGTCAACGAAAGTCTCAAAAGATACTAAATGGTATCACTAAACGTGCTCAAACATAGTTGTAATGTGAACTAACAAACTACACGTAAACACGTCCTCAAAAGTACCATACTTTTATGATACATTTGAGGACGAACCATAAAATTTCTTCATCTCAATCACTTTACTGAGAAGGTAAACCTGACGACGGCGTTCTTAGCTGTATAATCTGCATTAAATAAAATACCCCATACAACGTTCGAATCAATAAACGGTGTTGAAAGTAAGCGTGATATACTCTAGAACGTTTTAGAAAAAGTCCTTCTCAATCAATTATACTCATAACCGTATTTTTTGTCTGGCAACATAAGAGTCAAAAACCTAAAATGTAATTGAGATCTGGTACGATCCTAATATAGTAATAATATGAACCAACAATGTGAATGTATGTACACCATATTTCCACAGAGACCATGTTTCTTTAACTTAAACTTAACCAACAACAATGGAATATTAGGCAGCATCTGTTAATATTATGAACACTGTACCAGCATCTTCGATTTACGCATTTCTAATGATAGGAACGAACTTGCGTACTAAGTTTGTACATACAAACTACTAAATTTGCGTACTAATGTATATACAAATTACCTGAAAGTACTCTGTGAATTAAATCAAAATTGTTAAGGCCGCTTTTAAGAAAATTATAAATATTTATTAAGAATGTTCCTCAGCATCGCACTAGCAACTAATAAAATCTGTTTTCCGTTTATTGAGTATTTACGTACTTATTACGTTCTACATAGAAGCCCTTAAAATTTAAAGCTATGAATTAAACTCAAACAAAAATTCCAGCAATTTACTCAACTTTCTTTCTTACCCTGTATGGCTTGGTAAAGTAAAAATAACCTGGTTCCATTGGCTCTACAAAGTAGAAAGGAAAGTTATGTAATCGGCTGAAAAAACGTTTTCTCTAAAAACGTCCGAAAAACACTATTTGGGAAAATGATCTGTGTGTGTATGTGTGTCTGTGAACGATTTAAAGAGAAAACCACCGTACCAAATCACCTTAAACTTGATATATAGCCCGCAGGTTACCATGGGACGCCAAAATAAGGGTATAAGCAAAATCCACCGCAAGTTAACTATAGTTATCATAGTGATCAAAACACCAATTTTTTTTTTCTCAAAAACAGCTATAACGATTTTGATTAAATTTTGTATATTGATAGCTCCCAATAAGGCAATTATACCATAAAATTCCCATTTGTGGGAAAATGACGAGAGCAGCACAATAAATTATCAACATTTTCGACGTAATCGATTTTAGAGTGGTTTTTAGAGAAAACGATCGAACGTAAAGCGTTATTTGACCAAGTTCAAATTAACTGAGTGATAAATGAATTGAGTACGTAGAAAAAAAGCCATGTACATGAGTGGATTGACGTAGAGCTAAGGAAAGTTGTGTGTTGCAACGCACCAGATATTTTTTTAAACTTTTTCGGAAAACGGCACTCGCGATTTGCATTAAACCCACGGGGAATATGTTTAAACAAACCTATATTCTTCTCTTTATTAACGTTCATCTGACCACTCGTTGAATACAAATAACCAATCGTGCCAAAAAGCGTGTTTTTTACGTTTTCGAAATTACCACAGTAACTGCATAACTGAATAGGATCAATCTAGTCTGTTGAAGGGAGATATAAACCAAGATAAATAGGAAAATTAGATTTTCCGAAAAGTAAACGATAATCTTTCTGATTTTCCCAAAAGCGGATAAATAAGGATTTCGACCAAACTGAACGGGACACTCTCAACTAAATAATACTCCCGTTAGGTCGTTTTCGTAGAGATGAAGCTATCGAATTTTGAGTGGTACGGAAAGTTGCGCGCACACCAGATATTTCTGCGTGAACCAGTTTTTTCACGTTGAATTTCTATAGTTTAATACTATCTTAAAGTGATTGGGTTAATTCCACCAATAGGTAAATTACTCAAGTTGACGTACGTGTTTGGTGGGTCCGTCTTCTCTGGCTTGTGGGATGCTGTGAGCCACATCGACGGCCAGTCACGGCGACTAGCCACTAGCCAGAGAAAACGGACCCACCAAACAGGTACAACTTTAATTAAACTACCTTCACTACTGAATTGTGCCAACATGACTGAGCGCCGTATATCCACATTTTCTTTCTCGTTACTATTTCATTGACCGATGATACGAGCTTAAATACTTTGAAAAAAAATAAGATCCTCCATTTTCTTAAAAAACGGCTTTAGCAGTACAACTTACAGTGTGCTTTCATACAATGTGTATCTACGTTAAGTTTTAAATGAGTTTCCGTAGAAATGCACTCGATTGAGATAAAGCGCCTCTGTATGTAGTATTTCGTCGAACTTATACAAGTAGGTCAGGAACGTTGGGTGATTCGTCGCCCCAGATACTTATAACATTTTTAATTACGTAGTTTCTGTTGGTTTTGGCGTTGACCCTTCCCGGGCTCCACCAAGAGAATGTCATAAAGCCCAACGCAAGTCCCAAATGTGTTTAATTCATTCAACAGTCAATCAATCACCCCCGCATAATGAGTTAATTAACGTCGACTCTCATTTCAGGCTCGAGAACCAAACAGCGACCAAACCGCAGAAACTGAAGAGACTTTTGAGTGCGACTGAAACGGCACTAGCTCAATGAAGCTAACAGAACTCATGGAACAAGCTTTCTCGTGTCCCATGTAAAATACAAAAGCCGCCGTTTTGTAACAAATCAGTTATTTCGATATTGGTTTGATTGTATTATCGATTGATATGAAACGTCCATACCACCATATCGAACAATAAAATGTGAAAACTTTAATGGGGGGAAAATAGCGCGTAGTAAACATTATCAGGTACTTAAGTGCGTACGTTAGTCAAACCATCACGTGCAAGGTTTGTGTGTCATTACCTGCTGCATTAAAGAAGGTTAGTAGAATCGTAACTATTTCTGTCATCCGTAACGTATTTGTTCTTTAATCACTCCAACAGCTGTGCCAACATTCCGGACCACCTAGAGCCCATCGTGGTAAATACTGATTAGTCGCAGCAACCGATCGAAAATTCACACAAAGACGAACAACAGCGAAAGAAATAATTCAAAACTGGTTTGTATCTAGTTCGGTAGTCAGCCTTAGATGGCCCCGTAATCGAATAATTGAATTTAGTAGAGCGATCTGCATTGTCTGCGATATATTAAACAGCAGCTCATTTACATGAAAACTTTATACATAAAAATATGATCATCTCGTCAGCATATGAAATGGTGTTGGTTCAACGACTCCATTTACAAAGATCGTGAAAGGGTGGTCGAGTGTCTTCCAGTTTATGTTTATACCTAGCTGGTCACAGTCTGAGATTTTTTTCCCCCCGAGGGCATGTGGGACATGGTCCCTTTGTCATTGCAGCCACACGTGGGCTTATTGTGACACAGGCCCTTCCTTAGTAGAAGGCGTCGTACATACCCGCCACCTTTATGAAGCCAAGTATGTCCTTCACCGCAGATTCCGCTATGATATGGGGCTCAATAATCCCCTGGGCAAAATATTCAAAGCGTTTGACTGCTAAGGCAGGGCACTCACATAGGATGTACTCCGCCGTCTCGCCCTCCTCACCACCGAGTCTCCATTCCACCGCCTCTGAGATGCCCATCTTGTTGAGGTAATACATGAGTGGGCAGTGTCCGGTGAGGAAGCTAATCGAGACCCTCAGATCCCTCCTGGAGAGTGTCAGCATCGCCTTTGCCCTTGGACCAGAAGGCGTAACAAGCCTTTTCGATTGTCTAAGTCGTGGCTGGCGATGCCAATGGGCGCCATTTTCCTGTATCTCCCATCGGGGCACCATACAGTTCAGGTGACTTTTCGTCATACCTACGTGAGGTTCAGGCCCAACGGGTAGGGTTTCTATGCTCTTCTTCACAAGGTGGTCAGCCTTTTCATTGCCCTCATGCCCCCTGTGAGCTGGCACTCAGATGAGGGAAAGCCTATTGTGAGGTGCTTGAGCGCATGAAAGCATTCCCATGACAGCCTGGACCTGAAACTATAGCCTGCAATGGCCTTTAATGCGACCTGGCTGTCCGAGAATATGTAGATCCGCTTGCCCTTGAGTACTTTGGACAGGATCTCTTCCGCGCAGATCTTTATAGCTAGATTTCAGCTTGAAATATCGTGGCGTTCTCTCCCAGCGGCTTAGCCAGACTGTAGTTGGGCCCAACAATGCCCAGTCCAGCTCTGCCTCCCATGACTGAAACATCGGTATACCACTGCAGGGCGCCCACCTCGGTCCGGAACGCCTCCTGCTCCCATCATTCCCACAAGTGGATCCCCCCTGAATGGCAGCCAAAAGTTTTTTCGCTCTGACATGACGTTGGTAGCAAGGACTACTGCCTCTTCCAGTTTGAACTGTCTAGTTGTTCTTTGGAGGCTTGCCTTAACCCTGGTGGAGATGTGCCCTATCAGCAAAAGCCATACTGCTCCCAGGTAAGCAGTCCTCTGAATATGTATATGGAGAGGTGAGATGTCTAAAAGGACGTCCATTGCAGCAGTAGGGCACGTATTCATTGCCCCTGTAATAGCTAGGCATGCCTGTCGCTGCAGTTTCTGAAGTTTCCCCTGAACTGCTAGCTGGCCTGTCGCCTTCCACCACATAGTGGAGGCATAAGTGACATGGATTCTTACTATCCCCTTATAGAGCCACTCCTTCTTTTTTGGAGTTATGCCCCATGATTTGCTACACAGCCTCCTGCATGCCCACAGGGCTGCAGTTACCTTGTGCAGCGCATATCTCACATGCGAATTCCAAGTGAGCTGCCTATCCAGTATCACCCCGAGGTATTTCACCTCCGGGCTTATGTGGAGCCTCGCTCCTTGCATGGTGGGTGATACTATATTTAGGTTTCTTTGCTTGGTTAATGAAACCGTGGTTGTCTTGGTTGGGTTTATGTACAGTCCCTCCTTGTCACACCACCTTTGAATGGTATCTACGGCTCTTTGCATCCTTTCTGACACGGTAGAGGCAAATTTGGCTCTCACCAGAACTGCGAGATCATCCGCATATGCGACCAATTCGTAGCCTTCAAGCTGCAGTGTTTCCAGCAGCTCGTAGGCCACGAGTAGCCACAGGAGGGGAGAAAGTACCTCCCCTTGAGGGCAGCCTCTTGTGGGAACCACTGTGACGCTGTCTTCCCCTAACCTGGCCGTGATTTCCCTACACCTTAGCGTGGACATAGTCCGTTTCACGACCTAGGGTTCTATAACCCTTTGTGCTGCTCTTGCCTCTATGGAACTGAAGGAGGTATCAGAACAGTCTGAGATACGAAGATAGAGGATAATGGCACGAAGGAACGCCACTACTTATCGAGGCCTGAAAATTTCAGGCTTCTTAAATTGACATTTAATTTTGTTCTCGAGAAGTTGTATTCTTATTACGTGATTTTTTAAGAATCGATCACAACAGACGTATAAAGATACTTCCATAAATTTCAAAACCATCGTTACTCAATTTTAACGCAGCTTACAATTTTTTTCAACATCTTTACACTATTTCTGTACTAAGTTTACTCGATTTCACAACTCACAAATTGTCCAAACCATTTTCACTGGATTCCCACGCCATTATCAGCACTTTTATTTTAGAGCCTTGGGCTACAACTACTTGGTTCGATCAATCAATTGAATGCTGTTACTACATAGTAACTGTCGAGTAAAAAAGTGCATAACAACAATTATTTACAGAATGGTTATAATGCTATAATCAATAATTTATAAAATAGTTTTGCGTTTTCATGTATTTACAAAATAGCACTGCACTTTCAAGGTGCACCCTGTACTCATCGCCTGCGGTGGACTTCCACACCAAAAAATTGAAATCACGTACGGAGTAGTTGAAGTTGACGTTAAAGTTTATGACCTCAGAACGACACCCCTGAGGGTTAAGTTACTCCTACCGAATAGTGATGTTGATGATCGGAATGTCATCGTACGGCTTGTCAGTTTTAGGATTAGTTTTGACGGTGCTGATGTTGTGAACTACTTCCATGCCTTTAAAAACTCTCCCAAACACCGTGTGTTTGTTATCGAGCCAAGGGGTTGGGCCAAGAGTAATGAAAAATTGACTGCCGTTCGTATTGGCTCCGGCGTTGGCCATACTCACCGTATAGGGCCGATCGTGCTTCAAATGAGGCTTGAATTCGTCTTCAAACTCCCCTCCCCAAATGCTCTCACCTCCCAAACCAGTTCCAGTGGGATCTCCCGTTTGAATCATAAACCCTTTAATGACTCTGTGAAAAATATTGCCGTTATAATACCCGTTTTTGCTCAGAGTACAAAAATTTTCAATGGTTTTGGAGCATTCGGTGAACAATTTGACGTGAATGTCTCCCATCGTCGTGTGGAGGATGGCTTGCTCGTAATTTTGAAATGATCCCGTCGTTTCCGTTGCTGACAAAACATCTTCTTTCGTCGGTTTTTCGTTGAACACGTCCCTTTCAGAATCGCCTTCAATGCTGCAGGGCTCGACGGCAGTAAAAAGGTAAAAACGATTCCTTTTAAAAGCTGTGCAGAAAATTGTGGGATCCATGGACGACGATTGTATCGTAGGGTTGTTAGAACCCTCCTGTTCCAACGTCATGGCTGCTTTAGTCGCTTTAACTTTACCTTGAAACAAAGCTATTTGTAGCGGCCTTAAATTTTCAGTTTTACCTAAAATTCGACAGCACTGTTTAGTTACAATATTAACAACTTTTATCCCCAACATCGTCGTATAAATCAAAAAATTCCCACTTTCGTCGAAAATAATATTACAATGAAGTAACGCACCAGCTTTTTCGAGCTCACGCTCCACTGCCATCCGTCGCCCAAACTCCATATTAGAAACCTGCGGTTGTTTTTGTTGGAGATTGATCAACTGTTGCAATGTTTCATCAATGACCAAAAGCAGTTTGCCCGTCAGAAAACCAAACACGCGAACCTTACGATCAGGAGAAACTGTGGCGAATTTTTCGCCATCATTCTGAAACGCTATCGCCGTTGGGTAGGTTTTCTCTTTGACGAACTCAAACAAATCTGTGTCAAGTTTTGACTCAAATTTGACGCTTTTGGGGAACTGATAATTTCTTTTGGAGCCGCACCAGTATTCAAGAATCCCAGCTTCGTCGACAGAAATTGACACGTCAAAGTGTATGTTGTATTTGACAATTTTAACTGGTTTTGTGTGCTTTCTGTCAAGAGTTTCCAAAGGAGTGTTTTTACTTTTTCCGTCGAAGATGTTTATGACATTTGAATCTTGCGCCGCCACTGCAATTGTGCTGAGAACATCCATCGGCCCGTGTACCCATTCTAGGATTGTCGCGGAGAAATCCAAATTGATCATATTTATCATATCGAAATTAATTATGTCGAAAACTTTGACTGCATTGTCGCTCCCTGAAGTCGCAAGGAGGGAACCATTGTAATTTGCCGCGATGCACAGTATCGAACCAAGGTGTGCTCGAAAGTGCTTGACGAATTCTATCCCTCGTTCAGCCTTTTTCCAAAATTTGATGTGACCGTCGACGCTGGCTGTGGATATGAATTCAGTTTTAGTGGCGACGACGTGAGTGATGACGTCGCGATGCATGTAGCTTTTCTCGTAGCACTCCGCCGAAGGTACGTTTTTCAAAAACAACGCTTCGTGAGGTAGTACTTTTCTTTTTTTCTTGGGAGGTTGATCTGCAGCTTCAGAAGGTGTAGGCCCGATCCAGTCTGACCCTTCCCCATCACTGTTCTCTGCACTGTCTGCCATCTGAAAAATTAAAATATTCGTTTCAAGAATACGTAAGCCTTTATTAAACTAGCACATCTCAGACCAATATTTCAAACTAACAAAAAAAATTGTCGTACAAGAGTTATCAGAATTCATAGGAGTGACGGGAGGAAGTACATAATGATGGATCCGAAGGGAGGTTGAGCCACACATTGAAATCATGGCGACTTGTCTCGCTTGACCTACTATCTCCATATTCGTTATAAGATGTTGGCGAAATATCTAGTGCTACATAACACGCCGCCACTTTCACGTACTCATATATGGACGATGTATCTTCAATCAACATATTTTTATGGAAACCGTTACACAAAACAAAATGTAGTAACTAGTTGGCGAAGTAACTCATTCTTTTGTTCAAATGTACGTACCCTCAAAGACCCTCAAAGTTGTATCAGTCGCAATGCATGTTCACGATCGTGCGAGAGCCCGGTCGCTCCCTCAGCATCCACCAAACCCAGACCTGTGAAGGTACATCAGGTCATTTAGCCAGTCTCCAAGTGGAGAGCTGTTGCCCGTGAGTTACTGTGCGGAGATATGAGCTTGGGGAATAACGTACCATCTCGGAGGAGTTCTTTATCTAGCTTCCTTCTACTGAAGTGGCAAAGGGATCTATCACCTGTGGCCACGTTTCTTCGTCACAACCTTCTGGTGGACGAAACGGTTATAAGCTCGCTTAGTAGCAGTCAAAGCTGGTAGGTTGGCTGTTCTTCCATCAGGGGGGGGGGGACGTAGGTCAATGGAGGGGGAGGTTGCTAGAAGACCTTTCATCAAATTTATTATGCAAGTACAACCCGTAGATTTTCCAAAAACACGATTTAGGGTACACTTTTTCAGAGAGAGAGAAAGACAGAGAGAACGCAGAACTAACTTCATAATTTGTAATTAACTAACTTTAATTAACTAACTTTATAATTTGTAACTGACAATTGCAGAGTGAAGCTCAAAACGAGGCTGATTTGTTCACTAGTTTTTGGGAGGAAAGACCTCTTACTCAAATGTTTGTTGTACTGAGAAAATAGTTCCAATCCTCTTCAGCCGTGATCAGGTCAAATTTAATATTTAGCCAGCAGATCAACATAGGACGCCAAAATTCAGCAAACCCCTTTTCACTTGAGATCTCAAAAATTATAACTCATCTCAATATCCAAATAGTTTTTACTCAATTTTCTACTCATTCTCAATCAATTTCCTTTCACGCCTGACACAATTTCCAATTGTTCGCTCGCTCGCGCAAAAATTTGTTTTTTTTTATTTCCAAACTATTTTTGCGCATTTTCCAATATTTTTTATTACATTTCACAACAAATTGTACTTCACTGTGTGCCACTTTTTACATTGTACTTTTTACATTATTTTTAATTAAGTTCCAAATAATTGGTACTAGATTGAAAGTGCCTTTATCTCACACATCAACCAATTTCGAAATTCTGATTTTTTACCCAATTTTCCAATACCGTATTGAACACACCTTGAACGTTTTTCAACTATTTTCACTCAATATCAAAACACTTATTCTCAATTTTTAATGATTTCATTTTGTGTATCGTAAATATTCACGATTTACAAAAATGTGAACTTCACTTTACATTTCACTCAATTTCCCACCAATGGAAAATTCCTCATTTTTGCTCGATTTCTCGAATATTATTGACATTTCTCAAACAATTCGTTTTTCTATTCCGTTTCTCAAAAAGGTCCTACGAAAGTTACCAAAAGGTTAAATGCGATTTCTCAGCACGTAAGGTGTTATTTCTATACAGTTTTACTCACGCTGTTCAACACGTTCCTCTTTTTTTACTCAATTTTTCAACGGATAAATTTTCACACAGTTTTTCAACTTACGGTATATTTGCACTTAATACGAGTATATGACAAATGTCTTCAAGTTTTTCAAATCAATTTCATCTCCCTCGTTTACAATTCTTACTCAACTTCCAAAAACAATTTACGCTTTCGATTGACTTTTCAACAATTTTTGATGAAGTTTGCAATTATTTTTACATCCGTTTGAAACAACCAGCTTGTTTAGTTCGATTACGACGTTTCAATAGTTTTGAAGCGCGACTCTCAATTTCTCAACTGAATTTACCAATAACTGTTTTCATTCATCGAATTTACATTAACTATAGTTGCAGTAAATTTCCCACTTTTTTCAAAATTATTGAGACCCCCCCCCCCTGGCGCGTCATCGCGTGTTGTTCTGTTTCAAGGGCGTGTGATGCGTTTCCTTTCCCACTCAGCAATTCGCCGCAGCGCTCGCCCATCAAACCCCCTCTTGACCGATCCAGAGGATGACTCACATTCCAGTTCTTATCAACTTCCTCCCGCCAGCGCCCATTTCAGTCTTACTCCACTGTTTGTAGCGTCTGCTTTAATGTTACTTCGAGGGGATTCGCCAACATGAACTATTACATTCCTCTGCCTGGCTACGAGCTCCAGCGAAAATCCGGCCCTTGTTGTTCTTCCTCCAAAGTGTTAGCGCGTTTGCTAGACTTTTTGAAAACTCGTCCAAGCGCAGACGTGACGTTCGTGCTCTCTCAACGAGAAATCAAAGCGCACCGATGCGTTATAGCAACAGTGAGTGCAGTTTTCGTGGAAAACTTTTTAAGTGGTATGGAAGTAAACGAGTCGCGAATTGTGCATATCAAAGACGTCGACGAGAACGTTTTCAGCGATTTTATAGACTTTTGTTACACGGGACAAATCAGCAAGGGATCTGACGCTACTAAATTGCTGGTTTTAGGTCACGAATACGACGCTGAGGAGTTGAAAGATGCCTGCGACGAGGAGCTGGTAAAATTGTTGACTGTGGAAAATGTGCTGAAGATCCTGCATGTTGCTGATCGGTGTAATCGTGAGGAGTTGATGGAAACGTGTTTCTCTTTTATGGGACGTAATTCAATTTCTATTAGTAGTAGTAAGCCGTGGGGAGCAGATGAGGGGCTGTTGAAGGACTCGATAGACATTTACTGTCGCAAGTACGAAAAATACTACAATGGTACGTTTCACAATACAACTGTACAGTTTCATACAGCTCAATGGACGCTTGATTCGTCTCCACGTAAGAATGAAACTCGTTTTGCCTTATTATTAGTTCCTTATGACAGCGATATTCTCATCTTGAATGCATTCTTGTGGATTGAAGCTAAGCCAATTACTTCAAACAACTTTACAGTCGCACTGAGCTTTTCTTTTCAAAACAAACGCCACTTAGACGAACAGTTTTTATTGAATTTGTCGATTATACTGAACGAAAAGGACGATCAATTGACAAAACTCAGTCGTACAGTTAGTATTTCAACATCAAAAATCACACCGTACGACATAACTGATCTCATTCCCAATAGTCAGTACATCTTTGATAAGTTGAGAGATGGCTCAGGTGTCCTAACTGTCACACTCCACCAAGCAACTGACTCAGCAGAAGACACACTACTTATAAATATGGAAGACGCAGATTTAATTTCTGATGTCACGCTAATAGTAGAAGGAGAGCAGTTTCACCTTCACAAATCCATTTTAGCAAGCCGCTGCGCCTTCTTTTCATCCTTATTTGAAGACAATAAGAAAGAATACGTTCTAGAAGAGATTCCTTCAAACATATTTGCCACCCTTAAACGCCATATATACGATAACGAGTGGCCAGAAATCGACCAAGTTAATTTAAACCTGTTAGCAGCAGCGTGTAAATTACAATTAGACAAAGTCATTGATTACTGCCAATATATTCTTCGTACTAAACTAGAATATGACAATTTTGTTGAATATTTCAGTGTTGCGTCCGAATTGAATTTGGATATCCTGAAGGAAGCTTCATTTACTTTTATGAAGTCCAATTTGGGGAAAGTGATTTATACAGCACCCTGGTTCAAACTGAAAAACCACCTAAATATCTTAGAAACCTTGTTTGAGGACAAACTAACGGTTATCCACTATTCAATGAACTTGATAGAAAACAGCGGGTGAAACAAAGAACAGGGACCACTGTCACCGCTTCCTCTGATAAGGCAATACATCGATACATCACGACCGAGGTCAGGTTATCGATATGCCCATGTTTGAAATTAGAAATAACGACAGCTGTACGATTATGCCAATTATTTAATGTTCAATATGTAATAACCCGTTATATAATTATTTTAAATGTACAAAGACTATGAAAAGGAGTTAATTCAATGAAATTAAGAATGGGTACATGAAATAACATATTTATTTGATGATGATCTAACGAGGGCATTTCTGAAGGATGTGGTACAGGTGTACCGAGTGAACAGTTCTCCGGCAGTTCTTCGTCAGGGACTTCTGAGAACCTGTAAGTACAGTATAACGTTGTTCCAACTTTTGTTAAATGTACGTTTTCGCCAATCCGTTAGTTATCCCATAGTTACTTCATATACCCATTCTTAATTTCATTGAACGATGTCGGGGTTATCGATAACCTGATTTCGGTCGTGATATATCGATATATTGCCTTATCAGAGGAAGCGGTCCCTGTTCTTTCATTTTACCAAAACATCGAATCAATAGATAAAGTATAAAAAAATAACTAGAATAAGCATATTTGTTGGGTGGCGTAAAAATTATGGAGGTAGAAGGACAGAGGACAAAGAATTAAGAAGGAACAACAATAGTGAAAAGACTGAATGACGTCTCATCAGCGCACACTAAATCAGTGTGGTAGAATAATATAGAAAAGATTGAATAAATAACGACTTCGATTCACAAAGTCAGAGAGAAATAAGAATAGAGAGAAGAAGGGCTTGTCGACGCACTAAATCACAGATGAAGAATGAACCTTTGCCTTGTCCTTGCCTTTACACACAAGCATGGACCCTTTCACCAAATCAAAAGTATGCTAGGTGCTTGTGACACAGTGTTTTCAAGTATATGACAGTACTGTATAGAATGTGATGGACTCGTTTATTACTATCAAGTTCACCAGTCATTACCCATAGCATTTGTTTTGTTACCAACGTATTTAATAAAGTACAGTGCAATCCAACATTTTACATCTTTACTCAACCCACTTCTACAATATCAGCAGTTCCATCCTGCAAGTTAACTTTGAATCTTCAAACCCATTATTGAGAAAAAAATATCAAGAATGCGCTAACAAAGAGTCGAAAAGAGAATTTTTGAGCAAAAGCACTACGGTATATTTTGCGAAACAGTTTACGGATGTAGCAGCTCGTGTCAATGCTCATAAGTGAAGATCTCTATCGCCATTTCGCTGGCAAGGCTGCCATTCCGCTACTAGCTTTGCGATAGAGAGAGAACTGCCAAGACTTCTTTACAACGGTGGCTGCCTTTACTCACACTTTTTGAACCAGTTCATTTGAAATATGAGCAGCCAAGGGCATTGGTTATTTGACTTTTTGTCAAAAGAATTTTCGCGGGAAAGATGAAGTAGTCAAAATTCAATGAGATTATTTACAAAATTGGATCAATGATTCAGCTAGGCTTCGAAAGCGTATAGAGACTATAAACAAGAACTTTTTTAACTGTTGCTAAAAATATTTATAACCCAATGTTTAGAAAGATCGTACTGCAACCGTTTGCATTATAATAGCAAGAAAATGTTTTCGCTCAAACACTTTTATCTAACTTGACCAGATTCGGTCTAACCGGTCTTCCTGAATCGTGGTTACACTGATCATTTTCTTGCACTGAAATCTCAGCACAAAGACCAATTCGTTATAATCTGATCATTTGCCTGTTGTTCTTACGACTCACCACATACGAGTCTAGTCCCACATGTCTCCTTGTTTAGATTGGAAAGCGGTTTTTCAACAACTTTCCTTCGTATTCCAATCCTAATTGTTCCCGTCATTGCAACTATTTTACTCCACGTTAAGAATTCACCGGCAGCCAGGTACATCGCTACTAACGTGGATGTTCTGGAGTACGTATCTTATTAGAGCCTCTGACATCACGGCCCCTTCTATATGCTTTTTTACCAGAAAATACCAGCAACAAATTTCAAAAATATTACCTTCTAAAAGGATGTTGAGGAAAATGAAGAAACTACCAACAGCAAAACACACGAATAATCACAGTTGAACACAACATAACCTACTGACGCGGTTGTTGTTGTTGTTGCCGCGGTTTAGATTGTTCACATTATCGGACATGATTTTTCATCATAGCCCCGATTGAGCTCTGGACTGTACGACCTTCTTCTGTAAACGCTTCTCAGAGCCGTTCAGAAATTGTAAGCTGTACTTTCGTTCGTCTTCGTATTCTTCACTTTTTGAATTGCTGAGGAAAGTAAAAAGGTGAATTAAAGTACAATTTAATTAAATTTGGACAAAGAGGAAATGAAAAGTGATGAAAAAGAGCATGAAACAAGTGTACGTGAGTCAGACTACCAATTCTGAAAAAAAATCTTAGAGTTGTACATACAGTGGACTGCCAGCTCCAGTCAAGTCTTGTGGCGAACGCTTTTTGACTAATTAAGAATTAGGAGTGATTTAGAGCTGAGCTATTCGCCAACAATAGACATTCACTATTAAGCATAGTAGTTTTAGTTGTGATGATTTGAGGTGTGGCGTTCTTATTTCAACCTGCAATGTGGTTGGTTTGGGGGAATTGAGTCTAGTATACCAACTGTTGCCGATTATGCTCCTAACTGCAGTTATGTACGCCATATCTAACAGTTTCGTATTTGTACAAAGGATACAAGTTTTTAAATTGTATACAAAAGCTTCAATCCTCTGCCATACGTCAGCTTAGTTCTGCACCATCTGATAATGTTTGATTACAATGATAACACGTAACAGATTTTCTGTTGTAGCCGAGTTTTACACAGCGGTCGTGCCCTGGTTACCGTAGGTTTGTCATTTTGTGCTTTGGTTATTCCGCGTTACGGTAAAAGTAAGTGCTAATCGCGTAATAATATTTTAATTGAAGGATCTAACTGTTTTGTAGTTTGGTTTCCCTGCTATCGCCTTTCTAATGTCACCTTATTGTTGGATATGTAGTCGAGTTGGACGGTTCATCCTATAGTTTCTTATTTATTGATGTTATACTGAAATTGTTGTATTGTATTTTGGGAGTGTTCGAGCTCGAAGTTACAAGATTTCAAGTTGAAATGTTGAAGCACAACGATAGAATATTGCTGAGAAAAAAAACTTTTTCGACGAAAAATGATTGATTTTTAGGCATTCGTAGCTCACCGAATTTTCACTGAGATATTAGTGGAAAACAAATGTATTCACTAGTAGGAAATGTAGTACAACCTCTATCTTCAACCACCCAGTTGATATCGGTAGCAAATCACCCGATAAGTTTCGCATTGTGACAATTAAGAGACAAGTGGCTTCGGTTACAACACGTAATTAATGAAATGAGGGATGAACTATAATTATGACATTATTCAATTAGTAGATTTAGAGAAAAATGATAAAAGCCCTTGTTTTTGGTCGACTCAATATGGTGAAATCTGAAGAAAACTCAATATATTTTTGTTCTGCACGATTACAATAATTTCCGAACCCCTTGGTTGCCAGAAAGTAGAAAATTGACTATTAATCAGTGGACAAATACCTCATTCGTGTTTCCATTAACGCTTTATAGTATTTTATTTCAATAAAATATTGATTTAATTTTTTATTTCACCAATTAATGTGTACCATGTTGGTGCACACTACCTCTTTAGTTGTGACGGAGCGTGAGATGAACTCACCCTTATGTTGATGTGAATTAGGTGTAATAATTTTGGTACATCAGATATTTTTCGTCCATTTTACCATCCACTGTTGTAAGGTTGCGAATCCACCGAACGCCCGAGTTAAAGTCTGTAGTGCCCTTGATTTCAGCAAAAGGAGGTGGTAACTCCATGGTTTTGTTTGTTCTTTGTAGTATGGCGCACCAAAACCGGGGTAATCCTTGGAACCAAGGGCCCAAAAACGCTAAAGGTGCCAAAAAAAAAGCGAACGATGCACCCTCAGTGACTGCCGAAGAACGATTTCGTCAAGCGCAGGCCAAGTTGCAGGAATCTGTTCAAAAACATCTTGATCAGGAATTGGAAGCTTCTTCGGAAGAAGAGGAACTCGAAACAGATAATATATATGGTACAGTACGCTACTCCGTTTTATGTGTCTTTCTTTTGAGCGTAGTGCAGTGTTCTAAACTGCATTTTTAGACCCTGTGCACGAATTAAATTTGTTAGAGCTGGTTTCAGTAAGTTCCAAAAAAATCTAATGTTCTGATATGTTTGCTAATGTCGCCATCTAATGGGTGTTTTTATCTGCCCTCGCCCAACTGATATGACGGGACGCACACAAATTGACATACTTGGATGTTATAAGTTAACATATTCATGTTACATTCTGAGAAACGACTGCCACAGACTGATTAGATGTGATGGTAGTGGTGCTGTATCTTCAAAAACATAACTGTCTAAACCTATGTGTAAGAGACATTTGTTAATTAGCAAATGCCTTCTTCATGGGTGTTGTTGGTCGTGGGGAAGGCTAATTCAATGCTACTTCCGATCATTTCTATCAAGCACAATTACACCGTGAAAATATGGGTGGCAGTATAGACGTTATTATGTTGCATATTATACAAGTTTAAAAATATAAATTGGAGAAAACGAATGTTGTCGATGGAAGGATGAAGTATTTGTCAACAAGTTCTCAAGCTAATTGTTTATGCGTTAATATTTCTAACAAGGCGAGCAACAATTGAATATAACACGCACTGGTAATGTACTGTGGTTCTGGTTCGCTGGGTTGGACGAGATGAAGGCGTGATGCGCAAATAGAAATTCTCGCCTTACCTGGCACCGAAGTAGTTGAGTTATAGGTACCGGGAAGTAAGATTGACTTGATGTAAGTTGAATTGTCGGCTCTACGTGAAGTTCTCGATGTCATAGGACGCGAAGTTCCAACGAGCATCTATACATGACCAACTTTATGGAAACGAGGAATATGGGATCCTCGAGATCCGTGGTGCACAAAAAGAGACAATGTGAGTAGAATAGAAACACGGCTATGAAGGGGCGAACGATGTAACAGGAATGAATAAAATAAAGCTGCGTCTTCAAAGTAGAGTGGTGGTAGTGAGGTCCCCTTCTTCAGGTAAGGTGATGCACTCTGCTCTCGTCTTCTCTCAGGTGAGACACTGCACTTCAACCTCAGATAATGAACAGAATGACTCAACTTGCGATATAGTTGCAACGATTGGGAGTTGAATGAAGGAAAGTAAATAAAAGATCTGATGAGAAGAAATAGTTCACTGCTCTGTGTAAACACTAATAAAAGACGCAGAGCCATGAATTGAGCTTGGTACTAGAGTTCTGCATCAGCTAGAGGGCTGATTGTGGAGGCAATACCTGTACTGCAAGCTGGACATTCTCAGACACGAAAATGTTGAGTTTAGTCATGAGAAGGGAAGTGGAATGTAGGTCGAGGGTTGCCACTTGGTCAATATGTGTAGTCGACGAATGGCTAACGGTGAGAAAGAATGGCAGGCCGTGGAATTTCAAAAGCTGTTGGAAAATGTGATGGCCCTCATCTCAGTGTAGTGGTTTCCTACTAGTAATTTTTATGGAGTGCCAACGTAGTGATTTGTTTGGTCCTTTTCTTCATAAAAAAATTTAAATGCCATTAGTATCCAGCTATTGAGTCAAGCCTTATTTACTTGACTGTAGACTCTGCTGGCGGGTTTAAACTGGCGAGTTGGAGTTACAAATGGCATTGGTTATCTGACTCCTCAACAGGTTTTGATGTTAGTGCATAATCAAAATGAAATAAGTGTGCACGATTTGAAAAGTTCCTAATGAAGTTATATGATCATTTTACAGACTCGGTCATCAGAAATTATTCGCAACTGGGCGGCAACAATAACGATCTTCAAAAAACGCAAAACTTTTTGGAAAATCTCTTCAGATCTGATGCGGCGATTTGCTTGATTTGCATTGGAACTATCAAAAGAGGCGATCCTGTATGTAACTCTGTTCTAATTAAAGCACCTAAGTAACTGTCATATAACTCAATGGAGGATTATTTTAATTTATTGTGTCAACAGATTTGGAGTTGTTCGTCTTGTTATGGATTTTTCCATTTACTTTGTGTCCAAAGATGGGGGAAGGACAGTATCGCTCATCAAAAATTGAGTGAAGAAGAACGACAAACTGCGAAGAAAGAGTACTTTTGGCCTTGGTAATGTTTCCTTGTTGTTAGGCTAGTTGTACTGGTTAGTATTGGTCGCTATAATGACGTTTACGTTTTTTTGGTAGTCCAAAATGCAGAAAAAACTACACTCAAGCAAATATTCCTCAACGGTACGAGTGTTTTTGTCACCAAGTGTTGGATCCTCCTTATCAGCCTTGGTTAGTTCCTCATTCTTGTGGTCAAGTTTGTGGGCAAGATTTACTACCAAAATGCGGACACAGCTGTCTTTTGCTTTGCCATCCAGGTAAGTGTGATTATACTACATTACATTGTATACTGATCCGTAACTAATATCTGTGTTATGAGGGGTTGTACCACCTTGCTCACGCCTAGTGGTCAAAGGCGAAGATTCATATTCTAAGGAAACGTGAGGTATAGGATTAGAGCTCAGGATTGCTGTAATTTTTGCCTGAATCAGCAGCTCTGTATATTTCCAAACCTCTCGTAACAAACAGTATCAGAAGTTTTGAACTCCGACCATAACCTGGGCTCTCTCTTAGTTCTGAGGCTAATTCAGTGATGACGAGTGATAATTTTCTCGCAAGGGGTGCTGCACGCTTGAGACTTTATTTTCTAATCAAAGATAACTTCAGTATCACTTAAGGTAACTCGTTCAAGGTAAAATGATGTCTTCAACGCAGTTGATTTTTTCCAGGTCCTTGCCCTCCGTGTCCAAAGATGGTAAAGGCCAAGTGCTATTGTCATCGAGGGATTGAGAAAACAGTGAGGTGCAGTCACAAGGAGTGGTCTTGCAATCAGACGTGCAGCAAATCTTTAATTTGTCAAAAGCACAAATGTGAAACAGTTTGTCACCCAGGAGAATGTCCTCCTTGCCCCAAAACCTCTACGATGAAATGCGACTGCGGAATCAAGTCTCGCCTGATTCCTTGCGCCGAGCTGTCGTGGAAATGTGACAAGGTACTTGATTGATTTTGCCTTGTTTTGTTCTCTGTAGTATCGGAGTTGATTCTCACCGAATATCATCACCATCATTTCTCAGGTGTGTGGAAAATTGCTGGAATGTGGTAAACATAACTGCGAATTAGTGTGCCACAAAGGAGATTGCGGCCTTTGCCCGCGAGCGTTGCCTCGAACTTGCCCCTGCGGAGCGGAAGAGACCCTCATTCCTTGCACCCAGGAAGTAGCCACTTGTGGAAATACGTGCGGAAAGTTGTTGGATTGTGGACTTCACACTTGCAATCAAAGGTGCCACAAAGGAGCCTGCGGGGTTTGCATGGAATTTTTGGAAAAAAGTTGCCGATGCGGAAATCACAAGAAAGAAATAGGGTGCATAAAAGAGTATTTATGTGACACGAAATGCAAAGGAGTGCGGGACTGCGGAGTTCACCCTTGCAACAAAAAGGTAATTGTAAATCCTATTCATTAATTAAAGTTGTGTAATTGTTTTGTTCATTCTTTAGGAATCCACTTTTCTCTCTGTATGCAGCAAAGTTCATTATTCCTGCTGCCTCTCAAATTACGCATTTTGTTTACATTCCGAGAGTACATCTCACTGCCCTATATTCGGTGCTCTTTGGCTGGTCTCGTGCCTTGAATAATAATACTTCTCTGCATCAGTAAAATTACACACTACCGCCAATGTTTACGTATAATTCTAACGTGAAGCAAAGTGCACAAGCACACTCTGCAAAACCAATGTATATGTAGGGAACAGCCTTTGATGTGGCGTGAGGCTGAACTGCTATCATGTGTGACGAGACACTGAAGATCTTTTTGACTCAGTTCTCACTGACAAGTCCACATTTACTGTAGGCTTTAAAAACAATTAATTATGCTCGCTGTTGTGCTGATCATTTCTGACATTCAAATTATAAATGAATTTCTGTATAATTGCAGCGTGGTAGTCTCATGTGGCTCGCAACAGTGCTTTTCAGTGGTTAAGGTTGTCACGCTCATCTGTTGCCCACTCGCACGGATGAACCCAAACACAATGCAGCAGCAACTTTGTGCTCGCAACACCTTGCGCTCTCAGGGTGTGGTATTGAAACGTGCAGTGGATGTTGCCAGTCTCGCTTCTGATCTTCATTCGCCTGGTCTAGCCTTATTTACTGTCTTCCTTTTTAAACAATCGATTGGGTTTGTGAACGTTTTTTTTTTTTCGAGGAATGTTACGACACTCCCATTGACGAGTCCCAACTGCAGGATTTGTGAGTGCGTTCCGATTTATGGTCGAAGAGTTTTCGGGCTCTCGAAAAGCACTCAACAATGTATAGGGCCCATCAGTCCGAATAATGAACGGTTCGTTTAAAGTTGCATACGTTGCGTTTTGGTTTATTATTCATTCTGAATAATAACCCTATGTTTTCGGTCACGAAAAATTTTTTACAACCCCCCCTCAAAATCTGATACTTTACGTTTCAACTTGGAGATTCCAAATTTGCAATGTCCGCCGTCGTTTTGTGCGTTTAACGTTGTCTAAAAAATTCATTGTTTCGCACAAAAATCCGATTTGGTATCTAGTTGTGCCCACCATCTCGGCAATCCGGTCGGACGAAGCCCGGGGTTTTAATGGGCAAAAAATGATTTAAAAAAATGAACGAAACGCTGTACAACGCGGGAACTACAGCGGAAGTCAATGTTTCGTCGTTTGAAGTCCCTCCCTCCCTCCCGTCTCAATAAAAAACGTCCTCGCCTCGCAACACCGCCCGCCCGCTCAACTGCTCAACTCCCCTTTCACCTCACAACGGGTTCGCTCGAAGCGCCCCCGTTCCAATTTCCCTGACCCGACGGGGCAAAATCATCAGACGTTTTGTTTCCGTAGTTCCATTGTAGTCAGGACATGTTTCATATGGTTTACAAGTATTCGATGCTGAATCGAATGGGATGGGGGAGCAGTAATACTACGTCAAGCTGTTCATGAGAATAATAAACCATTGTGTAATAATTTGCAGGGTTTTCCTCCCTCGCAGGAACGTGCCTTACAAGGTTCTTCTCTACACTGAAAGAGAGTAATAGCATATTAAGTGTGAGAGTAATAGCTTTGGCATGATTTGGTTTTCAGTGTTGTGATGGACGTTGTCCGCCATGCGAAAAGATTTGCAACAAAACGCTTCGTTGCGGGCAGCATAAATGTGCATCAGTGTGCCACCGTGGCCCCTGCTACCCATGCGAACAAACTAAACAAATCTCCTGTAGATGCGGTTCCACTGTCATCACAGTTCCTTGCGGAACTCATCGCAAAAAGAGAAACTTGAAATGCAACAAACTGTGCAAGTCAGTCCTTCATTGCTCTCCCTTTAATTACTATTTTTATATTATTGCCTCAGTTTCACAGACTCACTTTTTTTCTCACAGGATTCCACCAGAGTGTCACCACCCCCAGCGAGAGGAGCACAAATGTCACCTTGGCCCGTGTCCACCGTGCCACCAGATATGTCACAAACCGAGGCAGTGTGGCCACTCGTGTTCCCTTCCTTGTCATTCTTCTGTACAAGTGAACACTATTCCCAATTACAAACCAGCCACGCCTTGGGAACGGGTAAGTGTTTTATTACACCATGCACAGTGTTGTGACCAATCAACTTGTCATTAAAACTCTCTTTTGGGTGCAAGGTAAAGAGAGAGACATAAATACTCGAATTGATTGAATGAGACGAATGAGATTAAACCCACCTACTCTACATAACTTAAGTTTAGGCTCTTGTGTAACATTACCTGTTGAGCTTGCACATAACAGGCTCATTCTTCCTCTCGACAAGAATTCCATTTGAGTATTTAAGTAATCAGAATTAACTAGGGGTTGTTATGTTTTCAGGTTACTGCGCCAACTGAAATCAAGGAGCTCCCCTGCCCACCTTGCGACGTTCCTATCGGACTTTGGTGCCCTGGCAAGCACGAACTAATATCTTTACCCTGTCATCGAGCTGTACCTCAACAATGCGGGCGGGAGTGCGGTCGTCTCTTACGCTGCACTAATCACCAGTGCGAGCTGCCCTGCCATGAAGTTTCAGGCGCTCCTGATGAGAAGGCAAGTAGTAGAAGGCTGGACAGAAAGTGTATTCTAGAGGCCAGGGCATATCGTCATTTTCACCGCACTTTTGCTTCCCTGATCCGAGCTCTGTTCTTATTTTTTTAAGTATTAAATTGGTTCATTCCCTTACCTCAGGAACGAAGCCTAAACAAATTTTCTAAGACTGGTCCCAGTGACATTTGACTCCAAGTGACAATCTCTCTTTTTTTTATTTCGAATATTTTTAAGAAATAAATGAGTCGAGTAAATAATTAAAGTAAAGAGGCTCAACCAAAAAAAAAAGTAATTGTGTCTTCTCAATACACAGCTTCTTGAATTAAGTTCGAAACTCCAACATTGAACTTTAAAGATACTTTGAACTGTCTTTATATGTATTTGAAACGAATGGAACCCAACTTTGGAACATGGTGTGTGTGTTTGTAGTTAGATTTTTTTCTTTTGTTCGTGATTTTAAAAAATGCAAAAATAAGGTAATGAGCAATTTCCATCGATGTGATTTGAGTGAGGAACCAAAATGTGCCAAAAATGAGACAGTTTTGCCATTTTCTCAAAAACAGAGCATCTCAAATGAACAGAGTACGATATAACCGCCTCAGTAAATAGTGCTGAGTTAGCAATGTATGTAAGATTTCATTTCAATGGCGTAGCTGAGTGTGAGCAAATCTCATTACATTATTATAATAACAATGACGCCTTTATCGACTTCCTATTTGTTGTTATAGACTGCTGGAAAAGAGTGCATGGAGTGCGGTGAAGATTGTGAAGCGCCTCGTCTATGCTCTCACGCCTGCCCCACAACCTGCCACCCTCCGCCGTGCCCAGACTGCACCGTCACGCTCAAACTTCGATGCCATTGCGGCATCAATTTTACGTACGTCAAGTGCTACGAATGGACTTCTCCCTTGTTGGAAGATGAGGTTCGTCGGGCCATGCAGTCTTGCAACAACCAATGCCCCAAACTGGTTAGTAACAATATTTAATGTAGAATCATTTTTTAAGTATGGGTGTTTTCGCTGTTCTAACTGTTTAAGGGATTCGAATGAGGGTTGTCAATGTCGAAGAGGCAGCAATGTGAAAAACAATAGTTGAGTAATATAGACACGTCGCAATTATGAAACAAGAGTCGCTTTAAGGTCTGATTCTTATGTCGTGGCGTAGATATTCTCAATGTGAAGAGTGGAAGATGGGAAGGGTGAAGAGATGAGGATGGGCAGAAATATGAAAAGAATCTTTCAAAAAATTAGCGCCTTGACTGGTACTTAGGTTCAATGCCGCTTCAATATGTTTCTACAACTCACAAATGCGAAGGACTAAAGTGGTTAACATTCATGAACAATATTAAGAGGCACGTAGGGCACAAATAGGTTCGATTCTACACTTTAAGAAGAAGAAGGATCTTCCACAATGGTTACTCTATAATTCCAGAACTGTAAACATGAATGTTTCCAAAATAATCATCTTTTGAGTCTCATAGATAACCTACGCAATGGTCACTTAATTAGAGCTGTGAATTAAATAGAGTGGCTACCCAATTGTTCTCGCCAATGTGGTAATTGATAACCAAACGACCGATCGAGGGCTATAACAAAAACTTAAGTCACTGCAGTAGTTATTTTTAACCTTCTTCAGCCTGAAGGTTTACGTATTATTACGATCATTAAGCAGCCGGTTTTTCAATCTTATGATATATTGTTCTTTGTCCAATACGCACATTATTAGTTATTCGGTTGTGTTGGCTTTCTGCACGTACTTTACTGAAAGTGGAAACTCCCACTTCAAGAACGCTGACAATAAAAAATTATTTTAGGCAAAAGGTCCAGTTTATGGCGTTTTTTGTTTTTGTTTTTATAACAATTTGTCGTATAGTGTGATCCGAGACAGACCTCTGACTCAACGTCTTAGTTGAGGTGCTGTATTCAGGAATTTGCGTATGAAAAGCATTCATCAACACCAATAAATTCCAAAACCTTGAGCACTACCAGAATGTTGAGCTAAATTCTTCCAAGTTGATGTGAACTAATTGAAAAAACAGATTTGATCAGTTGTTAAAGAATTAAAAATCAAAATATGTACATGAGGCTGAGGGAACCTGAATGATGTGTCGCGCCAGGTCTTCTCCCAAACTTTCAGCAGTGAGCTAATGTTAGTTCAATCTATACTTTCTAAACGTAAGTTAAGAAGTGGAAAGATGTGTGACTATCGTGTTGATTCCTAATTGCAGTACCCTTGCGGCCATCGATGCACTGACAATTGTCACGAAGGAATTTGCCCTGGGGCAGATCGGTGTAGAAAGAAGGTCAAACTGACGTGTAATTGCAAACGTATAAAGAAAGAGGTCGTTTGTCACGTTTCAACCAGCGAAACGTCTCCTGTTTGTGACAGCATATGCAACTCAACCAAAACTCAAGTCAACGAGGTAATTATAAAACCAGTCACACTTCCTTCTTAATTTTGTTCTTGTTGGTATTTGGCATTTAGAATAACGTGACTCTTTGCATTATAGTAATATCATTGGGAAATTGACCTTGATCATAGAGAAACAGAAAGAGGTTGGGGGATGCGTATTTGTTAGGGGACATTGGCTCCTGCCCTAAACAGCTGGTGTGTTGGAGCAACATAGGTATCTATACTGTGAATTGTGTACCAAGTTAATACTAAAGGTAAAAACAAAAAAGAATTTACAGATAAGTTTGGCTTCCGCCCCCTCAAACGTTGTGTGCTCAAAATACCTTAAATGTGAGTTTGGTATGAGATACCTTCATCACACGCTGAATGGCGCACTGGTTCTGAGTTGATTGTGTGTACAACCCTTACGCCCTAATAAAGTGTAATGTCTTAGGTACTGACATCTTTTACGACACACTGAGCACTGTCTTATAGGCTTATCTTAATACGCGCACCACAAGATATCACACAATGCTTATAGAAAGAAAGCAAGGAGGACTTAATATGATTAGGTCCACACCTCAATGTCACTAAAATTGAAAAATTATTAAAGACAAAAAACAAACATTTCAGTCACAAGTGAAAAAATCATGAGCATTTCGTTTTTCTTTAATAACGTGGCCTAATACTTTTGTTTCAGAAATAAATTGTTTTAATTTTTCAAATACTTCACATTTTCGTTTCATGAAGTAAATGGTACGATATTTAGTGTAGGTATCTTTAAAACAAACATAATACCTATGTGAACCAATTGACTGCAAGAATGGTCCTACTACGTCACATGAAACGATCTCACCTGGGGTGGTTGTTTTTGGTCGAGTTCCAAACTTACGCCTGTGAGCTTTGCCATATACGCATGCTTCACAAAGCTTACCATCCTCTTTGATTTCGAATCCAAGCTCAGCTTTCACAACTTTCTTTACGTGTTTCATGTTCTGATGTGCCAATATTTCATGATAGATTTGGGCTAGGTTCATCCTGTCAACTGAACAAATATTCAAAAAGTTTTCGGGTATCAGATTTTTTACATCAAGTTCATATAACCCTGTATTCCGAGACCGTTTTCCCTTCAAAATTATCTCATTTCCCACTAAAAATTCACAACTTTCAGTATAAGAAACGAATTTACTGTTAGGAACTTTGTCTTGCGCAGACAGAGTGGAAAAAAGATTTTTCATTATATCTGGAACAAACCAGACGTCAGACAACGTTATTTTCCGCTTGAAGCCATTTACTGTAGCCTCCATTACAATGCTACCCTTACCTACGGCCTTCACAGCGTTACCGTTGGCTGTTCTCACATTATGCTCAACTGAAAAATTTTCAAATGAAGTGAAAAATTCTTTGGTATGAGTTATATGCCTCGTAGCACCACTGTCCACATACCATGAATTTGACTTACTCAGACAGGAAACTACCTCGGATGTTTCTACACTCAACGTAATGTCATTTACGTTTGAAGTGAACGTCTTGTTTTTTTATTTGAATGGCTTACACATAGAAGATTTTGAAGAAGACGGATGTTGCCCACTCCATTTTGCAGGTCTTGGTGGTCTTCCATCAGCTATCCAGTATCTGCAAACTTGAATCTTATGGTTATTCTTTCCACAATAATTACAAATAATTTTTTTGAGCGAATTATTGATATTGTTATTGAAAATATTATTGGTTCTAGTTGTCAACACATCTTCATCATGTTGCTCTTCATTTTTTTGAGTTCAGAGCTCTTTCGTGAGCGCATAATTGAGAAGTCAAGTTTTCAATTGTTCTCTCAGTCTTAGACATCATCATCCAACTGGACTTGAATGAAAAATAGTAGTTTGGCAAAGTTTCAAGTATTTTGCACATGAGAAACACATCAGGAAGTCTACATGTACAGTTGTTGTTACTAAGTTTCACTTCTTCTTTGAGTTGATTCCACAAATTTTTAAGTTTAGACAACAACGTGGGCATGTCATCATTTTCATCACGCTTATAACTAAAAAATTGCGAACATAACTCAAAAGACTTATCATCAGCAGTCCCTTCAAAGAGTCGGTGAAGCTCTTGCCATGCGTCGTATCCTTTTGAAAAACGCATAATTTTCTGGATGTTTTCATCGCCGAGATTATTCATTATAACAATCATCGCTGTACTGTTCGCAGTGGCAAATTTTTGCTTTTCCGTTTCGTAGGCAGCCAGCTCCGTAACAGTCGCTTCCTGCAATGGCGAGGCAGGCTCTAGGTTCCTTCAACAACTTCGAATGCATTTGGCAGACCTTGCAATAACGTAGTCATTTTGAATTTCCAAATTGTCCAATTCACTTTCCCGTTTAGGTCGCCCACTTTCACCTTTGCTAAACCCATTGTCAATGTTCACTTCAATCACTATCTCTGTTCAATAATTGTTCCTTGTTTACTATTCACGTAATCTGGTCCCATAACCAATTGAAAAATTATTAAAGACAAAAAACAAACAACTAAGTATTCAATCCAGAAACCTCTGGACAGTAGTTATTTTACAATTTCAATCTCTAATCAATGCTGACTAGCTGTTTCCAATCATCATCAGGGTTCTGAACTTGTGCTTTCCTTAGCTGTACGTAATCAACCGAAAAAATAATTTTGAGTTCTCTCATCCCTACGTTTCTGACTCTACTGAGTCCGTGACAATGACAATGATCTGCCTCTGTGTGTGTGTCTGTGAACAATTTCTAGGGAAAACGGCCGAACCAAATCAGCTCAAACTTGATATCTAGCTCGCAGGGCACCATGAGACACCAAAAAAGGGTATGCAAATTTTTCTCAAAATCGGCTCTACGGTTTTGATTAAGTTTTTTTATATGGACATCTCCGAATGAGACAACAATACCACAAAATTCCCATTTGTGGGAAAATGACGAGAGCAGCACAATAAATTGTCGAACATTTCGACGAGAATCAATTTTAGTTGTTTTATTGTAAAATTCGTATAAACTCCGCTCAAATGTTAACAGGATTTTCGGAGAAATTGATGTGGTAGTCCAATTAAGTATCAATACAATGGGAGTTATCAAACTATTCCAGAAATTCTTGCCTTTCAACCCCCACCGTTTCACACAGTTTGAGACAGTTTTAATAGATAATTCTGAAACGGTGAACGCGATCCTCCTAAAAAATAAAATCACGAAGACAACCTCTTGAGTCGTCTCGAATTTGATTGATCAATAATGGTCGTGGCACAACTAAGAGCTGTACAATACATTCTAGAACCAAATGCTACTCCTGCAGTCATATAGAACGTTGTTATACACAGAATGAAAAATTGGTTTGATTACTTGCTAGACTCAAGAGATGACTAAAATATCTGAAAGAGAGTCACTAAATGCACCTAAGGCCAAGGAAAGTTATGTGATGCTCCGCACAGATATTTTCCTTTCTGATAAATGTTTGTCTTCTTCATATCTTACGTTTTGAAACCACATTTCGGTGTGGTGCCTGAGGTTAAATGTTTACTTTTTTTTTTATTGAATACGGGTTTTTTTGTTTTTTTTTTTTTTCTCGTCATCTACAATTTCTGTCACCATGAGAGGGGCGGGGGGGGGGGGTCGACGAGGGGGTTTCGAATTTTCCTCAAAAACCCCTCGAGAATAATGTTTACTTTTTGGGGAAACGGCTATATATCTTAGCAAATCATCAAATTTGGAGGGGTAATGGAAAAGTTGTGTGATGCTTCGCGCCGTTTTGGTTTATTATTCATTCTGAATAATAACCCTATGTTTTCGGTCACGAAAATTTTTTTACAACCCCCCCTCAAAATTTGATACTTTACGTTTCAAGACATGGAGATTCCAAATTTGCAATGTCCGTCCGCCGTCCCCCATCCTGGCCGTTTTGTGCCTTTAACGCGGTCTACAAAATTCGTTCTTTCGCCCAAAAATCCGATTTGGTATCTAGTTGTGCCCGCCATCTCGGCAATCCGATCGGACGAAGCCGGTGATTGTAATGGGCAAAAAACGGTTAAAAAAATTAACGAAACGCAGTACAACGCGGGAGGTACAGCGTCCCTCCCTCCCTCCCGTCTGAATAAAAAACAACCGGTGGCGGGGCATCCTCGCCTCGCGGGCGGGCGGCTAAACTCCCCTTTCGCCTCCCAATGACGCCGCCACTCGACTCCCCTTTCACTTCGAGCGCCCCCGTTCCAATTTCCCCGACGTTTTGGTTTTAATACGATTCAATTTTTTTAGATTCTTTCGTTTCATTCTCATTTTGGTTTTTTTCATAGATTTTTGGTTAAATTTTGATATTAGTATTTAGCGTGCATGTTTTCATATTAAAATTCAGTTTTTTCTTGATAGTTTCGTTTTTTTTGTTTATTTTAATATTTAGTTTATTATTCAGTTCTTTTCGACCTTTTTTTGGGTTTCATTATGATATTTTTCGATGCTGAATCGAACAGGATGGGTGGGTCTCGGAGCATTAATGCTAGGTCAAGCTGATTATCCGAATAATAAACCGTTGTGTAATAATTTGCAGGGTTTTTTCCATCTGAACAGACATAGGTGCGATTAATTGCAACCTTTTGCTGAATATTTTTGATTATTTTATTAGAAAGAAGAGAAGGAGAAAGAAAAACGAAGGCTCCTCGAGGAAAAGAAGAACAAAGAAGAGCTGGAAAAATACGAAAAGAAGCTTCAAGGAGCGAAAAGGCACAGAACGAAAAAAAAATTACAAAGCGAAGAAGAAAGTCAATCTTTTTTCACATTCAAAGTATTGGCGATTACCGGCGTAGTGGTTTTTGTGTCAGTTGGATGTTTTCTTCTGGCAAAGTAGCCGTGACCAGCTTTATTTTTATCTGTAAACATTCCTCTATGTATTGCCACTACCAAATGTAATTTAGTACATAATTGTACACCCTGTGAATACCGTATCGTTAGAACCTACAACTGTATAAGGTGTATCTTATAACCGGTTTTTGTTTCTACTTGTCCGATTGGCGAGCGTATCCTATAAATATTATAACGTCGTGTCAAGTTTTCGTCTTCTTTCCTTGTATCTCAACTATTCGTCGAATTTTTAACATTATCGAAGTGAGGAAGGAGATCGATGGTACAACACATGAGGGACAAGCCGCAGTTTCGCTTGGTTATGGGAATAGAACACTCATGACGACTATCTCTTTAAAAAGGGTATTTGTGGCAGTACGCTACTATCCTCTTCGTAACACCCGTAAGTGAACGGTTTTATAGGCCTATGAAGTGAAAACGTCTCCCAAGATTTTCATCAAACTCGCAGTGTCATTAAATAGTCAATAAATATAAACTGTTCTGTATAAATGTTCCTCTGACAGTCCGTTTAGCAGAAATAACAACCAAAATATGCCAAAAATTGTGATTTTCAAGTTTCGAAATTTCTACAGTAAATTCATAATGGAATTTGATCAACCTGACAGTGTCATCTAGCAATCTATACGTTTTATTCCTCACAACTATTTTTGTGGCTATCCGTAGAATGGAAATATAAGACAAAATTGATCGGAAAATGAACTGAACTGAGTTTTTTAATTTTTCTCCAAAAATTTCGATCGAACTTACGATGGAGTGCTCTCAATTACGTAGTACTTACATTTGTTCTCACAACTGAACAAAACGCATTTTGTTATCTTCCAGAACAGTGGGAGAATGATGGTGGCTATGAATTCGGTGGTGCTAAAAGCGTCGAAAGAGGAAAAGGATCATTACCTGGGTATTCAGCATTACAGTCGACATGCGTCTTCAACAGGTTCAGTGTCAAGCCTTGCTAATACGGTTCTGCTTTCTCTCAACTTCAAAGGTCTACACTATCATGATACTATGCAACTTGCATGAGTCGTTAGACATTCCTTTTCCGTATGATTCAGAGGCGCTAACAAGGAAAAATAGGCAAGACATGAGGTCTTGACCTTGTGCTCATTTCATCTCACACAACTTGCAGATGGTTAGAAATGATGAACGATGAATGCTCCAGAGTAGCAGATGTCAGCACTTGGTTTCATCACCGATGGTTTCGACAAGGACATTTTTTTTTCTCTCAAAAACGGCTATAACTATTTCGATTACATTTTGTATGTTGATAGCTCCAAATATGAGAACTTTTCGACGCAAGCCAAATCAGTCTGGGATTTTTGACCTCGGAATGCCCGCAACTGCCCTAACGGCAAAGTCACTGTCTCCCCTTCCTCCCTTGTTACCTTCGAGAATCCCACATCCGTGGTTATTTCCAACGACAACGGATTTCCTGAAGTGTTTTTTCCCTCTCCACAATAGACAGCTCCTCCCAGATTCATTCACCTACAAACTCTCGTGGAAGACACTCACGCTCCCCAGTTCTCACTCAGACACATTCCTCTATCTACTCTCGGCCCATACAGCTCGCTCTCTCCTTCTGATACAGTTTTCCGCTAGTTCACGCATATTACGAGTCATTGTCGCCCTTTTTTACTCAAACGCAACTCACTTCATTGCATTTAATAGTCCTCCACACGCTCACCGAGTTCATTTATTTTCGATCTTCAACTCTCGTGCGCCTATACCATAAAATTTCCATTTTTTGGGAAATTGATGTGAGCAGCACAATAAATTACCAACATTTTCGTCGAAAATTGATTTTAGCGCGGTTTTTTTCCTTATAAACTCCGCTGCAATGTTACTAGAACGTTAAAAAAAACTTGTGTTGTAGTCCAATCCAATACCTATAGGGTGAGCGTTTATAATCGCTCTTAAGATACATGGGAGTCACTCCAGAAATGCCGGAATTTCAACTACCGCTGTTTCGCTTACTTCCAGTTCTAAAAGTTTTTACCCAATAACTCTGGAAAAGTGATTACTATCCTCTTTAAAAAAAATCGTGTTTACAACCTCATTAATTCTTAACCAGTTGCTCAATAATGGTCCATGAATGAGTGCGAGCAGCACAATAAACTCCAGAACTGTAACCGCTTTCTGCTTCTGGACCACGGTTTGTTCTTCGCAACTACCTCAGCATCTATCTGTTGCATGGAGATATAATCCACGATATCTCGGAAAACGAGATTTTTCGAATTTTAATTCACCAGTTTTCCAATTTTCTCAAAAACGGCTCTAACAATTTTAATCAAACCTACAGAGAAAGAGAGAAAATAAGAAATGCGTTGAACGAAGATACAGAGCTTGTATATGTGGTAGGTCGTTAAATTTATGGTAGTTATGGAAAGATGTGGGTTGCTACGCACCAAATATGTTCAGTTTACCTCGTGACACTTTCTACCTTTTTGGCAGAGGTTTAATTATTAACTTCCCTCAAACAAAATCATACGTGCGCCTGTTGACGTTCTATTGACACGTAAAGCACTTCTACTATCTGTCAATAGAACAGTGAGTGAACGGGCGCACGTACACAGTGAAAAACATATTGGATTGGCCGCTAGACCTGAAACCCCCTCAATTGTACGTAGGCGAAAGGAGGAAATTGCGTTGATGCGTTATACCAGAAATTTCTTCATTGGGACAAGTGAGAATGCCGTACTACCCCACTTATCTTGAGTAGATTTGGAGAATGAAGTAGCAGAACATATAATCACTATATTAATATAACAATAACAAAATAAATAATTATATAATCACTAAATACATTGAACAAATCAGCGCGAGTTCAAGTAATAAAACTTGTCAGTTTAAGGCACATGGATTCTGGTTATCCAGCACAGCACAGAGCACATCAACTTATGAGCACAAATATGTTTTCACAATCATGCCGTAAAAAGACTACAAACTAGCAAACGTACGCCTCATGGCACAAATTATAAGCTTCAACTAATTTTAAGTAAGTAACGTCAGTTAATTAGTCGTTAAGTACAAACAATTAAAAAAATGCGAAGTTATGTCGGTTAATTGATGTTTCGATACTTGATGAATAGATTGTAAAGGACCCGCAGCGTCGACTTGAGATCCTTGTTCACGACATCTGCAACAAACAATTCGTATTTATGGGGTATTCAGAAGAGACGTTAGAGAGTGAAGTTATTCTGAAACAAATGAATGTCCTTATTGTTGGAAATCTCGAGTAGTTCATTGGTACCTGTTGTCGCACCGCCCATGGAATTACTTGGAGATTTAGGGGAGGAGGCTAAAGGGAACAAGTGCAAAGCCAGTGGAGGGTATCTTGGTCTTCCTTCTCCAGTCTTGCCATCAAACTGAAGCAAAACCCCATCAACAGTTCCGAACTGTCACCAACTAGTGCGAGCACGGCAATTATGCAGGGGGCTGAGGAAAAACACAGCTCATCCTCTTAAAGGGAAAGTCAGATAGCCAGCCACAGGCTCTTTTTTGATAAGCAAGTCAGCCAACAGGTGGCTTTTGAGCCAACACCTTCAGTCCCTCAAAGGCACTACCCTAGGTTTGCCACTTCCTCATGTACAAGGCCATTCACCTAGGTGGTATTGATCACTGCCCCATTACCTGGAGTAGCACACTCATGGTCAATCAAAGGAGAGTACTGGCCCAATTGCCAAGACAGTATCCACAGAAGCAGTTCAAGTGATCACTGGTCAGTTTCCCATTAACTTGGCCATTGAGTGCGTGGCGGACAAGTGGAGAGTGAAAAGAGAGCTTCCCTGGGCTGAACTCTGTATAGACCTCTCGACTGCATGAAAACGTGGAGGGCTAGATGAATGAGCATTAGATAAATGGCAAGTGAGATGGGAGCCCTCATCAAAGTGATACGAGTTTTAATCAAAATCCATGAACGTCTAAGAAGAAAGTGGGTTGACCACTAGATGTGCCAGTTCCTTGGAGGGCATGGTGGCGCGGCTGCACTTCTTTTCTCTCAAAGACTCTCCATCCTACGTGTCTGGCGCCTCCAGTGCAGAGGAAACGTAAAACAAATACCACTCCACTGTAGCGTATTTTATTTTATATCCAAACTGTATCACCCTGGGATGAGGAAAAGCCGTAAGTGCCATCGAATGATGGAGCTGGCCTATGACCATTCTGCCCTTGACCCGAAATGGTACCATGGGAATACACAGCTGACGGCCTTGCGCCTGTGCATTATGGATTAGGGCCATGACAGGTAAACAGAACGGAGCAATCCAACTCCTACCCAGGGCAAGGCGTGGCAGTGCAGGAAAATGCGCTTGCTCTGCGGACATCGTGATGCTCGAGGAGTCGCTGGAGGGTAGTAATCCCGTTCCTTCCTTCGTTTTTAAACTGTGGGGTCTGAAGAGGAAGAGACCACTCGCTTTGAACTCCCACAGGCATCCCCAATGCAGAACTGTAACTGTAGTTCCTACCACAGCAAGCAAGCGGCAGTTGTTGAAAGCACAGCCAAAACTTCCAACTTTGACTGCTTTGTGACGAAGGTTACGTAAAAAAAAACGTGGCAATTGCTTCCCTTGTTTGAGAGTTGCCACCCAAATAAATAGTTAGATCATGTGGGAAACCAGATTGAGAATTTCTTCAGATGGTATGGATTCCCCGAGGTCATAGCTTCGTACGGTAACACATAGGTCACCTCTGGGAGACTGGCTAAATGACAATCAGCTGTACCTCCACAGATCTGGGTTTGTTCGATGCAAAGGGACTGCCTAGGACACAGCCACCTGATATAACTCTCTAATGAGAGTGAAGGAACTATCATTTTGATCAGGAAACAGACCTGTCGGTTTACACTTCCTGCAACAAGGAACAAAGTGGATTTCATCAGAACGCAACCAAACTCTCACTCTTCAACGCTAGAGTGGTCAAACAGGAGGTTCTCCTAAATGTGTCGCTTACCTGGAATAGATATTTCAAGTATGCGGGGGGGGGGGGGCTGTTCTATCCTAAGTACGTACAGCACTCAGTGGATGTTCTACAATGGATAGCAAAACTGCGACAAAGACGCTTTTGAGCCACCCTCCTCTGCACAAACCCAAACCAAAGGAAAAATTGAAAGGAAAAATGGTCACAATTGAGAGAAAATCGCTGTACCAAATCAGCTCAAATGTGATACCTGCAGATCGACATGAGACAACAAAAAGAGGGTTGGCCGAAAACTAACTCGTACATACTCCCCTCCTACACATAGTGTGATAAAAATAAGTAATATGAACACTGTGTACATTGTTCCTCTGTATTTAGAATCAAATTTGCCCTTTTTGTAACACTGAAACTACTAGAAAGATCATTTGGTTTGATCATTTGTATACAATGAAAGTATGAGGAGAACCAAGAGTCAGTTCTACAAAGAAGATTTAATAAACGTACCTTCGGGACGTGCCTTCGGTTTAGCCAAACCAACATCTTGCATCAACTGAAAAGCAAAATTGACGTTGTGCACTTTTTGTTCGAAGTCGTGAGGAGTCAAGTGGAAATAGTACAATGGCGTGAAGAACCCTTCTAGAAGGCCCATTAGTAACGTCAGATACACCCCATCGTGGAATTGGCTGTCCAGCTCGGTTACTTCCAAATTCACTTTGTTCAAATGTTTGTTGACGAAGGTGATCATCGACTGAAAACAACAAAACGAGTTACATCATATAGTGATAATCATAGATAAAGGCAGGCACATATTGTACCTTGAACCAGTTCTAGCAGAATGCACAAGGGGGTGAGAAAAGTGGTGTGGTGTGTCCCACGAGAAGTTTATTCTTGGCATCATTACTTATAAAACGTGGGCAACACTTTTACAAGTAAAACGAACTACCAGCTGTGTGAAGGTTCTTCCCCAGTGCTAATTGACTGCGGAGTCCACCAGTTGAGCTAGGACTGCACAGTAGATAATCCCTCATCTGCCTTAAGCGTCTCAAATGGCCGACTGGTTTTTCGGAATCATCTTTGCAGCGTATCCTGCTGCTGGTACACTGGCCTTATGGCTGAGACTACGCTGTTACAGCAGTGTGGGGCTGTAGATGGAGCTTCAAAATTTAAGCTGCCAATGGGCCAGAGAGAAAGAGAGAATGACGATGGAATCAGGAGAAATAAGTTAACGGGCGTTTTAGTAAATGGAGGCACCCAACTACCCCTCCCCCCACCCACCCAAATAACTCAACTGACTCGAGCTCCACCTCACAGAATCTGCAACTCTGTACCTCTGGCTTACCTATCTTGGCCAGGTGGGCAGTCCTGAGACAAGCCACATACCATACCTAAAAAAACAAGTCACCCTGAGCAAACCAACGTCCTGACGAAACCTACCTGTCTGAAACAATAAACTTTACTTGGTTGCAGGAGGTCTCTTCAACAAAAGAGCCTCGAATGAATTGTCTACAATGCAAAATGCGACTGGCAATTTTGATAGCGGAACACACACAGCGTTCATGAAAACTTGGCACAAAGAGCCAATAAATAGACGGACGTACAATTCATGAAAAACTTACATTTTTGACAACCTGGAGCTTGTCTGGGGCATGATCGAATAGCGTGTCAAAAGCGTCCCTTTCACATCGCATTCCTACGTCATCGTACGTTGAAGTGATTTCTTCGGTAACTGTGCGATGTTTGATTTTCCCTTCCGCTTGTTTCTGTTTAAAAAATGAAGGTAGATTGAAAGACATCAATGGTGAAGATAAGATACTGAGGCGCCTGTGTTCAAGACACTTCCATGTGGATAGCCCACTCCTCGTAATGCTAGAATGTCACGTTGTTGTCACACTCCAAGACGTTTGAAACTACATTTACAATGAAGTTTACCTGAGCAACAAGAACTTGAACGCTGACGTTATCAATAAGTCTGATGGGAGCTCGAAAATGACGAACAAGCGCGACCAAAAGGTGAAGCATAGGAACTAAATGTTTGCTGTGAATGGCCTCGACGCTCCATTTCTGTTGCGACCACGTTGAGAAGCCGAGAACCTGGAGAATGAAAAAATTATTGTTCAGACTTATTAATTTTCTGAGCGATGTAGTTTGAAATATTTTGACGCTGTTGAGGAGGATGATGCTTGAAAGGTGTCATTGACTGTGTTCAATTGGAGCGTTTCACTATTATTGCAGGAGCTGAAGGCCCAAAACGTGGACCCACTCATTAGTTGAAAGTTCCCTCGATGTTTATTCTAAAATTAGTGTCTGCGTGGAGTATGGTCTAAGAAAATGACAGCTCGACAAAAATGTCAAAATTTGTCAACACATGACTCATTAGTTGACGTTGGAAATTTTGTAAGGTGGATTCGCATCACGTAACTAAGTCGTAAATATCGAGTCTCCCACAAAAATTGCACGGACCTCGGATTTGCGTACATCCGCCGAAATGTTGTTCAAAAGTTGTAAGTCTAAGAGGAAACTTGAAATTTATATTATGATCTGGTGAGGTAGCATTACCATGTCTTTTTTCTTCTTTTTGAGGACTCTTTTGAGAGCTGACAGTCGAAAATTATTCGAATTCGGCCCAAAAATTGACTTATTAGTGACACCTGGAAACAGTGAGTTCCACTGCCACCGACTATACTACAAAATTTGATCTGGCACCTTCAAAAGGTGGAATTTTAAGAGCAGAGTCGATGGTATAGTGTTTTCCAGAATATGAAGAAAAATGAAGTAGTATCTGCTACCTTCAAAACGTGGTGTTCATACAGCAGACACAACTTTTGAGTTGAAATTACTCCATTTTTGAACCGAATTCGAACAATTTTAGACCATCTCTGTTCGAAAGAGGTTAGCAGATTTGCGAATGCAGAATGCACATGCTAACTAGTTCACCGGGATACGCATTGTAATCGTCAACTAATAAGACAAGTGTAGACATTTTTGTTAAGCAGCCATTTTTGTAGTCCATACTCCACAGAAACTGATTTTTCATCCAACTTAGAGGAAACTTTTAGAAAAAGTCAACAAATGAGTCAGCGTTTTTGGCTCTCAGCTCCTGGACTATATTGTGGAGAACGTGCTTTGCTAATCAAGGAGACAGTACACCAGAAAAAAACTTCGAACTATTTGGAACTCAACTGGGATAAGACCAAACTTATTGAACTGAGATTTCTATTGTTGAACAGCTCATGTTGGGTTTCACTGACGTTAAAAATAAATCAACAATTAAAATAAAAATGCTTTACATCTCGAATCAGACGCAACTAGGATTGTACGAGGGACGTCCCAAAAGTAAGTTCCGATCATTTGTAAATCCGTGGGAAAATGCCGTAGGGAAAAAATTCCAACGGGGATACTTCGTGTTACATCTGGTGGCAACACTGAATTTTTCTTATGTTGCTATCACTTGTTGCGGCTTATCAGCACCAGTGTAAACATGGCTGCTACATTGAAAAACCCGTCAAATCAATTGTGAAATCCATTTGGTGATCCGTTTTTTAGTTTTTGAGAATGTTTCTGTGCCCGAAATTCACCGCAGACTCTCTTCAGTGTATGGAGAAGGGGTCATGAGCATCGAAATGGTCCGTAAGTGGAAGAGAAGTTTCCTGGAAGGGTGGGAAAGTGTGCACGATGAACAGCTTTCTGCAATTCGCAAGCTTTTGGAGGAAGATTTCCTTTTCCCCCTCCTCAAAGTCCACCTGGGCGGAAGAAAGTTCCGTACGAACGCCGAACTCGAAGCCGCGGTCTCGGAATTCTTCGAACAAAATGACGCAGAATGGTACGACAAGGGGTTACGTAAACTGGCACCACAGTACCAAAAATGCATCGATCGGAATGGCGACTACGTCGAAAAATAAAGTAGATCCGTACCTTTAAGAATAATTTTTTTTTTTCAAATTGGTTGAGTTTTCGATTTTTCCCAGCACTTCAGAACTTACTTTTGGGACGTCCCTCGTATTAAAGAATGGTTGTATCTATTTGACGAAACTGCCCCTAAGTTAATACACTTCATTCGTGAAATAAAGTTTATTTTTCATAGATCGTAAATGAAAGTACGATTTTTGGCCTCACCGTATTGGCTGCCCCAAGTACGATTCTCAGTTTCTGTTTTTGTCCTTCTTCAGATAACGTGACTTCGGGCACATCCAATTTGCGTTGAGTCAGTTTTTCTAAACAAAAAATATAGTCAAGATCAACCTAAGGTCAAGTTAATGCTAATGGCAGAACTTTTTCGTTGAAACGTTTGATGACGTATCTCACATCTCATCATTCCCCCACAGATAAAAATTGTGTGCTACCATTGAGTATTGTAGTACGGCTGTTTCATCCAACCCCGACTAAACAGGGCAATTATTCACGGGATGCTCACCTTCTTCGAATTGAGGGAAATTTCATGATGAAAAACACCTCAGTACTATGTTATAAATCAACAACACTCGAGTCACTACACCCGAACATTGGCAGGCACAAGGCTAGAAGACACTACTTCAGGTAACAACCTCGTAATAATCCTGACTCGACTAAATCACAACTTCTACGTTGTTGTTACCACCACCTGAGCACGTGGCTGGGGGATGGAGGACCATCGGCTTCCCTGGAAAGCCTGAGTTCGGGCAGAGCGCTTGTGAAGTCTAAACTTGTTTGAAAGTCACAGTTCAATAGGTGTGAAGTAACACTGGTAGTGCGGGGGTCACGTGAGAAAATGTGCAGATTCAGTTTGAAACAGATACGCCCAAAGCCACTGCATCAAAAAAGCCCAGAACATCCCCCACCCCCACCCCACCCTCAATCCATGAATGGAGAGACAGCACACAAAACAGTGTCACCACTAGGACACGTTGAGAGATCAGCAATCAGACATAACAGAGGTGGGTACACTGGCAGATACCCACAAAGCACAAACAACTAGGAAGCAGTCGCCAGAACATCGAAGAGGAAAATAAAATAAAACTGTGATAAACGCAATAGCAAGTCACTAAAATGCAGCATCTACACCTGCTGCTAGCCAGAACTCAAACAGCCAAAATCCCTCAGACAATGCGATAATGTGCAGTGAACAGAACAGCCAAAAAACCGTTATAACGTGGGTAGAGATAGGATTGAACACTCTTTTCGCTATCATAGCCCAGGCCAAACGTTATTCATGGTGGAATAGTAAACACTAATCCAACCCAACGTTCCAGGAAAATGGATAATAAAACTTAGATCGAAGTTTTCTATACCATGCCCATAAATGGCATAATCCCATCAAATCTTTCCTTGCTAGTTGGAATTAATTGCACCTAATTCTTCCAACGCTCAAGTGAAGATTCTGTAGCACCTAGAATGAATAATATTGAACATACCCAACAATTTTTGAAGGACTTGCCCATCGTACAAATCAGCTTCCAAATTCTTCACAATAATCCTCTGCTCCGCAAGCTCGTCGTTGATCCACTCAATCAAAATGGCAATGAGATTCTGGAGCTTTGGATCTGCGTATGACTGACTAGTGATTATTGACATCTCTTCATTCTCCTCTGAAAAACAAAAAGACAATTTTGAACGGAAATTCGTGCACCCAAACACTGACATTTCTCCCTAGTAGGTAATTAGTTTATGAATTGAGTTCGGTTCACAGCTGGAAGACACAGAGAACCACACGTGTATCCTAAAATGCAGAACATGGGATGTCAGACAGGGAAGAACTTTCAAATGGCTTAAGTTTCCTGCAGTACGAGATGCAATTGAGAATGGGAATTGCTGTAAGAGCTGGAAGCCAACACTGGAGAAACAGGACAACTAAGACAATGAAATCGCCGTTATACAGTGTGAATTACACAACATGTGTGTGCCAACAAATGCAACGAAAAATTCCCGAACAACTCATTTCCAATTTTGCTTTGTTTGCAAGATAAAGCAACATCGTTTCAGTAAATAGGGCTTGTTTTTCATAATTTTTTTTCACAAACTATTGGCCCTACCAAAAGAATTGAACGTACCATTTAAAATATCTTCGAATTTTCGATTTGTAATAAACTAACAGATATTGTGGTGGAACTAGTGGCCAGATTTCATGCTACTAATTACGTCCTTAACAAAAACTAACTGATACAAACGATACTTCAACAAGCAGCTTGAAAACATGAACACACCGACTCTTACAAAATTAAATCATCTCCATTCATGCATTTGTTTTTACTGTGAAGTCGTATTTAGTGTGAATATTACCCAGAGAATACATTTCTGGAGGGATATCCGGAGACGTGGGACTTCCAGGAGAATCAATGGCATGTTTTCCTTCTGCTTCAACGACTTGAACTGAAACAGAAAAACGAACATCGTTAGAAATAATGCTCAGACTATTAATCAGCCATAACAAAAAAGTTCTAGGTGCACAGCCTGATGAGTAAATGTTCATGGAGCATTGTGAAACATGTCTCAGAATTCATTAAATACGTAAATAACCTTCATTATGCATTCATAAATTGGGTGAAAACAAACAAATATGAGGGATGTATCAGGTGAAAATAACGTCTCTATGACGTTCATGGCGGCCTCAACACTTAATATGTGATATATCGACGAATTCTTGAAATTGTCAGTATATTATGGACTATTCCTGTTCTTTGACGAGGGTCCTGTTCTTCATTTCAGTTCAGGAACACTCGTTAAATTGTAATTGAATAGGTTTGAGAACAGCTAGTGTTGCTAAAATGTATTTTCTACTTCACGAAAATAACTTTTTTTTATAAGTCAACTGAATTTTTTATCGACTTACAACATGATTCTAACTACAGATTCAATGTCCAGCCCATAGTTTTCCCTCGTCAAGATGCTACTTTCAACTGCTCCCCTGAATATCTCATTCTACCATCTTAAGGTCGAAATGAATCGCACTGTTGAACTTTTGCACTATGGAATCAAACGAACTAAATACGGAATTATGCCTCAGTTCTTGAGTTGCCACCTAGTTGATAGCCCAAGTGTTCTATGCGACATGGCCATCTCCATTCGCCACTGCCCTAATCGTGTTTTGTTTTTTGCAACTTTTTGCACCAAATTAACCTTCCCAGACCGATACGAATGAAATTATCAGTTTGAATGGATAAGCCAGTTAGGGTCAGCTAAGATTCAAGATAATAGATTCTGGTACTACCCTCACACCAGAATCCACATTGGGGCTGTGATGGCTGGTAAGTAAGGGTTAGAGCTGCAGTCCCCCGTCAAAGCCTTTGAGGTTTTGGCCCCAACACGTCATTTCTACCCCTATCTCCACTCAGCTGTGGGGATGAGGAAAAGCCAACTTGAACTTCAGTCGCATTGTCTGTAATCTGCTTGTTAGCTAGTGATCAAGATGAGCTGAGCAGGTTGTTTGCTTCAACTATTACAAAACTGTCCACTTTCGAAAAATGGACGAGGCTATGAATGCCAGTTGCTATTCGAATTTTTAGTGAACTCCAGTGGAAGTGCCCAGGCTTATCATCTCATGGTCAATAATGACAGTAATCTTGAAAACCACAAAGGGGTCATGTCAGTCAAACAAAAAGTAACCTAAAGACAACAGGTACTGCAGTCTACAGCCGTACACCAGTCGCATTCTATCGCACTATTATAGCCCTAATTCAACAATATCAATAATAACGAGAGCAAATAATGTACAGCTAAAAATTTTGCTCAAACATCGTTACACCTAATGATACCCAGTGACGCTTAATATCGAAAGGCTCTGTTTACTGTACAACCAATCATTCCCAGCTGGTAATCACCAAAAATTGAATTTCAAATAAAAAATGACAGATGTGAGACACAGGCGATGCCCATATATGGTAACCGTAGACGGAGGGAGCGCCCTTTCCGGCTCCTCTCTTCCAAAACCCAATTTAAAGAAGTTGCACATTTTTACCTTCTCTGATTTTCTTCTTCCTGCCGATCGTCCCTAATTTGTCCCAAATTGATTCCTCCTTGTCTTCTTTCCTTATCACGCTCCTAGGGGATTTTGGTCGAGGGGAAGCCATTTGTTTGCGCTCCTGACTGAACTGCTCGGGCGAAGTGAACCGACTCCGACGGATCGCTTCTCTGAAGAGCTAGCTCCCGTTAGGAACTGCTCTTTGATCGCGACTAGTTCATTTCCCTTCGTGTTATAATATTTTAAAACACGTTGATTTATAATAATCAGGTGCGATTCACTACAAAGCTTTCCAATTCAACGACACACTACCAAAAGCCTAGGAACCATCGTTGAACAGACATCTATGAAACTGTATACGGTATGTAGTTATTTGTGAGTTGAATGTACCCTGTGAGTTATAGTTATAGCCATTTTTGAAAAAATTGGAAAAAATACCGTTTAATTCAGAAAAATTTCCTAGAGTTCCCGCAACTATTTCTGTAACCATCCATTTACCAAATACATCTGAAAATCGGCTTCTCCAAATATCAGAAGTTAATTTTTCAACTTGTCTCAAAAACAGCTCATACGATTTGGATCAAATTCATAAGCAATTACTTTGCTCCTATGCATGTAATCGAATGTAAAGGGTTGGAGAAAATTTGTAGTGACAAATACAAAACTATTTAATTTGGCGGGGGGGGGGGGGTTATGCTCCTGAAAAGAGAAGGATATAGTCCAAGTTTCGTCAGACGGACATTGCGTTAGATACTGTTTAATGGTAGTATTAGCAGATAACCTTCAGAGATTAAAACGAATTTTGGTTATTTTCGTAGCAAAAAAAAGTTGTCCAGAGCTAGGCAGAGGTCCAATCGTTGGCGTCAGCGGCGTTATTTAGTTCCCCTTCTCCGAACTTCCGTTCCCATTCGGCCAACAATTCTGCAATATTTAACCGCTCTGCACTTAAAAATTCTCATGCATCAGCTGCTTCCTTATCTCCGAGAAATGAGTGCATTTTTTTAAATAGTTATAATGGTTTAGCGATACACTAAAGAAAAAACTCCCATTCAGTTCTGATGGCCCTTCAATTTTGTCTTAAGTATGTCTTGTTTTCGTTTTTATTTTTGTTCATATTTCTTTTGGGATGTTATAACTTCATGACTAATTATGAGAACAACCGGTGCAACATGACCTACATGTACGAGTACCCTCAGTTGGTGGTGAGTGATTATCTGCATTTTTTATTATTCGTTTCGTTGACAGGAGTTGGAATAGTTATTGATTCTAAAGCCTCCCGTTTTTACTGCTCTTTTTTAAAATTTAAATCTATGAATAAGGATGAGGAAAGGTGCCTTATTCTCGCTCCCCTATATCTTACCCTGTATTTATAAAATGAAATGTGTTACGGCTTCGATCACAACACATAATGGACGAAGTGACCAATGAACACTTTTAATTCCAAATTTCGATAATGCTTTCATTCCGATTGTGGGTGAAAACGGGACCGCGGTGCCACTAGTTGTGCCACACTGCATTTTTACCGGGTACAAAAAAGGGAAACAAAAGAAACAAGGCAGAACGTCTGCATATTATTCATTCTGCTTGCAAGCGTTCCAATAATTTGAGTTGGAATGTATATTTGGAGGGTTCTATTGCCACAAACAATAACTTTTCGTCACGAGTTATTTACTCTCCATCCTGGAACACTGGACACCTCTTGCAGAACTCAAGGATCTTGGCGGGGTTCATAACTTGGATTCTAAAGAAGGGTGATCCACTACAGCAATAGTAATTAGACGGGAGCTTTTTCCAGAACAGTGTTCCGAACGTTGACACAGCATACGACAGTGCTCAATGAGTAGATTTTCTGAGGAAGCCTTGTGTTTCCAGGAACACCACGAGAGCTTGCCTATGAACTTTGGCAATGCTGAGCAGTGAATGTAATACCTTGGAAACTCATAGTGGCACAGGGAAAGGAAAATGTATGATATGGTTACCCAAAATAGACATTCTAAAAGGTGCCTTTGTCAGGCCATTGGCTGTGCTGGTGACATAGTAGCAGTAATTTCGCCAGCAAATACAACGCAAAGAGTAAACCTGGTGATTAAGGAAACATCAGTAGTAATGAAACGAATTCCTATTTGGTCTCCCATGTTGGTGGGACAGAAACTTGTCTAGAAACCAATCTTACGAGATTCTTGATCTTGTGCTTCACAAAAAGCTGAGATTTGGGTTCCTCACAGAGCTCTCATGAAGTGAGGGCCCCAAAATTGTTTCCCTATTATTTTGGTGCTATTTATAGGGAGATAATTTAAGAAAATCACACAAACAGACGTTATGAAAATATAATAGGGTATGGAAGCGTTCAAGACAAATTCGTGTTCGAGGAAATTTGAAAAACGATCATTAAATGTTCGCCAAGTCTCACTATTTGATGTACCTAAATAGCTGGTGCGTTGCAACACACAACTTTCCTTAGCTCTACGTCAATTCACTTTGTACATGGTTAATTCTATTTAATCAATTCATTTATCACTCACTTCATTCGAACTTGGTTAAACAACGCTTTACGGCAGCAGGAAGCGGTTGCGCTTACAGTTCCAGATTTTATTGTGTTGTTCGTACTCACTGCAACACCATTATTGAGCAATTGGTACACAGATAATTAATGAGGCTGTAAACACAAATTTTTTTGAGAAGGATAGCATATACTTTTGCAGAGTTATTGGGTAAAAAGTTTAGAACTGGTAGTAAGAGAAACGGCAAAAGTTGAAATTCAGGAATTTCTGGAGTGAGCCCCAAGTATCTCATGAGCGCTTTTAAACACTCAATCTTTAGGTATTGGATTGGACTACAATACTAATTTATTGTAACATTCTGCAAAAATTCCAGCGGAGTTTATAAGTAAAAAACTGCACTAAAAACGCTTTTCGTCGAAAATTTTGATAATTTATTGTGCTGCTCTCGTCATTTTCCCACAAATTGGAATTTTGTGGTATAATTATCTTATTAAGAGCTATCTATATAAAAAATTTAATCAAAATCGTTAGAGCCGTTTTTGAGAAAAAAAATTTGGTGTTTTGATCACTATGATAACTATAGTTAACTTTCGGTAGATTTTGTCCATACCCTTATTTTGGCGTCCCATGGTAACCTGTAGGCTATACATCATGTTTCAGCTAATTTGGTACGGTTGTTTTCTCTAAAAACCGCGCTAAAACCAATTTCGTCTAAAGTTTTGGTAATTTATTGTGCTGCTCTCGTCATTTTCCCATAAATGGGAATTTTATGGTATAATTGCCTGATTGAGAGTTATCAATATAAAAAATTTAATCAAAATCGTTTGAGCCGTTTTTGAGAGAAAAAATATTTGGTGTTTTGATCACTATGATAACTATAGTTAAATTTCGGTGGATTTTGTTCATACCCTTATTTTGGCGTCCCATAGTGACTTCCGGGCTAGATATCAAGTTGAGCTGATTTGGTACGGTGGTTTTCTCTAAAAATCGTTCACAGACACACGCACAGACCATTTTCCCAAATAGTGTTTTCGGACTCAGGGGGGTCTGAAACGTAAAGATCAGAAGAGAACTCAAAATTTTTTTCTCAGCCGATTACATAACTTTCCTTTCTACTTCGTAGAGCAAGGAAATTAAAAAAGTCGAAGAGTTTAAACACCTGCCCTAATCAGGTTCTGTCTGTGTTATCTTGATGTATGCAAATATCTCACCATAACTAGTCTCGCATCCATGCTTTGTATTATAAGAATCTGCAGACCATAGTTACTTTTCGTAGGTCTTTTGACGGAAGTTCAAATACCATTCTATTATTTAAAAGTCACACATTTCTTCTTTTTTTTCAGAGAATTTCTCTCTCAAACAATGTAACTAATACGTATCCCAAGTATGGGCTGTACGCTTATGGCGAAGGAAGGCAAATACAGAAGGTTCGAAGCATGAAGTTTTCTGGAATTCCAGTTCTCTTCATACCAGGCAACCGAGGATCTCCGAACCAAGGTTATTTCTTGAAGTTTACTTTTATGTTGCTCACGTTTTGAATTGAAATCTTTCTTATTGAATGGGTGGAAAAGGTTTGTGCTCCACATTTAATTAGCATTTACATTTTTCTGGGTCATCAGTTTCATACGTCTTCAAGCGTTTTCCACTCTTTCCAACTTATAAGCACCTAAGTCTTCATCTGCTCGGATGGAGAGGTAAATGTGCAAGTAATTCTAGATTACATTTAATTGAGTTTACTGATACTCAATAAGAAGACCTCATACATACGCCAAAAAAGTTTTTTTTTTAATTTTCGTGAGTTGAAATGAACAAAATATGTTTAGTCAGCGACGTTATTTACTGCCCCATGAAACTTGTCCAATGGGAGGAGGGAGATAGGTGTAGAAACGCTACGGTAGGAACCACTTATTCGGTAATCACTTAATCCTGTAAGCGCTTAATTCGGGGAAAATTGCATTTTATCTCTTTGACTGTTTTATCGATCATGACTGCTGTGTAATCTAACGACAGAGAAGTTAACAGCAGTGAAACGTGTGAGTGGTAGGCTTTTAGATAAGGGTGGTCTGATCTTTCCTCGAATTCTAAAACCAGTGACGCATCTGTGTGTGGGATGATTTTTCTATGCTGAGCTGAAATTCTGATCGATGCTTGTTATTGACGTCTTGGTGTGCATAAAACGACTGTAAACCACCTTTGACTAAATGAATTGGTATGATAGGCCTTTGTGGCTAGGCGCTTACATTTGATTCGCCAGATTTCTGTCAGAGGGCTAACGTACAGTCGCTGTGGGATGAAACAGGCCTGCACTGAATTCTGCCTTAAGTCTGAGAGATTGCGGCAAAATAGAAACTTCAGTTTTTGAAAGAACCTCACAAATGTGAAATAAACCATTTGGGTCAAGTACAAATGGATTTGCAAGTAGTAAAGTGGAAAAAACTCAATTTTCTCACAGATTTTCAGCCTCTTCACTTCTTCGGCGGAACAGAGTGCAATTAGAAGGTTGAAATTGAAAGCTCAGCTTCTGCTTTTTGTATGTCTCACTCTTTTCTATTCCAGAAAGCTTTCTTTTCAGCTCAAAAATATGTGACTCATTACATAACTTTCCTCACTTCCATATAAATTCATTTTTATGCAATACATTAAGGACTACTTTCATTCGTCGCATTTCTACATAAGCACCTAAGGAGAACTCATCGTAGTTCTTAGTTCAAAGAAAGTACTGTAAGAATTTGGTCAAAATCGTTGGAGCCGTAATTTATGAGACTGTCGAGACGATTTGGAAACGTTCTTGTTTTTAGTTCTGGAATTACAGCGAAACGCTGTGAGAGAGAAACAACTGAACTGTTAAGGTATATTTTATGACCATTATTAAACGTCTACATTATAGTTAGTTTATTGGATTACCAACATGGCTGTTTTTCAGAAATCCAGTGTGATGTAAGCGGGATTTATTAAGAAAAAACTGCTCTAAAATAGATTTTCGTTGAAATTGTTGATAGATTTATTGGGCCGCTCTCTTTTTTCCCACCGATGACACTGTTTTATATTACCGTTCTATTCTCTGGATCTGGCCCCACAGCAAATTAATCAAGATTTTTCGAGCCATTTTAGCTAAAACAAATATTTGGCGTTTTGATCATGGTTAGTTGTGAACCAATTGTGCTCATTACCGTATTTTGTCATCCCAAGGAATGAATGAATAAAAACATTTATTACTACTCGTACTATTATTTTTAAGCAGATGGAGCAAAAATGATCCTATAAAATTATTGTGATATTGGTGACCGCCTGCCAGGGGTTCCTTTAACAAATGTATCGGTTTTATTGGTACCTGTATCATATTCTAGTATGTTATTATCTAAACTATTATATCGCCGTCTTGTATAACATTTTATGTATACTATTTATTATCTTATTATTTACTCTAGTGTGAGTTCTTGAGAGGATTTTATCCTGACTGACTCTCAAGAATCCACACCAGAATTTAAACGTCAAGAATGACTCCACATCGCACTTATAATGTATTATCGTGAACTATTATTTATCCTGCTAACTTTTTTCCAAATTTTTTGTATTCAAATGTGTACAATACAATCCTTCGAAATCAAGCTCAACAAAAATCGAACACGCTTGAATGGTCATAGGATGCCTTCTTTCTCTGGTCATAGAAAAAATAGAAATTTTTGATCAAAAAAATTTCAGACCGAAAACAGGTGTAAATAATAAACCAAAATCATGTTGACAGTCCAATAAGCAACCTATACGGCGGTTATTCAATCAACGTTATGAAGTAACTAAAAGCATCTCAATAAATTATGAACTGTAAGAACATTTTTAGCCAACTCCTCGCAATATCTTCCTTGAACGAAATAAATTGCGAAACAGAGCTGTATCATTCTACACCAAGGTTTCCTCTATGTTCACATAATCCCCTGAGTCGATAGGCTAATCAATCCATTTTTTACCATCGACTAGTGTTAACGAGCTACAGATGGCTAAATTGCGTGTGTGTGTGCGCTTAACTCTATTAAGCGTATCATTACTATTAATTGTCACGATATCAGAGACGGACAATTGGTTGCATTTATTTCTCTAATTTTGCTTACAGTCAGGTCTATCGCTTCAGTGGCACTTCGTAAGCATTTTAAAGATCGGACATCTTACCATTTCGACTTTTTCACGTTAGACCTGAATGAAGAGTACACCGGACTTTTTGGTGGTTTCCTCGGTGATCAAACAAAGTTTGCATCTATAGCTTTCGAAAAAATATTGGCTTTGTATCGATCTGAAAGTGCACCTGCGTCCATTATTCTCATTGGCCATTCTATGGTGAGTACGTGTCACCGGGTTTTCTTTTACGTGTTAATTTATTAAAAGGTTTTTCCTACCTTGCGTACCCCCTGAAATAAAAGCTCCTCAATTACACGTCTTAGGCTGGTTTCACACGGAGAGCCGTATGGCTCTCACTCGCGATGAGGAGCGTTTTCCGCTCTTGACTCCCACTCTTTCACACGGAGAGCCTTTTTGGCTCTCGATCGCCTTTTGTTGGCAGTCATCTGCACCAAGTTGAAGAACGATGGATCGAACGCATGCTTTGGCCATTTACCTCCTTCACCGCCGTCGTGTTCAACGCCAAAAACGCAACAAAAAAAAAGTACCAAACAGTATTGGGTCCATCCGATCAATCAACAGTGGGATGAAGAAGGAGTTTACGCCACACTGTACGAAAAACTTCGAAAAGATGACAAAAAGTTTTTCAACTTCTTCCGGATGTCAATCAACACATTTGTTGAGCTCCTCAACAAGGTGAAGAATGCCAATTCAACTTGAAGATACCAACATGCGTAATTGCATTAAGCCTGAATTAAGGCTTGCAATAACATTGAAGTAAGTTGAGTTGCTTTGTTTTTAATTCACATATTTCCATGTAAAACTCCAAATATCTGCGTGAAGGGTTGAAGATATGCACCTTTAAATCAATAAGTTAAGCAATAAACTGAGGAGCGGGAGCCGTTTTCGCTCGTCGTGTGAACGCTCTCATCCCCCTCTTTGTATTTCGTCCAAGAGCCCGAGACTCGCGGCCCGAAGTGCCGAGCCATGATCACTCGCGTCTCGCGAGCCTTCACCGCTCTCGCTCTTCGTGTGAAGCCTCCACTGCTCCTAGTGTATTTCAGTCTCACGCGCCATCCTCCTCTTCGCGAGCGAGAGCCGTACGGCTCCCCGTGTGAAACCAGCCTTAGCCTATTTGAAAATTGAGTGCATTTGAAGCCTGCATCAAAATTAGTGCACCCAACATTTCAGCAACAATTTCTATGTATCAATCAGTCGAGGAAGACGTGTGAGTTTGAACCAAAGCATTTAAGCCATTTTTCCTCATAATCATGTTAAAAAAACTTGTTTGTTAGGAACAATAGGGCTTCTTTGAGAGGAGATTTAAACATGAAAAAGCTTTAAAGCCTGGGTCGCCCTTCACTATATTTAGAAAACTATAAATTAATGAAAAATAAATTTGCTTTCTTGATTAAGTTGATATGAAAAAAAATTGAAGTAATTGTTGTTATCAAGCCTTCTGTAGGAGTTATAATTCCTCCTTCGGGTACGAATTATTGTTGTTTGTCTGTGGCTGTATATTTCAGAGCCCACCTGGCAGTACGAATTGATAATACGCTGCTCTGGAAGTTCCAAGTGGATATACAATCTCATTCAAGGTTATTATTCTGGATTACTTTTCAATAGGGGTTACCGAAGATTTTGGAACTGGAACTTCTTGAAAGTAAAAGAATTGCGGCACAAAACGCATCAAAAATGTATCGCTAATGAACTTTGGATAGTGGTTGTTATATCTTTAGTGATCCCAAATCATCTCCGTCTTCGGCTCGATGATGTTTAAACCTTCTACCTTGCTCAAGAAAAGATCGAGACGATTGACCTGTCTGGTAAATTAGGGAGATTATTTTACTTAGCCCCTTGCGCCTGACGAGCATGGACACTCAAATATGCAGGATTGACTCGCTGGGTGCTTTTTGAAAAACGAACGCGTTAAGGCACCTCAAAATGTAAAGAAAAAGACTAAAACGGGGAAATCTGAGGAAAGCTTATAAAAAAAAAGTTGTTTTCTCCCATTATTTGCCCCAATGTATGTAAACCTAGGAGCTGAATTTTATTTGCCTATTACTGATGCTTTCAACAAACGTTTTAATCTGCAAGGAGCTTCATTTAATAGTAACCGAAGTATTTATAATTTATGCTGAGTGAAAAATGTCAATGTAATTAATTTTACAGGGCGGTCTCATTGCCAAAGGCCTTTTCCTTGAGAGCAACTTCAAATCTGAGTTGGTAAAAATTATAATAACGCTCGCTACTCCTCATCAACCTGCGGTCTTATTGGATCATTATCTCTACGATTACTACATGAGAGTGAACAATTATTGGGATCATCAACCTTGGTTGAACATGACCGTTGTTTCCATCGGAGGTGGGCCGAGGGATCTGTTGGTGAAATCCAGCTTGACGACTACGTCGCATGCAGATATTAATGTTATTGTGAGTTTTGATTTAATTATTGTGTATTACTCGTGTTCCTGGCTCTTAATAGATAAAACTCTGAAGTATTGGCACAATTTAATTCTTACGTCAACTCGCCGTGTATGCTTCTGAGAATATTGGGGTACCGGAAGTATTGTTGATGTTTTGGTAAACCATTAGCGTGAACTCAACGAAACAGGATGAATAATTCTTTAGCTTCTATTCATTTTATGTTCTCTGATCTTAGTTTTGCGTGTCAGATAATCAACGTTGTTGTGAAACAGAGATCATTTAATAAGCAAGAACTACAGTTATGCTATCAGGCTTCAGGATTTTAAACGATTGAAATTTTCATTTCCTCTCAGGCGACTGACGTACCAGGAGTGTGGCTTTCTGTGGACCACTTGTGCATTTTATGGTGTAACGAGCTGGTTCTTGTCATCGTGCGAGCTTTGTTCGAATCTGTCGATTTCAAGACCAATCATGTTACTGATGACACTGCTTTACGCAACAAAATATTTCGCTACCATTTCCTCGAGGTGAGTAATGTTGAACTCAGTACAGATGTGTATCACAACTTTACTCTTTTTATCGCGTCAGCCAACAAGATACTGTATTTCTTCTCCACCTCAAATAACTTTATACATTTGTTTGGCACGTTTCACGTTTGTTGGCAAAATTGACAAATTCTTGGATAACCCTAATTATTTCATAACCGTTATTAAACTGCTTATATTACCACAACCTCAGACCTACACCGATCATTTTATCTAAATAGTGTTTTTTCGAACTCTTCGAAGCCTTTAAAACTGAAAAATCTGAAGAAAGCTAAGAGAAAAAAATCAGTTAATTATGTAACATTTCTTCTGGTTTCTCAAAAAGAAAGGAACACATGTCGTGTTGCAATGGGAACAGAACGAGTTAAAGATCATGCTTGCCATGTTCTGCACAGGTCCAGAGGCTGCTGAACAACTGCCCTCGAGTTCACAGCGTTGCCTACATGATGTAACTTATTTTATTTTCCTAAGGGTCATATGATTCTGTGCTATATTAATAGTAAACCTTTGGTGTAAAAAAGGCTTCATTCAGCTTTAAATGACTACATTATAAAATGAATGTATAACACGGACGAAAATGGAATTTGGATGTTTCAGGAATGAAACATGCTATTAATTTGGGAGTTGAAATAATAATAGAGACCAGAGATCATGTCACTGTGCATTGATGAACAGTCGATATGAATTGTGTGTGTACATCATTGTTTTTTACTTTTCGATCAACTGACAATTCTTGTTATAGTACACCAGTTTCCATTTTTGGTTGATTATTCATTCTGAATAAGAACCCTATGTTTTCGGTCACGAAAATTTTTTTACACCCCCCCCCCCCCAAATTTGATACTTTACGTTTCAAAACTTGGAGATTCCAAATTTGCAATGTCCGTCCGCCATCCGGGCCGTTTTGTGCCTTTAACGTGGTCTAAAAAATTCGTTCTTTCGCACAAACATCCCATTTGGTATCTAGTTGTGCCATCTCGGCAATCCGATCGGACGAAGCCTGTGGTTGTAATGGGCAAAAAATGGTTAAAAAAATTAACGAAACGCAGTACAACGCAGGAACTACAGCATCCCTCCCGCAACGCTGCCGGGCGGGCGGGGCGGCTCAACTCCCCTTTCGCCTCGCAACGGGTTCGCTTTCCCCGACCCGACGCGGCAAAATCATCAGACGTTTTGTTTCCGTAGTTCCATTGTAGCCAGGACATGTTTCGTATGGTTTACTAGTATTCGATGATGAATCGAATGGGATGGGGGAGCACTAATACTAGGTCATGCTGTTCATGAGAATAATAAACCATTGTGTAATAATTTGCAGGGTTTTTTCTCTCTCTCTCTCTCTCTAATAGTACTTTTCAAAATGAATGCCCAAGAATTACCTTTGTTCCTTATGATAGCCCCACTACAGTACAAATCTCTTTTCAGCGAAGCGGATCGAAAAGGTATTACAGAGCTGTGTACCCAGAAGAAGTGCCTCTGTGGGGCTCGTACCGAGGGGAAAATACGTGGACTCAAATGAGTTCGAGTTACATGAACTGGTCGTTTCCTCACATCTTGAAACCGGCACACATCACCGTCTCTTTGGGAACTGCGTATGACTTACTCGTCATAGATGCCATCAACCATGAAACAAGAGATTGGGTTTTTGCTTGTGTCGTGGACACTTCTATCAGTAATATGAGAGTTTGGTAAATTACTTCTTTTTTTTCAATTATTATAGCGTTGTGGCGTTTATTGTGCCTGAAAAGTTCACTTGGGTTATCGCTCTAATTGTAACATTGATGGCGTTTTTATGAATCTATTTCAGCAAAACTGGGATTAATTTATCGGCAAAAGTAAAAATTTTACCGCATCTGAATGGTGGGAAAAGGAAGTTTGGCTTAATTGACTTGTCACAGTTGAGAATGAAGGGCTTCACTCATGTTGTGGTGAGGACTCTCCCGACGAATGAAAAGGTATAACCACAAGTTATAATTGCTTTCATATTTCATATGTGGAATTTAGAAAAACCTGGTTCTTGCTTTTGTTCAGCACTTAACGTGTCGGTAAGAATTTTGTTTGCCATATCTTCCGTCAATCCTTCAAAGTTTTGCACTGACTCAAGAATAATTTTTTTGCACTATAGAATAAAACGGTCCAAATACAAAATCATCCCTCGCATCGTCAAATATGCGTTGTAACAGTCAGTTCTCGAGTTACCACCTAGGTGTTCGTTGAATTCCTTTTTGTGTGATATTACCACCTCCTTTTTCTCACTGTCCTCTTTCCTCTTTGCGTTTCGTTTTTTGTGATTTTTCGACAAGCCACGGATTCGCACATTTTGGATAGTTTGATTCATCAATTCAAAGTGCAAGGTGCACATAATGTTCTACAGTGGTGTATGAATGTCGGTTTGATCTCTGACAATGTCTTGATGTGATGTGAATGCAATCACGAGCATGTGGAGGTAAGGAGGCATTCGATGGACACCTACTTAAGTACATTGGTGGCAGCAAAAAAAGTCGTCGCTAAATAGTATGGATTTCTTTTAGGAAGTCATCAAAAAGGCTTGAGAACTGTTTTAAATTTTATGCGTCCGTTTACATGCGGGGTGACGACACACTTTCATTGCTTTGTGTGACCATCTTGGTTCAGTGTTATTATCAGTGTTTGGAACATCGAAGAGTTTGAGTTGGCTGTACAAGGCCCAGGATGGCCATTTGCTAAATCAGGATACGCATTTGGTTTGTTGTGTAATAAGGAGTTACACTCGCCTTTACCTAAACGAACGTTCTCAACAGGAATATTTACATAGGAACCAGTAGACAGTACTTTGAGGCATCACACAGTTCGTGTAACCATCTTAGTTAAACTGGTGGTATCAAAGTTGTTTGGAAAATCAGCCCTGTCAGCATAGAGCCCTGAATTTTGCTAAATCAGAATACACATTTTGTTTGCCAAGGTACCTAAGAAGTAACACTTACCTTTCGTTACCCTCTCACTTGAGTTCCTAACAGGAATCTTTACATTGAAACCAGTTGGGCACACATCTCGTAGATGCTTCTTGTTTATCTACGAGGGACGTCCCAAAAGTGAGTTCCGAAGTGCTGGGAAAAATCGAAAACTCAACCAATTTGAAAGAAAAAAATGATTCTTAAAGGTACGGATCTACTTTATTTTTCGACGTAGTCGCCATTCCAATCGATGCATATTTGGTACCGTGGTGCCAGTTTACGTAACCCCTTGTCGTACCATTCTGCGCCTTCCCTAATGATTCGATGTACTGAAGAACGAGTCAATTGATGTTTGTTGTGCACTTTCTCGACAATATCACTTAGAGTAAAGCGCGCATCTTCCTCCAAAAACTTGCGAACTGCAGAAACTGCGTCCTCTCCACGAGAAGTGGAAGGGCACCCACTTCGCTGTTCATCGTGCACACTTTCCCGCCCCTCCAGGAAACTTCTCTTCCAATACGAACCATTGCGATGCTCATGACCCCTTCTCCATACGCTGAAGAGAGTGCGGTGAATTTCGGGCACAGAAACATTCTCAAAAACTAAAAAACCCTGCAAATTATTACACAACGGTTTATTATTCGGATAATCAGCTTGACCTAGCATTAATGCTCTGAGACCCATCCTGTTCGATTCAGCATCGAAAAATATCATAATGAAACCCAAAAAAAGGTCGAAAAGAACTGAATCGTAATATTAAAATAAACAAAAAAAACGCAAGTATCTAGAAAAAACTGAATTTTAATATGAAAACATGCACGCTAAATACTAATATCAAAATTTAACCAAAAATCTATGAAAAAAAACCAAAATGAGAATGAAACGAAAGAATCTAAAAAAATTGAATCGTATTAAAACCAAAACGCCGGGGAAATTGGAACGGGGGCGCTGGAAGCGAAAGGCGAAAGGGGAGAGGCGGCGTCGTTGGGAGGGAAGCGAGCTGCCTCGAGAGCGGTTGCGTTTTTAAAGAGACGGGCGGGGCGGGAGGGAATTCAAACGACGAAACGCTTGTAGCTCCCGCGTTGTACTGCGTTTCGTTAATTTTTTTAACCTTTTTTTGCCCATTACAACCACGGGCTTCGTCCGATCGGATTGCCGAGATGGCGGGCACAACTAGATTCCAAATCGGATTTTTGGGCGAAAGAACGAATTTTTTAGACCACGTTAAAGGCACAAAACGGCCCGGATGGGGGACGGCGGACGGACATTGCAAATTTGGAATCTCCATGTCTTGAAACGTAAAGTATCAAATTTTGAGGGGGGGTTGTAAAAAATTTTTCGTGACCGAAAACATAGGGTTATTATTCAGAATGAATAATAAACCAAAACGGATCACCGAACGGATTTCACAATTTGACGGGTTTTTCAATGTAGCAGCCATGTTTACACTGGTGCTGATAAGCCGCAACAAGTGATAGCAACATAAGAAAAATTCAGTGTTGCCACCAGATGTAACACAAAGTATCCCCGTTGGAATGTTTTCCCTACGGCATTTTCCCACGGATTTACAAATGATCGGAACTTACTTTTGGGACGTCTCTCGTAATTCATTGTTTACTAACATGGGACCACCTTATGGTTACACATTCTTCGTTTATTCGTTCTAGATCTCTATCAATATGGAATTAGTGAAAAAACGTAACAGAACGTTGACTGGTCAAACCAACTACATGCCGAAAGCCACTCTGCTTTCAAAAACGGACCCAAATGCTATGTATTACGCCGTTGACATGAGCTCGATCGTCAAACCGTGGAACACATATCGGCTCCACATTGAGCCTCACAATTGCTCTGTCGCAGCAAATGGTGCTGTCGTCTCAGTGAATGTCCCATGGAACAACGAAGGAGTGACTAATATCATTGGGTAAGCTGTAATTATAATTATAATTATCAACTGTTCGATCGAACCAGAGTAAACACATGTTCGTTTGTCGAGTTGAATATGTATGGCGTGATTCATTCAACTTGGTGTTGTAGTGAATCAAGAGGATCCTGCCCTGTTACCATTCACGACTCAAAACCGACTGGGAAGGATATTGGTGACGTAGAAGCCCACGTGTTACTCAACCCAGACTGTTCTTATGCAATCAAGTAATTCATTTCATTCATTCTCTTCCTTCCCCTAACTTCCAACATTGAGACGCAGTTTGACGCCAACATTATTTTGTCGCAGGTTAGAATATTCCCTATGGTTGAGCGTCGGGGCAATTTTTTCGAAAGTGGGAATGAGTGCTGTGTCGTACATAGCAGTTTGCCTTCTTCTCACTTTGGCCTATCAGATTAAGTCTTTGCAAGAAGATTCTACTTGTCCTTTGCTCCACTTAGCGATGCCTGTCGCTGCAAAACCTTACGTCGTCATTCAAGCGTCCGCTCTTCTATCAGCAGTTGTGCAGTAAGTTGAACTTTATTTTGTGTCACAGCGGAGCACAACAGTGACATTGTGCTGTTGATGAAACGCAACAGTATCAAATTGAAAGTGCTTTGACTTAACCCCTACATTTAGTAAGCTCCATTATGTTCACTATTATATATTTTAGCCAGGTTCCCATTGAGCTAAGCCCTGTGTACCCTTGTGTGCGGTCAAATACAATTTCATCCTTCAAGAGTTCGGAAATGTGAGTGGTACGCAAAACAGGCGGACGCCTAAGGCTTAAATTGTGAACCTGCTATGGGAGTACATAGCAGTTCGACTAAAATTGAAAGGAGTTAGCGGGTTCCCATTTTGAGCTGGTTTTACTTGTGGATGGGAAAAATAGGAAAGAAATTGTTTATTTTCACAGAAAATATTATATTTACTTGTAGACCGATTCCAGTTTTGAACCATCGTCAGTACAAATTAACCTGTTTTGACAATCGATGTGGAGATTGTAGTTGTCTACTGAAGAATGAGATGTTCAACATGAAGGCTGCCCATTTGTGCAATTCTGCCTAATCCATCAAGAACTCCTACCATGCTTCTAATAGTGTTACAAAAGTGAAAAGAGTAGACTATTGGCGCTTGTTGAAGACTTACATTTGTACACGTTATCCATTTTGAAAGATAAATTTATAAAAACAAAAATATGTTTAACGCGTTACGTGCCAGACGAGACGTATTCACCTTGGACAGCTGATTACATACTGAACGGAGCGTTTTAAAGTGATTGGGGAGGGGGGGGGCGTAAACAACATTGTATTAAAGATAGAAACAAAACTCTTTCCCTACTCGTCGGGGTAAATAGGCACAGGACTGACCCTGAACTGTCATCGTGGCATCTTCGCACGTACCAGGATAGTACAGGACAATTTGACCTGGGCCCTGTTTCACAATAAGCTAGTAATATGAGTAAATTTACAAGTTTACAAGTGGTAGTATTATGAGTACTTGTAATTTCTGTTTCACAATGAGATGCCAACTTATAAAAACTACTAGCTCAGCTGGTCAAACAAATGTGAACTCACCATTACCGCCCGCTCCCGCATCTTTATCGCGTCCCTTCACTCGTCGTCTTGTCCCTAAATTTTTCGCTATACCTACCTATTGAAGATGAGCAAAAGAGAGGACAAGCGGCGATTACAACTGTGCGTTCTCGAAAAGGTGAAACAAAGAAGATCAGTGCTTTTTGGTGCATTCAGCGATAAGCTAACAAAAGCCAACAAGACTGCTGCTTAGAGGGAAATCCTCTCCTTTCTACCCTACTCCTCCATTAACCTAGTTCCTTATAAATAGAGATAGGCTGCAAAGTACTATCTACATTATGTTCAAATTGGCGTGATATTTATATATTTCATTCTAATTTCATTAATGAATGCATTATCAAGTAAGTAGACAATCAGTAAAAAGTTCTGAATAAAGTACAAGGTGATTTTTATATGAACCGCTTAGAAAAGGACCTTAATGTCCAATGATCATCGGAGCGTAGTAATGATTTGCTCCTGCCTCAATCGGGCTGCTGCTGCAGGCTGGTTGTCGTCTTGAGGGTCGTTGTGTCACCAAAATCAAGATCGTGAGGAACATGTAATGGTTCAACTTCTTCCCGTCTCGCGATGTTGCACAACGCCGCGTAGCACTTGACAATCTCACCTGCAAGCACTGGGTTCACCCTCAGTTTATTGAGACATGGGAATTTTTCTTTTAAGATTCCAAGTGCACACTCGATGATACGCCGAGTTTTTTATGGTATCTGTTGTATAAAATCTCTGATTGATTCCGAGTATCGTTTCGTAGAGGTGGCATCAACCAAGTGCGAATATTATATCCGGAGTCCCCAAGCAATACGAAATTGCCAAAGGTTCCGTCATCCATGATGGCTGGCAATCGACTGTTCCTCAGCACTCGCTTGTCCTGCACACTTCCGGGCCAGTTCGCATTCACGAACAAAAACTGACCTGACGCTCTGCAAACGAACATGCATTTCAATGAGTGGCTCTCATTGCGGTCAACGAATGCTGCCTCATGCCTCGTGGGTGCGTCGAGCTTGATTAGACTGCCATCACTAGCTCCACAGACGCGAGGAAAACCAGCTATGCTGAAAAAATTATTACTTCTTCTTCAATGTTTTGTGGCCAAGTCACCATTCTGTTGAATAGCCGAACGTTAACTGCAGCCACAACATTCTTCACACAGCGAGAAACGGTTGCTTTGCTGACACCATGCAAGTCTGTTACGACGTGGAACTGGGCACCAATTCCCAGCCAGTGAAGTGCCACACACACCTGCTGGTGCACGGATAGAGAACCAATTTTTCCAGTGCGGTGCGCAATGAGTTGTCCGATTTGTTCAACTAAGAATTCGATTTTGTCGGAAGTCATACGAAATCTTTCATTGCACTCTAATTCACTCAAAAAACTAAAGTTCACTCTTGGACGGAACACTTTTCTTCGTCGTAGAGGACGACGCAAATGATTCTCTCTGCCTACTTGAAGATCTTCGTCGGACTCAGGATCACCAAATAACAAATCTTCCAGCATTTTGTCCCTAGGACAATTGAATTCCAAAATACCGTAACACGATTGAACATTGAAGACAACAAATATATAGGTTACCTAGAGCTGGTAAAATATTTACAAGACAAAATTGTGAAACAGCCTCCTTGTAAAACTACTAGTATTACCAGAGAATTCACTTATATTTCCGGCACTTGTAAAATGTTATTGTGAACCAGAATTTACAAGTTACCAGCGCATTTACTCGTAATAATAGTTACTAAATCATTGTGAAACATGACCCTGGTGCTATGTATTGGCAGCTTCATTTCTGGAACGGCAACCAATTCTCAAATTTCATATTCATGTATAGTCTGCAGATGACTCTGGAAAGTGGTAAATAATTCCTTGGCCCATGGCATGCGGCTGCTGTACGTAGTTGTAGGTACAAACTCTAAGAAAATAATTAGTATTGAAGGAAATAATAGGTTTTGTGGTTAAAAAATCGAATAAGCAGACGAGGTTAACAAGAAACTTTGAGCACTGAGCCAACTTGTCTTACCTGCAGTTAGGTGATGTGGAGAAAATTCGCTGCCACACTGATCGTGATAAAATAGTGGTTTCCTGTAATAACAACGCTACTACACAATGTTTCTTATTATGAACACCCTAGACTGTTAGATATTAATAGGACCATGCGTGGATGTAATGGTTGGGTTATTATCCTTCACATTTATCGTTTTCGAAGTAATTTCCGAATTACTTGAAGATTGTATTTGAAAACTTCGTAATCATTTTATTTTTATTTCTAGGCACATTGCGCCGTTTGTGCCAATACTTCCGACAACAGACGTACAGTCGAATACTGGTTTTATGGAAATACTGGTTGTTCCTGTTGCATTATACTTGGCAGCGTTTGCTGTTGTGTATTTAGCTGGTTTAGCAATGGTCGTTTGTATTGTGTTCCAAGGACAGGCGTACAATAGTGTACTATTAAGGTGAGCTTGAGGTTTTCCATTGACATTGGCTTGTTAATTTTATTTTTGAAAACATTTCCACATTTTTTTGGTGACGTTACATGTATTGCCTAAAAACATAATTTTCTTTATTCATTTTAAAATTCATGCTTAGGTTTAAGGAGTGCTCTTCGTTTGACAATATCAGGATAATGATAGTGAACAGATAGGTAATGAACTCTCTCCTTGTGTCGTAACAATGATCTACTCTTGTTTTGTAGATTTCTGAACAAGTTCTTCTTTGGCCTGGCTTGGCTCTCTGAATGGGCCATGAGTGGTGCTACCAAAGTTCCTATTGTTGTGTCAGCGTTCATGATTACTGTAGCGTATTCAGCTTGCGGAGGCCTTGCCCTGTTTATTGGCCTTGGCTTCTATTTCTTCAAAGTAAATATTGCACATTTAAACGTTTGGTTGTTGAGTTTTTATTCTCGTTTAATTTCTTTCTCTTTGTGAAGTAGAAAAAAAACGCGTTGAATTGTAATTCTCGTACACAGATTGATGTAGTCTCAAACCTCAGACACCCATCCCATTCGATTAAGCATCTTACAAAACATAACCTGACTACAACGGAACAACGAAAATTGACATTTTCTAGGCGCTAGGCAACTGAAGGAATGTGTCAAGTCGAACGGATGATGCAAGAAATGAATGCAGTGAGAAACGTTAACGTTCACTATACCATCCCGCCAGTTCTTTCAAGTAGCAGAATTCGCCTCACCATATTTACTGTGATTTCACTTTGTTCTATTTAGACGCGGTCCTTCACCTCTGAGACTTGTCTTATTCGACGCAACATCAAAACTGCCCAAGTTCCGTTTTTGGCTAATTTTTTAAACCATTTTTCGACCGTAACAACCATGGGTTCATCCCAATTGAAGTGCCAGATAGGCGGGGACAACTAGATCCCAAATGAAATTTTTGTGGGAAAGAACGGATTTTTCAGACCGCATCAAAGACAAAATATGGCCTGGACGGCGCACAGACATTGCAGATTAGGAACCTCCATGCCTTGAAACATTTAGTTTCAAATTTTGAAGAGGGTTTGTAACAAAAATTTCCTGACTGAAGCGTATTATTCAAAATAATAATTTAGCCTTTTCATTTTCTTCAAATGTTTATGTTGTATAGTTTCCTGAACCCAAAAAGGCATTTGTATCTGCGATAGTATGTTTGCCGTTATATGCCAGAGTCTGAACTTCAGATTGGAGAAATTAAATAGATCAGGTGGAAAACTAGATTAAGGACTCCTCCTAGATGGCGTGGATTTCTCAGGGTCATAATGGGTTGAGTGATAACCCGTGGGCAACAGCCCTCCACTGGGAGACTGGCTACTTGACCATCTGCCAAACATCCAGAGGTCTGGGTTAAATGCATGCTGAGCGAGTGCCCTGAATGTTGCATGATAGCGGAACTGCAATCTCCATGACTTTCGACTAATATAACTCTTATGAGTGTTGAGGAACAGTAATTTTGATCAGGACTTGGAGAAAGAAAAAAATTAAGGTTGCAAAGCTGACAGTGTCCTGGCAGGGGGTGTGATGCAAGAAAACTGCTGAGCGTGCGTCATTTCTTGAAGGCAAACAGGTGCTGTCACTGAGCCTCTTACCCTTTGTGTCTCTATACATTGCTTCTGTTTCCACATTGATACATGTTGAGAAAAATTTGCTCTGTCACAACGTTACTCTTTTCAAAGTTAGAAGTTCGAAATAAGTACCCAAATTCTTCCAGTAGAGCTCATGGTAAATATATATGAGTACCTCTGGGACAGCCATCACATGGTCAGAGTTCCAAGTGAGATTTACTAGTAGACACCCAGTTTGACTGTTTCCTCCCCTGTGTGTTGCACTAAGCAACGTTAGTCGCACAGTCCGCTTCCATGCTAATTTAAACATTTTTATTGCTCTACATTCGCAGATGATATCTTTGTACGAAGACTTTTGGGAAGAAATAGTTTTTTGGCCATTGAGAGTCATCAAGGCCAAACTCAAACAGCGAAAGGATAAATCGGCGGTTATTCCCAAATTTCAAATACCTCCCGTCGACGATTTTAGTTACCACCTGACTTTGTTGATGTTATGGACGCTCGCAACTATTTTGCACGTTCCGAGCGTCCTCACGTGGGCTAAAAACTATAGGTAATCCGTAAGAAAGTGATGTCGTATGTTTCCATCGTCTTTGATTTTTATTGATTCAACTTGATTCATTTTACTGCTGACAGGTTCAACAATAAATTGGAACCAGACCCTGGTTTTATCAATGGAGTGATACTTTCCCTTTGCGTTGGATTCTTATGGCAGGCTGAGGTTCCCAAATCAGGACTGTAAGTACAAATTTCCTCATGTTTCAGAAAAATAAACTGTCTACTGTTCGAAGATCAATGCTCGTTTTTAAAAATAGGAGTACACGCTATTAGCAGTGTGTGGTGGTAGTCAAATGTTATTCTTTTTTATGGTAGAAATTCTTCCAAATTTTATTATTTTTTTAAAAGGAAGTGGAATATCAAACTTATTATCCTAGGACAAACCCAAACTTGTTCTCCTGACGCTGCAGGATGAACAACCAGAAAACGTGAACTGAAGGAGTAGCGAAGCAAAGAAATATCTGGTGCGATGCATCACACAACTTTTCTCATCCCCATGTACATTCGTCAATTTTTATCCCTCTAGCTCTTAATCTAATCTATTTTGTACTCAGTTCATATGAACTTGGTAAAACAACTTTATGTTCTACGTAGAAATTGGTACGACGATTAAAATTCTGGAATTTATTGGAATGCTGCTGCTTACGCCACAGACTTCATTTAAGAACCAACGCTCAAGATGAAGTTACGTTTAACATTATTTTTTAAGAGGAGATTCTTGTTTACAGTGCCAGTATTAAAGGCGCCGGGTAAAAGCGTAGTCAACAAAATGGTGTTTGTATTCTGTAATGTCTGGGGTTTCTCCTGATTATTAGTAATTGTATGTGTAAATGTGACCTATCCACAATCAAAGTTATTCTACAGTTGAATGTTGTCCACGCATTAACCAACATTAAAAAGACGAAAAATGCAATACCCCCAGTCTATTCAGCCTGCTAAGCGACAGAAACCTTTAATCAGCGTACTAAAGACAGGATTGCTACCCACGTAATGTTCAAAATGATGTCAACTTCAACTTTTACTTCTACACGAAACAAGAAAGTTACTGTTTTGGTTGGATGTCTAGTTTTGTAACCAGTGTAACCTGCCTATCACATTTTACGACAGTGTCTTCTTTGAATACAATTTCCCAATTATTTCTTTTCAGAGCTGGAAGTAAATATGTAAGTCACGCTGTCTTCGCAGCGGCTGTTCTCGTGATGACATTTGCCCAGACCACCCTGTACCGGCTTCCATTTATAATTTCCGGAGTGTTTGTTTGCGCTACTCTTCATCAGCTCTTGGCCCCTTGGTTCACTGAAGAGGAAGAACCGATTCCTCAATTAGTTGATGCTGACATTGTTGCGAAAGAAGGGGCGGGGGATCTGAAGTCTCAAATTACCGAGTTGTTTCAAGCTAGCTCGCTCAGCTCTCTTGGACAAGGTAGCTCATTGTTTATGTATTACGTCAAACTCCATATACAACTTATGTGCTTTATTCATGCTTTGTTTAAGTGCTCTTGCGCAGTCATCAATACCGAAATAGCCTTATTAAATTATTTGTCCAGGGCTCAGCATTTCATTCTGATCAAGATTTTTTTCCTATCGAGCTTTGTAAACTGTTTATACCATGTCTACGCACCACCATGATCGCTTTGGTGTTCCAGGGACTTGGTTAGGGCGTTATCTGGGTCTTATGAATAACATAGATCTTCCTGTTGGAAATGATATTGTTGATGCGATACCCCTTCTCCCCTCAGTCGAAGGTACTCGGTTGTTTGCACGGTTTTAGTTAATACTTCACTAGAGTGTGTCTCATGCATCTATAATTAACTCATTAATTTTATTATTTCCAAAAATGATTAACTACTGCTTGACTACCTAACATTCTGATTAGAATTTATATTTCTGTGTAACTTGGGGGTGAATTTCTGGTTTTGAAATTGGTTTCCCATCAATGTGTGGATGGACAGGGCTGTGAAAATGAAATGCTGTAAACAGACAGCTTATCTTCAAAGAAAATGAAATGAATAATCTCTTTAAGGAAGCTTGGTGGTTGAAATTAATCTCAAAAATAGATCTACTCGAATTTATTAAAAAATGAAAATTGAATTGCTTCTCGTTCGTAATAGTAAGACGCTAATGGCTCAGATTGAATCAAACGAAAAACGGTTGATCCGACACATTGGGTGGCTATTTAATAAACGCCTTCAGCGCATTTCGCTATTATTAATTTAACATATGACGAACAGGAAGATAAATAGTTCTAATAATCTTGTGGGAGTACTAAAGGAAACAAGAGGCTGATTACCTTTAGAGCCTTTTCGAGACAAAAAATATTTGATTTTCCTGGCCGAAAACGTAGGTGTATTATTCAAAATGAATAATAATTGTACCCGTTTATTAATTGCTGTTCACAAAATTTGATTGGGCTGAACAAGCGAGGCAAACTTGGAACTAGCTCTCACTCTCTGTTGAAAGAGGGGCTGAATTTTGAAAATATTTATTCGAGGTTACAAAATGAGTTAAACACTGCAACGCTGAGTTGCAAGAGAACGATCGAAACATGAGCTAATGGTTCGAGATTATGCTCGTATGTGCGTTTAAGATGGTGACTGGACTGTCTTGGAGACAATCTAGCAGTTAGTCCACGTGGTGTTAGCAGTGTTTTGACGTGGAGGCCTTCATCAGCATTGACACATCCTTCTGAGTTTTGACCTGCGCTCATAAAACGACTCTTTAAAGTGTTTCACTCCTTATTCTCCCTTGTTTACTTCACCCTTAGCGCTCAACACGACCCTCCACAAATCGATAAGCAGGTGAAAATTGGGGTTTTTGAAGGGATTATAATAAAAGAGTGGAGGACCTCATGTAAAATACTTGGAATACACGGCAGTGAGGATCGACAGAGAGCCATATATGTTTGTATGTATATCTGAAAACATTTAAATGTAGTAATTATGAAGTAGCGTAATGCTACCGATTTTGGCATAAGAAACTTGAGAAAATCCCAGTCCCAACTTTTTTGACATGATTGCTGCAACTTTTCTGGAAGATTTCTGATATTGTTACCTTCAACGATAAGAACCTTTCTAAACGACCTTAGGGTTATGCTGAGAAGCGCCGACTTTTCTCTCTTCAGGCAGTATAAACGAGCTAATGGGCTCAGGTTTTATTGACTCACTGACGTTTGCGTTTCAGAATTTTCTTCCTCTGCGTCGAGCGACCTGCCAGCTGGTGATAATGGGACTGACGACGCTCTCACTGGAAGCGAGGGAGCCCACGGAGATATCAAAGACGACAACGTTTCTGAAGTGGAAGGAAACGCCACGCCGTCGAGCGACGCGTCGACTTCCTCTTTCGAACAAATATCCGAAAGGGAAATATCGTAATTGCTCCTTGAAAAGCAAATAAATCTAGTCATTTTTTGTATTTTTTACGAATTGTAGAAAAATGAAATTATTCTTTTAATTTTGTGAACTTTTTTCGTAGAAGTTGAGATCTGCATAAGATCAAGCTGCGTAGCTGCCTTTGTGTAAGATTCAGTGTAGCGAAGAAGAGTTTTTGAAATTTTTAAATGAAACAAGCGCTTAGGATAATTTAACATGGAGGGGGGGGGGAGAAACTATCAAATCATTTTTCACAAAGACACGCGTTTACGAAGAGCATCTTAGGAGAATTCAAGATGTCAGATAGTAGTAGCAGGTCATCAAATTGACTTCGAATTATCTCTCTGTCTTCCCCTTCTCACCTCCTTTCGTGTACATGTGTTCTTACTTCATACGAAATTAAGCCTCCTGCGTTAACTCAAGCCTCATATATTTCATGACTTGCTAACGGAGCAAACTAGGGCCAGGATGCAGAAACACCATGGAGTAGCTGAATCTCAAACTGTAATCTCCACAGCCGCATACAGAGAAATACGACAGTATGTGGTTAACACCCCTAAAGTATGGTCGCAGCAGATTTCAAACTATTTTTGGAGCCTGCTTTTAATCTTTCTTGATTCAGGCACGCCAAGATGGCAGTGTACTACTTCCTCCAAAACAACCCTCAGACGGAATCTCTTCTTTCATAACTTGTTGGGTAGAGGCCACAAGCACCTGCCTGCCAACTGCCGTGTTCCTGATCAAAGAGCTCCTACTAAGTTCGGACAGGGCATATCGGTGCTTCCATATGGAAATAGGTGCCATAAGAGAGAAAACGTTTAAGCCCTGACATCACTTGGTTCCTCGAACTTTCGACGCCTGTCATAATGGGTTGCTACATTACCAAAATCCTGCAGCCTGCCATCATCCCAAATTTCTTATGGCTATGCTGCAATATCTTCCAACGCACTCGGAACTACTTGTTACATCAGCATCGCTCATTGTACATTTATACCCTCACCCTGTTGAAAGAGAGAAAGTATAAAAAAGTGAGCGAATTGTCATTGGCCTCTGTGGCGCGCTGCATGTTACTGTAAAACTTAATTGTGGACGGAACGCCGTCTGAGGCTGGTGTTAGTGTTGAAACGTGACTATTGTGGAATTACGAAGAAGGAATATACCATGGTTCCTTGATACCGCCGCTACTACGTACGTCTTTGTTAAACCAAACCTTTTAAAAGACACGCACTGTGAGCTTTGACTTGAGATTCGACGAATACGGTCGAATGTTAACAAAATTGGGACGCATTTTTCGTTGAAATTCCACATTGCGCAGCATTTTCATTTGCTTTACATTCTTGTTCAGTACTTCCTTCGTAACTGAATAAATTGTTATATGTGGTGACTGACAACGCCATTGATCTTTGCTTTTAGTTTCATTTTGGAAACATTTGCTATACATTTGTGCGCAGTTTGTTACTTTATGAAATATCAACGCTCTTCGTTGCAGTAGTCTCTTGTTAAGTATGTGATATCCCTTGATATTATTCAATACATTGAATTAGATTTAAAATAATATCATCACTTATGTTGAATTAATTTATCAGTTCACATCCCATTTTGGTCGTATTGTGAATTTATTCTTTTTTTTTTAATTTTTGGGGGTGTTTTGTTTGACAGTTTGTAAACAAATCTCAATTTTTGAAATACACCATTTGCTCACTCGTAACTCTCCTAGTGATATTAGTCAATAGCGATAGACGCATTCAACAAAATAATTGCTTTAATACTGAGTCGCTTTGGTATTATTTTATAAGTTGGTCACAAGTGATCTATTGAGGGCCGATAACTCAACTGCAAATTAATCCATTATTGGAATGCCTCACAACTTCCACCAGGTAGTGCCCTTCATTTGGGACCTCCTGCAGCGCAAGTGGAGGTACCCGATATGTCCTGTTGCTCTGAGGCCATAGTGCGTTTAATGCTAGACCATATTTCTTCAAGCTGCGCGCGTTTGACGCCTGCCTGTGTGTGGCTGGGGCCACTGAAGGCGCGGTTTACGTCATACTTGACTGCTCGCCCTATGCGTCCCGGCTAAGCAATGACGAATTATTTGATGTATTAAGCAGCCATCCAGCGCTAATTACGTTTCCTCTAGTCCAGTAGGCGTTGTCACCTTGAAGATTGGGTGTTCAGCTCTCCAGGCTGAAGTGGCAAGTGGTTATGACCCAGCCGATGCACCAATCCTACTCAGCAGTGCAGTGAGGTACTTCATTGCCCAACCTACCCAAGGGTTCACTCTGTGATCCAAAGTAGCAGACTCAGTGCTCCTACGTGATGAGCGGATGGGCTGTTTACTGCCCTGTTACAGTCAATAGATATAGAAATGTAACTGTATGCTTAGCTCTAGCGTAATTAGAGCTTCACCTCCACCAAAGTGCTCATATTGATGGCAAAAGCAGCAAAAGGGGGAGCGCCCCCAATGAATAATTTTATTTTTGTGGAATAAAATAAAGGAAATGCCAATTGTGGTATCTTTTTCATGGACAATGCACCACAGACTGACGCAGATGTGACACAATCGTGATAATATTGGTCATAATGAGTTTCAGAAGGTGTCGACACATCCTTGAACCCTCGATTGTATCCTTCTTTTAACTCAATAGAAGAAATAATGGGCATTATCAGGATACGCAAATTGGCATATTTAGAAAGGTTGTAGAGGCAAGAGTATGTGGAAGTGGCACAATCTCTTGGTAGAGGAACTTGAATATTTGTTTTCTCTATCCACACGAGGACTGGTAACTGCAGAAATTCCAAATTGTTCTGCTCGTTTCCAAAATCTGGAATCAATAAGCACATTCAAAGGTTATGTTGGACAAGTATCAAGAACGTCAGTCGTCGTTTGACGCTTTTAGCTGTGAACGAGTCAGTGGATTTAGTTTTAACGGATGCTGCAAATTGAGGTGCACAGAAAGTACATCGGCAGACTTGCAATCTGGGAAATGAATGGCTGGTGCACTGAGCTATGCAGTTATCAACTGGCTAACTGAATGCAGCATTAGAAAATAATTGAGTTACAAATAGTCGATGCAGCTAGAAGAGTGGTCTAAAAACCATTGTCAACACACCTAAAAGCTTCTCACCATTTAGAAAATGAAATTTTACTTATGAAAATTAACGATTGAAGGCGTTTCTATGAACTAGGTGTTAATGGAAGCATTAGAAAGCCCCACCATTTTAATTGGCAGACCTCAAGAGTCAACTTTGAACACCATTATGCTACTTTTCATCCGAAGCTATACCTTTTGAGGTACCGGTCCCTAATTTACTTAATTTAACCCTCGCACGTGACTTTTGTGTTCCCTACTTTATTGTTGTTTTCGTGTTTTAAAGCCTTTTTTGTACTTATTGTGGTTTCTTTTGTGATAACAGGATAAATATACTCGTAATATCAGCACTTTGTTATTCATTGTTTGAGTTTTATATTTTTAAAGGGTCAATCTACTGTCCTCAATTGAATAATGAATGTGACAGCTCATTAAGGTGTACGAAGAAGCTTCCGAGGCACGAATCGCCTTTGAGCTTAGTTACTAGTGCACATTAATTTACTTATTCCGAGACTTAAATTGTTTGTAAGGCGTAGGAATAAAATATTTCGAACCCGAGTTTTTGATCCTGTTTGGCTCTATGTGGAATCGTGAGAAAAATATCTGGTGCTGTGAATCACAGTGCTTCCCTCTCTCACACGTAAGTTAGATTTTTCTTGCATCACGATATGACTTCATTTTTGGGCGCCTGTCTTCATTCATCGAATCTAAGGTTTGTACATAAAAACGAATTAATTTAGCCGGAAAGCATGAGGTGTTCGTCGCACAACTTTCCTCGTCAGTGATTCCATCTCCACCGATTAATCTAATCAGTAGACTCATACTTTCTCACGTGTTAAAATTTACTTGTCACTCAGCAATATTAAAATTCCGCATATACAGTCAATGACTCAAAATTCGTTCTCAGTATGCACTGAGGCCATAAGCCAAAAAACAATGAAAACTCACAGTCTACAGTCTGTCACTTCGTACAAAAATGGCAATAATGAAAAATGTTGCGAGCTCATTGATGATGCGGAAAGCAAATATTACATTATTTAACATTATCTAATGTCCATGGGGCTGTTGATCTGACTATCCAACATAATTTTTTGGAAAATGTTTGCTGATGTCGAGTCCGACTTAAGGAACAATATGCACAATTTTCGTTAAAAATGTAAGATAATTTTTTGCGTTGGACTCGTTATTTTTCTACTGGTTAAACTTTTATAAGCTATGACGCAACTTTGAAGGTTCTGCAGAAGCCAAGGTTGAGGTCATCGGCGTGATTAAAGAAAAGAAGATAGAGAATTAGATCTCAGGTTCAGAAGAGAAGACGCTCTCTCGAGGGATCGCACAACTTTCTTCAACTCCGCATGTCCTCAGCCATTTTTGTCATTAGGAACTAATGCAGAGTATAACACTCGTAAGAGAGTAATGTCTGTCAAAAGTCAAGGAGGTTGCAGTTTTGCTATCTTGAAAGAGTACTAGTTCAGTATCCACTACACCGCAGTAGAGCAGCACGTTTCTTGTTTCTTGAGCTCATACAGTGGAGGCGCAAGATTTTCAGGATGGAGAGTTGTTGAGAGTGAAGTCAGCACGTCCCATAAGGAACTGGCTCGTCCTGTGGTCAGGCTAAACTCAGTTTCTCCTAACACATTCACAGGTGTTAGGAACAAACTCATACGTGTCGTGTCATGTACCTCTGACGAGGATTCCCATCTCGCTTGCCTTTTTTACTTTCCTTGGCTCTACAAAGTAGAAAGGAAAGTTATGTAATCGGCTGAAAATTTTTTTTGAGTTTTCTTCAGATCTTTACGTTTCAGACCCTCCTGAGTCAGAAAAACACTACGAGTATTTGGGAAAATGGTATGTGTGTCTATGAACGATTTTTAGAGAAAACCACCGTACCAAATCAGCTCAAACTTCATATCTCGCTCGCAAATCACCATGGGACGCCAAAATAAGGGTATGAACAAAATCCACCGAAAGTTAACTATAGTTATCATAGTGATCAAAACACCAAATATTTTTTTTCTCAAAAACGGCTCTAACGATTTTGATTAAATTTTTTATATTGGTAGCTCTTAATAAGATGCTCATACCATAAAATTCCCATTCGTGGTAAAATGACGAGAGCAGCACAATAAATTATCAAAATTTTCGATGAAAAGCGTTTTTAGTGCAGTTTTTTCCTTAATAACTCCGCTGGAATTTTTGAAGAATGTTAAAAAAAATTGGTACTGTAGTCCAATCCAATATCTAAAGGAGTGTTTAAAAACGCTCATGAGATACATGGGGGTTATTCCAGAAATTCCTGAATTTCAACTACCGCTGTTTCGTTTACTACTAGTTCTAAACGTTTTTACCCAATAACTCTGCAAAAGTAATTACTATACTTCTTCAAAAAATTTGTGTTTACAGCCTCATTAATTATCTGTGTACCAATCGCTCAATAATAGTCCGGGAATGAGTATGAGCAGCACAATAAATTCCGGAACTGTAAGCGCTACCGCTTCCTGCTGCTGTGACGTGTTGTTTGACCAAGTTCAAAGGAACTAAGTGACTAATGAATTGAATAACAGAATTAGCCATGTACAAAGTGAATTGTTGTAGAGCTGAGGAAAGTTGTGTGTTGCAACGAACCAGATATTTTTTAATGCCCATTCAGCTAGCGCTGCAAGTTTGGCCCAGAACTAGGAAACCCCCTTTTTCCCTCTATCCGTTCTCCATGCTCTGAATGGGTAACTGGCCAATGATTACTTGGAGTGCTTCTGTGGATGTTGCCTTGGAGGCCTTGGTGATCCACAAGAGTACAGCTTTCTGGGATTGGGACAGTAGTCTCCTTCAATTGACTGCAAGTTTGTTACTCCAGACAATGGGGCAGTAGCCAATCACGCCTAAGTAAGTGACCTTCTACTCACATGTTGTGACACGGTAACATACACTTAAGCAGCCTTGCTGATTGCTCGTAATGAGGCAAACCTTCTGAGGGTAGAGACATGGAGCTGACTGTGCTATGGATCAGTACATTTAGAATACAAATAGGCGTAGGTAATCAGTCTCCATGAGGCTCCTTAGAAGATCCTCAAAGACGGTAATCTGTAGTGCTGGTCAGGACTGAGCCCCAGGGGTCACTTCTCGCATAACTTTGGAAAAGTTATCGTTATCCTTAAACAAAAAAAACGTGTTAACAGCCTCATTATTTCTCTGTGTACTGATTGCTCGATAATGATCGTGACGCAAATAGGTACACCCCAATAAATTCCGGAACTGTAAGCACTATTACTTTCGACGATCGTGAAGTTATGTTTGTCAAAATTCAAATGAAATGGGTAAAAAATAAATTGCCCAAGCCGCAAAAGACACAACAACCCGTGAATTTGCGTATAGCCGAGGGATGTTGTGCGATGCGTTGCACTATATTTTTTAATATGGCAAAAGCCACATTTTTTCTTTATAAACATACTTGTTTAAATACGTGAGCGGAAATGGAGGCCTAGTAATCGAAAAGACGTATTTTTCGTAAATGCCTCACGCTTCATTTTCAACGAACGGGAAATCCATTTTTCCCGCCGAAAACTCGCATTTATTCTTTTTGTCGAAAGGGTGTCTGCGACCCTTTCTTTCGAGTGACAGTTCGTAGTTTTGTCGGGATTCGGAAGTGTAGTCACTTGTTGTCGTTGATAAACAATTGAAAGGCCTGAAAGACGGATCTTCCTGAGATTTATGCCAATATTCATGAGCTGAAAATTAAAAAGTGCATAATTTACGGCGGTCGGAAAAGGATGAGTCAGACGCGGTGGTTTTTTTTTTGGTCGGGGGAAGGGATGATGTTACGTCACAGCCAACTCCTCCGCGACGCCAGAGCCCTCTGCAGAGCCGCAGCTCAAATACCGTTCAGACGTCGAACGCCTGGTACAGGGCCCGTACCGTTCGTCAACGGTACACCTGATATTTTTCCCCGTTTACTTTCCGACAATGCGACATTTTTGTTACTCTCCGAAGTGTCAGTGAAACTTGCTAACCTTTCTCTATTAACCAGTGTCCGAATCTTTACAAGTGCAAAAATCTACGCGATAATGTAATATTTCCTCCAGCTATCGGAGAGGCCGCAAAGAACGAAACGTTAACGGGTTGTGATCCCATTTCGATCATTCCCTTCCCCACTTGGGGGTCCCTCACCGCGCGTGTTGATTTAATGGCTGCCATTTTTCGTCCAAATTCGCGACAAATATAAATTGAAAGAAATACAAAAATGTGCGGTTAATGTTCTTTGATGGGTGGTGACAGTGATATCAGCAAATGAATAATGTTCGCTTGGTACGTCCTTCTTGGATTTGCTGCTCTCTTCGATCTGTCGTCTGGTCACCCAGTTGGAATTCGTCGTAAGTTGAATCCAGCTTTTTATATAAATATCTGTTTATATTGGGTTGTGCGGCCTCACGCATTTGCAAACTGTACAGGTAGATGTTGATAAACTCGAGCTTTTTCTTCGATGCGTTCTCCACTTCATTGCGAGTTTAATATTAACCATAATTTTGAATCCTAAGTGCAAATTTATCGTGTAGTGAGGTGATATCGTGATAGAGAACATGATAAAAGGCTGTCGCCACCTGCGTCCCTAGAAGCAATGGCAGCCCGTCTGTTAACTTACTGGTGTATCAGGTGCTGGTTTGAGGACTTACTTGGATTAGTCAGTTTGCCTATTTCACTGACGAAAAGTCAAATTTGATTCTCAGATTAAAGATACACGTAGACAGGAATACTTGATGCACGATGACTATCCTCAACTCGTTCTCCCCATTTGGTTTTGATAAACTTATCACAGATTTATCACAACTACCATAGTATTACGTTAGGAACGTGCTAGTAGCGACAAAATATGACTTAAACTTGAGCAAACTATCACAATGCAAAACGTCACACAACTTTCCTCAGCTCCACGTACACACGTCGATTTTTATAGCTTTACCAATTAATAACATATGTTTTTCCCTAAGATTGAGAACGGATTCGCTTTATATCGTTTCAGAATATATTGGGTTGCTCCTACCGATCTTCGTTCTGGGTATCCGGACTGTTGGTAGTTTATAGGTCTGTTTACGTAAATTGGTTTTGGGAAGGTTCGTGTATAATGTTCTCGAATTATATGGAAAACTTACAAAATTTATGTAAAAAATCAAGATTAGTCCGAATATTATGGGATGTGCTAGCGTATGTGTGATGTTATAACGGTTTATGTCCGTTTACGCAGCTTATTGGACTACCAACGACTTTTGTGAGAACGTTAGCATCATATGAGGGGCGTCCATGGAAAAAACGTGACTGTAGTAATTTTTTTGATAATTTATTGTGCTAATCTCGTAAGTTTCCCGTGGACGAAAAGTTTAATAATACCGTTCCGCTGGTCGGAACTGCCTACACAAAATATTCGATGCGTAGCAGCGCGTAACTTTCCGCAACCCTGTTATGTAAAAGAACTCATTTCAACGGAAACATTTATTGTGACCAAATGTTAGCTGATAGGATTCCGTACGTTTAATCAACTAACTCGTTTGAGCAGTTTAAGAGAAAATGAGTAAAACGAACTACGAACGAAGCTTCGGGAAATGTTTTTACACGAACAGTTGTGAGGAATGAAATGTGCGGATGTTAGAGATTGTTAGGTTCTCTGATTAGTTAAGAGTTTTTGAAGAAACTCCACAAACAACTAGCCTATTCTGTAACTACTTGCCTTTGGTTATCGGTCGACTTTACTCATAACTTATTCCAGTGCTCCATGTTGATCTGCAGACTAAATATCAAATTTTTGAAGAAAACTCGTCATCTTTACTTTCCGGTTAAAGAGGCTAAAAGGACTAAAAACTAAAAAGGTGCAGGTGTCTATGAAAAACTTCAGCTGTTTATTACGTTTTGAATTGGATAACTTGATGTCAGCACGTGGTCTGTGTGCCTGTTGTTGAATTTTCGGGGTAACGCCTGAACTGATTGTCTGGTAAACAAATAAAGTATGAGCTATTTTCTTTGATATTTCGGGTGGGGGGGGGGGATCCTTCAAATTATCTAATTCGTACCTAACTTATGTTCTCCAAAAATATTTGTGATCTGTGAAAATTAGGTGTACGGAGGAGATATAGGTCTTGATTTGGCACCGGATTGCGAATTTTCCAATTATCCAACCGTGCAATGCTTACAAGTTTTAAATGTCATTTGTAAAATCTATAACGTCGGTAAGGCGTACTTCGCATTAAGTATTGTACGCCCAAGAACGTGATAGTTTTGTCACCATTACCGGTCAGTTCATTAACTATTATTAAATAGTTGTGGTTTTTATCTAATTCATTCATTTTTACTTTCCTTGGCTCTACGAAGTAGAAAGGAAAGTTATGTAATAGGCTGAAAAAAAAATTTTGAGTTTTCTTCAGATCTTTACGTTTCAGACCCTCCTGAGTCCGAAAAACACTATTTGGGAAAATGGTCTGTGTGTGTGTCACTCAGTCTGTGTGTGTGTGTATGTGTGTCTGTGAACGATTTTTAGAGAAAACCACCGTACCAAATCAGCTCAAACTTGATATCTCGCCCGCAGGCCTCCATGGGACGCCAAAATAAGGGTTTAAACAAAATCGACCGAAAGTTAACTCTAGTTATCATAGTGATCAAAACACCAAATTTTTTTTTCTCAAAAACGGCTCTAACGATTTTGATTACATTTTTCATATTGATAGAGAGTTTTTCAATGAGACAATTATACCATAAAATTCCCATTTGTGGGAAAATGACTAGAGCAGCACAATAAATTACCAAAATTTTCGACGAAAAGCGTTTTTAGCGCAGTTTTTTCCCCTTATAAACTCCGCTGGAATTTTTGTTGAATGTTGAAAAAATTGGTATTGTAGTCCAATCCAATACCTAAAGGGTGAGTGTTTAAAAATGCTCATGAGATACATGGGGGTTACTCCAGAAATTCCTGAACTTCAACTACTGTCATTTCGCTTACAACCAGTTCTAAAGGTGTTTACCCAATAACTCTGCAAAAGTAATTACTATCCTTCTTCAAAAAATGTGTGTTTACAGCCTCATTAATTTTCTGTATACCAATTGCTTAGTAATGGTTCTGGAATGAGTACGAGCAGCACAATAAATTGCGGAACTGTAAGCGCTACCGCTTCCTGCTGCCGTAAAGCGTTGTTTGACCAAGTTCAAATGAACTGAGCGATAAATGAATGGATTAAATCGAATTAGCCATGCACAAAGTGAATTGACGTAGAGCTAAGGAAAGTTGTGTATTGCAACGCACCAGATATTTGACTACAAATTGTCCTAAACAGCCGGCTGTTCATTAAATACGTTCGTCGGCTTGATCCCTCAACTTCCAATCCACCCAATTTTCGTATCCACGGATGTTATCGGCAGATTCGCTGTTCGAGTGACGTTTTTCTTACAAAAATACAATTTATCTCAAATTTCCGAAAAATGTTGACTAACTGTAAGGGCCGTTTTCACCAACTGCGTTAATCCCAGAAAATGGGCGGTCTTATCTTTCTTTATCATATCCTGATATTTGTCGGTCATTAACGTGCTCCATCGAGTATTAAGAAATAATTGAGGTAATCGTTTCTCTCAAAGTTAATTTTCTATTTGCTAAGGACACTTCAATAAACAATTCTTCGTTTCAACCGCAACTTGAACAAATCATTCCACTTTTGCAGCAAACACGAAACGAGCGCCAAATAGCAAGATGGATGGGAAGGTTATAATTAAACAATGATGGGATTTTAATTTACGCCCGTCAACGAATTGCTCAACTCGTGGTTGGTGCTACGGAAAGTTCACTATCAGAATGTGACGTCACGTTTAACATTAGATTATATTTTAACAAGCGTTGGTGCAACCGGCTCGAAATCACTATTAAGGATTAGCGCGCTATTCCATCTCATTGACTAATTTCCTCCATTTCACGGTGTGCAGCTTGTTCATCCGTACGTTAATCAGTTCTCTATTTTTATCGAATGCGGAAGTTCTCATTTTGCGCGGTATTTTAGCTATTTAAGATGTAGTTATACACGTTGCAAATTCTTACACAATTTGACCCACTCTCACACCACTCAGACCCATTCTATTCGATTTAGCATTGAAAAATACTAGTAAACGATACGAAACATGACCCGACTTCTATAGAACGACGAAAATTGACGTTTCTAGGCGACGCGAGGCAATTGGCACAATGTGACGAGTCGAACTGACGTTAGAGTGAGACAGGTGGCAATGTGGGAATTGAGCGCAAGCCAGGGAGAAACGGTAACATTCGCTATATTGTCTCTGAAGTTTATTCAAGTAGTACTATTTGACTAACTGTACTTACCACGATTTCTCTGTTTTCCATCACAACGTTGTCCTGCACCTCTGAGACCCATCATACACGACTCAGCTTCCAAAAATACCTCGGATTGCGATAAAATTGTCAAAATTTCGTTTTTTGGATTATTTTTACTTTCCGCTACCCGAAGGGAAGGAAAGTTAGTTATCGGCCCAAAAAAAAAATTGGGTTTTCTTCAGATCTTTACGTTTCAGACCCTCCTGAGTCTAAAAAACCTAATTTCGGCGAGTGGTCCGTGTGTATGTGTGTGTGTGTGTCTGTAGTTCGATTTGCGGGAGAACGGCTGATCTGATTGAGCTGGTTCTTTTTTTGTTTTGTTCGTTATTTTTTTTAGACACCAAAATAAGGTTATGGGCGATTTCCCCCAATGGATAGGGAGAGTGGGGGACGAAAATGTACCAAAAACTAGGGTTTTTCGCATTTTTCTCGAAAACGGCTCTAACGATTTTGATTAAACTTTCAAATTATCTTCTACTAATCAATACCTAACTTTTCTTCTCCATACATATCTCCATGAAAATACGGTGAACGGAGATATGGGCCCCTGAAGCGAAAATAGGTTTTTTACGCTTTTTGGCAAAGCGGCTTCAGCGATTTTCACCAAACTCTCAGGATGTTTTCAACTAGTTAATACCTACATATTCTTTTCAATAAATGTTCCTGTGACGGTCCATTGAACAGAGATAAAAATCAAAATGTGTCGAAAATAACGTTTTTTTAACATTTCCGTAAATTCCAGGGTAACTTTCTCACCAGATGTGATAAATCCTAATGGAGTGTCTTTAAGTCACACATACCAACATTTCGTTCTCCATAATTATTTCTGTATATATATGTTGAACGGAGATATAAGCCAAATTAACTCAGAAAAGGAGATTTGTCGAATATTAATTTATCGGTATTCCAATTTTCTCAAAAACGGCTTTAACGATTTCGATCAAACTATCGGAGTACTCTCAGCTAACTAGTACCTACATTTTGTTCTCCATAAATGCTCCTGTAGAAATGCGTTGAACGAAGATATAGCACCCGCCTATGTAGGTGGTGTTCGAACTTAAAGGGGTGGCGGAAAGTTGTGTGTTGCTACGCACCAGATATTTTAAATGGCATTTTGCCCGTGACAACGATGCGTTGTTCCAATCGGATTGCCGAGTAAGTGAAATATGGGGCTTCGAGGACGTATCCCAGGTATTTCGTTGGTTGATAATAGAATCACATTAGAGAATATCAAATGATACTATCAAGTACTCGCACTTTTGTTGAGGAAACTAACGGTAGTGGGTATAAATCAAGGTACATGTTTCGATTTATTGCATCGGTTTATAGAGAAGATCCTGCAAGTGGTCCTCGTTTCTTAGGCTTGTAGTGCTGTTCGCTGCTACACAGGAAATATACTAAGCCCTCCCAGACACTCAGGAATTCCAATTTATCGAAGGAGCATCTTCTGTTCTGAAAATAAGATCTAATGCTTCATTTCGTTAATCACATCCATGGCCACACCACAACATCACTTGACTTCGGATTAATCGTGCTTGCCCCCCCCCCCCTCACAACAGACAAAGATGACTGTAATTTATTTGGTGTTAAGTCAGTTCAGATTGTCAACATCTGCACCTACGCAGACTATAAATTGATGAAGATGATAGAATGCAATTAAGATGAAACACCGCTCATTTGCCAGGAAAGATGTAATGGAGAGGCCCACGTCTCCCTGTTCGATAAATAAATAAACAAATCAATTCAAATGAGCAACGAGAAGGCCTTTTACTGCCTTGTTGTGTTGTTTGGTTTTAGTTACTTGTTGTTTTATTTGTCATTCGTTTATTTATTAAACACAAATGCCATAAGGGCAACGTTGTTCGCACTCCTTTGATGGAACGGTTCGGTGTAGAGGTGCCTGTTGCCTGGTCGAATTTCCCTCGGGAGTTCGTTGATCCGTCGGTTTCTTTACAGCGATGTTCCGGATTACCAAGTCCCATTGAGAACGGCCAATGGCAGGACAACGCAGCAACAGCTATTACAGTACTCGCTCCTTTAGCCCCCCCCCCCCGCCTGTACGTTTCCCTATTTTGCTTCACAATGCGTTCTTTCTCGCCTCCCTTTTCAGGTCTGACCATGTCAACAACAGCTTTCGACCTTCTTGCAGTTTTATCCAGCGGAAATTGTGAGATTTTAGAAGGTTAGAACGTTTTGTAATTCCCTCCCCATCCATAGTAGGCTGATGTAAGTAGTTAGTAACTCCTAGTACTGATAGCTCTGTGATCCAGAAGAAGTAAAGTTAAGATTTTCAACTTCAGCCCCAACAATTTTCTACAGCCCTCATACGTTCGCGAGGAAAAAGTAAGCTCGTGGGGCTGAAGAAAATGGTGTGATGCCTCGTACCTGATATTCCTTTTTTGTTGGCATCGTGTATTAATGTAAATACAGTTCTAGATAAAGATGTATAATTTTGTAGTGTGTGCTGTACAAAATTGAGGTGAACAAATACAAAATCGGTCTATTTAAATATTTTTAAAATTCTTCTTCGGCTGATACCTCTGTCGTTAGGTGTTAAGAACTCCGAGGTTTCGTAGATATTGATACGTTCGGTGGCTGGAGTAAATCCGAATTGAACGAGCGTGGAATTACTGTCTTCATTGAGTCACTTTTTGGAGCATGTCCGTCCTACTACTCGCATATTTGTGGTAGGTGAGAAGGATGTGCTCCAAATGTTTCCTTCTCCGCGGATGAAACTTCATCCGATCAATCGACTACGTCACCAGTTCTAAAGCATATCAGTTCTATATCTTCTTTTGAGAGAGCATGTTTACAGAGTTGCGTTTTCCTTTACAGAACAAGCTGTTGGTTTAACATGACGAGAAAAACGTTACCTCTACCGTAGAGACCAGTGATCTGACCTTGTGCTGACGTAGCGTTCGACTGAAGGTTGAAATGGAGGCCAGTCGAAAATCGATAAGGTCTTCAGCTTTAGACCTGCTTTGGACCTTTAGCTGTCTTTCTCTCTCTCTCTCTCTCTCTCTCCCCCCCCCCTCCAATTCAAGCACAAATATTTGGTGTGAGGCTACAACGAACCTCAGCATTGGTCGATACTCTAAAATTTGAGCGATAAATTGATGTTCCTCAAATATCGTTTTTCGATGCATGTTGGGTGATATCTCCGTTCAACGAATTGTTACAGAAATAGTTAAGAGCGATAAAGAGTTTCTATCAAAAACAGAGCCTGCAGGTCACAATGGTACTGAAAAATGAGGGTTTGACCAAATTTGTTTTCAAAACAACTATAGTAGTCATAGTGATCAAAACACCAAATATATTATTTTCAAACACGGCTCTTAACTATTCTGATTAAATGTTTTGTATGAACAGTTCCAAAGGACACGACAGTACTATACAACTTGTATCTGTGGGAAAACGACGAGATCAGCACAATAAAATATCAAATGTTTCGAAGGCAATTATTTCCAGTGCAATTTTTACTTTCCTTGGCTCTACGAAGTAGAAAGGAAAGTTATGTAATCAGCTGAAAAAAAAAAATTTGAGTTTTCTTCAGATCTTTACGTTTCAGAACCTCCTGAGTCCGAAAAACGCTATTTGGGAAAATGGTATGTGTGTATGTGTGTCTGTGAGCGATTTTTAGAGAAAACCACCGTACCAAATCAGCTCAAACTTCATATCTCGCTCGCAGGTCACCATGGGACGCCAAAATAAGGGTATGAACAAAATCCACCGAAAGTAAACTATAGTTATCATAGTGATCAAAACACCAAATAGTTTTTTTTCTCAAAAACGGCTCTAACGATTTTGATTAAATGTTTTATATTGGTAGCTCGTAATAAGATAATTATACCATAAAACTCCCATTTGTGGGAAAATGACGAGAGCAGCACAATAAATTATCAAAATTTTCGACGAAATCGATTTTAGCGCAATTTTTAGAGAAAACAACCGCACCAAATCAGCTGAAACTTGATGTCTAGTCTACAGGTTACCATGAGACGCCAAAATAAGGGTATGAACAAAATCCACCGAAATTTAACTATAGTTATCATAGTGATCAAAACACCAAATATTTTTTTTTTCTCAAAAACGGCTCTAACGATTTTGATTAAATTTTTAATATTGGTAGCTCTTAATAAGATAATTATACCATAAAATTCCCATTTGTGGGAAAATGACGAGAGCAGCACAATAAATTATCAAAATTTTCGACGAAAAGCGTTTTTGCCGGGGTTTTTCTTGTTAAACTCCGCTGGAATGTTACTAGAATGTTTAAAAAAAAGTCTTGTTGTAGTCCAATCCAATACCTATAGGGTGAGTGTTTAAAAACGCTCATGAGATACATGGGGCTCACTCCAGAAATTCCTGAATTTCAACTACCGCCGTTTGGCTTAATACCAGTTCTAACAGTTATTACCCAATAACTCTGCAAAAGTTATTACTATCCTCCTTCAAAAAATCCGTGTTTACAGCCTCATTAATTTTCTGTATATCAATTGCTCAATAATGGTTCTGCAATGAGTTCGAGCAGCACAATAAATTCCAGAACTGTAAGCGCTACCGCTTCCTGCTGCCGTGAAATGTTTGACCACGTTCAAAGGAACTAAGTGACTAATGAATTGAATAACAGAATTAGCCATGTACAAAGTGAATTGACATAGAGCTAAGTTTCCTCATAAATCCCGCTCATACGGTAGTAGCTATCTCCGAAAAATCGAAGTGGTGGTCTAATGAAGTACTTACTCAGTGAGGGTTTAATAACGTTCATAATACAATAAATAGCAACCCTAGAAATTCCGATGTTCAAACAACCGCCGTTTCACTCACTCGCATTTCACTGAATACACTGAGGAAAGTGATGTGTCGGACGAGACGTTTTACTAAAACATTTTCTGAATTTCATCAACACGGTGGAGTTTTTTAGAACAAGAGTCGAGTGATCAGAATCCAAATTGTTGGGTTCTAATAGTAAACACCATAACAGATAGCAGGCTGATTGATCTATCATTTTTAATGTCATTCGCGGCTTTCACTTTCTTTTCGACTATTATTATTACATGAGCCAGCATCTGCGAAATGAGCAATTTTTACGTATTTGTTGATTAGATGACACTAAAAAGAAAAATAATGGAAATGTCCCACTGTACTGCCCTGGGGTACTTTACATCTTATTTCAACGGATCGAAAGACAAAAGTTTCATATTTTATAGTGATAATATAGTGACTTTTAGTCAGAGGGGTTTGAACAAGGCGTCTGGGCAACGTCCCTTTAGGTTAACTAGTAGCCTCGTGCCATTCACGATCAAAGGCCTTTTCCGTGTGTAGGAGAAGACCAAGGCACAATTTTTTATCCTCTTAGGCAGGATCTCATCGACATCACTATTGAGCTGCAACGGACCGTAGAGTTTGTCCATGACCCGTTTATACTTTCCTCTCCGCCAAGACTAAAACAAATATTTTAATCTGAAAAACAAGTTGTGCTTTCATCAGATCCTGTGTTTTTGGACTTTGTAAACTTATGATTTTCGTTGCGTTGTCAACATTCTTGCGATGACGCTGAATTTACTTTTCCAACGCTTCCCAGATGGCTGATTTTCACTTCAACTTGGTAAGACACTCCAGACTGTTGTCAAAAGCGCGGTATGGTTGTCGTTTCTGTCACGCGACGAAAACGATAAGGATCGAGAAATAAATGAACTGAGTGAAGGGAAACCAAGTGGGCTATCGCGCATCCACGATTGTACAGAATGCTGTTCCTGTTTAGATTATTTTGTAGGGAATTAAATGGTGACGTCTGAGTAATTTCGTGCGCATCAACTCCAGACGACCAATTTCACTTTAGTCTTTTGTTTCTTCAGTCTTCACATTTTGGTTCGAAAAATAACGTAGCTATCGAAAGTATGTTTTCATTTCACTTTTGTGGTATATTTACAGCTCTTGGAGTAGAGTAGAAAGCATTCGATGTTTGTCCCCAAATTTGTTAGCGAGGTGTGGCCTTAGAAATGTCCAGGTTTCAGAAAGGTCTGAAAGGGCAAAGAAAGTCGTCGGAAGCCTTTCCACGTGTTTTCCAGCCGCTCCCCGATATTTCCCTCGAGTGCTACTTCCTACTGCAGTAAATTTGGAAAGAATCCAGAAGAGAAAAACTTAGGAACCCCGCGATTTCTTTTTTGTGTCTCATAAAATATGTAAGCGAACCCAAAGTTCACAGCTGGAAAGTGAAAACTACTTTTCCGGGACTCGACTGGGTCGTAACGCAGTAACGGCGAGGAAATGGCTGGAAAGAACTCATTTTACGACACCGCCTGATACTATGTGATACTACTCTTCTACGCTAAACGGACATGAATCATAATGAGTTTCGTGACAACTGAAATGTTCTCAAGTTGGAAGTGGATGACGCGGTTAAAGAAGCCACAGGGATTTAGTACAAGCACCAATTCGTGATCTGTTAGGTAGATACGCATGTTCACTCGCGTACACCGCGAAAGTTAGTTTGAAACCGTAGTTTCAGGTAATGGCGGGACTTCGTCTTATTTATGCGTCAAGTTTCCTCGTGTTTACATCCCTCTTCGTTTTCTAAACCCATTTGTCACGAGGCTTTTCCAACTCCCAAGTTCACTGGTTTACCAACTTCTCAATCCTTCGTATCGACGGCTGACCTCTTTATATTTCCAGTTAATTTCCCGCGTCATTGACCTGAACCATACTGCGTTAATCGGAGAGAGTAGGACGTAACGTTGTTGCATTATAAGTACAACTACTTTCCTTAATGATGATTACTAGACCGAATACTTTCAACTTGCAAAAGTTCAATTTTGACAAAATACTCGAACTTGGGTAGATGATGCTCGATTGAACTGATCTTTCACAGCACAATTTATGCATTGTAATGGCTTTAAGTGGTCGCCATCCTTAGTAATCAATCGCCAGATCTCTGTCTTCCAAAATATGTAAATGTTGTAAGTTGACTCCGAATCTAAGAGTTTATACCAGAAGACGCAGGTAGGGTCTACTAGGGTAATGCCACTGGCCCGTTATCTGGGGAAACCAACTCACAGTTAATCGAAGGAGAGTACTGACCCAATCCCAAAGAGCTGCGTTTCTGTGCGTCATCAAACATCCACTGAAGCACTCTAAGTGATCACTGGCCAATTGTTAACCATTGACTGGGCAATTGAGAGTATAGTGTACAAGTGGAGAGTGAAAAGGAAGCTTCCCCTGCTCTGAGCCGAACTCCACGTAGACCTCTCAACTGAATGAAAACTTGATGCGCTAGATGAATGGGCATTAGATAAATTGTAATCGAGATGGGAATCCTCGTCAAAGAGATGTGACACGTAAGAGTTTGTTCCCAACTGACCATTGGACGAGTCAGTTCCTTATGGGACATGGCGACTTCTACGCGTGCATCCACTTGTTCTCTCCATCCTGCACGTCTTGCGCCTCCACTGCAGAGGAAACAAGCAAACGCGTGCTGCTCCTCTGTAGTTCCTACAACCGTGAGCGGCAGTTGTTGGAACAGTAGCCAAACCTTCCAGCTTTGCACGGAAGGCAAGCTTATAACCGTTTCGCCCAGTTTACAAAGAAGGTTGTCACCGAAGAAATTGCCACAGTTGATCTCTCCCTTTAAAACTAACTCTGTCCATTTGCCACCCAAGTAAATAGTTGGATTATGCGGGAAACCAAATTAAGAATTCTTCCCAGATGGAACGGATTCCTGAAGCTTGGTGACACATAGGCAACCGCTCCCCTCCGGGAGACTGGCCAAATGATAACTTGCTGTACCTCCACAGGTCTGGGTTTGGTGGAGGCTGAGGTTGCCTGGGCCGCAACCTCCATCACTTTCGACTGATAAATAATTAATTAACTACTTTTTACTTTCCGCTACCCGAAGGGAAGGAAAGTATAGTAATCGGCCCAAAAAAAAATTTGGGTTTTCTTCAGATCTTTACGTTTCAGACCCTACTGAGTCTAAAAAACCTAATTTCGGCGCGTGGTCCGTGTATGTGTGTGTGTCTGTAGTTCGATTTGCGGGAGAACGGCTGATCTGATTGAGCTGGTTCTTTTTTTGTTTTGTTCGTTATTTTTTGCAGACACCAAAATAAGGTTATGGACGATTTAGGCCAATGGGAAGGGGGGGGGGGACGAACATGTACCAAAAACAAGGGTTTTTCGCATTTTTCTCGAAAACGGCTCTAACGATTTTGATTAAACTTTCAAATTATCTTTTCCTAATCAATACCTAACTTTTTCTCTCCATACATATCTCCATGAAAATACGGTGAACGGAGATATGGGCCCCTGAAGCAAAAATAGGTTTTTTACGCTTTTTGGCAAAACGGCTTCAGCGATTTTCCCCAAACTCACCGGGTGTTTTCAAATAGTTAATACCTACATATTCGTTTCAATAAATGTTCCTGTGACGGTTCATTGAACTGAGATAAAACTTAAAATGTGTCAAAAATAACGTTTTTTCTAACAATTCCGTAAATTCCAGGGTAACTTTTTCACCAGATGTGATAAATTCGAATGGAGTGTCTTTAAGTCATCCATACCCACATTTCGTTCTCCATAATTATTTCTGTATATATATGTTGAACGGAGATATAAGCCAAGTTAACTCAGAAAAGGAGATTTGTCGAATATTAATTTATCGGTATTCCAATTTTCTCAAAAACGGCTCTAACGATTTCGATCAAACTTTCGGAGTACTCTCAGCTAACTAGTCCCTACATTTTGTTCTCCATAAATGTTCCTGTAAAAATGCGTTGAACGAAGATATAGCGCCCGCCTATGTAGGTGGTGTTCGAACTTAAAGGGGTGGCGGAAAGTTGTGTGTTGCTACGCACCAGATATTTAAAATTATTTTTTCAATTTTTAACAGTGTTGAGGAACAGTCATCTTGATAGGAAACATACCTGTCTATTCGGTTAAAGAGAAAGAAAGAAACACAGGCGAAGATATTAGCTGTGAATGGTAGACGAGAGACAAGTGGACTGTACTATAGCGGAAACACTGGTTAGGTCGATATTGACACAATAAGATAAGAACGAGAGACACTTAGAGGTTGCCCCCATTGCCTCATCTTAGTCGGGGTCGAAGATTGAATCAGCGTGGATGCAGCAAATTCCCGCCATGTACAACATACTAAGAGACCTTCAAGTATCAACACAAGTTGCCCCAGCTGTCTGGAGGTTGACGTCGGCGCTGACACGTTTACAAAAGGGCTGCAACAGTTTCAAAATGATGGAGTAACCACAGACCACCTCACTACGTCTGAGCCAGCTCACGTTTTGATCAAACTTATACACTTTGAACTATCGTTTTCATTGCGCAAGTTAGTGCTGGCAAATCGCAACATGTTTCATAAAATATATTCGAATAGGAGTTGTTCATTTGATTCTGCCCTGTGAGAATTTGCATCTGACGGAACGCCCTTGGGAAATCTCGATGTATTGCATTCAACAGTTTAGTCTTCGGTGGTCTTAGTTATTTGATGCTTGGGGTTAATCTCTTAGGTTAAGTATTGGGATCACTGCACTCCGGCGGGCTTCTGCTCCAAGGATGCGTTTCCTCAAGCGTTCCGCCTCATTAACTCGTAAGATCTAATCCAGGCTTCTCTCAGCGTTACGCCGACGCGCATTTTATCTTGTCTTAACCCAACCACTATTCTCCATTAATCTCGATGTTTATTAGTTTCAGGGGCCTATGGAACATCAGAGGCCAATGAAACCATCGGCCTTTCCGTGATAGGGGTCGCATTCCTCCTTCTATCAGTTTTGATCGTCGTTTTATGCAGTTGCTGTCAACAAAATGGAGGATTTAAGGTAAAATTTATTCTGGCTACTGTACTATTTCTACATTTCTCTTTACCTTTACCGTATCGTATAAGCTTTTTTTTAGCCTGTTGCTTCGAGGGTTTGAAGACAACGATCAAGTGGTTTTATAATGCCGTAATTTTAGAAAATAGAAATATGCCGTTCCACTTTTATAAATCTGGTGGGACGCTTCACATCTAGAATATTTAACGAATTTTCTCGCCCAGCGAACTAATTTAATAGTAAAGGATATTCCAGTATAAACTTACTGCAGGTACTAAGTGAAATACAAAGTCAGAAGTTGGAAAACTCTCATTTTCTCATATATTTTGTCCCATATTTCCGTACAATGGAGTATTAGTGAAATGATTATTGAAAAAAATATATATATTGGGAGTACACCTCCCTAGTTTCAACCGAATCAATTTTCTGGAAAACTAAGTTTTTTGTACGTTTAAGGCTCATTATTCAAGTGATTACCGGTGTGAAAACATGAAGATAATGTTTCAGAATACGGTGTGGCTGATCCAAATCATTACTGCTTTGTAAAAAGTTCGAAAAAAGGTGCTTTTTTAATGTAGACAGCTCCAATTGACACGGCAATACCCAGAAATTCTCATTCGTGCGAAAATGACGAGAGCAGCAGAATAAATTGCCAAACGTTTTGACGCAAATGTATTTCAGCGCAGTTTTTTCCCCATAAACTCCTCTCACATGTTACTAACATCGTGGGAGTCCAATCAAATACCTATACAAAGAGCGGTATCAAATGCTCTCAAGATATAAAAGAGCTACTCCAAAAATTCCAAAATTTCACCCCCCACCGCTTCACCTACAACCGCTTCTCACATTTTTTACCTGATTATTCTAAAACCTGGGAATTGATCGCTCATAATGGTCGTGGCACTAGTAGGAGCAGCACATAAATTCCAAAACCATAAGCGCCTCGCGCTGACTTGTCGGATGTTGTCGTAAACAGAATGAAAAACAGATTTGATTAGTTGCTGGAGTCAAGAGAATCGCTAAATGCGCGCGAAGGATTGTTGCGTGACGCGTCGCACCAGATATTTTTCCTATATGATTGAAAGTTTATTGGCCTACTCTCGTCATTTCTTTCCGAATCGAAATTTAATACCACTGCGCGATTGGTTGGAACTATCCCCTCAAAAACTTGCTTTACAGTCCTACCTATTTTTACAGTATTGCTAAGTTGAGGTTAACGGCGTAAAATAAGTGTTCCTTCAAACCCTGGTTCGACTTTTTGGTAGAAATCCTTTTTTTTAAACCCCACCTCAACCCTCACTTGTGTTTGTTTGAATACAAAAAGGTGTCCAGTACATATACTTGTACTCTTAAGTTAAGTATAAGTAGTTATGATTACCGAGAGATTTTTAGGTCTTTGTAGGTATGTTAAATATACTATTCTATTCAAGTCGTATTCATTTTAGAGTTACGTATTCATTCGTAGGTTGTAGAATGAAATCCGTCAACGTTAGAGCTCGTACGTTAAAAGGTTGGTGATTCATCAAAAGTTGTCTAGCTTAGTTGCTACGTCACCCTTTGCTTTCAAGTTGATGTTCCGTTTTTTCCCACGAGAATTGCTTCACGTTCCGTTTCATGAAGTTGGTTCTCCCTGAGAGAATGTCCCTCTTGATCGTCCATTAGTTAACGTCATTCGTACGCTTGGCCGAATGAAGTATTTACTTGATAAACGCGACAAATTCTGTTACTAAACGCAAAACTGTATTCATGTGGAAAAGAGGATTTCACAAGATGACTCTCTATATTTCGGCAATTCGGCTGATGCATGACTCTTCCATTTGATACTTTCTTCAATCCCCTTAGAATCTTGTATCTTCACCTAACTGAAACTCTGATGGAGAGTAAACTGTAGTTAGTTTAAAGTGGCCTGCGTGCTTCATCAAATATATTATTCTAAGAATCTCATTTTCCGATGGGCTTTGGAGACCCCCATTCAGCGAAAGGTTGCAGTTGAAGTTGAATGAATCGAAACGCAGGTGTATATCGGTAAAAGACTCGCTGTCAGTTTGAGTAATGCCGATTGTGCAAATAATGCTAACTCTGTAAATTCTGTTTCACTACATAGGTGAGCGTTGTATCATCGTACACGTGCCGTATTCTTACTGACACATCCGTGAGTTTGATGAAAAGCGTTCTAACCGTTTTCGCTCCGTAGGCCGACATTTCCGTTTACTGAATTTCTACGGAAACCTTTATAAAAATCAAAAGTTAGCTAATGGTTATTAGAAATATTTGGAAAGTTTAATCAAAACCGTTGCGAAAAATACCGATGTCCTTTCTTTTTGTTCGATGGCCTTTCGGTAATAAAGTAATAAAAATATCTCAATTTTCAATCGGTGACTATGTCTTATAAATCTGAAGTAGTCTTCAAACCTTCTTCTCTTCACTACGACGTAAGAATTAAATGGCCAAGAATCGAGATTCTGGTTTGGTGATAATCAAATCGGTTGCAACAAATGTGGGAGAGCGGCGTGAAATTAAGGATCACGTTGGAAACGGATTCCTCAATCAACTAGTTGACCTTGAATAGTATTTCTTCCTTCGTTCGAGCCCCACATTTCATTTTGACTTTAGGGGGACGAGCACGAAAATTATAGCGATAAGTCAATTGCAACAAACACTGCGTTCTATCGATAGTTGTCGTTATTTCGCCTAATGGCTCGCCCAATCTGATTATTCAGTTTCGTCGTTCTCTCTAGCCTAGGTTAAGATTTTGCAAAGGGATTTCATAAACAACTGCGAAGTCGTGACGCTTCGACCGATTTCCAACCTGAGTTATCAAGGAGGTTAAGATGGCTAATTTGTATTGAAATTGCATTATATAGAAATGCCTGAAAATATATAACATCTACTAGTGAATTGTAATGCAGTACACCAGTAGTAACAACAGTACAAACCAATTGATCTTTGAGCACCCCTGTCAATGAGGATGGTGTTTCTTCTTTTTTGAACACTAGAATTTCGATATCTCACAACTTCCTTTCTCAATAGGTTAGTGTGTTTGGCTATAACCACTAGTCTCTCATCACGCTTCTCACCCCTCACTTTGGCTACCTCCTCTCTCTCTCTCTCTCTCTCTCTCTCATCTCTCCCAAGTGCACAGATCAGTTCGACTATCCAGAGACTTATACTCGTAAGTGTCGCGTGTACTCCCAGTCTCCCTGTTGTTACTTGTTACTCAGAACTCTCTCACGAATCTCTTGTGGTATTGCATCTTTCCTTATAATATAGCACCCTCTCTCGTTCATCTCATTCGCCAGTTATTCTTTACCCTTTAACAACAGAGAAATTAGTAAAAAGAAAGCAGAAATATTTTAAAAGATGTTTCTTGTAAAACTTGAAAAAGGGATTATTTTGGGACCTTGTTTAGCTTCAAAGCTTCCCCTTTGTTTGGTACTAAGTTCATATATCCAAACTCTTGAAATCCAAGATTCATCACAGAGTGTAATGAAAACAAAATTAACGTGTATATTGTGCTATTAAAAAAGTTCTACGCGGTTGCTTGAATTAATACGAAACTTTGCAAATATGACATTTAACAATGACTATAAAAGTTAGTATAAATAATTCAACAGAAGTGATTATCAAAAAGATTTGCAGTAAGAAAGAAAATGGCGAATGTTTAAATGGCCGAGATTTGTTTCGAGTTGGAATTGCGGCAAAATAATGAATGTCGGGTAGCTCTCTCTCTGGGCGGAACTTCTTTCAGTGCACACTTATTCTTCTTGGCTTCCTCGCAATTATCTCGACCGTCTGCACTGCTTTCGTAATGGAAAAGTTTGCTTTCTTCTCTGAAAGTTGAGAAAACTTTGGAGAAAAAATGCGGCAACGACTAACTAGCCGCTAATAGTTGTATTAGGTTGTTTCCTCACTTTGAACTTCTCAATTGATTCACTGGTTTTGGGGGTGTTGAAAATACTTGAGTAGTACTGAGTTTTATTCTTCTTAAATATGTTCTGTTCTTGTATTACTTGTTATAGTAATGATGGTCCTCCGTGCCAGGCAGATTGCCCTCTTCGCTGAGGGTTGTCGGGGATGGCGTGTGCCCCTGAGTGTTTCCTAACTGTGTTACACGCGCCCCATTTGCTCCATGAATTTAAATAGCCCTACCTTCAAGTCCTGGGAATGGCTTAGATTGTAACCACTGTTGATCTTCTTGTTAGAGCAAGGTTGAAGTCGCTACCGCTCTCTATTTAGCACCTTCCTTGTCGATGTGGACCCAGAAAGTCAGGCTACTCAGACGGTGAGTTCTGGTTGGGCTACATTGTCCATTGCACGCCACATTCTACTTATATTCCTTTGCTTGGACTTCCGTCGTATTTACCTTGAATAAGTGGTGGGGGACGAACATGGCTGCGTACCGCAACAGTTTAGTAGAAACGCCTCAGTTTTGCGACACGTCTTTAGTGGGGCTATTGGTCAAAGACGTCGACTGACGCAGCGTTTCGCCACAATCGAGGCGTATTTACCCTTCCATTGATCGGAAGGCGTTTAGCTTCAACTGCTAGCTTCACGAAAACTTCTTTTTTCTGAAATGGCTTCGCTTTTCAAACGGCTCCAAGTGCGGCGAATTCGTTTCGTTCAATTACACCCATCCATAGTCTAGGGAGCCCTGTTGAGCTTCCTCTCTAGCCCAAGAGATTCCTTTTACTTCACGAATCCTAATCAGATGCGCCAACTTGACCTTTAGCTGCGGCGTCGCATTGGCACAGGGTTTAGGCTTGTGCATGTTGCCTTCCCTTTAGATTGTACGGAGAAGAGTATTCCCACAGAAAACCGTTAAAATCCAGGATTCGTTGCGTAGTACGATGAGACGAATCGGGGTGCAGGTTGAAAGTACGAGCTCACAAATCTTTTATATCTAACCCACAGGCTACCATGGGACGCCAAAATAAGGGTATGAACAAAACCCACCGAAAATTAACTATAGTTATCATAGTGATCAAAACACCAAATTTTTTTTCCTCAAAAACGGCTCTAACGATTTCGATTAAATTTTTTATATTGATAGCTCTCAACATGGCATGTATACCATAAAATTTTCATTTGTGGGAAAATGAGTAGAGCCGCACAATAAATTACCAAAACTTTCGACGAATTCGATTTTAGTGCGGTTTTTAGAGAAAATGACCGTACCAAATCAGCTGAAACTGGATGTCCAGCCTACAGGTTACTATGGGACGCAAAAATAAGGGTATGGGCAAAATCCACCGAAAGTTAACTATAAATATGATAGTGATCAAAACACCAAATTTTTTCCTCAAAAACGGCTCTAACGATTTTGATTAAATTTTTTATGTTGATAGCTCTCAATAAGGCAATTATACCATAAAATTCCCATTTTTGTTCTGGCTGCTGTGTTCTTCGATAATTCGTTAAAAATGGAGACTAGTATTTGAACGATAAAATTCGTTTATTTCGCTTCAATGATTTCGGTGGGAAACCAACCGGCTGATACTTAGGGATTTGTTGGCCTGGAATTGGTGGTAACTAAGCAGGCGCATCTCCTTAGCTACTGGGATAGCAATGGCCGTCATGATGATGAAACCGGCAGGGTAAAATGGGGAGGAAGAAACCGTCGCACCCTGTTGGATATAAATCAGCTCTTCCTCCACAAGCAGGCGCCAACTGGCGAGATCAACACGACGAGTCACCGCCACCTCCGAAACAATCACTACGATCGAACACTTCCTCTTCTCATTTCCATTTCTATTTCCCTTTCCCGTCACACCGAAGCCTGTCATTGCCCATCATTGCAAAGGGTATGAAAAGTGTTGCAATCGGCAATACATGCATAGATTGCATCTCTCATTTGAAACTTTTGTAGAGACCAATATGTAGTACTGGTTACCACATTTAGCTGCGAGTTAGCTCAAAATCGTAAGAAAATGGAGAAAATTCGAGAATCGAGTTTTCGTTTGAGAAAATGTTAGGAACGGACTTTAAATTTTTGGCGACCCTAGTTTTGGGATGTATTTTGACTTATATCCGCGTTCACCGCGTGGCTACAGATCAAAAATTCTGGACAGTGTAATAAAGTTGAAAAAATTGCTCAAATTTCATACTTAGTCTGCAGGTCATTATGGAACTCAAGAATAAGGGTATGCGCATAGTGATCAAAAACCAAATTTTATTTTTCTCAAAAACGACACGTCGAATTTTGATTAATTTTTTGTACGGACAAATAACTGAGCAGTACCTTGTATTTCTCATCTGAGGGAAAATGAGCACATTAAATTATAAAAAAATTTGGAAAAAGTCGGTTTTAGAGCAGTTTTTCCTAGTTCAGAAAAATTAGGATGATAATCCAATAAACTAGTGATACGATAAGCATTTAATAACGCGCATAAAATAATTAATAGCAACCTCATAAATTCCAGAATTCAATTCCTCACTATACCACTTACTACCATTTGCTGTTGTGCATCAAATATGTTTTATAACAAATGACCTCCACATCGATTGCTCAACCTGGGGGTCGTGAGTTTCAATTCTTTTTTTTAATCGTCACAATTATTTTTAATGCTATTACGAGACTTCTCGGGCTTAATGAGGGAGCGTAGTCCTCCGTGATCCATGAAAACCCACCAGGAGCCAAGGGCTTGGAACGTTTGTACTTGTTGGAGTATTGAGTATATTTCAAGTGTCTCTTTATGAGTGTCCGTCCACTCAGGAGCGTCTTATTTCTTACTCTACTGCATTTGATGGTGGTAGAATAATCTATATCAGTTTTTGTCGTGTTATAAAAATGTGAATCCCTGAACGCGCAGTCATTTATCGTCAGAAGCGGGTGTTTGTTTATAAACGACTCACTTAGCACTTTTTTCTTTTTCTTTTATTCAAGAACTCCTGTCGATTTCTCAAAGTCTTAGCTGGTTTCCCTCCTTGAAGTCAGGAACGTTTCAAGGATTATTCAAATGGGAATTCCGGCCGGTCGTGAAGTCGGAAATTGGCGGCTCACAATAGTTTATACGCGACGTACTTGAAATCATTCCACCTACCAGTTATTAGATTTCTGTACGGCGTTCTAAGGACGTCCTTTGATCCAGGCGATTCCATTCCACGAGAATTGTCCGGCTGCCCGAGGCCCATAAAAAGCACCGCCCGAAAAAATTATCTTTACAAAAGTAAAGGTGCGCGCCAGTGTCGCTGACAAACATTCGACGTACCCGTAGATATGTATTCGTTGTTAACAGGTTTCTCATTATTCTTAGTTTTTTTACCTTCCTCAGAAAGAGCTTTCCCTCCAATTAAATATCCAGCGAGGCTACTTGCACTTATCCTCTATATTGTGAGGAGGCTGTCAAGAAACACCAGCCAGTGTGTTCGAATAGTATTTAAATCACAGGTTGAGAAACTGACATTTAAAGCCGTTCTACAGAGCCACGTTACCTCCTTTTCTTGTTTTCTTTAATATACGTACTGAGTGCTTATAATTACGTCATTTTCAAAGCCTAGGCTTCGTTGAACAGAAAATTCTCTTCAAGTAGTTGTATCCACTTCATGTTTGTAACGTCTGGTAAGGTTATTCCTGGGAAAACTGTAGCACGACTGGGTTCCGTGAGATTTTAACTTACATAATAAATTACACCAACTGTGATTTATTGAGTAATGAAATTGGCCAGATATTTTCCACGATTTTCGAGTGGAGTGTGACGGTCCTAGGGACTGTTCGTCGGGCCCATTCTGAGATACATTTCCGATCGTAATTATATCCCAGTTGCTGCTGTTTCCATTCTGTTGTTGGCATCACTGCAAACGATGGTTTTCTTAACATTTTCCATGTTTAGACCGCGAAGTGTCGCTTTGATTCGAAGACCCAGGTATCGTAGGTTTTGATTATCTGATTGTGTTGTACAAATGCAGTCCTGTGCATACTATCTGCTATCCAATGAGGATTTTGAACAAGGTTCCAAATTATTTTATATTAATCAGCACCTAATTTTGGTTTATTATTCATTCTGAATAATATTGGTTTATTATTCATTCTGAATAATAACCCTATGTTTTCGGTCACGAAAAATGTTTTTCAACCCCCCCTCAAAATTTGATACTTTACGTTTCGAAACATGGAGATTCCAAATTTGCAATGTCCGTCCGCCGTATGGGCCGTTTTGTGCCTTTAACGTAGTCTAAAAAATTCGTTCTTTCGCAGAAGTCAACGTTTCGTCGTCAGTACTCCCTCCCTCCCATCACTGCTCGCCTCGCAACGCCGCCAGCTCAACTCCCCTTTCGACTCAGAACGGGTTCGCTCGAAGCGCCCCCGTTCCAATTTCCCCGACCCGACGGGGCAAAATCATCAGACGTTTTGTTTCTGTAGTTCCATTGTAGCCAGGTCATGTTTCGTATGGTTTACTAGTATTCGATGCTGAATCGAATGGAATGGGGGAGCACTAATACTTGGTCAAGCTGTTCATGAGAATAATAAACCATTGTGTAATAATTTGCAGGGGTTTTGTTTTTGTATCTCTGTTATTCGGTGAACGACTCCAATGATTTTGATCAAATGCACAGGGTGCTTTCAGTCATATGAACTAAATCATTCGCGAGGATATTGTGGAAACCCATTTCATTAAAAAACAGAATAAACAGTAAATTGTCTTTATTTCCCTCTGAAATAACGAGCACAATTGTTAAATCGATTTCGACGGTTAGGTCATCATCAGTTCATGTTTGTTACTGATGATGACCTAACCGTCGAAATCGATTTAACAATTGTGCTCGTTATTTCAGTGGAAATATAGACAATTTACTGTTTATTCTGTTTTTTAATGTACTTTCAGTCAATTAGTACCTATGGTCTGTTCTTCGTAAATGTGCCCGTACGTATGCGTTCAGCGAAGTCGTATATACAGCAGATCATCGAATTTACGGGGATTACGGAAAGTTGTTTGTGTGTCCGCACCAGATAATCGTGTTTGAGTGCTTATTTGCTAACTTGATCAAACCATTTTGTTTCCATTCATCGTTTCCAAATTAGGAGCAAGTTGAATATAATGTGCTATCCCCCGCCTCTCCCTTGCAGTGTACAGCTTTTCCGTGTTGTACTAATATAATTTTGATAATAACGTGGAAAACGAATAAAAGTATATCCCTCGGATATTCTTGACCGTGTAAATTTTTTATTATGAAGTAATAAGCAAGGTCATGTTGACACAATAATAAATAAATAAAAATAGCTGTCAGCCTATGAGTAGTTTAGTTTTAAGGCCCCTGTCCCCTCTATAAACGGCGGGGAGTTTCACACACCGAAAGGATTTGAATGGGTTAGCTAATTTCAAGTAGTGCAAACTGGACTGGAAATCGTTTTTCATTTATTTTCAACGTATCAGTTTAGTTGAATATTATTCAGGTTCATTTACCCCATTTGCTAAAATGTCGTATTCAGTTCGCGCCCTATGGGGTTGTAAGGAACTGTACGATGTTCACCGAAGTTGAGAGGGAACAAACAGGTGCTTGTGAACAGCAGGATATGTTGGGTGTGATATTGTGTGCAGCAGGGAGAAATTTGTAGAAACTACTGAAGCAGTGTTCCAGCTTGTGGATTTCATGAAAATGAGTGTTAACTTTAGAGTTCAGCGTTTGTTGTTCATGGAAATGTCCTGCCATATATTTACCATCTCATTCTTGTAACTCCTACGAACTTTATCATTATAGGCTGGATACTTTTGAAATTCTGGGCGTTAGAAAACTCGTCCCCAACTTCAACAGAGCTGTTAGGATTTCGGTCCTGTCCCTCGTAGAGCCTCACCGCGGAGGCTAAAACAACCCGCTTTTCCAACGTTCCCTCCGCATAGTGGTTCTTAATTATACTGGCGTCAGCTCTTTGCAACGCTATTACTCATCGGAGTCATGAATTGTGCCCTGCTTACTGTCTAATTACCTCGCGGGAGCTCCACAGCCATTTATTAAACTCCTCGAAAAAACTCTTAATAGCCCACTTTTTTTTTCTTCCCTCGAATTGTTAGTCCTGACCCAACGGATTGCGAATAAGGATAATCGCTGCGGACAATGTCACCTTTTTCAACTACCGAGAACTTCGACGTGGGATCACTTAAAAAGGCGCTGCGTTGTTTCCGCTGACCTGACAATAAATGCCTTTTTCGCTGTTCCGCGAAGCTACGTTTACTTTTGTTTTAGCGAATCTGTTGGAAATATTTTCACAATGAAGGGCTGACCATTAGACGATTTCCACGTGTGCTGTGTCCCTTCCGTGTGTTCCGTGTTAGTGACTTCGTATACAGTTCCGTTCCTGGATATTACGTTTAGCACATCGAGCCCTTTTGTCGAGGCTGATTACCTTGGTAGTGATCGTCTTCTAGTTGACTTGATTTTCTGGGGTACTGATGCGAATGTCATTTACGACAGCCTTTAGCGAAAAGGAGACCTTATTTCTGTTTCCTTCTTTCCTAATTTTAGTTTCTGCCGTTTATAATAATACAAAGTTTGGTAGGACAAATGCCGTGTTAATAAATAGATGCAACCTTTGAGAGTAGAAGCTTCTAGCTCAGCTGGAATCCTCGAACGCGAAGTCAAGGAGCTTCAACCCCTCCTCAAATATTATAACCCTATTCAGTTACAGTTTATTTGAATCATTGTTTTCCTCAAAATTAAACTGACTTGTTTCAACTATTATTCGGCTGAGAAGCTGGCAAAAACAAGGTCCGTAGCCCTTAGCCCTAACCGACAGCTGATCCGTTAGGAGTTCAATTAGCCTCTCCCGCTAACAAAAGGCCTGGAGGATTATTTCCAAAGTTGACAACGGATTAGGGCTGGTTAGGATACCCTTTTTTGACTTTCCAAAATATTCACTTCCCACTTTTACCAACTCTAAGCTCTTCCCAGACCCAAGCCAAAAACGGACAGTCGTTACTCAGCGCTCTCGCTACCAGTAGTTCTCCACTCTCGTCTTCATACCAAGCCCTATATTGCCAGTCTCATTCCAAGTAGTATTTTTTTAATGTGTGCTTTCCTCTTCAATTCCTTCAAATTATTCGAGGAAATTACAAAATATACACGTAAAAGTTCATTTAAATTGGATATGGGGAAGGGAAAAGCTGTACAAAAAACGAATGACCGAAATTGTTTTGTGTTATTCCCTCAGTTTGGAACTGCGTAATGTGACAACTACATTTTAAAATGTCTTTCTTCGATTAATAGGACGCCGCAGTTAGTTGAAAATTAATGAATTTATAAAGGTGCAAGATGGCTGAAGAACCTTCATAAAACTCCACTTCCTACCCTCGTGAGATAATGTAACTAATTGGCGTTTAGTAGTTTGTAATGTGAATGTACTAGGAACCTCAATTTATCCGGTTTCTATATCCTCTTCCGCTCCGAGCCCCACAAGCGCTCTGAGATTCAAATATAAATTTGGGTTAGGAATGAAATGCGAAGGCAGTAATTAAACTGCCGGGTCAGCACAAACTGGAGTGATGGAGGGATTCAAAAACCGTTTGCAGTCCGGTTTTGAAAGCGTTTCTCCATCAGGTTCACGATTGGACTGGTACCTGTTCAACCGCCCGCGGGTCGACTAATTATTTTGAATCGAGAAGAGAGCTTTCGCTGGTTGAGCAAAATCGAACCAAAACTAACCATAGTTATAGTGGACAAAACACCGAATTAGTTTTTCTCAAAAACGGCTTGATTACATTTTTTGTGTTGGATAAATGATGTAACGGTAATAAAAATTTTATTTTAGGGCAAATGACACAGTAAATTATTTTAAATTCCCACAAAAATTCCCACGATTTTAGTACGGTTTTTTCTTCATAAATCAGTCTAATGTAGCACTGGCGTCACAACAATCGTACTGGTAGTCTTATAGGCGTGTTACAACAGTCGTAAGACAATTAGGAGCCGATAAATTCCAGAGTTCACCCGATAAACTCGAATAAATTCCAGATTATGCATTGTTTCTACACACACGCGTGTACGTAGATTGAAACTGAAGTGGAGATCGCCTTGAGATGTCCAAAACTGCTAGCAAAGAAGGCCTGTGTAAATAATGTGAATATCTTCTTTTTTTTTTTCGCTCTCTCGCCCCTCCGCCAAGAGTGAAAGGTGTACGGTTGTATGTGTGTTAGCAGTCAGTAAGTGTTGTGAATGGCCAGGGAAACGGACCGGATGGCGTAATGACCCCAATTTTCCCTAGTGGTAGAATAAAATAACTTTTTTCTTTTTCTTCGTAGTTTCTAGTAATTATTTTTTATAGTCTTCACTTGTGGGACGTATTTAATGGAATATAGTAACCAGTGAAGTGTTTCGCGAAATCTTGGGTAGGACGCGAACTATAACGGGAATTGTTTTCTAGTTACGCGAGGCAAAATTAATTCGATCGAAGGGCTCTTGCGCAACTGCTCTGATAAGTCTTTTGCTAACGCGTGAAGGCTACGAACAGATTATTATGAAAGAATATCGCCAACTAATCTGAGTGAAACGAGAGAAGTAGCAATCATTTCTCGTCACACTTTCCACCTTTGCCTCGATTCGTACTTGCCGTTGGAAAGTGGAGAGTCGAACAGGTTGAAAGGACGAGCGGACAGATGCTTCACCCATAGATGCCCTAAAACGGCAGAATAAGGCTGGCTCCTTCATTCCGTGATAGGGAAGAACGTCGATAGTTTGATTTGCAAGGGAATGTGAAATCGTCACGATTGGAACGTGACTGAAGGGTGGCAATGGACGAAGCGAAGAAAAGAGCTTTGCGGAGTGAGAGCCACCAGACAGACGACCGTCCTTCGGGAAGGATGGGAGGAATTCTTTGCCCTGAAGATCCGCTTTTAGAATTAAGTCTATTGATAGGTAATGCACGCATTACATGGGCATCCCATTAGCTGGTGTACAGAACAGCGCATGATGGAATTATATTCTTGCGCCAGCTCATTCATACGATTCATCAAAATCGGTTGACAATAGCAAAAATATAATTATCTTGTGCCAATATACTGAAGCAAAAGAAAAAAGAATCATCAAAACCAACCGCCGACATAATTCGAAAGCAGCTAATACACAATTTTTAAAATAAAATCGCGTTGGCTAATTGCCAAACGTTGATTATTCTGAGAAATTTGTGAGTATTTTTAATAAAAGTTGAGGTTTCACTCAATAAATTCGAGAATATAAATAATCGGCATGCGGTTAATGTTTTCTCGTTACTCAACATTTGCAGAGGGAAATCATCATATCGTATTCAACGCCGTGTTTTCATAATCATACGCCTAAACGTTCCAACATTGTTGCATAATCATAAATAGTTTATACTAGTTGGGGGATTAATAAAATTAGAGACTGGTTCTACATATTGGAAGGATACGGAGAAATACAAAGGTAGACCGTGTAAACCGAATGAACAAATTGGTTGGGGAATGGAATGAAGTTGCGTGAGAATTAACGTACAAATGATGCATGTGTGGTCCGACAATTAACATGAGAAGTAGAGAAGTACAAGAGAAGTATGTAGAACTGGCTTGAAGCTCCTCCACCATGCAAATGTCTTGCTCAGAGATAATTCTGCAAAACCGTGAGCACGTTAGACAGTGAAGGAGCAAGAGGCAAATCGTTGGCATTATGTGCCTCACTGCACAAGCGTCAGCACACGTAGACTGACAAGTGTTTTACCAGCCTCCACTACTGCTTCTTTAGCACTAACGCATGCATACTAATCGAAACAGCCTTCGAAAACCAAAAGGCGTAACAAATTAGCCGCGTACTTGAGTTCTTGTTACGTCCTGTCCAACTTGCTGGTATTGACTAGTCCTGTTATACAACTCTGAACTCCTTTCCGGATCGGAGGAACAATATTATGTCGATTCTCTCATTCTCTTCTTCCTCCTTTTTAATGCACTGGGGTGCAACCAACTTTAGCTCACAAGTTCATGTTTCTGCGGTTATCGGTCGGAATCGCGTGGCTGGTACTGCGGGAAATCGTAAAAAGGTTCCCAAGCGAATAATGAATCTGCAGACAGTTTTACGAAAGAAACTCTGCCCGCAGTGAACCGTAAGACTCTTCAGGAGAGAGGAAGAATAAAAAACGCCATTAGTAATTTCGAAAGTTTTAGTAATGACCAAAAACGTTTCTTTATCAGTCAATCGTAACGTTCACAAAGCTCATAATTTCTCAAGGCGAGCTTTAGGAGAAAGGGAAGGGCTGTGGATAGCGAGGAGTATTCTTTGCGCTCTAGGGACGAGGTCAAGTTTCGATAACCCTCGTCTTGGTAATGCAGCAATTTAGAATATGAGTTGAACAATACGACGTTTTAAATGTTGCACAAATATATTTCCTCCTGTTTCCTTTGTACAAGGTATCGTTTTCTGCACTCTCTCTCTTCAGCACTTGTGGAGTTTGTGCTCTTGCAAATGGGAAGCTCAAGTGAATGCTTACATGTTTGTCAAATGCAAAATATTGTTGATTTAAGGACACCTTTGAACCAACACCATGCTCGTGCCTCTTAGTGAGTTGCACCACGGTTGGCCTAAACTCGTTGTCCTTGAATTATCCTGACTACTGTACTTTCTGCTCGAAGAGGAAAGCTTGCGTGGGACCATTTGGTCACCAAAACGTAAAATTTTCATCAGAATTGAACGTTGAGGTCTTCTGTATCATATCAAACAATCTTAACCGATTGGTCTCGTTTTTCCTTTGTTAATTTTCTGAAGCGCTAAAATAAGGTACCGTTTTAACCCCATCAAGATTCCTTTGCGTTCTGTAAGGTATTAAAGTCACACGTGAGGTAAAACAAATGAAGATTAGGCTGTCTGTTTTCGTCGGGGTGGTTGGAGGTAGGGACCGTACTAAACGCGGTGGTTTTCCAACGTTGAATGCCAGTGGAACCTCAGGAAAGTCGCGTAATGCGTCGTGCCACATATTTTTGCGACAGTTCGCATTTTTCTTGTTCTTGTTCTGTGTGTTGACCTGACCCCAGCAATGCGCCATTTGGATATTTCATCTGAAGAAAGAGAAAAGTGCTTCTGTTCACTGTGGAGAAGAGGTTGATGGTATTGAAATTTGTTCGGCCTGAAGTAACGAGTGGGTTCTTCAATCGGTACTTCATCGGGACGTGAGCTTGTTAGCAAGTCTCCGGGTTTTTTCGAGAGGAGTTACTTGTGCCTGCTGATCGCTTCACACGCGTATCCACCCAATCACTGAGAGATCCCTTATGAAAGGGGCCAATGAATACGTCTTGTATGAGGGCCAGGGGCGTACTAGAGTAGTTTCCTCTCCTGTTCTTGCTGGCAAAGACAGATGGAATGATGTTACGTCACCAAAAACGTGTTCTTTGACACTCTCTTATCTAGTTCTTGCCGTCAATTCAATCTGTAAGGACTTTTGTTGTTTTGGCATCTTGGTTATCTATATTTGCGGATTGCGTGTAAAGAAATCTGGAAGCTTCCTTAGCTCAGCTGCTCGGGGGTGTCCTTAATAATAAAAATCTTTCCCTGTTTTCTAAATTCTTGGTTTTGTTGGGTCTGCCTCGACTCCACTGTTGCGGGTAACGCTTGAAAGCGTTATATAAGAACACGTCAAATAACGAGAACTCCAATTAATATATTCCAGCGGCTGAGTATTGCGTTTATCTTGATCTTATTCACTGAGCAGCTTAAAATTCCGTTCGGTACTAAGAGTGTGGTTACTTAACGAGGTGAGAACCATCTGTCAAGTTGAATGGGTAGTCACGCGTAGAACGTAGAATTAATTGCTGGGAACATCCCGAGCCTAACTTATTGACAAAATATTAAATAATTAAAAGCTGCTATTGTGCTTGAAAGTTATTGGAGAAAATTCCTCGCCATGCAGAGCTCCTATTCCTTAGTCCTCCAATATGTCAACAAGATTGAATGCGCGTTGAGAAGATTATGCGTGTTGGTAGGAGGGTTTTGCATATCCGTAAAGAACAGTCTTAAGCTTTCATAAAAATAACCCAAGAAAATGTCAAAAGAGTCAGCTGATATTTGTCACAGTTTCGGAATCGGTAACCGATGTGTGTATGACCAAATTCGTCCAGGAAGTTGTACAATGAAACAAAATTTTTTTTTTCGATTTCTAGAAAGGGCGTAATGTTTTTATAGGGTGGAAGCAATAAAGATGTGTGGATTTCATTGAAAAACTGAATGAGGTTGAATGCGATATAAGAGAGGCAATAATGAAGCTGCCTGATGAAATATCCTGAGACTGAGTTGTGGTCCAGAGAGAGATGTTGTACCGTCAACTATTTCAACAAGTTTGATTCCATCTCTCTCTCTCTCCCTCTCTCTCTCTCTCTCTCTCTCTCTCTCTCTCTCTCTCTCCCTCTCTCTCTCTCTCTCTCTCTCTTCCTCCCTCCCCTCCTCATCATCGTCACTCGATTCATTCAACTGAGCTGGTGTTGCATATTACTCTGACCAAAAATAAGCGTTTCAAATGTCTATCGCAGTATCTTATGACGAATCGACCTCCCCAACAAGTTGAGGCCGTCTGGGGACACCTTGCAAGGACTTGAACATCTTTGGCGAACAGGTCTGCCTCGTATTTTGCTTCAGAGATTGAAACCCGCCCAGCTGGTTTACTGACCCAAAAAAAACTACCTTTACGCCTTTCTACTTCGCTTAGCGTTCTCCGTTTGATGACTCTAATTGGATTTGAGAGGGGTCTCAAGTACTTTCTTTGCCCTACTGTTCAGAGTGTTACGTTGAATTCGTCTTGAATTGAACCGAGTATACCGAAAGTATTAGAAGAATCGATTTCATAGTGCGTTTTATGTGACGAAGTTGACATTTCCTCTTTCGTGTTTATCAGTAAATATCCGTGTGGCCCATCTCTCAACTTTCCTCTACCCCACGTTCCTTCAATAATTTGTAACCTGGTAAACTTCAATGCCTTGCTCAGAAACTGGTAGTGCTTCACCTCCCAGAATATATCCGGTTGCCCCTACTTACGCCATGACCTTTAAGTAACGAACGTATAGGTAATTTATGATCCTTTTATGGGTTTACTAAAGCAAAACTTCGTGCTCTGGAATTAGTTGCAGGTTGCTCCTAAATATTCTACAACTGTTACTAAATTATCATGCTGGTAGCTTAATGAACTCTCAGCTGTGTTCTGTGTGCAACCGCGAGCAGGATTTGTGAGAAAAAATTGTTTTTTCATAATTTATTGAGCCGTTCTTATCGTTTTGTCACAGACGAAAATTGTATTTTCCAGTTTAGTTGTCTCCCCACACAAAAAATGTAATTAAATTCGTTATAGTCGATGAGTATACGTTGCTTTTTAAATGAAGGTCATGGCATAAATAGCTAGATTCTGGAAGGGCTAGTTTTTAGGTAGAACGTTAAGTTACGTTTTACAAGTACTGAGTGAAAAAATAGGTTACAGTAGTCACGAGAAAGTACATGGGGCTGAGGAAAGATGTGTGATGCGTCGCACCACATATTTTTAATCGAGCTTTTGGCTCTGGTTCACATCTATAAATTAAAGTTCAGGAAATAGGTATGGAACTAATGGATTATAGGAATTGTTGATATCGTTAAACGGTAATATAAGGTATAGACACAATGAATAACCAGGAGCTTAAGTATCTTACACGATTATTCTCAATCGTTGTTATCTGTTGGGCTGTTGTTTATTATCAGTTTTCTGTTCCATTGAGAAAGTATTCTTTACGTTCGTTGCTTTATTTAGTATGAAAATTGAGAAGCAGTTCAGATATAGGTTTTGTAACAATTTTATGGTGAGTTTTCTTCAGAAAGAGGCCAGAAAAATATTTTGCTTTCGTGTAGAATTATCGTCCCGAGTAGAAACAGTGTACAAAGAATCTACCCTGCTTTCTGCTGTGAGTGAAGCATATAAAATAAACCTCCTAGTATTTTCAGTCGTCCAACCAATGTTTCTGAGAAGCATGATTCCATATTCATCTGACAGGTCGTGGGCGTGTTCAGAACCCTTGATATACGAAAATCAGGAACTGTTCGGTTGCTAACACAGAGGTTCGGTACTAGATGATCACGTAGTTTCCTGTCTGCGTTCATTTTTTGGGATTTTTTTACGGAGTCCCTGCACGCAAAACCCCTGACTCAAGGAATTGATGAAGTTGATTGAGGTTGCGGTGGTTTATTTCGTTTGTACAGACGTTGGGTTTAAGCCCATAGCGAGCTGGTATCGCGCGATATTCCGCTCAAACGCGAATGATAACAGCTCTTCTAACACAGAGGGCGGAGGGTCTAACACGTCGAAATGTAGTAAAACTTTAGTACTGACTATTCTGTCCGTTTAAATTGGACTTTTTTTCCTGTACCCCTTTTTAAATAAATTCGATAGTTTGGCAAAAAAAAGCGTCTGGGTCAACTTCCTTCGCTAACGGTATTGGGTATTTTTTCGTAACAGTATCTTTCGAAAGTTTTCGTTGAACATGGAACCAATCGTTGAATATTAAACGGCTATTTTAAATTCGGGATCAAATGTTGCCAAGTTGTCGATTCATATTCATGAAAGAGTTGCTGCTAGTCGGGGAATCTAAAATATTATTGGTACCTTTTTATGGACTTGCTACTCTTCCGTTTGGATACCGGTTAGTTAGTCTCACTTCATGATGCTTCAGAGCCCTTACAGTGGCGCTCATGAAGAAGTCAGGTTTGCGAACAAATCTCACACGGCTAATTTGGCTAATGACTTGAGCATTCTCGTAGAAGTTATGAGTGGGATGTGGTGGTTTCACCCAACCTCTCTGGAGCCTCTCAAAACTTTTCGAGAGCTAGCAGTAGTACTATCTGAGGCGTGGTATAAAGTCATCCTCGTATACGAGACTATTTACATTGGAGGGCCACTGTCCACTGTCGGGTTGTGTGGAGTTAGTTGATTCAGTGTAAGTCAAACGAAATATGTGACCCAGTGGGCTACGCTTTAGTGGATTACTAACGCCAAGAAGACTGCAAACTACCAGTTAACTTGGCCATTGATTGCGTGGCGGGAAAGAGGAGAGTAGAAAGAAATTTCTCGTCGTGGGCTGAATTCTCCACTGAAGGCAAATTAGCGTCATTGGATGAGTGGGCGCCGAATAAATGGCAAGGTAGGTTGAAATCGTATTCAAAGGGGTTATACGAGTTACTTCCCAACATTCCAAAATCTTTGGTGAAGAATTGGCTGTTGGACGAGCCGGGTTTATACGGAATAAGGCGACTTCAATTCGCATCTCCAAGTCTTTTCTCTCAAATTCACTTCATATCCAGTCTACGGTTTCTGTTTTTTTTTCTTTTTTCACTGGTGTGGTATGTTCAGCAAAGTGAGCGACACGTTATCCATTGACTAAGTCGTTTCGTCGTTACATTCTCTTCCGTAATTCGCTAATTTCTTTTTAGACGAGGATGACTGGAGCAATACCGTATCATTTCAGTGGCTTACGTTTTGTGTCATGAAGTGTTCCATTGCTTTCTTGCGGTACTCAGGTCGATATGCGGCATACCTTGAGATACCGGGAGACATTTTGCTGGCTTTCTATCCTCCAGAATTGGAAGCGTGAAGATGTGCCGTGTATATGGCATGGCGTAGGTCCTGGTAGTTTACCAGTTAATTTTTGGGGGACTCGTCCAGTATCAAACCAAGATGCTGAATGAACTGAGTGAGTGTGCGTTTGGAATTGTAGTGTCTATGTAGTACTAGTGTTCGGTGAGAACCCAGTTGTAAGTGCATGTCACTGAGCAAGATTTGGTCGAATAATTTTGAGCCTCCATTTTGCGCAGCATTTTCCTAGGGCGTGAATGTTATTTTGCAGCCGAACAGTCGCTATTTCGGAGGTTATATGGCACACGGCAGGCCAGGCCAGTCTGATTCAGTAAGTAGGGGCATGTCGTGAGTGACAGTAGATGATAGGTGCAAGGGTACCGAGGCCTGAATCAACTTCAACTATTTTCGTGAGTCAATTACGTGCATAGTTCTTCGTAAATGTTCCACCCATTTTACGGGCTGACTGAACGGAGATAAAATACTAAAGGCGAATATTGAAAGCTGGATTTTTCAAAGTTTCTGAAAAACGGTTGATTGATATCTCAACGATTTAGACTTCGTTTTCCAATTGACATGTTTTCCCATTTTCCATAAGTGTTAATTCCGTTCCGTAACAATTTGTGCACAGCTTTCCGACGTGTCTTACCTCGTTCCGCGTCGTTTTTTCGGACTATTCCTGCTCAATATTCCAACCGCCAATCGACCTGTACTACTTTCTCAGTCAATCTCTTTTCCATTTGAAATCTTTTTTTAAAAGCTCGTAATAGTAGAGTAACTTGTTGAAAACCGTCAAGTTAAACCTATCGTTGGCCGTTGTGGGACCGGTCATTGCTGTCCCGGCAACAGCAGGCTCATTTACTCGCTTGGTGGTTACGGTAGGACGATTGCACCACCTGGTACTGTGGTCTCAACCTGTGACAAGTTTTTTAACCCCATTGCGACATCCCGTTGCCTTAAATGTTTCCGCCGCTGAATTTTTACGGTGCGCGCGCGCTCTCTATTGCCTCCGAGCGTCGTTTGATTCAACGCACAAAGGCGGAGCAGCTCGAGCGAAGGAGAAACTAATTTGTACGAACAAAATTGAATTACTGAGCGTGAAGCTACTCGTCTCACCAACCGACGATTTGGGCGACTATTTATGAGCCGATTCAAACGGATAAACCGATTGATATAGTAAATTACCCAGGGGACGTCAGAACCGATTCGCGTTATTACGGAAAGTCTTTTGGGAATTTAAACGAACGGCTCCTGCTGATCCAATCAAGTTGAAATCCAGGTCTCATTTGAATCTTATCGATCGATGGTCGTGTAATGCACCAGATACTAATGAGAGGGATATATTCAATGCTGAGGCGATAGCTTTCAACGATAAATCTATCGTCAAACAACCCTGTTCCGCGTCGAGTCCTCATTTGGAACTTCCTCCTCTCTTTATTTCTTCATGCCCCAGTAGTCTGATTTATTACTTTTTAGTCGATTCATGTGTTGTTGAAATTAGATACTATCGGAATTATGCCAGACGTTCGATAGTTTTCACAGACTGGAGGACGTCGTCTGTAGCTGAGACATCGAGATCATCTACCTTCCAGGTCAGCCCCCTTTTGTTCTCTCACACATGGGAACAAAGGAGTTGAATATTGATTTTGACTCTCTGCTCGTCGGAAACTCAGCTTGATGGATGAAATTAAATTTGGTGACCATCCAGCATGGGGCCCCTTTGTCGTACTTTGCTGCCGACGCTCTTCCAGGAATTAAGAAACGCAAAGAGCTTAAGGCTCCACCAACTAGTGAGCGAGTGAATATTGGCTATGCGAACTCGTCCTGGCTTCAGGAAGAGAAACTAGCAGGAGATAGGGGTGAGCCGGGACTAACTGAATCATGCAGTTACACATTGAGGCCATGTACCTCTCTAGATGTGTATGTGAGAAACGCGTAAAGAAACTACTAGAACCGATAATTGTGAAGTGACGAACTTGATGAAATCGTAGTATGTTGTTAGGACATGTTTGGCCATGAGAAATTGCAGTTTTCGGTGGGATGCAGAAGATTGTTAGTAGAATTAATTCAAAAAGGGCGAATTTTGCTTGAAGAGTCACTGTATACTAAATAAAAAAGAACAAAATTCTTCGTTCACCGGAATAAGCCGACTTTTTCCATTTTTGTTAACATGTGGCCATAAACACGTTCAGTTGTTTTACAGTATCAACCTCCATACATTCCCTTCCCCTCCCAGTTGTAGAGTGTCGACCATAGAGTTCAAAAAGCACCAAAGTTTTGAATGTAGGCAAATCTTTGACTCGAAAATGGCTCGCAGCTGGTTCTTCCCTCTTTCTCGGGACGTAATTACCTAGTCAAATAATAAACTTTAACACGAAGGAAATAAAGTAGTATACACAGTTGGTAGAATATACGTGAATATATCTGTATGACCTTTTTGTCTTGTTATGGCTAATCTGTACCAGTAGATAAGTATATTATCCCCACCTTTTTCGCCCCTGAGATAGACATAAAACTCATTAGTCAATATTTATATATTTTTCTCCATAAATTTTGTCCCTGACAGCCCATTGAACGGAGACAACAACTAAAATGTGCACGAAAAATCACGTTTTTCTACCGTTTTTGAAATTGTCAGAGTAAATGCATAACTAAATATAATCAACCTGACATCTTGTCTTTTAGTGAGCTACACCCACGTTTTGTTACCATGTTTTGAACGGTAAATCAAGATACGCAGGAAAATTAGATTTCCCGAACATTAACTGATCGACTTTCTCAAAAACGGCTCCAATCGTTTTGATAAAATTTGATTATTCAATTTTTGTGCTAACCAGTATCTTTTGTTCTTGTTTTGTAGTATATTTTGTTCTTCGTAACGCTTCCGAAGAAAGATACCACCAGTATACGACAGATATCGAAATTATTGGGGTTACAGAAAGTGGTGTGATTCTTCGCACCGCATATTTTACTCTTATTTCCAACTACTTTGACCCGATTTACAACAAATTTTTAAACAATAATTTATGCCCTTTGCGAGTAATTCACATCAAACAGACACAATAGAAATCGAAGTAGTTCAGGGAGATCGCAAAATGAATGAAAATATTTAATTTGAATCAAAAAGTGTTCTTGTAATGTGGTAATGATGAATAGAAGTTGGAAGCGTATTAATTGAGTTCGACTAGCATATCTTCCCTCTCTCTCAGTGGTAACCTCGATTGCTCATTTGAAGCTCCTGTTGGCTTCCTTGTCGCTTCGGTAGTTATGAATCCTTTCAAAAAGGCAAAAGCAATAAACGCTACAATTGCTGATGTTAACCTTAAGGTGTTAACTTTTATTGCCCCGTAATTAATTGCTTTGTAGTTGAGCAATCGCACCAATCGACGCGCTTTCTAATCAGTGGCTTGTCTTCGAGTTTAACAAAAAAAAGTTCGATTGTAAAAGGACATTGGGTTGCGCTGAAATAGGTCACGGCTGTATCTCGTGAGTGTCGATCTCTCGGGAAGAATGGAAAAATGACGCGAACGCCAAGCAATGCACGATTTTGAGAGGACGTCAGCGAGAGGTGATCGCTGAAAGGTAGTGAATGGTTGATTAGGTGTGCAACTGTAGGTTAGAGCGAGGATGAAGGTTCTGTTCAGTGGATGATGAAATCCTACCTTTTTCGCTTTTTCCAAAGGAAGACCGAAGTATAAGTTGATATGAATTACAATTATGTATCAAAAAATCAAGACTCATTCAAACCGCTTCGATTTGAGACCAATGTTTTTGGATAGAGTAGGCCTCCCCATCTTTTTGGATAGTTCGTTTAATGAACAGCGACTAACTTAACGAACCTTTTAAACTCCTATTCGGTAGAAGTTAGGAGTGACTTGTAAAATTGTTGATCTTACCTCCTTGTCGGAGCTGTATCTTCGTTCTACACATTTGTACGGAAAAATTTGTGGGGAATTTCTTTCGATTGTCCTGCGAGTTTAACAAAATACGTTAAAAGCGCATTACAGAAGATGAGAGAAAAAAATCGGTCACATGAATTTTCATTCGATTTTTCAATAATTGTTTACTCAAGTCGCCAACAGTCTATGCCTCATTTCCCATTTATTTTTCTTGATTCCTCCTGAAACGCAATTTTCCAACAAGTCACATTCGATGCCTTAACTTTTCGTTCCATTACCAATCGATTTTTTCAATTTTCAACTTATATTTACTTATTCAGTTTTTCATTTTTTGACTGAATTTCCCAACCCTACCGGGCACTAGGTTGTGGAGCGTTTGATTAGGTAGCATTTCTAGTCCATTTAGATGGTGCTATTATACTGCGGCTAGTAAATTAACGATCCTCGTGAATGAACACCTATTGCGCAAAAGTAGGGGGTTATTTTATAATATCTGGTCAATATTGAAAATATGTGTAGTTACGCATTGCACAACTTCGGAGAGGACAGGCGCTGTATCTTAGTTCGACGGACTACTACAGAAATGGTTGTGTAGTTCTAAAAAGCAGAATGGAAGTTACGAATTTCGAATATAAAATGTCACTGAAAAATTTAAAAATCGATCTCGGTAGTCTCGATGGAAATGGATGTATCCACTCAATACATTCTGTAAACGTTGTGACATTTTGTGAAGGTTACAAATAAAACGATAGAATGCGCACGGTTTCTGAACTTATTTTTGGAGATGGAACGAAATGGAAGTTTAGTATTTGAGCGTTTGAACGGCTCAATTGAAATCGTGCGGGCCAGTGCCATGACCCCGAAACATTGCGGCCACATCTGATATTGGCATTAAACCCGAGTATATTGCAGTACGGAGCTGGCACCTTTATGGAGCGATCCCTCCCAACGTTCCTTCCCTTATTTAATTAGGGGCTCGGGAGAGTCGAATCACGTCGTCCCCCAGACGAAACTAAGCGCAGGATTATTGAAATTTAGGTTCGAATTACAGCTGCCGCGTTGCGTCCAACGCTACGTAAAATCTATGTAGCTGGAGGTTAGTTAAATTACTCGCAAAAATAACCTAAATCTATTGATTGTTACTCGCATTTAGCGACAAACCCCCCTGCGTTCATTGACTGGTTCTCATTCTCTCATCCTATCTTTTCTCTTCTAACCAATTCCTCAACTCTCAACTCTAACGTTTTTCTCCGGTACGTTTCAAGTTTTATCTCCGTTCAACAGGCTGTCAAAAGAACCATATGGAGAACTGTATATAGTTATTGACTACTTGAAAATATTTTGTGAGTGATCCAAATCGTTAATGCCGTTTCTGCAAAAAGGTAGTTGTTAGAATGTTTTTCGGAAAGTGAGAGAAACCCCTATTTTTGAATTTTAGCCCTACGAACATAACCCCGTTCTACGTATTGCCACAGAGATGTCTTGAACGTTCTGTATCGAATAGAGTGGTAGAAGATATGCTGTAATTTTAGTTTATATCGTTTGACCTGGAGAGAAATGTGAAAACCCCAGATTTGTTGTAATATTTTGTAGAGCAACCCTAGCACAAGTGCCATTGTACTTGAATTACCTCAACATTTAGTTTTATACTGAGAGTTATAGTTAAAAAAAATTGGCCTTGGTCGATGGGAATGAATGTTTTCTAGTGTTTGTTGATCTCCGTTTTCGTAAGAATAAAAACCGAATGGGTTTTAATGAAATTGTGTTTTTGGCGCGTGTTGAGGGTTAGGCAGTAATATAAAGTACCCTCGTCGTTGAACGTGCCCGCTTCCTTTTTCATAATAGGAACATTTTTAATGGTTTGGCTTTTGATGCGATTTTTTAATTGTTGCGAGTGTGATGGGTTGCTTTGGCTTCAATATTCCGATATTCTCCTTGTCAAACCCCTAACACGTAAAATAAAAGCACCCGACTTCGTGGATGCTGCTTTCGTTGTCCGAATAAAATTCCCCATCGTCGTCCGAGTGGAAAATCCTCGTCCTTGGAGAGGAAAACATCGTTGCTTAGTAACCGCACCTCCCTTTCCAGGAAGCAGTTCAGAAGCCCTTTTCCCCTCTCAGTAACAAGATTTTCGAATAATAGAATCCATTTCATTTCACCCTTCGCGATCTCTAGTTCGCCTGCAAAGCAAATCAAATAACGGTCGCCACACTCCACCGAGTCAACTTTTCGAAATTGGCGAAGCCCTAAATGCGTGGGTAAAATTGATGTAGCCTTTTCCGAATTCCCTATTCCCCCGTTGCTGCTCACCAAACTTAATTGCTGCCGAATTAAACGTTCCGTTGGTACCCGCTGAGCGGATACTTGATAACCTGAACGTTAAGTCCAACAGAAGGAAAATGTGGCAATCCGTTCTTCCATTTTGCCTGTCCCCACTGATACCTATGTTCATTTGTTTACCACAATAGAGAAGTTTCTTGACGGACAAGTTTTAAATTTAGCATTGAGCACAACTAATTGCTTTATGGTGCATGTGAGTAAGTTCTTTGAGAACAGGCTTGAACAGATAACGTGCAGCCTGTGTTGATAGTGGGCCCAGAATTTATGGATATAGTCCAACTTGTGACAGTGTAATAGGTTTGCATTAGGGCCCGTCGTGAGGTGGCGGGTAGAAGATGTGTGGAGTGAAACGGTATTTTACACAAATCTTGTACGGATTCTGTAGTCATGGTGTTCTCGTTGACTTACATGCTCATATTTACCATTGAAACCGTCTACGCTTACGAAGTTCTTGTTAGTTCCATTCAACCTCTATTAGTTCTAAATGGCGACGAATCGACAATACCGGAGCAACTGGATTCCGTTCGGTTCTGGAAAGGTCTGCACTTGAAATCCGTTGAGAAATTGGAGCTGATGGAGATTATTCGGTAATGTGCAGATTCCCGCGAAACAGACGGAAGCCTCAGTAGTAAAAGTAGACTCGACGTTCCTTGTTTTCTTCCTTCCAACTTTGGTTCATTCAAATTTTGAGTTGTTCAGATCTATCGCTCCAGGGTTTTCGAGTCGGTGAACGCGATTGAAAGAGACCAGCTGAATCGAATTGACGCAAATTTGATACCTACATATCAACATAAAATGACAAATTAAGAGTTAACACCAATTACAGTTGGGTGTGATCAAAACACAATGTTTTCCCTAAAAAGGGTTCTTACGATTTCGGTTTGATTTTTGTGTGAGCAAATTTGAATGACTTCACGATAGTTAAAAATATTCGCCCTTGAAAAAATAAAGAAAAGGGCAAATAAATTGTAAGAAAATAGATTTTAGCGCAGTGGTCTGATGATTACAAAATTAGGTTGTACACTTAGGTGAATTTTAAGTTCGTTTCTCTAGCTTGAGATTGTGTGCACTCGAACTTGAAGAGCGAAGGCTCCAACTGAAAAGCTCCAGCAGATTTTTAAAGCGGCCTGGAAGTTGAAAAAATGGGAAATGAGATAACAAATTATGAGTAGGCACAATGCCAAATAAAGTTTTTTCCAACCAATCCGGATGAGCTGATCTCAAACTACAGGATCTGCCGCTTAAATACTCGTACCAGCGCGCGTTATTTCCCGCTATCTGTCATCAGTGTATCAGACTGACCCTGGCTTTTCAACCGTTTCCTCTCCCCACACCAAACGTTGGACGTTCTATGACTTCAAAGGCCTTTGAAAAGTTCCTTTCAAATGACGTCAGGTGTAACTCCACGAATTAATTGCTCGTTTGCATTTCATGTCCCTCGACGAATCCCTCGATCGCTCATATTGCCATCACATCCCACGTTTAGGGCCCACGAAGCTGTTCGCCTTTCCTATCGGGGAAAGGCGTAGAATATTGGCCATGAATATTCTATAGTTTACCTTCGTACTTGGTGTATAAATTTACCGTAACAGGCTATTAATTACTTTGTGTTCGCCGAAATCCACTTTCTTTGTCGGCCAATTAAAATCGAGATGCGTCAAGGCTCAGTATCGATATTAGGATGCATTTATTATGGCGTCAAAATGCTATTTCTTTCCTGTGAGTGTAGGATGAAGTCGAGTCGTAACCAAGGTCCTCCTTTCTTGCTGGTGTTATGTGGGCCGGGTGTTGGGAAATGTGACACATGTTGGTGATAATCGCCTTATGTAGTTGTCTGTAGGTGTGAAGTGCATTGGTGCAATAAGGTCGAGTAGGTAGTTTAGTACGTGAACATTTTTAATCGTCCTTTATTGTTGTATTTCTGTTGAGGAGTCCGTGTACTTGGTACTTGGAATCAGTTGAGAGAATGCTGTCCGTGTAGAGTATTGAAACTTCGATGAAGTAGGTCATTCCGCTTTTACCGTGATGCGAAAAATGATCTTTTTTGTGAGTGGGTGGCGGGGGGGTATATAGAATGAGGGCAGGGTGTGGCCAAGATTCTAATCCATTAGTGCTTGGATATTGTGTGGAGTGCGTAAGGAAATCTGGTAATAAAGTGCGTAAATGAGTGCAGGTTTAAGTCGAGAGTGAACTCTGGAGATTGTGTTGAAAATGCTGCTGTGTATCGTGTCTTCAGATTGTCATGCCTTTGTTATAAAAAAGTAGCTGACTATGAAGGCTCTGAGTTATTTATGCTGCTTTGTAAGTATCCATTCTACTCCTGTCCTCCTGAATGGTCTCCTGGGCTCGTGATGCCGATGGGCGGGTTTTTAGTGTGCCACGCCGACTTTGTACCTGCAGTGGAGGTGGCACTCATTGGTTCGTTGAGGAGCTAAGTGGAGGGCGTTTAATGACCGGTTAATCAGGAGATATTGGCAGTTGTTCGGCTCAGTCCGGATTGGTGGGAAAGACGACTCACTGTTCTCTACCTGATCAGACTTTCCGAAGTCGAGCTTTCTGGCCTCAGGTCGTTTGTTTGTGGAACCACGGGAACCCCAAACTACCCCTATTAATCAACTCCTTTCTTTCAAAGCCCTGCGGAACACGACGTTTGGTATTTCCCACATTTGAGCGTTTGACGGCCCTCCCTTTCGTAATTTCACTTCTCCCCTTTACTGTTGCATCTGTTGCACAGACACTCACATCTCGTAGTTGCTACACCAGTTCAGCTACCAACTATCAGGACCCACTATGTCGGGCGAACTGTGTATTCTACTTACTTCACCTCGATCAGTCTTCTCTAGCTCCTCTCATCCATCAACAAATTCTTCGGCTTATAAAACAGCAGTCTTGAGGGCTAGATTATTCAGATAACACGAAAGCGCGAAGTCTTGAAGCACGGCTCAGTTGGGCAGACCCATAATCGGCAAAACTGTGTGGTCTCCCCAGGACGGATAAGGATGTGTACTTGGCGCAGCGCTAAAGAGCCGTCTAGTCTGGCCCTTCTTACTGCTGTTATGTGTGTTTTTGTGCAGGTCCACGTTGTGGTCACGTTCACACCCTGGATCTACACAATAACACTATCGCATTATTGTTTTGTTAGTTCTTGCGTGGAATTTTTAAGGGGAAAACGGAACAGCGTAGGTAGGTACAAATTTCCTGTACGCTTCACCCACCCGAGGTCTTATGTATTTCGTGGTATAGTTGTGGTCTTCATAAGAAACAAACTTGTTGGCAGCAGGAAGTACCCAGTATTTGAATATTTTATCCCTGTGTCGACACATCAAAGAACTGTCACTTTTGTTGTCTCCTACGATGATGGTCCATTTATAGCTTGTAGTAATCAGGTACATATAATTAGGTATGCATCATTGTATATGTTATTTGGTAGCATTATATGCTAATTAATTCGTTTAAGCGATCCCATGATTAATCTTATTCCATTTGTTATTAACACTAGACAATAGTTAATAGTTTTCATGTGTTAGGGGAGGGGGCACTGGTTGCATGCGAGTACTTATTTATGCCAATGTTCATTTCAGTCTTTTTTATTCTGGTTCAATTTTTATAATCGATCATCTCCTTTTTTAAGCCTGACGATGAACAAGGCTCCATCCAGGTAAGCTTCCTAGCATGTTGCAAGATTGGGGAAGCTACTTATTTCTTATTTTAGAAATTTACAATTTGCAAGGTCTCCGTTTTTTTTCTTTGTTGTTTAAATCAAGTATTTCGCGGTGCATCCGACATTTTTTTTTATCGGTAATGGTCGACTGGCATGCGTCTAGACAAACGGAGAGTTGAATATTTCAGTAGCTCGTCGCTGATTTTAAGTCTTGGGTAAACTTTTTTCTGAAGAAGCAGTTTTTCAATTTTAATTTTGTCATAATTGGAAAATTCGTGCATGATTTGGTAGCTGAAACTGCTTGTATTTTTAGGTTTGATAGGAGAGATTTTGGTGGTACGTTATTTTTTCTTCAATTATTATAATATTTAAATTATTCGTCGCAAGATTCTGATCGTTAGTTTAATTAAAGCTTCTTCGGCGCTCAGACGCTAACTCTTTCCTTTTTTAATTGACTAAAGTTTTTATGAGCAAATTTAAGTAGTTGTTGCAGTAATATGAATGAGCCATCTCCTTCCCAATGATGTGGTCCCTTGTATTCTCAGCTTTGTGCTTCTGACGTTTTTCATGGGTTTACAAATTGGGTGATTGTATCATTCATTGTCGGAACGAGGACCTCACCCACAAACCTAGGAAGTTTACTGAACAAGTGCGCGCAGAGTAATTGTGCATCAGTGATTAAGTATACATTATTCCGAATAATGACAGAGAAAAGCTCCCTGAGCCCTTGCTAACTCCCGCAATTTCAGTTCAGTATGATTTGTACGCCCTGTTGAAGCATTCATAAATTTCTGAATCTAAAACCGCATGAAGAAGAGTAGTTACAGAACGTTCGAGCAGTGGAGACTATACTCTCCGGCAAGGGCTGAACAGAGAGCAAATTATTGTGGCTGAAGGGGTTTGAATCACGGGGCTTCTAACGGATTGAACGTCTTGGCGAGTAGATCTTTTCAACTTGCGTAAGGAGATGAAGAAAGTTGCTCGAACCTTTGAAAAGTCAAGGAACGTTAAGCTCTTGAGTGGTTTGGAAGAGCCAATGCTACTTCTGACAGAAATTCTAGGTGAGTGGTAGGCGATACATTGCAGATTTCTTCTGAGTTGATCTACTCGATGAAAGTGAGTGTTCTGGTAGCTGCTTCTTAGAAAGTGAATTGAGCTCATGCATTGACACGTAATAATTAATACAGTGCTTGGGTCAGAACGGCGTTTACTCCTTCTTAGGAATGCCTCTGTCATTTCGACCTTCGTTGTGCTTTCGACGATGCAAAATACTGGTGACTGTAAACACCACCAACCAATTCCCTCCGCTGTTTTGCGGGTCTCTTCAATTTGGAGTCCGATCTTGTTTCAACTAACCAGATGTTGCCATCGCACTATTATGAGAAGTATTTTGAATCCATTCAATGTAGCCCGCATTCTTTTACTAGTACTGCCGCTACATAAATACAACGTTTCTCGCGAAGGCGATGTCGAGATTGCCCGGAGCAGGTCTTTTTTACTTCTTCAATTTTCTTTATGTAATCGAGAGTCTGAAAAAGGTATGAATGCAACTGGGGCCTCAATTTGTGCATGGCTCGTATTGATGTTGATAAAATCGTTCATGTAAGGCCAATAATAGTGTTGACAATTTTTCGATGTGCATTGAAACGTTGGTATTATACTTCGTAATGTTAGTTTTGCGTGATGCAGCATGTCGTAGTGATGGGCGTTATTGAGAATTTTCAATTCAGGTTCTAGTAATACCGTTACTTTGCTGTACTGTGATCCAGCAATAATCAATTTTATTGCGTTAAATGAGGTTTGTTAAATTAAGTAAATTGTTCAAGAGGGAGAGACTCGTTTTCTGACTGCCTCACGTACACATACTATTTAACACCGTCCTCTACAAACATACTCACACGCTATGGTCTATCAGCTATGGAAGACTTGTTCACCCTAGAAATACACCGATTTTGAATATGAAATTTTAGGTAGAAGATTTTCTAAAAGGAACCTTCAGGACAGCCTGGTGGGCAGGTCCCCCTGTTTTATTGTGATGGAAATAATTTGGGCCCCTTTGAGGAGGGGGGGGGGCAGAGACAAAATTTAACGTCAACTTTCCCCTGGGATCTTATCTTCAGTTGTATGTGATATCTGCTCAAGTTCGGAGCAATGGCCATTAGATAGTCGTGTATTATCGTCCTCGACCATTCTCGTTAGCCTCAGGATTAAATCAGGATCTACTGCGTCCAAGTTACAATCTAATCACTTCCCTGCTTACAGGGTTCTAATTTTATTGTCATACCACAGCTCTACAAGCTTGAATCATATAAAAATTTAACCCCCGCCCCCACCCAACGACACACGACTCGGCTCATCTCACTTATTGTTGAGGTAGTCTTGTGTGATGATCAACCTCGGAAACATTTCCTCGCCAGTGAATCCTCAGGTGTTAAAAATAGGAACATAAAATCCTTGTAAACAACGTTCATGTAGGTGTACTTCAGTAACCAGTGAAGGGGTTTTGAATGTTACTGAACTGTTTTGAATGAAGGGCCCATATGGCGGAAGTCTAGTGACTTATTTTTGTCCTCCGTGTACCTCGAGTTTAGTCGAAATGCCCTTGTCAAGCATTGTTAGGTTTTTAAGCGGTTTTTCGCTTGAGATTTCCCTTGTTGGTAATTTGGAATGCTGAAAAAATGAAGCAATAGATTTTTTTATCTAGTGAAAACAATTTCGTCTCGTCCCTGGCGGTGGGGTGAATGAGGTGAAATGAGAGGAAATGAGCTGGCAGCAGTTCCTCCCACTTTCCAGGAATCAACCGGTAACTGGATTTAATTAAGGAGTGTTTAATTTGAGCGTTTTCTGGAGTGAATTAATGTCGGAGTCCGCAGGCCTCTTGCTCGCTCGTCAACGAAGGGAATTCCTCGTGATTAGGTTTCTGTGCGCTCTCTGCGCCGAACGCGTAGAACCAATATGCGTGCGAATGTACGTAACACTCACTCGCACCGGATATTTGAAACAGTTCGGTCTCGTAGTGTAGTTCCCTGGGGTGTTTATTGGCAAGCTGAGGGTTGGATTTCATTGGAACGACGATCTTCCGCGAAGCTCTTTGCGTTTGATGTTGAAATGTAAACCGAATCCTCAATTGGCAGGATATCAAAACAAAGTAAACTGCCTGTAAAGGTTTTATGTCGTGTAAGGTGTCTTTTTCGTTCAACTGCCTATTGACTGGACTCTCGAAAATCTGAACTAATTCCCGGTCGTTTAGACTTCCCATTGCTCCACTCCTATTCTTATAAACGATCAAACCGGCGTCCACTTGGAAAACCTCTGGCCCCAACGTGCTAAGTTATTGCCATTGACATGTAATTTGAAGGCGATTTCCAATAAAGGAAATTAGTTTATACACACAAACATATACATCTACCTCTTGTTGCAATTGTGCAGTTCTACTTTGTCATCAAACAGTGTGGGAAATTTGCAAACGTTAAAAAACGCGTTATTTGGTACATTTTGCTGTTCACATTCTTCGTTCAAGGAAGTCACAGAGAAACGTTTATTGATAACAACACATAGGTATTGACTAGTTGAAGACACCCAGTAATTTCGATCCGAATTATTAAAGCTGTTGTGCAAAAACAACAAAACAAATCTATTTCTCATCTCCATAAGTAAAACATCATTAAATCCGTCATCCAGAAAAGTTCTAATTTTTTGAGGAATTTTGGCCCATATCCTCCTTTCCTTCGGATAGAAATGGCTTACAACCTCGTTTTCGCGAATCAAATGAATAACGGTGAAATGTAAGGCACTTTCGTAGGCCCCCTGATCAACGAATTGAGCTGGACCATGAAGAAACCAGCCTCAGAGCTTGTACGAGACACAAAAATCCCCGTACATTTCTGTTGCGAGTATACACAAAAACTCGAAAACGGTTCAAGCTATCATTCCAGGTAAACAATCGAATAAAATAAAAGAAACCTGTAAAATACGCTAACAACATTTTGTGCTATACGCAAGATTTTATGAATTTTTGAAGTGTTGGGAGTAGTTACCGTCATCCTCGTTTTGTTATTCCAACCTAAGTAACTCATTCTTGGGAATTTACAAGGCCTATTTTTGTACATAACTCACTCGACATCATTTCTGTGCTGCGAGTTGTATAAACTCGGCAGATGTTCAATCGAACCCTGGGTTGCCAGAAGGGGAAATTGTTAGGAATGTGCAAAAGAAAACACGAAAATCTCAATTTCTCTCGAACAGATGGTGTAAGCTGTCAGTGCTCACTTGTTCGATAATTCGACACGATTGTAATAGCGTCATTTTCTACCAAAATTCGCTAAGAGGAGGGTTCAATCTGCTCAACTAGTTGGGTTTTTCAGAAGGCCTGGAAAAAGATCTGTTGATAACTCGCTTTTTTCGACTGAGTAAAATACTTTCGCTGCGCTTCCGGGCGATGGATGTAGATAAGTGAATACGAATCGCCACGCTTGGTTTTGGAATTCTATAGAAAATAAACAGCGGTGGCGTTGATTAATGGGAATCGTGTTCGATAGACGTCACTAATGACGCGCCGACTCTTCACTTCTCAATAAAGTTGATCGTTTGTTTTTCAACTGGAAATAAATTTGGCGATAAAAAGGTGATGATTGTCTCGTTCAAGGGAGACTCAGTGGAACCCTCGTCAGTAGTTCAGGTGTAGGCGTGACGCTCACTGAGGGGCCCAGCAGCTTCGAGGCTGACTCACTCGACAGATTTCCTGAGGGGTCTCCCAAGGTCTAGCCTTCCAATTCCCTACATCTGAAGAGCATTTAAAGTTGTTTTGCGCGTGGAGAGGGAAGTTTCTTATGTAACTAAGAAAACTACTCGACTCCTCCATTCGCCTTCCTCTGCGCTCCTTTTTTTAAAAAAAACCCTTCTTGATTCCCGTCTGTGTTGTCTTTTTACTTGTCAGACTCGTTGGGTCTGTCAACAGAGACCTTTAAATTCTGTCGTCACTTCAATCAAAACTGTTTCCCATCTTGTGGTTTCTACATCTCTATTTCTGCCATCCCTCGGAAAGATACGCATTTAACTCGTCGAAGGGCGAACTAGATGCGTCAATGTCACTTGCGATAGATATAACTCCTAGGAAGTGAAATTTTGGTCTGCACTTTGTTACCCAAATACCAGATGATAGTGCTAAAAAATGTGTCTTCTAAGAAGAAAGGAGGCGGATGTAACTTGAGTATGGTTGATGCTGAGTAAAATTGTTACTAGTGTTACTGTAACTATTGTTATTCGCAACCTAAATGAAAGTTTTGTTATCAGTCACAAAAAAGATCTGCGGACCATCACTATCCTTATTTCTTGTATAGTCGATGATAGGCTGTATATGCAGGCTCTGTATCAACGCATTTATTCGGAAAAATGTGAGTACTTGTTACCTCATTTTAGTCATGTGTGTCCCCGTTGGTTTGATCAAAACCATTTAAGTCGTTTTTTGAGAAAACGTAAAAAACGAATTGAATTTCGACAAATTCCATTTTTCGTTGTGTGTTCCCTTATATTTCCGTTCGGCGGATGGAGAACGAAACTTGGCGTACATCCCTTGATGTCATTCCGTGTGGTTGGTCATATTCGGTTAGGCTTCTCCTGTAGCAAAAAGACGTTTTTTGCGTTTAGAGTCATTTTCGCTCATTTTCATGTAGCACAATTTATTAGTATTGACTTATCCACACCTTGTATTTACAGAGGCGTTTTTCGAAAACAGTAGTCTGTAGGTAATTTTTAACCGTGTCAAGATAAGGATATCTTGCCATGGTGGAAAAAAGGGGGGTGCCCCAAAGCGTCCCAAACATAGGTGCGTACTGCATCGCTCTAGAAATCTATACTTTTCCACCGTACATTCAACAGTGAAGTTACGTGTTAACTTCCCTTGTCGTGCCTTCGTAGAGGAAACCTTAGTGATCAAGAAGGGTGCTATTTGTTGGAATGTCGGAGAGAATTGTAGCCGCAGCCGATCGCTCTCCGACAAGTGACTTTTGTAGATGAGGACAATGTGTGTGTATCACATACCTCTTATATACTCAACTAAGTACAACCTGGCCTTGATGCAGTTGCTGTGTGGGGCGAATAGTTTTGTACCTCGTTGTTAATAAATATAACAACAGTAGTAAGAAGTATGTGGTACGTAGCAACACACACACATGTCCGCTATCTCCGTACAATTCAACGATCGCCTCGTGAGTACTTTGTTCAACGCAGTTTTACAGAAACATTAGTTCAGAACTATATGTAGCTACTAGTTAGCTGCACTTTCGTTCACTCCGCAAAATTCTATCAAATTGGTCGACACGAAGAAAAAAAAAAAAAAACAGTTTTAAGTTGTTAAGTTCGGCAAATCTCATTTTACTACCTACTTACATTTCCGTTGAACGGCTAATCACAAAAATACTTGTTGGAAAACAAAATGGCGGTATAGGTTGCTAGAACGGCTAAAAATGCAGCGGGAAATGTCGGCCTGGTTGTTCTCCCATATAAAACTGTTGTCTAAGGAGGGGAAAGGTGCCAGGGAGAAGGAAAACAGCAGTAATAAGAGCGCTGCTGAAGTCAGGAGGCAGATCATCTACAGACCTATTAGTCTACTGTCCATGTAGAAGGAAGCTGTTAGCTAAAATGATATATCATAGACTGCGGGATCGTTTAGCGACTGCACTACACAGGAACAGCAGGTTGCTCTGTCAGGGCTATCAAATTCAGTTCTGCATTTAATGTGGAAATTTTGAAACGTTAAACAACGCAATCTTCGGCCCTTGTTGGTTATTATCTCTGTTCAGCCACACTAAAATTTATGGAGTACGCTATTAGGCTCTTTTCGCAACAAGTTAGAACAACCTTACTTTGCTTCATCGGCCTACATCTCCGTTCCCAGAATTTTCAGAGAAATGTTCGTGGAGAACAAAAGTTAGGTACTGATTGGTGGAAGAGACTTTGAAAGTTTAATCAAAACCGTTGGAACCGTTTTTCATAAAATCTAAAAACCCTCGTTTTATGTACATTTAGGTTCCTTCTCTTCCTGCCCCTAGATACCCTAAAAGTCGCGAAAAAAAAAACAAAAACAGCTAGTTCAACCGGTTCAGCCGTTCTCCCACTGACGTACAATTTTTTTTCTTTTAAAGCTCACCGTAAAAAGGACGGTGGCACCCAAAAAGGAGAATCTAAATAAATAATAAGTTAGGAAATGGGTAGGGCGTAGGGCGCCCAGGCTACCCTACGCCGGCTCTAGGGATAGGAGGATTAGGACGGGGAAGGAAAGAAGGATAAGAGGATGTTCCATGATAGAACGACCACCAGTTTAGACATGGCCCGAGCAACACGCGGGTGGTGATATCTCGGAGAACGCCCACTGACACACCCAGCCGATGCATCTCTTCAGCACTTTTCTTACACACATACACACACTCAGACCACCAATAAACCGCCCGTTGGGTCGCGGAAATCCTATGTAGCCTGAAGGTGTTCAGAGAAATGCTGCTTCCGTTTGTCAGATCTGTACATTCCTTGTAGAGTTGTAATTTTGTCTCGCTTGTACGGTAGTGTTGAATAGAACACGCGTTAGGTGCATGATTCGTCGCAAAGTCGCCTATATACGAGACGATTCATTCATCACGAGGTGAGCGAGGGTTGAATATTGTCAGAAACGGGGCATCAACCTTTTCTTCAAGTTACCGTTATTACGCAGAATAATTGAGTAATTAAAGGCTTAGATGGCCGTATCAATAATGACGGAGTGGGAACTAGTTCACGGTTCACGTAGGTCAGTGTGAGAAAGCCCCCTGCTGAGTCAGTTAAGCAGCTCCGTTTTTGTTAAACGGATTTTGCGAAGAGCCTCTGACGAGGCGCGAGGAAAATGTCCTGCCAAATGAATCAGCGTTATTTTCATTACTTGGACGCGGCATTGTTTCACGACCTTGGTCTCGACGCTTAGAAGATTATTTGACGCGTCTTCATCCAGTTTCGTGATCTGAATGAGTCTCACGTCTCGACTCTGATCACATTTCGTAATCCTGTTTCTTTGCTATGTAGATGAGGACCTTTCCGCTCTCTCAGTGCAATGAAAAAGAGGAGAGGATCAACTTCTTCACGGCTCACCTTCCAACGAGCCGTGAGATGTTGATGACAATTGGACTCTGAAGAACTTGTTGATATCAAACCACGTGTCTTGCGAAATTGAAAACAGCCCCACTCAATAATTAGTTGGACAACTTCTCTCAAATTAAGCTACGTCCGTATAATAATCTGGTGGGAGCACACATATTTCCCCTACTCCTGTCTTAACATTCCATGATAGACGACTTTTCGCATGCCCTGTTGTGTATTTTGTTAATTACTTGACAGGGTGATGTGCATGCACAAAATTGAAGGCAGTCGATAGTTGGTCATGGACGTTTGTGATCGTTGATGGATTAATAAACAAGTACGTTTTGCTTCCTCAACACCTCAGATTAGTTAATATTTTCATTCAGCCTGTCGGACAGTAGCGTTCGCTCGTGCAAACTCGATAGTAGATCCATAACTTTTAGTACGGTCCTCACCAACGTAGGGGAAGTAAAAATGTTGTCCTATTCATATGGCTGAAGTGTTGAGGAATTATTTGAATTGTTTGGGCGAGCTTCACTTAGCCACAACTAGTTCCGGTGACGAACCTCAAAGGAAATGTTGCGTCTGATTCTGAATTCTCACTCTAATTTCTATCTCAGTTGTGCATATAAAGTTAACCAGTATTTCGATATTCACTTTTCTTCTTATTACCAAACCGCATTTTACTTTCCTTGGCTCTACAAAGTAGAAAGGAAAGTTATGTAATCGGCTGAAAAAAAATTTCGAGTTTTCTTCAGGTCTCTACGTTTCAGACCCGCCTGAGTCCAAAAAGCACTATTTGGGAAAATGGTCTCTGTGTGTGTGTGTGTGTGTATGTGTGTCTGTGAACGATTTTTAGAGAAAACCGCCGTACCAAATCAGCTCAAACTTGATATCTGATCCGTAGGTTACCATGGGACGCAAAAATAAGGGTATGAACAAACTCCACCGAAAGTTAACTATAGTTATCATAGTGATCGAAACACCAAATATTTTTTTTCTCAAAAACGGCTCTAACGATTTTGATTAAATTTTTTATATTGATATCTCTCAATAAGGCAATTATATAATAAAATTCCCATTTGCGGAAAAATGACGAGAGCAGCACAATAAATTATCAAATATTTCAACAAAAAGAAGATTTTTGCGTGGTTTTTTCGCTATAAACTTCGCTGAAATGTTACTAGAATGTTGAAACAAATTGGTGTTGTAATCCAATCCAATACCTATAGGGTGAGTGTTTAAAAATGTTCATAAGATACATGGGGCTCACTTCAGAAATTCCTGAATTTCAACTAGCACTACCAGTGCTAGTGTTTTCTCTTACTACCAGTTATCAAAGTTTTTACCCAATAACTGTACAAAAGTAATTACTATCCTCTTCAAAAAATGTGTGTTTACAGCCTCATTAATTATCTTTGTACCAGTGGCTCAATAATGGTCCTGAAATGAGTACGAGCAGCACAATAAATTCTGGAACTATAAGCGCTACCACTTCCTGCTGCTGTGAAGGGTTTTTGATCAAGTTAAAATGAACTGAGTGGTAAATGAATTGAGTGAGTAGAAATAGCCATGTACAAAGTGAATTGACGTAGAGCTAAGGAAAGTTGTGTGTTGCAACGCACCAGATATTTTTTTCTCTCTTGCACCAAAAAAATAATTCAAGTCGAGAACTCAACTTATAGTGCGGGTTACTAGGGAGCTGTACGGGGTTTTTGATACGGTGATCGAAACCAGGGAGCTGGGAGTACGGGTGAAGAAGCAAAGTAATAGAGCATTGTGTGTAGCGAGAGTGAAAGATGTCACAGAAGTCGCAACTGAACGAGTGCCTTAGAAAGCATTGAGCGGAGGAAAGAAGGAAAGCAATACTGCCAAAAACAGAATATAGGCTTGCAGAAGGGGGGGGGGTAGAGAAGAGTATTAGTACAAGTCAATGAAGACCTGAATTCTGAATTTCAATCGCCTCGAGAATTTTGGGCAAGTTGAAATTCACCGTGATAATTGAATTTACTGGTTTGCCATTTAATTTTTGTAGGTGTGTAATTTTCATTTATTGGTTTCAGGAATTTTCGAATCCTGGCTCTGTCACGAACGTCGCGAATGTCGGATTTACCAACGCGCTGTCGTCTACGGAGGTGGCTATATTTCCTCCTCCATCCGTTCGTGAGTATTCCACCAACGATAGGAGATCGCCATCTCCCGACGCTCCTGTCGTCGTGGCAATATCTCCACAAACTTCTCATCCATCCAAACCGTCGAGATTTTCTTCGGATGTACCTGAAGTGATTGACTGGTATTGTAAGTATTTATTTCAACGTATTTATTAATGTAATTAGCTTAACTCTGGAGGTTTAGCGACCATTTTTGTGATTAATGAGGGGACAGCTATTTAGAAGTAAAACCCGTGCAGTTATGTCTTTACACTGCGAAGCTATCCTCAATTTTCCTACAACTGAAGCGTTCAGAGCTACTCTCGGGCGGTCTTTACTGCGTTCCAAACCGTTCGTAGCTGAAATAATCATCGAGGTCTTTAGTTATTTTAAAGCAAGCCTGTTCAATTTCCCCTTGTAACAGCCAAAACTTCAAAATATCTAACTCGCATCTGTCAATGTTTTGTTGCCCTAGAATTCTAACGCTCCTCGTCCCGTCGAGGTTCTTAATAAATTTCGGAAAATTGCCTTTTCGTTTCCGCTCCTTGATGTACGAGCTACAACGGTTTTTCATCAGCCGAATCTCACACTTTCGACCTCTTCGGCGGCTCGTCATCATTCGCTTGACCGCTGTACTACGCAAATAGATTTGGCCACAGTTGGGCGGCTGTCTGCCAAGTGGCGCTCGCGTCAGGGGGAACGTTTCCTCATTGTTTCCTGGTACTTGGCCGTCATCGCGTCCTGTCTTCTAGAATGAGTCGAACTTCCTATTATTTTTACAACCCTAGTCAATCGCCGTGAGCTGTGGAGTTATCAGTTGTAAACAACTTTGAGCAAGAAAGCGATGGCGTAAGAGGAAAAGCGAACAAGGACACCAATGCACCACGAAGGGAAGCACTGAAGAAAGGCATCTGATAACGTTTAATGACGCATCATAATCTAGCCTCGGAATTTCCTATTAGTCGCGTTACACTACACTTTTCACTCTCCGTACAACATTCAGATCCAGGAAGCCCGAACACATTCGCCGCCTTATCCTTCGTTATCGATGTTACGTCTTGAATCCCATCAATGAAACACCCTACTTTCTCTAATCGAACTATCAAACTTCATTCCGTTGCCGCAGAATGACCTCGGGAGATTTATTAACAAATCTGTAATTATGTACACGGATGTGTTGATATTGTAAATTGAATTGAATTGACACTAAAGTCAGCCGATTCTTCCTGTACGCGTCGTAGACTCGTCTGTAGGGCTTCTGTGTAAACCCGATATCCTTCTTTATCTCCTTCCGTATCATTAAGAAAATTTGAGCTACGGCGAACTCAGATTTGTGTGAATTTTCTTGGAGAAATATCTGGCGCGACGCGTTACATAACTTATTGAAGTTGATTGCAGCGCTTAAGGTTATTTATGTCAAGATTTTCAGTGACTGACCATTGCGTAGGTAAATTATAAGGGTCAGGATTTAAATATGGGCAACCAAAGGCACGCAGCTCAGCTCTACGAAGTTCATATAAACTGAATGAAAACCCAATTTGATTTTAAAAAATAGCAACACTCACGGGGTGGAACAATGAAGTTATTTGATGTCCCGGGCCAAATATTGTAATACCAATTCACTGCATCGACATTTGAATCGTTCTGGTGGCACGTTCCTCAGAATTTAATTGTCACGAAAGGGTTAATTGTGTATTGTGTTCATGTTGCTGATTCCGTGAGGATCGCTGAGTAACTGCGTACCTAGAATCCTTTTACTATCGCTTTACTTCACTTCTCTAATTCATTCACTCGCTCCCTGATCCGTTCTGCTCATTTCATCAACCTGTAAAAGAACTTTTTTGCGCGCATAATCTAGACGATGAATCTTCTACGGTCGAAAGCAAATTCTCGACGAGAAGCGACTGAATTTCCAGTGCCGCGAAGAAACACAATGGTCTCTCAATTTCCCTTTGTGATGTCCTTTTCACACCACCGGCCGTCCGCATTGAGCGGCTACTGATGCGTGATGCCCTCTTTTTCGATAGAAAGAAAAAAATACTTGTATAGCCCTCGAGGTAAACTCTGACTGCATTAACCATATGACCCTTTTCAGGGCTGTCGCGATCTTTGTTTGAAAGCACAGTTACTTTCTGCAGTGGAAATCAGATGAAACTCTAGCGGTACAGCGTGACATACGCTTCGTGGGCAAAGAGCGTATCTCCTGAGTAAATGTATTTTTAATCGACTCCTGTTATTAACATCCCGTAAATGGCAGTTCGCAATATCCGACCTTAACTATTTCAGTGAGATCCGGGATGATCATCGTGAGAGCGGACTGTGCTCACCGGAGGAATTAACAGATAAAAGAATTATTGACGATTATGCGATCACAAATACTTTAATAGGTTATTTGATATGACTCAAACAATGAGTCATTTAATGATCGAGTTTCCCTATGTTTACCAGGGGCATGACATTACGGAGTTCAACTGTCAGGTCTGTTCCATTATTTGATGGCTGCTCCTAAACCCTCGATATCAGTCATGGAAATTGCGGTTGTGATAATGTACAAGAGGCTGGCCCATGCAGCATCCACCGAACTCAGACCAGCGGAGATACGACAGGTATTTGGTCGTTAGTCAGTCTCCCGGTAGAGAGCTGTTGCCCGTGTGATACCGCGCGGAGGTGACCACCTGAGGAATCCCGTACCGTCTGGGAGGAGTTCCTTAATCTGGTTTCCTACCTGATCTAACTATTTACTTGAGTGGTAAGTTTCAAAAGGACGGACCAACTAAGACCACATTTCTTAGCCATCACCTTCTTCGCGAACTCTGCAAAATGGTTGTAGGCTTGTTTTGTAGCAGTCAATGCTGCTAAGTTCGTCTGCCCTCCCAACAACCGTCGCTCACTGTTGTAGAATCTACAGTGGAGTAGCTCCACAGTTCTTGGTTCTTCTGCACTGGGGGCGCAAGACGTGCATGATGAAGAGTTTTTCAGAGAAATCAAGTGGAGCCGCACATTGAAGTCGCTTAGTCCAATGAGGAACTGGCTCGTCCAATTGTCTCGTTCAACCCATTTTCTTGAAAGACGTTCACAGATGTTGGGGAAGAACTCATACCTGTCACGACCCTTTGAGGAGGATTCCCATCTCTCTTGCCATTTCTCTAACGCCCATTCGTCGATGGCTGCAAGTTTTCGTTCTGTAGTGAGATCCGCATTGAGTCCAGCCCAAAGCAGGGGAAGCTCCCATTTCACTCTCCACTTGTCAACCATGCCAATGGCCAAGTTGGCCAGTGATCACGTGGAGTGCTTCTGTTGATACAGTCTTATATGCCTTGGTGATCCACAGGAGCGCAGCTCTCTGGGATTGGGCCAATACTCTCTTTTGATTAACTGTTAGTTAGCTACCCCCGCAATGCGCTAGCGGACTTGCACGTTGAGAGCCAAGTTGACGATACTTATGTGTCTGTTTGTCATACCATGTGTGAAATGCCCAAAATACCCTCTGGCCCCAAACATGTGTACGAGCATCATATTTCATATCTCACACTATGCACGTGACTAACTACGGATTTTTACCGCCCCTGGAGACTAAATTCGCTGTCATGTTAATCCTTAGCAGCCAGTGTTTCTATTTTTCGCTACTTACCCTCGAGCGTTTTAGAAGTTCTGGAACTTACGAAAACAATTGCTCCTGCTATGACCATTTCCCCAGTTCCCTTATTTGCTACATTCAGCTCTTTCATTTCATTTCTGAGTTACGAATTTGGTATGGCACATCCCTCCCTTCTTCCTGATCGGAACTATATCAAATTCATCGATCTTTTTACATTATTTGTTTGTTTTCCAGTTATACCTTTATTTATGGATTTTTGTTATTGATCATGTGTCGGAGACGGTACTGTTTGCCTCAGTACCGTTACGCCCCTCTCCCTCCTCGTCACTAACCACCATGACGAGTTGGGAGGAAAAGGCTACAAAGTACTATTTGTACGCTTTTTAAAATTTATTTTTAAGGCCTCACGATTTTCTAAACACACGATTCGTCATGCTGGTATCGTGCCAACGAGTACAAAGACAAAGTATGAAAATGTCCGCAAAATAGGACATCCTTCTCTCCCGCGGTGATGTTCTTCGAGGATTAAGGGTTCTAAGACTTTCCTACCATTCTCCCATCGGTTTGTTACTTCGCCTGTGATTTTCACGTCACTATGGCAATCAGGTTGTTTGCTTGATTTAATATCTAGCCCCAATCTCCCATTTCCGCTGAGTGGATACATATATATCTGGCAGAACTGCTGTTTTTCATTTCTTCCGAAAATCTGAGCAACATAGCCTTTGCACACTAACTATATGCAACCACAAGACTCTGTGAACCTACAGAATGATCTGGAACGGCACTACAATTCCGACTTGCGTGTTAAGCATAGGAGTATGCATTGCGGGCGAACAACTAAATAAGTTATGATAGTCTTCGTACTGTTGGCTCTTGTACTGTTTTGTTGGTTGGTTACATACCTTAGTTATTCGTTTTATTATCTTACCGCAACGTATCTGCATAACCTTTAACCCTTTCGACCTCGTTTCCTTCTGTTAACTTGCTTACGTTGGGGAAAAATAAAAATTTGTTTGAAGATAAAAGACTCGAGGGAGACCGGTTCCTTTTCATTCTCCCATCTCAAGGAAATCCTTGTTTTGCAGGGTCGCTCCTATTATATGTTTACGTTCCCATTCGCTTTCGCAGCCTTTAAAATGTGCTAGCTCGAAGGTTGAGTTTTTGAAATAGGCCGTGAATATCAAAAGAAAAGAGTCTTGGACTTCTTTGTAAGCGCTGCTTACGCCCTTCGTTTTCTAATTATGTCTTCCCGTACGCTGTCAAGTTAATTTCGTTTTTTTTCTTCTAATTTTACTTGTGAGGCTCATTTTTGTATATGCCCTTGACGGAATTGTTGAATTGTCGGTGCTTACCATCACAGTTTTCTTTGTTTTTCAATTACCCCCTTAAAAATACCTGAACCTTTTAATACTTTCTGCTAAAAGATTTCTAGAAGATTTGAGTGTTTCAGGTTTTAAGATACTGCCCTCCAATCCAGTTCATTTTAAATCTGTTAAACCGGTTTGGGGTTGTCGATAGGGGATGAATGTGCTTCTGAGCTCATTTTGTTGTGGTGGCTGTGTTCAATTGTTGTGGAAGTTCATACTCTCAACAGAAAAATAATTACGGTTTTGACATTCCTAAGAAAATGGTGCTAGTGGAGCGTGTGAATTAAACAGTCCACTGTGTTGGTTTAGTGCATGAGGAATCTCAATGGGAACTGGGGACTGGAGCAATCTGCTCGTTTGTCAATTCTGTTCAACATACTTATTTACGTTTCATAGTAATGAATTTATGTTTTTACGTTATCAGAATAAATTCAGAATTGAACAGACAACTCGGAACACAACCTAAGCCGTGAAGTAAAATACTGGGAGCCAGTACAATTTCGCATTTCCCGCCTTCCTTCCTGTCGCTTGCTGAAATACTCTCAATTTCATCCCGAAGCGTAAGTGTGAAAAACCCATTGTGATCTGTGGGAGTCGGCGTCTAAAGCAATGACAACCAAGTGGGCCGATGGAGTGGCTACGTTAACGACTTTCTGAACGACTAATCCGAAAAGAGCAGATCATTCTTGCCCCTCCTTTGCATAGATTAATCGGAGAGCAATAAAGTTCCGACAAATCCTAGTTGACATATCGCAGCCGATGAAAACCCCTTTGTGGCTCCATTACATGGCAAAGAGATAGGTTGGGTTACGTCATCGAAACGCATTGCGCGCTATTCACTACTTTCCGAGTCAACGTCCTCTGTCATCGCGGTCTGATAACGGGCCCCATTATACATCTGGCCAGCTAATAAAAACCGATGCATTGACTAACTCGGCTAATGTTTTTTTTTTTTTTTTTTTTTTTGAGTAGCGTTCGTTCCTCGACAAATACTTGAAGCTATTTCAGACTGTGCTCCCACACAAACGCTTTCGTAACGCATGTGTCGTGGGATGAATATGTAAATGTCTGTCCCTGGTATCTTGCAGTGGTGGGATTCAACTTCGTGCTCCATACATACCCCTACATTTCGGTCGCTGTTACAAACGTAGAAATGATTAAGGAATCAGTTTAGTTTCCTAACTAGTTCACTCGTCAAATGCCCATCATCATAGTTGATTGTTGGTAACTGGAATTCACTTGTTTTCTTCATCTATTACAGGTTGGAAGAGAAATAAAAACTGTGCGTAACAGTTCTAATTAGACGTACGCTAAACTTGTCAAATCGATTTGCCGAACCATTACTGACTAAGAGACGTAATCAAATTAGCTCCAGGATTGAAGCTATCACTACAAAAATAGTTTGTGTAACATTTTTGGCCGTACCCAAAATTTACGAATTTTAGAAATGTTTAAAGTCAAATTTGGAGTTCTTTCTTTCGACCGATTTTGCTGGTTAACACAATAGCCCGGAGAATTAGAAGAATATTGTTGTGTATATTTCTAACCATTTCAAGTAATTTCTTATCGAAAGTTATCGAGCATAATGGCTGATAAATGGTCTTAGTATTTTGGGATTTATACGCATATCCAAAAATGTTGATGGTTTTTATGCGTAAGCCCTTATATTTTTCGTTTATTAGTCTATTGAATAACGAGAAACTAAGCTCTTAAATTAGTATATTTTAATGGCGTTTTTGTTGATTAATAAGTACGAATATACTGGGCTGGCGAAGAAGGTATTGGCGCAAATCCCTGTCGGCCCTGAGCCCTTTGTTGGGACCACCACCTACGTAGAGAGGTTGGTAAATGGGAGGATAGGTGCAGGGCTGCCTATTGGCAGAGGGTACCTGGCCATTAACAGTCAAAACTCTTCATCCAACCCTCCGGAGGGCAAAGGAGGTGCTCACACTTGGAAGGAAGGATATGAGGATTATGTGTGGTCACTGTCCGCTGTGTTGGTAGGTGGGAGGTACAGGTATACAGGTTCTGCGAGGCAGGGCTAGAGACAGCAGAGCATGTGTTGTGGATGTGGATGTGCATTGCACCATCGTGTGTTTGGGAGGACGTTTCTACCGCCAGAAAAGGTGGGGAGTGCAGAACTTGCGGATGTTCTCCTTTGTGTAAGGGGTGGTGAGGACGTCGCACTAAGGGAGCCCAGTGCCTTGGGGTTGGAGCTAGGGAGCCATGAGCTGGGGCTCATGGACGTCCTTACAATAGGCCCGTTTGTGGCTGCAGTGGGGGTATTTCCCGCATCCACCTTTTTAAAAAGAAAAAAAAGTACGAATATGGTTAGCAAAATGTTCTCAGCAATCTCAGTTTTGAGAATTCACATGTTAAGAAAATGAAACCTGTCCTCACCTGAAAACGTTAGTTACAACTCCGTTGTTCAAATATCGTGAAGATGCTTCTTAATTATAAAAAACACGGCGGTACGCCTTAGATCTGCGATCAATATGACTATCAGCAGGGAACCAAGCTGAGAAAAGGTCCTGTAGATGAAAGCCATCAGAATATAACGATTCCGGAAACAGACGTGAGTCAGTCGCTGACTCAGGGAGAGGTCCTTCATCGCATCAAGGGGATTTAATAGGCCTCACCGCCTCGATTACTAGTGAGGGGAGCCTTAGGAGGGCCGCTTATGGCACCCTCGACTCAGAACTGCTTGTTTGTATTTTCTTCATTAAATATCAGGCGCTGCGCAGCGCGCTACTTTCTTCAGTTTTAAATAAATTCGGTACTTTGCCCATACGGTGTGTTGTGTGTTGTAGCTGAGCGGTTTTCTGCAGAGCATTAGTAGGGAACGAAATATAATCGTTAGTTGATGGCAAGTGCCTGGAAGTGCAATGAAAAACTTTGGAGCCATTCTTTAACAAACAGCCGTTCCAAAAATTATTTATTGTCGTTGTGTTGTAAATCTTCAGTCAATAAACTGTTAAGTTCTATCTATTTATGTATTGGCTGAACACATATCGTCAGTTTTCTGTAAGAAAGTTTGTGCTAATCGTATAGTATAGCTCTACTCGTTCATTTGTTTTGCAATCCGTTCGATAATTTCGTTTTCGTGTTCAGCGTTCCGAATCACTGTTCTATTGGGTTTTCGAATAAGAGACTCGATGAATTTTGATTAGGAGTTATACGAATAATCCGCGCATGATATTGTTGGCAAGTGACATTGTAAGTTGAATGGAAATCGTTCGAGGGAAGACGGGAACTCAAGAATTGTTCGGGGGGCTACAGGATACCGTACCTACGATTGGTATGGATCGGATGGGACGATACCTCAATCAGCAGACGATGTACTAATTTGGTTTCGTTGTAACAGAGCCAGCAGTTTCACACTTTTCGAATGCTGTGTTGCTAGCGACTGTTACTGATACAAGATGATGGTTCTTGGCTCTTTGAGGGTTCAGGAACAGTCATTGATAAGAAAACAGGCCTGTTACGAGCGACTGGTTCATCTCTTGGAGTCTCTAAGTCTTAAACAGCAGTGTTTATTGAGTTTGTTCTCCCGATTTCAAACTGACCCATAAAAGGGTGAGTTGATTCAAGTTGATTGACTGTTCAATGTATATCCCGGTTCGATTGTAAGCTGTTAAATAGTTCAAGTCCGCGTTTAGGTTGTTATTTCAACTTCTTCGAGGAGGCTTTTTTCGTTCACTTTGAAAGTGGGCTCAAAATCACTTATTACCAAATTCTATGCAGCGCAGTGTTTCCTATTTTGGGAATTATAATATTGTCGCTAAGCGAGAGCTTCATTGTTTGCAACTTGCAAAGAGGAAAAATGAGCAAGTTCGACAACAGTCGAGAAATCATTGTGGAACGTGACTCACACACTATTCAAACATCGATGGTGCCCTGATTTTGCACCCCGTGACTCATGTTGCCTCAAGAGGGTACGAAATGTTGCACTCCAGTCTCATTCCTTTGACTTCAATTTCAATGGTTGCGTCAGCACGTACCTCCGTCTTGTACAATTACATTGATGAAAGGCTTTACAAGCCAGTGGTTGCTCGAACCATCCTTATGTGCTGCCACTCACCCAAGAAACATGTGGCATTCGCTAAAACATTATCCCCCAATATATTCCTTGAAACTTTTCAAGTTAGAACGCGCCCCATTTTCCTTCTTGCGTTATAAGGGAAACATTACGTTCACCTTTCTTCCCTTAGGTCTTTCAGTTCCTTCCCCCTTCGCAACAGGTCAGATATGAAAACCTGGTAATGCCCAATCTAAGTTTCCTATAACTTTTATTATCTGTTCAGGAAATCCGTAGCTTTTCGGAAGTTGGAAGAACTAATTAATTGGGGTTTGGCACGCCAGGTACGTGTCCGCTACAATTGAGTTGTTTTCTGCGCTGCTCTCTTCCTTTTTACTTGCATCGTTACCGTCTGGTCACGTAGTTTATTTCTTCCTACCTGAACTCCGGCTCAGCAGATCTTCAATCCTCAGGCCGCCTTGTGACCTCTCAAGGGGCCCGTCGCTGCCTTGACCTCCTCGGCCCGGAAATCCTGTTTCTGAATAATTGCCGAGTTTTCCTTATTCCTTTTGTAAGAAAGTATGTCGTTGTGAAAATGCAACTTGGAGAGACCTATTGTTTTACAGATTGAACAATCCGCCCCACGTTTTCGCTGTAAATAAAATAGGACTTCCTTGTGCCCCTCCAACCGTTTGGTCTCCTCAGTCGTGATTTATTTGACTACTAGTTTTCGAAGATCACGTCTCCGCTTTCCCCTCTTTCTATGTAACACGATTACGTTCTAATTGTTGCGGATGTGAAGGCGTTTCTAACGCTAAGCGCCAGAGCTGAAAGCTATGAAAGTCCGAAAAATCCAAATGTTTCTAGTCTTGCCCCAATACCTTTGTACAGTGATCCAGTAATTAATAATCCTGAACTGAACTGTAAAGTGTGTTTCTCTAACTTCAAACCTTTCAAAATAGTTGTATGAAATTATAAAATTGGATCTAATTTGACATCCACGCTTTCTCTTTATGAAGTCTCGCAATGAGTAACGACCTTGCATTGAAAAATCGGTTCCGTCGTAAAAGTGAGCGAAAGTCTTAACTTGACGTATTGGGAGGTGTTTCTATTTCGAGAATGAAGCAACGCCGCGTTAAGTACGCTACGCTGGATTTCGTACTCCTAGAAGGAACTATCATCTCGACCTGTCGCGATTCTTTGGGGCAAAGAAACAATAGGAGCCTTCACGGTCCGGTAGTCAACGACGCCAAATCGTCGAAACCCGAGTTTTGACGAGAGCTAGTGAGCATTGGAGTATCAGTCTCACTATCATCCTGCACGATCTGTCGCAGAACAGCATAGTCGCATCATTGTAAAGGACAAAATACTGTAATTTGTTCTCCTTTTTCTTCACCCCGAGCATGAAATGTTTAGTGAAGCGTCTGAGTATAAATCAACAAAACGCGAGTATACCCTCGACTTAGAGCATGAAGACCGAAACATTTTATGAAATTTTGTCACCGCCGTCGTGCACGAACTTCACGTATTTATACGATATCACTGTGCACGTGACCTCCACTTAATTGTTCCGCCAGAGTTAGGGAGTGAGTGCACATTGTTGGAAAACGTTGTAAAATGTTCTAAAAAGAAACATGTAAATCGTCTGGAAGTGCGCCAACATCGCTGATTAGTTAAGCGCGTTTTGTTGGGAGATCGAGTAAAAGAAGTTCAGAAATCGAATCGTAGAAGATGAGGGACAAGATCGTTAAAGGAGTCGTGCGAAAACAGGTGGGAAGTCAAGTAAAGGTTGTTGGAACAGGATTAAAAATGATTTGGGAACCGTGGATAAGGTTGGAGAAGCTGTTGAGATTTATATCATCACCAGTAAAAATCAAAATACGGTAGTTTTAAAAGTATGCGAATCGTGTTAAGTAATTCCTTAATACAACCTGGTCTTTTTTTTTTTAAATCTATAAATGCACTTTTTTTGGAAACAACTCTCGTTTTGACAGTTCAGAAACTCGGTTGGAGGACCTTGGCACGGTCCCCTTCCTTGTCAGTTTAGATACGACCCGAGCAACACGCGTGATACCTCGGAAAACGCCTGCTGGCACACCCAGCCGACGCATCTCAGCACTTTTCTTGCACCACACACCACGACAGTACACGTTCATCGCTGCAACTCTGATGTTACCTGTCTCCACTCCAAGAGCTTCCGACACTGTCATACGAAGATCCGTCCTGTCGTATTTGCCCTTCTTGGCTTGCCAAATTAGCTCAAAATCCCGGCAGCCAGACAGTACCTGGACGTACAGGATGACTGCAGACTGTTGGAGACCAACGGCGACGATGTCAGGCCTCAGGCCGCTCTCTCTCCACTTCCCAGCCCTAAGATGACTACGCACGAGCAACCTGCTTGCAGACCGCGTCATGACGCTTGACGCGGCCCCCATGAGTACGCGGAGACACCTGCACCACATTATTCAGCGACTCAAAACAGGTTACCACAGACAGCGATCATTCACAACAGCACACACATGCAGACCACGCGCCGAAATTAGGTTTTTTAGGTTCAGTAGGTCTCAAAATGTCAACAAACCCCTACTGTTTTTTGTTTCACACGATTACAACACTTTACTTACCCTTCGGGCCGCGGAAAGTAATAAAAAGTGAAAATAATCGCGGTTTAGACCGTTTAAATTGACCGTAATCAATTTTGTCTTAATATCAATCAATCAATGGCTTACGTACATTGTATATCAAATGGACGGTTTGCCGAGGTGCAGATCGATAAGTGAAAAATAAACTCGAGTATGAAACTAATCCTGTCTCTGACGCGAGATCAATGTCAGGTTCTCTGGAGACGAAAGGCAACACGAAACCTCCCTCGCCCCTCCACTATCTCACGATAGTGATGCTTTCATTATAATACGTGCGATTGACACACCTGGTTGTCTATTTTGATATTACAAAACACGACTCCTCTGTGTAAGGACACTTCAGATCGAATTCTAGGTTGGCCTTTTTTATTTATTTATTCTAAAACCTCTGGAAAAAAAAGTTCTTGAAACACCTTTGGGGGGGGGGGGGGGTACAAAAATCAAGCAGTTACACAATAGCTGGAACAGAAGCTTTCATTAATGTATCGTGACAACTTATCGACGATGAAAACGTTGACGATAATTGAACGCTCTGCAAGATTGTAGTAGCTTCTAGAGCTAGTTGCTTCTAGACGTGGGTTATGTCATAGAAAACTTGCCAATCTGTTGTCTATCTGTTAGTAGTGTATCACTGATCTGCTGTGGATGGAACCGCGTTTGAAAGAATCCTACTTAACGCAATTGGCGACTGCAGTGTTGTGGATTAGCAAGAAGAATGTACTCAGAGGATAACTACGGATACAAGGGGCCGTAGTACGTTAGGTGAAAGGATTTGTGAGAGGAACGACACGTTAGGGGAACACTTCAATTCACGAAATCAGCCCGTAGGAGGAAATTGGAAAAAATTGGTATGTCCTTCTTTTTCGACTCGTAACACGACAAAGATGTGTCGTCAGTACCCGACAGCTCGAATAATTGTTCCTGACACTACTTCAAATTTTCTTGGTTCACGAATAGTCTTACCAAATAGGCGAACCTCGGAGTGTTCAAGATAGTAGCGGTTGTTTTCAGCGAGTCCCGACGGATGAGTTTATTTGGTTCGACACTCACGTCATCTGTGTCCTTTCTTTTGAGGGATGCCTGAAGCGCGGCTCTCTCAGGTCGCTAAGGTTCGGATGCGCGTGTTCCTTGGTAATCGCGATAACTCGTCAAACGGGGGCGTTCGTAATCACAGATACTTTGCACTTGGTCGACCGGCTCGCTAAACACCTACGGAGAGAACAGCAGTGATGAGTAATGCACTTATTGTTTACCCGATAAAAGAAAATACAAAAATTGCTTCCTATATTTTCTTCGAAAATTCGCTAAAAAATACCAGAATGATTGATATAGGGATTTAAGCTCAGGGTACTGGAATTTATGGCGACATTGTCGTCTCTTCGACAATTCAATCTCCTCGTCTCAGTAATTTATCCTAATTGCTACGCGTTCGTTTAAAGTAGCTACATTTCTTGATGGTCATGTAGATGTGAAGTGATTCGTTTTAATACTTCAATCCAGGTGTGGGTGCTTCAATGTTCATCAAATGTTACACATCACTGAAGCAATGCAATGGCGTCAATTTAAAAGTTGTTGAGGCTCAATTCGTTGTGGATATTTTTATTTTTTAATTCCGGAGTTGTCCCACCTTTCAAAAGTTATGACGATGGCTTCGCTTCTTTCGCAGGCTCTCAAGCAAGTGCTAATAAGTTTTATTGATGAGTGATGTCAATTATGACTGCGTTTCAAATTACTCCCAAAGATTCCCTACGACCTAACAATTAATTATCCCCGGGTATTGATTTCAGCGCGCACTGATAACCGTATCTCATCAGTACGGATGAAATGTATTCTCTATTTATATCTTCGAAGCGTACAGTTGAGTGACACTTGAGTAGGTCGTTGCCCCCGGTTTGCCCCAGACGTAACCTACCTTTGACCCCGACACGACTACCAACCACTTCCTTCTTGCGCTGATTCTCTCTGACTCACCGATAACTCAATTTTAAAGAACTTCTGGTCAGAGTCTCTCTCGATATTCGATTTCGGCGTCTCGATTCCTCCGTAACACGTACCCGATAAATTAGGAGTTTGGGTAGGAAAGGTTGATGCTGAGTTATGTGCTGGAAGTCTTGAAACTTGTTAAGGTGGTTCTTCGAGCGAATTTCTGTAACATCGTAAAGAGTCATTGAGAGGTATTTCGCGGTGCTAGTAACGGGGTTAATGTGGAAGGAAATAGTGTTGACTGTGAACTTCCACCTCAATATCCAGGCAGGTGGTTGATAGGCCAGGAGCCATGTCCAAAATGATGTCGAAGAGTGTGGACAAATTTCAAGGGCGCACGATGAGAGGGCACCATGCTGAACTGTGCATGTCTGACATCTCACAGGGGGGAGTTTGGCAGTGACTACCATTTCAAATATCCAAAGTATGTGAAAATGTTTCCTACACGCCGAGATCTGTACTACTTTACTACGTGAGCACAGAAAATCCTCGTCTGCCCCTCCATAACCTGTGGAAAGTACTGGCTGACTGTGCTTGAAAAATGGCATTTGTTAGTTCTACAGTTTTCATTTTTATACTAAAAAGTACCCATTTCACGCTTCTTCTGCAGAACTTTTCACCAGTTATGGAGTGGCAGACGTGGGTTTTCTGTACCCACGCGGTTCGTAGGAATTTTCAGATAATTTTCAGCTCTACGGAGGTAGTGAGCTTGCAGACGTGTAGTTATAAGTTCAGCAAGAAATTCGTCACCTTTCACGTCTTTTTGGAGCTGGCTCCAGGTCGATGGTTGTGGATAGTTCACATTCGTCCTTTCACCTCCACCTGCTCTGAAACTCTCCTAATCTGTAGTTATCGGAAGCGTTTCTTCAACTGTCTCCTAAATGGCTCTCTCTCCCATATACTGAGTTGAGCGGCGTTATTATCCGTGTTGAGCTCAGTTTCCAGCAATTTTCGACATCTCGGAAAACCGTTGCAATCTCAGAACCTTCTCAATTAGCTCTCGATGTCACCGCTCGAACGACCTCGACACCAATAGCCCTTACTATCCAACTAGTCATCATTTCCATTCGTGACGAATCTCTTTCCCGGTGTTTTCCTCCTCGTGCTTTCGGACAAAATGTCACGGATCGTTTATCTAGCGGAATAATAATTTTCAAACGTCGTTTGAATCGTGGGATATGCACAAAACGAAGGTGACTTACGACACAACGCTTGAAGCATAATCCATCGTAAGGCTGCCGGTCAATTCAATTATTTCGAGAAAGTGAGTATCCCAGGCTCATTCAAATTATTCTAAACCATCAGATTACAGATATAATGTGATACTATTACAATAGTTAAATGATGGAGCCTAGATCAGCGCTAAGCCCGTTTTTCGATTGAAGCAGTGTAGTGGGTCGATGGGATCACGCAGGAGGCTCCTCAAATGGCAAAGAGCGGTTGTTTCCTCAGGAACAATAATTTGCGTCCAGCGGTGGCTCGTTTCATCTATGCTAGATAGTTGCGTGCTGCTAGCTGTAGAAGAGAAGGCGCTCGATACAAGCCATTTTCGCTTGTAAACAAGAACCTTCTAGCAAAGTTTCGTTGAAGATTGTATTAAAATCAATAATAACTGTCGGACAATCTAGTAAAGATTATTTAAAGAAGCATGCATACTATCTGAAATGTTCATCGCTCAATTAACTAATCAAATCGGTTTATTCAACTTCCTATATCGAAACTGGCAGTTCTTAACTCGACCCTTATTTATATCATCCCCACATATTCATGTCACGTACGGGCGCTATATCTTCGTTCAACGCATTTCTACAGGAATATTGATACAAAACAAAATGTAGCTACTAGTTAGCTGAGAGTACTCCGTAAGTTTGATCGAAATCGTTAAAGCCGTTTGTCAGAAAATTGTAAAACCGATAAATTAATATTCGACAAATCTCCTTTTCTCAGTTAACTTGGATTATATCTCCGTTCAACAAATAGATACAGAAATAGTTGCGGGGAACAAAATGGGGGGTAAAGGTTGCTAAAAGACGCTCCATAAGATTGATGAAATCCAGCGACGCAGTTACTCGGAAAATTACAAATTGACCCATTTTGATTTTTATCTCTGTTCAATGGACTGTCAGAGGAACATTTATCGAGGACAATATTTAGATAGTATTAACTATTCGAAAACTTCCTGTGAGCTTGGTGAAAATCGTTGAAGCCGTTTTGTCTCTGTTGCTTTTTGGCCTATATCTCCGTTCACTGTATTTTCAGGGAGATATGTAACGAGAAGAACAGGTTTCTGAGCTGTTACTGTCAACTTTTTGTGATTCGACGGTGCAACTTGTTTTTCGGTTTCTTAAAAATAGTATTGATAACGTTGTACATTAATGGGAGGCAATCGCACGCTCTCTTTCCTCGTTCGCTAACGTTCTCGGCTCTTCCGCATCAGTTCTGTTGTATTTTATCGTCAAACACCTTCTACCTCCGACTTTATTTACGTCCAAGGGATTTTGGCATGGCTGGACATTGTGCGCCAATGGAGTGCCTATGCGACGAGTCTTCAGTAGTCAAAGCGATTTCTATCGATGCGATGGGGGGGGGGGGAGAGAGAGAGAGAGACAAAAAATGTAACAAAAAACAGGGGTTTTCGCATTTTTCTCGAAAACGGTTCTAACAATTTTGATTAAACTTTCAAATTATCTTCTGCTTGTTAGTTCAAAACCTTTCTTCTCTATACATTTCGTTCCTCCGTAACTATTTCTGTATCTATCTGATGAACGGAAATATAAGCCATGATAGCTCGGAAAACGATATTTGTCGAATATTAGTTTACCAGTTATCCAATTTTCTGAAAAACAGCATGTTCCCTATAAATGTTCCTGTAGAGCGAAGATATAGCGCCCATATATGGAGCAGGTCGTCGTATTTACGGAGGTTGCGTAAAAGTTGTGTGTTGCTACGCACTAGATTTTTTTTTTTAACTCGATTACAATACTTTACTTACCCTTTGGGGTCGGGGAAAGTAAAAGATCGGTCGAAGAAACGACAAAAATGCGAACTTCAGTTTCGTGGGATCGTATTTTATAACCGTTATTGAACTACCATTCGGTGGGTTGGGCTATCAATCAACACATATTCACATTAAACGATTATTGTAAGAACTTGAGTATCATATAAGCGAGATCTATAAGGAAAAAGCTGCACTGAAATCTTTCAAAATTGATTTTCGCCGGGATTTTAAAAATAATTCAGTGGGCTGCTCTCATAATTTTCCCACGGATGGAAATTTCACTTGGCCGTTATGTCATTTTGAACCGTATAAAAAAGCGATCAAAATCTTTTGAGCCGGTATTCAGAAAAAACGTATTTGTTGGTTTGAGATGTAAACTATAGTTAGTCTTGAACCGATTTTGCTCAAATGGGTATTCTGGTGTTCCGTGTTGATCAGTAGGTCGAGCAGCAAGGTTGAGCAGTTCTGGCGTTTACTCCCACAGTTTACTTTTAGAGTTAGAATGCTAATAAATTCACTCGCCTAATACCTACATTCCCATTTTTTTAAAAGTAATCTTCGGGGGAAATTAGGGTGTTTATAGACTTACCACAATTCCCCTAAAACCTAAAATTTCAATTCAGTCGTGTTCACGTACCGCTTCCCATAATTGAAAAATTGAGAAAAGTATGAGGGCATTTAAATGTTGCCTTCCGTCGTCACACCTCACCACCACCCCATCCTTTAAGAAATTGTGTAAACAAACTGGAACCTGATACCTCCCTCTTCTTGCGTAACGTGAAAAAGAGTCTTCACCTGAGAGTCCAAGCACCAATCGATGCCACTTGGAACGATGCTTGAAAATCGAGGTTTTCCGAAAAGAAAAAAGTTATGCATTCTCCGTGTTTTTACTTTCCTTGGCTCTACGAAGTAGAAAGGAAAGTTATGCAATCGGCTGAAAAAAAAATTTTCTTCAGATCTTTACGTTTCAGACCCCCCTGAGTCCGAAAAACACTATTTGGGAAAATGGTCTGTGTGTGTGTGTGTCTGTGAACGATTTTTAGAGAAAACCACCGTACCAAATCAGCTCAAACTTGATATCTCGCCCGCAGGTCACCATGGGACGCCAAAATAAGGGTTTGAACAACATCCGCCGAAAGCTAACTATAGTTATCATAGTGGTGAAAACACCAAATATTTTTTTTCTCAAAAACGGCTCTAACAATTTTGATTAAATTTTTAATATTGGTAGCTCTTAATAAGATAATTATACCATAAAATTCCCATTTGTGGGAAAATGACGAGAGCAGCACAATAAATTATCAAAACTTTCGACGAAATCGATTTTAGCGCAGTTTTTAGAGAAAACCACCGTACCAAATCAGCTGAAACTTGATGTCTAGCCTACAGGTTATCATGGGACGCAATAATGAGGGTAAGGGCAAAATCCACTGAAAGTTAACTATAGTCATCATAGTGATCAAAACACCAAATTTTTTTCTCAAAAACGGCTCTAACGATTTTAATTACATTTTTTATATTGATAGCTCTCAATCAGACAATGATACTGTAAAATTCTCATTCGTGGGAAAATGACGAGAGCGGCACAATAAATTATCAAAAGTTTCGACCAAAAGCGATTTCGCGCAGTTTTTTCCTTATAAACTCCGCTGAAATTCTTGTAGAATGTAAAAAAAAATTGATATTGTAGTCCAATCCAATACCTAAAGGGTGAGTGTTTAAAACGCTCATGAGATTCATGGGGCTCACTCCAGAAATTCCTGAATTTCAACTACTGCCGTTTCGCTTACTAACAGTTCTAACAGTTATTACCCAATAACTCTGCAAAAGTAATTACTATCCTTCTTCAAAAAATTCGTGTTTACAGCCTCATTAATTATCTGTGTACCAAGTGCTAAATAAAGGTCCTGGAATTAGTACGAGCAGCACAATAAATTCCAGAACTGTAGGCGCTCCCGTTTCCTGCTGCTGTGACGTGTTGTTTGACCAAGTTCAAAGGCCATGTACAAAGTGAATTGACGTAGAGCTAAGGAAAGTTGTGTGTTGCAACGCACCAGATATTTTTCTGACTTTCCCGTTCCGCCGTATCTCCCGCTATCTTCCCCGTGGAATATCGGTTCCCTTAGAATTGCAGTACTTCTTTATTTGCACTAAGAATGAAGACTCCAAGCTGTCAAGTTGGTGGTTTTATTTATTTATTTTTGGCACGCCGTGGCTTAGGTAGGGGAAGACGTTATTTTTAAATTTTAATTCTTTTCTACCAGTACACTTTACTACAAATCAGCTTTGCGTCAGCTTAAGTTTTGGTTTCTTCTCTTCTAAAATAAAGCTTTCTTTTCTTGAGTTTATTATATTTTGTTGTTTCCCCGATTCATGGGCCAATCCCCATTCCCACAGTCAATTTATTTTCTTACTTTCCCGTTCAATTTAATTCCCCACCAGATTTCAGAGTAAATCCAAATCTACGAGAACTAGAGTGGGGGAGCATTTCAATGATATGTACTGTCAAGTTGCGCGTGGAAAGGAGTGAAGCGGTTTTCGTAAGTCAAAATTAGTTACAAACTCGTAAAGTTGCCACCTAGGAGCCATTTCTGAATGCTGTTTGCCGTTAACACAATGTAATTCCATACTGTACTCATTTTAATATGTTGATCCAGTGCCGTACTGCAAATTGTGGTTGTGTGAAACATCGTATGATACCCGGCGTATTTTAAAACTGGGCTGAATTTCACTGTAAACGGTGGTTTTAAGAGGATTTCATTTGTCTAATGCACGTTATAAACGAGTATTCCATTATTTTTCATTTTCTGTTCCAGCCGACGTTCGAGCCCATTTCCCTCGTCAACAATTGTTCTACCAAAAGGAAATTGGAAAAGGCTGGTTTGGAAAGGTAAATAATAATACGTTTACGTCGATTTGGACTTTCGTTTGGACTCTTGTTTTCCACTTTTCAACGAGATATGGGCGATTCGGTTTCCATTGTTTCCAAACAGTAATAAAAGTACCTTAAGCACTTTTTCTGTGTCGTAATTTTTATTTATTTAAAGAGTCCGCTTTTTTGTAACTCAATTCTTCTTTAAAACGGAAGACTCGAGCCATCGAAGTGATGTATTTGGTTTCACGTCAGGTTTGTGACCAGTTGCCGAGTTCAGTATTTGTTAATAATTAAACACCGGTCGAATTAATCGTTATTGTTAAAGCTGAATGTTACCTTTGTACATCAGGTATAGACAGGAGTCTCTGAAGAGAATGTAGAGCCGTCTATTGATATCTCCACGTCCCAAGAAAGGCTAGCTCAATTCTAATCTCCTCAGTCGCTTTGAATGTCGGAGAAAACCTCCGCTAGGTCCCTTTGATGTTTCCCATCTATCTCGCTGATCATCTCCAGCCCCCCCCCCCCCCATTCATAGACAGCTGGTACTTTGCGTTCTGTGGAGAGGTCTTAACTCTCAATTCACATGATAATTGGTCGGTGATTGCTGGTAGTGCCTGTGTGGGCAGTCTTCGTTGACCTTTGTGATTAACAAGTGCGGCTCATTTCGACTGGACCACCGATGTCTTTTATTCATTCCACAGAGCAATACTCCCCTATTATCTCTGATTAGCCATGTCTGATTCGTATATATACGAATTCTTTGACAAACATAGCTCTGTGGGAAAATACTTGATTTGCGACAAAAAAAAAAAAAGTTCCGATCGTTGATCGCCAGAAAAAGTTCCTCTTTTCAGGTTTTTGTTTCATTGTCAACTCTGTTCGCTGCATTATTCCCTGTACAACTATTACATAAAGTCCCATACATTTGTAGGTCGTCGAAGGTGAAGCTCGAGGAACCAAAGTCGTTGTTCGGATACTCAGAGAAGATGCAACTGCAGAAGAAAAGGCTTATTTTCTCCACGAAGCCAAACCTTATCGTGATCTCCGTCATAAAAATATTTGCAGGCTGTTCGGCAGATGCCTCGAAATTGAACCCTATTTGCTGCTTTTCGAACTTCAAAACAACGTTAGTAGATTATCTAGCCTTGACGTAACTTAATTTGACGGGAGACGGGATTTATAGCAAAAAACAGTTGCCGTAAATAATATTGTTTTTATTTTCCTTCATGTTTTGCAGAAAGACCTGAAAAATTTCTTAGTGGTGAACAGCAATAGTCGACGGGCTATCAACGAGCAAGGGATTAGTTTGAAGTTGATGACTGATGTTTCCGAGGGACTCAAATTTATGAATGACAACGGATTTATTCATACGTAAGATTTCTGGGACAAATAATGTTTCTTATTTAGCGTTCGACGATGTGAACTGTGCAGTGCCGCTGTATGATGTTTTGTTACAAATATATATAGTTTTTTTTCAAAATAGTAATTATTAACTAAATAATGTTAACTTAGTTGGAAAAAAGGCATTGGACACTTGGTGATTTTCAATATTTCGCGAACGGTAGCTTTGGATTGAGGAGTTTTTCAAACCATTTTTCGTCCGACTGACCTAAGGGCCTCGCACTAATTTGATTTTTGATGGCTCTTCTGTCAATTTTGTACTCGTGGGTCGTTATTACTTTCCGCTACCCGAAGGGAAGGAAAGTATAGTAATCGGCCCAAAAAAAATTTGTGTTTTCTTCAGATCTTTACGTTTCAGACCCTACTGAGTCTAAAAAACCTAATTTCGGCGCGTGGTCCGTGTGTGTGTGTGTGTCTGTAGTTCGATTTGCGGGAGAACAGCTGATCCGATTGAGCTGGTTCTTTTTTGTTTTGTTCGTTATTTTTTGTAGACACCAAAATAAGGTTATGGACGATTTCGGCTGGTGGGAAGGGGGGTGGGGGGACGAAAATGTACCAAAAACTAGGGTTTTTCGCATTTTTCTCGAAAACGGCACTAACGATTTTGATTAAACTTTCAAATTATCTTCTCCTAATCAATACCTAACTTTTCTTCTCTATACATATCTCCATGAAAATACGGTGAACGGAGACATGGGCCCCTGAAGCAAAAATAGGTTTTTTACGCTTTTTGGCAAAACGGCTCCAGCAATTTTCACCAAACTCTCAGGATGTTTTCAAATAGTTAATACCTACATATTCTTCTCGATAAATGTTCCTGTGACGGTCCATTGAACAGAGATAAAAATCAAAATGTGTCAAAAATAACGTTTTTTCAAACATTTCCGTAAATTCCAGGGTAACCTTTTCACCAGACGTGGTAAATCTTAATGGAGTGTCTTTTAATCAGCCATACCAACATTTCGTTCTCTATAATTATTTCTGTATATATATGTTGAACGGAGATATAAGCCATGTTAACTCAGAAAAGGAGATTTGTCGAATATTAATTTATCGGTATTCCAATTTTCTCAAAAACGGCTCTAACGATTTCGATCAAACTTTCGGAGTACTCTCAGCCAACTAGTCCCTACATTTTGTTCTCTATAAATGTTCCTGTAAAAATGCGTTGAACGAAGATATAGCGCCCGCCTATGTAGGTGGTGTTCGAACTTGAAGGGGTGGCGGAAAGTTGTGTGTTGCTACGCACCAGATATTTTTATATTTTACACCCCCATTATGACGAAGTGATGTGTTATGTGGTAAATATAACCAGTAAAGGCTTCTCGAACATTCGAGGGTGGGAAGACTTTGTGTCGCTTGACCACTTCTGAGTGCCTTGTGTGTATTTTGTTTGAACCTTGATTAGCAGGGCAACGACTTGACGGTTTTTAGTGGTTTTATAAGAGTAGACAATGTTATTCGAACCTCTTAACTATTAAATAACCTCCTGCAGGCCAATTCAGAAGCCAGAGCGGGTTGTAAATCAATCTGGCGCGGAAATTGCTCAGCCTTTTCCTATTGACGGTAAGGCTTTATAGATCTCCATATTAACGTCCCTTGATGGTTTCTTTAGCCCAGTTGGCAGTGTGGACGTACCAAAGGCAGGTGTATGCAGGACGTCATCATGGATAGATGACAAATATGTTGTGGCCGTTTAGATTGATATCTCAGGAGCATTTTGACAAGCCAGAAGGTCGTTGAAGCGCTCCACATTGCATTCTTTTGCTTTTCAGTGTCACCCACTAAAGAAACTGGGCTTCCTGATCATTTTGGGGAGGTAAAATGATGAGCCTTCCAAGTTTATTATCATTGATTTCTCTAGTCTTTCTTAACAGAATGCCATTCCCTGCTTCCTATGCCAGGCGATGCTCTAGGATGACCCCCACAACCACGAATATAGCTTGTTTAGAGTCAGTCCTGTCCCCAAGGCGACTACAACGAGCTCTTTCCTGTAATAATTGAACCACTTGGTGATTTCATGTGTGTATGTGTCTTCTTGCTGTGATGACGCCAGCTGCACGGTCGTTGTAGCAGTCTATGAGCACACCCATGGGCAGTAGCTTGTCATAAGAGGTTTTCCACAAGGCTGGGCTATCTTCACACAGGATAAATAATAAATCACTCCTGTTTTATGCCTTGTGGCCAGTAAAACAAATTGGAGACAAATGTCATCTCAGATCTTGCTGTCAGGAGGGGTACACTGAGTTCTCAATGAGTAGCACACATCCTGGGATTACACAGAAACCATCAAACACCGACGATTTGGCTCTTTACAATCTTATTTCGAAATTGAACACACTCGAAAGGGGCGAGACCTACGTCGCTCACTGGAGAGGCAAATGAAGTGTCTGTATCATAATAGGAAACATTATTGTGATCTTACTAGAGGGAATGACCATAATTACTATTTCATTATCGTGCACTGATGTGTTTCAGAGATTTGGCTGCAAGGAACTGCCTGGTTACTTCAGACTTGACTGCGAAAATAGGGGATTATGGAATTAGCGTAGACGTATACAAGGTAAGACATGTTTCATCCGCTTTTCTTTTTTTCTTCCTCCATGCCAGGCATTTATTTGAACATTAAGAGGTTTTACAGTGAGATTTCTGTAAAGTCAAGTCTCACTCTAAAAGCTAGAGATGAGGCTTTTAGTGTACTGTCGGGAGCACCTTCAGTGTAAAGACATCATCTTCAGACTGCAGGTCTGGCTAAATGTCGTCCCTTCAACCTTCCCTTCTCCCCCAGTATCTCTCTTTTTCTGCAAACCTCTCTCCCTACAAAACCTCATGATAGACTTATATAAGCCTTGCGTTGACTTATAACCTGAAAATGATGTCTTTGTGCGGAAAGCTCACCCAATTTGTGCAAATCAAGCCAAACTTGTTGCGGACTGTTTTGAGTTAATTTGAAATAGCGTGACGTAAATTGTTCTATCGAACTCTTCAGCCGTTCGTTGCGAGGCCACTCTTGTTAGGACTCTGTCAACGTCTTGTTGTATCGCGATGAGCTCAGCTCCAGAATACATGGATTCCCCTAATTGCGTTTTCCCAAGCCCCTTAGCGTCTCAGAAGGCATACTTATTCCCATCAAGTACCAATTTACCTTTTAACATCAGCAACCCTTTTCGTTTGTACTGCCTGACTCCCATTGTAGGCACCCTAGCGATCGTAGTCAGAAGTTAGAAACTCCAACGCGGTCCTTCATTCCATGAAAAAGAAGAGGGCCAGAGAAAAACATTTTTTAACAAAATTAAAGAGAGAAAATAATGAGAGGAATTCTCGGGTCCAAGATTCGCTGACACTGTGAAAGTTACAGCAAAAGTAAGCGCCCTTTCCTTGCCGCGCTCTCATTCTTCGAGAACATTTGATCGGATTTTTCGGGAATTCGCTCGACTCTCAAAAATCCGTTCGCTCCAGGAGCAGTGGCTAATTTTTTTTTTTTTTTTCCTTTTCCGAGGGTGTGCGGGACACTAGCCCTTCCTTAGTAAAAGGCGTCCTACATACCCTCCCCCTTTATGAAGCCGAGTATGTCCTTCAAGGCTTCCGCTATGATATGGGGCTCAATAATCCCCTGGGCAAAATATTCAAAGCGTTTGACTGCTAAGGCAGGGCACTCACATAGGATGTGCTCCGCCGTCTCTTCCTCCTCACCACAGAGTCTGCATTCCACCGCCTCTGAGATGCCCATCTTGTTGAGGTGATACCTGAGTGGGCAGTGTCCGGTGAGGTAGCTGATCAAGACCCTCAGATCCCTCCTGGAGAGTAGCAGCATCGCCTTTGCCCTTTGACCAGAAGGCGTAACAAGCCTTTTCGATTGTCTAAGTCGTGGCTGGCGATGCCAATGGGCGCTATTTTCAGTAGCAGTGGCTAATGGTGAGGGGGATGTACCACCTGACTCCTATTGTAGGCACCCCAGAGATCGTTGTCTAGTGGTTATGACCAAGATCCATAATCCGACAAAAGCTGGGCATTGGATCGGAACTCGTGATCACTGTAATTTTTGCCTGAGTCAGCGGCTCTCCAAACCTTTCCAAACCACTCGTAAGACGTTGGCAGGTTGCCCAGAATTTGAATAATTTCATTTCTCATCTCGCTTTTGTTTGTTAACGCTTTTCTTCTCGACTCCATTGGGTAATTGTGTTTGACTGTTTAATAACTTCGCCTGGATCTTGTGTATCTAGTGTAAGCTCCTTGTGAGTATAAGGTGAACAGTAGTCTATTTGAAATTCTAAGCTGGTGGCGAGAAAGTTTTCTGTACAACATTGAAGCCCACTTTGGTTAGAAATTAGAAACCACGGCCATTTATGAGAAATGATCTCTCATAATAACAGCCAATTGAAGTAGTTGAACTTTTGTTACATTAGATCCTTGTGTTTTTGAAGCTGATCTAATCCAATCGTCACTAGTAACAAACTTGCCTCAAATTTGAAGAGAACTTCGTACTGGTACGTAATAAGACTATGAGCCGACGCTTTTCTTGAACTCTTCAGGTTCTGTGAGTTTCGACTTAAAAGTTGATGATATTGTTAGTCACGGTTCAGTTGTACATGTGCCATACCTACTTGGCAGTGGTTCTTGTACAGAATTCTATATCCTATGAATGCGTTTGTTGTTAGATACTTTAATTAATAGCTCTCTTCTTTTTTTAATTTTTTTTTTATAGAACGAGTATTACATAGCTGGCGACGTTGCTGTTCCAATTCGATGGTGTGCTCCGGAGACTTTGTATTGCACGCCGACCACTATTGAAACTAAACAGGTGAATATACTCCCAACTTGTTTCATGATTATATTTGACGGAACTGCAGGTCAAACATCAGACTTAGAATGGTGGCAGAGGGGTGAAGGGTTAGCAGGTCTGTTTTACGCTCATCTTATGTGGAATTAGGTGTACCTGAGGAAATAAAAGCAACTCCCCACTGGTGTGGTTTTTAATTTTTTTTTTTTGATGTTAAGTTACGCAGAGGGGAAAAACATAAAAAGGCTGTTTAAACTGTGGTTTGTGTGTGGTGTGAGTCGTGAAAATAGCTTGTGTTTGTTCATCAGTATATGGACTGTAGATACTGTTCTTTTAGAAGTGCTAAAGTTGGAAAGCAAACTCTCTATATCTTCGACTAGTCGATACCTGTATATTGTTCTCCATAAATGCTCCTCTGACAGTCAGGTAAACGGAACTAAATTATTTAAATCGAATCTTTTGGTTTATTATTCATTCTGAATAATAACCCTATGTTTTTGGTCACGAAAAATTTTTTACAACCCCCCCTCAAAATTTGATACTTTACGTTTCAAGACATGGAGATTCTAAATCTGCAATGTCCGTCCGCCGCCCCCGTCCGGCCCGTTTTGTGCCTTTCACGTGGTCTAAAAAATTCGTTCTTTCGCAACAAAAATCCCATTTGGTATCTAGTTGTTCCCGCCATCTTGGCAATCCGATTGGACGAAGCCCATGGTTGTTATGGGCAAAAAATGGTTACAAAAATTAACGAAACACAGTATAATCTCAAATAAGCCGTGTTTCGTATCGTTTTCAAGGCCCGCTCGACTCGCAGCGTCCTTTGGACTCGCAACGCCCTGCCAATTGCCGTGTGAAGGTTTACTAGAAGCCCTCGTCCTACCCCTCCATCGGATCAGACGTTTACGGGCGCCTGGCGCAGGGAGAATATTTTAATTTCCGTAGTTCCATTGTAGTCAGGTCATGTTTCGTATGGTTTACTAGTATTCGATGCTGAATTAAATGGGATGGGGGAGCAGTAATACTAGGTCAAGCTGTTCATGAGAATAATAAACCATTGTGTAATAATTTGCAGGGTTTTTTTTTCGTTTTCGAATTTTTCTCAGTAATGTGTTACTGAATTTGTTTATCTTGATGGTGTGTCTATAACCTGCATACGAGTATATCCACATCTAGTTCCCTGTTATATTATTGTTACGGGGGATTAATATTGATAGCGATATCGCACTAAGAGAGTTGGGAAGTTAGTATGATATCAACCGAATGCAATTGGAACAGAGTTTTATTCTCAATGACATTCGGGGAAGTTTTACCACCACAAATAGGGAACTGGGTGGGAGTGAACCGGCTCAGTTACAACTGACGGCAGCAAAGTCTTGAGCGAATCGGGGCATTTGAGGTGCCCAGTCAGCATAAATGCCCCGGACGAGCCTCCGCTGAATCTAAGGGTTTGGTTCGTCCCAATACACCACTTTGCCCTTGATGAAGTGCCTGTTTTCAGGTACTCATGAGCACTGAAGTTTCTCGCCATGTACTGCAATCAGGGCGTTGCTGTCCACCCAACAAAGGGGAACCTAATCTTGAGAGAAGAGAGAGAATTTCGATTAAAGTTCCAAAAGGGTGCCCATGTGTGTGGTGGGAGTATTGAATTTAGAACTACAAATAAACAGTCACCTCACAATGTCTCTGACGTACACATCTTGGGGTGTGGACCGTACATCTTCGTCCCACGCAGCTGCGACATCCATGGTTCAGAGAATTGGTCCATCTCTTGGCGAAAGACGATGCTCTGAGTAAGGTGAGTCAGAGTTTCCCTCCTCCTCAGAGGACACCTGCCCTCAGGTGTTCCAGAAGGGGTAGTGCAGAGCGAGGATGCTGCATCTACCGTGCAGTGGTTAGTTGCACTTTTGGGAACAAGTGCGGCGTCCTGGCTCATGGGGTGGGGCAGGGTGTGATGCCTGTGTTGACAGCATTCACACGTGTACGTTGAGTGGCAGCTCTTGAGCGTGTGTTAGGCTGCCAGACAATTCGCACACAGATTGTGCACTTGGAGCCACTGGCCGGAGTTGAGAAAACGTGGGCACTTTTTTTTACCACATGATGTTTGCCGCAGGTAGGGCAGGGATGTGGCTCTGGCAATGGAGTTTTGTCTTCACCAGGCCATTTTGAAGGCGCGTGGTTTCCCCAGACTCGTTGTTTGAGAGGTTGTTCGGGACAGACACGCTGGAAGATTTCGATGTTGATCCATGATCGGATTCGTTGTGAGATGAACAGTCCTCAGATTTCCCCTAATTAGTAGGTCCCTGGACGAGCCTCCACTGAGTCGAAGGGTTTGGTTCGTCCCGTTACATTATCAACATTGGAAAGTGAGCCTTACATTAAATAATAGTTTAATGGTATTGTTCTGGTCAACAGTAATAATGAGGCTTCACTTCTTGAATCATCACGTATTATACAAAAGCGCTGTTCCGTTCGATAGCTTTTACTAAATTGGAAGAAGCGACTGATTGCGTGGCTGCTGGCCAACTTCGACTTTGCAGTTCTCAACATTCTTGAGAGTGGAGCCTGCCATCTCGTTCTTTTCCTTTGTCGCCACAGGTTCTAATCGTCACTCCTCCTTTTAGAAAGATCATGCCCTCATGATCACAACGGTTGGGGGGGGGGGGTGCAGAGCATCTTTAATCTCTTCAGAGTAGGTGTAGGTGGGAACTTGTCCGACAGCAACATAGTTAGCTAGAAGGTAGCGCTGGTGGTTATATGGTTGAGTACTGGTAGGGTTTGGAAAAGAGGCATTAGCTCAGGCAGTGATAAGTAGTGTCTGTGAAGAGAGTAGGCCATGAAGCGATGAGTATGAGATATTCAGCCGGGAGGGAGGTTGAATGTGAGTGTCGAGCGGATGTGACTATGTAAATTTGTTGTGGTGTAAGACAAATTACGGCTCGAGGAGCAGTAGAGATGAAAGGAGAAAGATAAGAGGAATATAATGACCAAGTTCAAGAGTAGGGTGTAAAGTACAGATGGGAGTGCTTACTGAAGGCAATGAGACGACAGGAAAGCTTCCCATTACGCTCTAACAATAAATCCGTTACCTAGCTGATTCTACAAGTACTCATGTTGTCTTCTTACTTTAATTCCTTTGTGCTAACTCTTATCTCCAAGCCCCAACTAATTTTCCACAATTATCTCTCTGGAAATCCAATTGACATAGTCGTTAACTCCAAATTGTACGCAACATTTCACATTTGAACACCTTATGCAGCCTGCTACCCTAACATTGACTGCCTTCGTGTGATTTCTTTCTTTTTTTTTTTAAATATTACTACTTTTCTTTTCAATATTTCTAACTTTATCATCGAATTTAGAGTGATGGTGTAAAGTTGTGTTATACTTCGCACTACGTATTTTTTCTTTGTATTTCGACCAAACTCTTCCATTAAAGGGAGGCTCGACCGGGGCACCTCAAATGCGCCAATTAGCTCGAAACTTCGCTAGTTGTAACCGAGCAGTTCCCTTGTCGCCCGCGTTCGCTCGCCCAGTTCGTGGTCAGACAGAAAGTGATTCGCAGATAAAACTTCTTGTTCCAATTACTATTCGGTTGATATCGTACTCCCATGACTCACATAGTGCAATATCGCTAGTTCATCCATTGCATTAGTAACTGGCCAGGGGCATTCATTTGGGTGAGTGATGAACGTGAGTGTTGGGTAGATGTAGTCACCATATTAGTCAATCTTCTTTGCTGAATTTGACCAGCCACTTTTTTACTTTCCTTGGCTCTACGAAGGAAAGTTATGTAATCGGCTGAAAAAAAAATTTTGAGTTTTCTTCAGATCTTTACGTTTCAGACCCTCCTGAGTCCAAAAAACACTATTTGGGAAAATGGTCTGAGTGTGTATGTGTGTCTGTGAACGATTTTTAGAGTAAACCACCGTACCAAATCAGCTCAAACTTGATATCTCGCCCGCAGGTTACCATGGGACGCCAAAATAAGGGTATGAACAAAATCCACCGAAATTTAACTATAGTTATCATAGTGATCAAAACCAAATATTTTTTTTTCTCAAAAACGGCTCTAACGATTTTGATTAAATTTTTAATATTGGTAGCTCTTAATAAGATAATTATACCATAAAATTCCCATTTGTGGGAAAATGACGAGAGCAGCACAATAAATTATCAAAATCTTCGACGAAATCGATTTTAGCGCGGTTTCTAGAGAAAACAACCGTACCAAATCAGCTGAAACTTGATGTCTAGCCTACAGGTTACCGTTGGACGTAAAAATAAGGGTATGGGCAAAACCCACCGAAAGTTAACTGTAGTTATCATAGTGATCAAAACACCAAATTTTTTTTCTCAAAAACGGCTCTAACGATTTTGATTAAATTTTTTATATTGATAGCTCTCAATGAGGCAATTATACCATAAAATTCCCATTCGTGGGAAAATGACGAGAGCAGCACAATAAATTATCAAAATCTTCGACGAAAAGCGTTTTTGCCGTGGTCTTTTCCTTTTAAACTCCGCTGGAATTTTTGTTGAATGTTGAAAAAATTGGTATTGTAGTCCAATCCAATACCTATATGGTGAGTGTTTAAAAACGCTCATGAGATAGATGGGGCTCACTCCAGAAATTCCGGAATTCCAACTACCGCCGGTTCGCCTACTATCAGTTCTAAACATTTTTACCCAATAACTCTGCAAAAGTGATTACTATCCTCCTTCAAAAAATCCTTGTTTACAGCCTCATTAATTTTCTGTGTACCAATTGCTCAATAATGGTCCTGAAATGAGTACGAACATCACAATAAATTCCATAACTGTAGGGGCTACAGCTTCCTGCTGCTGTAACGTGTTGTTTAACAAAGTTCAAATGAACTGAGTGATAAATGAATTGATAAATAGAATTAGCCATTTACAAAATGAATTGACGTAGAGCTAAGGAAAGTTGTGTGTTGCAACGCACCAGATATTTTTTCTTTCTCTTCATTTCCCTCACCTCGTAAAACCTCGCGTCAATTCGATTGGGCACCGTTCATTAATAACAAACGAAATGCTGTTAGTGGTGTACAATGTTTCTAATTGCAGGATCCAAATGTAGCATCACAATTCATATTCATTACATTATAAATCGTTATTATCTTGTCAGTAATTGTCTATTTACTCACGATGTTCGTTCATTATTTTAGGTGACGACTCAAGCGAATGTGTGGTCTCTAGCGGTCCTTCTCTGGGAAATAGCGGAGTTTGGACGTTTGCCGTACGATAACTTGACAGACGACCAAGTAATAGTGAAAGTATTCGGCGATGAAAACTTTCGCTTACCTCAACCTGATTGCCCTTTTGGGCAATACTTGTGAGTGGTTCCTTTCACTATCTCACTCTGTTTACAATTGAATACAACCACCATGTTTTGAAGAGAAAGGAGGGATCCTCATACTGATTTCCTAGCTACTACATCACTGTAGATTAGGATTGTGGTAAATTTCGAACGTAACGTGCTAATTTTTGTCGTTGCAGGTACTCTATAATGCAAACATGTTGGAAGCCTAGCGAAACCCGAGCTTCTATCGATCAAGTGCTATCGCTGCTGAGGTATTTGAAAACAAATCCGTTTCAAGAATCAGACTTCGACGCCAAATGGAAAAGATTGAAACCCAACACCGTCCCTGTTGTGGACAACCACACGCCAGTCCACTCTCCCAGACACACGGAGCTCATCCAAAGACCTCGCCTCTCAGCCAAATCCGAATTCGATTCGGGCGTAGACCTCGATATAAAACCAAACGACGAGAGCCAAGGTTCGGGAAAAACCAGCACCCCCATGACGATTTCTCCCCAGTTGTCTGTCACGAGCGAAGATATATTTCAAACTTCGCAAAAAAAATCTCCCAGTTTGACGAATTTACAAGGCTCGTTCGAGGACGTCTCGCAATTTGATTCGTGGCTTCAAGGAGTTGAGCAGAAAACTGAAGAAGACCGAAATTTCGTTCGTCACATCTCCGAAGCGATTAAAAATCTTGACGAGACTCTCGCTCTCGAAAAGACTTCTTCGTCGTCCGCAGACTCAAGTTTGGAGAATCCGAAAAAACCGCTCATAGACTTCAAATTGGGGCCGTTAGGAGGGGAAAGGAAGAGCGAGTCGAGTTCAGATACTGAAGAGGAGACTTGGAGGCATCGGGTGGAAAGAGGAGAGTTCACCGAAAAAGTCAAAGAAAAATCCAAATCCGTCACAGATCTCATGGTTTTGACGCACATCGATTCAGAAGAGAGCGAAAATGATAGTCTTCCTAGTCTTACAAAACAATATTCGTTGAAGAGGAGTGGCCCTAAAGGTACAACATACACGAGCATCGGTTTTGGCAGCGAAGGAAACATTAGAAACGCTGTTCTAAGTGAAGAGCTCCAAGAAAAACTCAAATCTTTGACCATATGGAAGCCCGAATTTTTAGGAGGAACTTCCAAATCTCCAGAAACTGACGAGCAGGATGTTTTTTTAGGGAAAGCTCCCAATGACACATCAGACCCTCTTCTTGCCAGCTCACCGAGTCACATTCAACTTTTTTTACAGAATGAAGTTGAAGCCGCGAGCCTGAACATGACAACCGACGAAAATCAAGAAAAGGAGTCTTTTTTAGTCGAAGCTGCCTCGGAGATCACTAATTCACCTCAACAGCGGGTAATTCAGCAAGGGGGAAGCTCAGCTACTGCAAGCGTGATGAGCGATAAGGACATTGTACATACTGAAACGAATGTAAATATCCGGAAGGTTGATGTACATATTGACAGTACTGAGTCCGACGCTTTCAACGCTAGCGATAGCCGTTCCATTCAATTACCCGAGGCAGCTTTTAGCAGTGTAGTTTCTTCAGAAAAAACCCCCGCCCCATCCTTTAATTCTAGTCAAACTGATATCAGCGTTCCTACGATTGTCATTACGGAATCTGAATTATTCTGCCCTGACGTTGAACCAGAAATTAACGAGGAGACGCAACACTTGGTTGAGATCAAACCCCGTAAATTTGTTTTTGTTTGTCGAGACGACAAACGTGACAGCGCCCAAAAATGTGCCGATGAAAGTAGTTTGGCAACAGTCGAACCAGTTGAAGAATTGACTGTAAGTAAAGAAATGACCGAGTCTGTGATATTAGGATCGAGCGAAGAGCACACGCTCGATTTTTTCAAAGGGTTGAAGACTTCGTTTTCACCCATAGAATATTCAGACGACGAGGATAAGGATTGGCCAACAAGCACAAGCAGCGCCAACGACGACTGTCTGGAAGATGAGCACACCAGCGAAAGCACCGTAGTCGCTTTTCAGGGGCACAGCGATAAATTGACTCTCGATGATCTGAGTAGTCATCATAATTGCGATTACACGTCAGAAACTGTGGAAAGCTCGCCTACAAACTCAGATTCGTACTTCCTCATCAACGATTCGTCAGAAACCTGCCCGAGCTCTGACGATCTCGGTGGGAAGAAAAATTATGTCCCCGGCGGGGAAGATCAACCTTCGAATGACCTCCCGTTACTTGTCGACGACATTCCTCCGTCAATTTACCCTTCGGGAGTGATTTCCGAAACGATCGAACACCTTCAGGAGTCTTTGAAAGATTCGGGGTGTGAAGTGTTGGTCAATGGGAAAGTGGATTCTTCGTCCAATTCAGAAGTGGCCAAACAGGAAGTGACGACTGATGATTCGTACAGCGAGCTGAACTCGTCATCTTCTCATGACTCACCTGTAAACGCCAAAGACGTTGCCAAATCCTCAGTCAGCACTAATTTAGAAGTCAATCCCTCGTCAATTTCGAAAAAACTTCAAGTGTTAGTCCCTTCGAAAATCCCTGGAAACAAAGTTAGCAAATCGAAATCGTTAGAATCAGTTTTGTGTGCCAAAAACGATTTTGACTCCTTCAAGCCGCTCAATGATGCTGTAGAGGCTGTACCGGTGTTCAGTATGGTCGAAATGACAGCAGAAGACGTCTTCCCCAATAACTCTAGCTTCGAGTCGTATTTTTCGATCGATTCGGGGCACAGTTCGGACCGGTGCGTGGCTCAAGGTTCAGAGAGAAACGCCGATCAAGATAAGCAAATGAACGACTTGAAAACGAGGCTTGAAGATGTTATGAAGTACAACGACGATTTTCAGTTGAGAAACTCGGAAGATGAATACGGAGGGAAGTTGTTGACTCCAGATGATGAGCGAAGTTCCGATTCAGGGTTCAGAGATAAAGGGAGTTTGAGCGAAAGCGTTGAAGACACGTGCGACGAAAAGTACAACTTGGAGGATATTGACGCGGAGCTGGACGATTACGCTTTGAAAGGTGTTGAAAAAGAGGATATGAAATATTACAGCGGGTCTGATTTCTCAGTGGAGCCCGAGGCTGATCAAAGGGAGAATGGATGGATGTCTTTGTCGACTGAAGATGACGAAAGGCAAGTTGTAACCCTAGATGATGAATTCGTTGCAGCGATACGCAGCGAATTAGAAGAAAAACTCCCTTGTGCTCAAAACCCCCAGAAATCTGAGGAGGAACCTATTCCTGAGCAAGACATCATCGAGCCTGCCATTCAATTTACCTACCCCGCTCAGCTGTCCCCAATTTTGGAAGAGCAAGAGTCCAATCAGTCCTCATTGGTTATGGACGACATGAGCCCTATTCTCATTTTACCTCCCCCTGAAATCAACATTGAAGCGTTCAGGGAAGATGTGATTAAAGCTTTAGAGTCGGACGAATCCCCGGAAAAAGACAGCGTTACGATACAAGATCTCGATGACGGCAGCGAAGGGCTTTACTCATCAGGCAAATACTCAATTAACGAAGACGTCTTGGTCGTTGACACAGAGACGAACGAAGCCACAATGATCGAAAGCCCCAAAAGCCAAACGAACTTCGTTCTGCCCAATAAAACTGAAAGCTACAAGGACGACGAATCCACTGGAATAAATACGGAAACGTACATCGTGAGCCCAACCGACGCCTGTTTAATGAGTCAGGACAACACTCCCCTCACTCCTGACATTTCTTTGGGCTCGAACACTCTGTCTTCTCCAGAAAACGGTAACATATCTGGAATGTACATGTCACCTTGCTCCGTCCGATCAGATCTCTTTGACTCTGGGCCTCCGAGTCTCCCGTTTGATTTAGGGCAATCGATCGAAGAAGTTGAAGACATTTGTGCCAATAGCCCCAAAAATGAAGGAGAAAAGATTCACGAAATCATCAATGACGGCAACATTCGTGTAAATGATGTACATCAAGTAAGAAAGTTGAATGAACCTGTCAGACATGATGCTGAACATGAACTAGCTACTCCAGACACAATTCAATTGAATGATAATTTAGAGTGTGAAACACCACACGTACCATCAGTTGATGCGCACGAAGCCATCTCTGAAAACCTAGAATCACGTAACTCTAAGGTGTTGAATGACAGCGCAGCTGAACTCAGTTCTGTAGTGAAGCCAAGTAAGGAAGTTCCTCCCGTAATTGTTATCGAGGAAGAGACCCCGAAACATGCAAAAGCAGAACTGGAAATAGATCTGCTCCTCGGAAAGAGCTGCAATGTTGAAGCTGATGAGAACCACCACGAGTTACCTCTAGTCCAGCCTACTCAAGATAAAAACGCCTGGTTGAAACAACTTCTCGTAAACACGGACGCACCTTCGACACAACTCCCCTCCGAAGACATCGCCAAACAAGATTGGCCTTCAAACGAAGAACTGCTGCCTGCTTATTCCTCTTTAAAACCAAGCTTAAGTTCGACTTTGGCTCTTATGTCTCCCGATTTGAGCTCCAGCGACTCCAAATCCCACTCTCTGCTTTCGTCTTTCTCCTCGACTCCCACTTACGAAGAGACGAAATCGCTCGTCGACGAAATCAAAGATCAACCGAGAGGAGCCCCAACTTCACTATCTCTAGGACCGGCGACTGTTTGCGCTCCAATGCCGTCTCCTGAAGACGCGGAAAAAGGATGGCGACCGACCATTTGTCAATTGATGGAGCTCACGGATCAAGCCGAGGGCGAAGAAATGACTACGTCGTTCATCGAACCAGATGAAAATGGGGTGTACACGCCGGATTGGGAGAGCGACACCAGTGACGAACAGTCGTCGTCAAGCAGCGAGTTCGTTTGGAAGGTAGGTCCATCCTTTCAAGAATTAATATAGTTGTGATTCGAATTGAACTCGTAGAATCTTCTTGTTGTACTTCTCGAAACATTCCTTGTAGAGCTTCACTTTTCAGAAAATACTGCGGGAGTTTGTTTGTAGGATCTTCCTGCCAATTTTTAAATGCCACGATGAGTATTATTTGTGTAAGCTCTGAGTCTGAGTCTACCATGATTCATGAAATTTCGCTGATCAGAAACGATTCTCTGTTGGAACTTTTCACTTTCCTTGGGTCTACGGAGTAGGAAAAGTTCTCTTCAGATCTTTACGCTCCGTACCCTGCCGAGTCTGAAAAATGGTCTGTGTGTGTATGTCGTCATCGGCGAATCCTGGCTAGAGGTATCCTTGAGATGTGGCGGAACCTCATGTACCTGGGTGGCAGTGTTCACCAAGTGGCCAAGGCCTCACAAACGCCACAGTAGAAGCTACGCCTCCTTTGGACATAGTTGCGCTCATAGCTGACCTACGGACTGGTTTTTGGGAGGTTGACGGTCTGAAGGGCAATACGTCTCAATAAAATGGTGCGCGCACCTGAGCATGTTTGCCCCATGTGGGTACAATCTCTCTGTAACACTATTCCGTTTCATAAGTGGCTACTTGCTTTGCAGGCATCTAGGTGGGATGTTGCATGCCTGTGGCTGGCCTTGGAATCGTTAAGAATCAGCTGCGGTGGTGTGGCCATATATCATCTGCCCCTAAGCCCAATAAGCCTTCAGAGTTTGTGGCTTGTGTGGTTCGATTGATAGACGAGAACTCAAGCAGTGTCTCTCCTTACTTTTCTGTGTCAGTGGTGTGGGCTTCAGACAGGAATTACCCGCTATTTCACGCCCTTTGTGTGGCATCGCTGCTTACAACAATGAGGTGTACAACAGGATTGAGTTGTTACATTACGGATGCTCGCTGGCATAAAAGGATTGGTAGGGGGAAGGAAAGCAGGATAAGAGGATGTTCCACGATAGAACTAGCACCAGTCCACATGTGACCCGAGTGCTGGTTTACTGAGGTAGTTTGGAGATGCTTTTTGAAGAGCTGCTGACTCAGGCAAAAATTACGGCAATCGCGCCGGAGCTCCGATCCACAATCCTCGACTTACGGCGAGAATTATGAACAACTGCCTTATCCACTAGACCACGATCACCCAGTGCCTTTAATAGGAGTCAGTCAGCACACTGGTGCTGGTGCATTGTCATCTGAGGGCTAAGAAGTGGAGAGAGAGTATCGCTTCCTAACTGTCTCTGAAGAAAGACTGAGGCCTGACATCGTCGTCAGTGGCCCTGACCATTCTGCTGTGATCGTGGAAGTTCAGCAGTTTCTGACAACTGGGATCTTTCACTAAATATGAGAGGAGGGGTGTTCGTATGGTAGTGTTGGAAGCTCTGGAGTGGGGGAACCACAGCGTGTAGTGCAAGAAAAATGCTGAGGAGATGCATCAGTTGGATATTTGTATCCCTATTATTTATTGAGTTTCCCTTTTGGGTGCTACCATCCCAAAATAAGGGTTTCAGAAAAATCCATTCAAAATTAACTATAGTTATCATATTGATCAAAACTCTAAATTTTTCTAAATCTCTTTCAATTACAAACATTTTTTAAACATTTTTAATTTTCCTAAATGTTTAAAACAAAAACGACGAGAACGTTTTTGATTAACTTTTTTGTATAGTCAGCTTAACGACTATGCCATAAACTTTTCCTTCGTGGGAAACTGACAAGAGCAACGCAATAAATCACCCAACATTTCGACGAAAAGCGATTTTAGAGCAATTTTTTCCTTATAAACTCTGCCCAAATGTTACTAGGGCCTTCAGAAAAATTGACGCGGTTGTCCATTCAAGTGTCCTAAATGTTTGATAACGCTCATAAGATGTGCACAAACTACTCCATAAATTCCCCACCGTTGCACTTACTATCATTTCTCACACATTTATTATTCTTCTAGAAAAAATCGTCTTCTACTCCTAAAGTTGAAAGTTGTATGTCGCACCTGGAATTTTTTTGGTGTTTTTAGTTTTGATAAAATGTATTTTTTTAGTATTTCGATCGTCATCACATAACCCATCATTTACCTGAGAGGGTAGTAAAATTCCTCACAGGGGTTTGAAGGAAAATCAATATGATGAAGCAGGCGTTTACTTGTTTCGTTCGCAATTCATTTCTTTTTTAGTAACTCTTTCTTGTCACTCCTTCCACTTGCTCCAACTTAACTTGTAATTATTATTTGTAACATATGTGTAAATCTATTGATAGTCGGCTTGTGGTGTGTCTCGCTATCCATGTTTTAAAATAATTTTGCCAGACCCGCAGGTCATTAATGTATTTTACCAAATTATTGCTTTTATTTGTCTTACTAAATTGTACAGCAATCACCTCGTAGGTTCACAGCTCGTCATAATTACAATTTTGATTAGATTTTTCGGTGAGTTCAGATTGTGAGGGTAAATAGTGACTACTAGGATAGATACACTTGGTGGTGGACTATCATCCCACATTCTTGCATTCCTTTGCGAGCAGTTCTGAAAAATGATTTTGTTTAGGGATATAATTTAGCTCCTTAGTTATTGAACCAAGAGTCCTTTCGTTTAATCGACAATTTATAAACAAAATTTGCAGTCTGGTATTTTTACGCGCAACTGACTCCTGAGAGAGAGAATCGAAAGAATCCTCTAGCAAACTCATTCTGACGATTGCAGTAGGAACCCGCCTCGTCGTCTTGCAAAAGCTAGTACAGCGATTCCATATTAGTATTTCCTGCAACTGTAACGAAATAGGAGGCAAGTTGTGGTAGGTATTATCTACTACGCTGCACAAATGGAGGAGCCAGCAATAAATATGTCGGGGGAAATCCTCCGCAAGAACGCTCTCGTATTAGGCAGGCAATGATTTGTCCTTTCATTCTACGCCAAAGGAAAATCATTCACTGATGTGTCACTTAGGGCAGCAGGATGTGTCTCTGTAAATTACTCTCTGTGACATCAATTGCTAGACCAATGAAGTCACTTCACTAAAAACGCTTCAACCCCCATCTGTCGCTCTCTATTCTGTTTCAACGACCCAATGGGGTATCCTCTCCCCCTGGAGTGTAAGGTTGTTGGTCACCCTGGATGTGAAAAATGGGTTCAACTCTGTACAGTGGAAAGGCGTACTGGAAGCCCTGGAGGGTACCCTAACAGAAGGTACTCTTACACCAGGTAATTTGAAGCTATCTGCGAGGTTGCACACTTATCTACGAGGCAATCCAGGAATGGTGCAGGGAGGATGTCACTGCAGGGGCTGCCTTGGGGTTGAACCATGGGCTGACTCTCTGGCATGTGGTGTCCGCCTCTAGATGCTGTATCCATGAAGAGTGTAACCGATGGCTAACAGAAGAGAAGAAAAAGGGCTGTGACTCTGTAGAAGGAAGCAAGATGAGTGGGACACTACTCAGGACTGATTCATTCAGGGATGATTTAGGTATGGCTGTAAGCCCAAACTGCCTGCACAGCAGAGCAATGGTGGATGATGCTTCCTTTGCCATCTTCTCATGCGAAAGGTGGAAGACATAGTCAACCAGCTCACGCCAGAGGCATTTGTTGTCTCTATACTGAATTTAACTTCAATATTTGAGTGAAATTGGAGGTGAATTGCTCGATTTGTCAGGGTACTGCTCAGCCAGAAGAGGGCAGAGCTTGCTGATCCAGGGCCAGTATTTGGCAGTGACAAAGAATGGAGGAAAGATCGCTCCTGTACCTTCCAAACGGCTGGGTAGTATGGGAGGATGTATGAGAGAATAGCGGGACGCTGCAAGATTCTGGTGAGGGTGATGAGGATAATAAAGAAGAGAGGCGTTAGATGCAATGTGCTAACTGCTTCCGGGGTTGTTCTCAATACAAGTAGCAGACACCCCCCCCCTCCCTTCAGTCTCCATGATGGTCATCCTGAGTAAGTGACATGTACCATTCTGTCATAATCCCATTTATTATAACGGCAGACGAAAACTCGTAAATATTTTTGTCGAACTATCATTTTGGAGACAGAATATTTTGAACGTCATTAAATGCGTTGAATTTAAATGATTAGAATCTCGCACTTAGTTGGATGGTGGGGGGGAATTGGATGGTTTCGGGTGGAGCCTTAAATTGCTGGTGTTGGGTGATGACTCGTGCCTTACTCCCCATTTTGTTTGCTAATCAGGAGGGCGATAAAGACGATCATGATCCACACCTCGCCTCTGATTCCACCGCTTTGGTGAGATTTTGCAAAATACGTATTTTTTTAACTTCGAACTAAAGGCTTTGATTTTTCTATATTAGCAGGCTCGACTACTTTTAACTAAATTCGCTAATTGCTTGCATTTGATTGTTTGACTCACCCTATAAATTGCAGCATGCGTTTTGAAATTACCGGCTATTTGTATTAATTTTATAGTTGGTTAAAAATATAACAGCATGTTAATACTAAGCGTAACCAACATGACCTAACTTGAAGTAAATGTGGCGCCAAGTCACTGCACTTGTTGTATAAGCTGTCTTTTCTCGCTTATGGTGTGGTATACTAAAGCTTCCGTCGTAAAGGCATTGGGCTATATCATTCCATTCGAAACATTACGCAAATGGAAACAATCCGAGGAAAAAGAGGTTGGACGTTAAACGTTAAGAACCTCGTTTTATTAAATCCAATGAACTCATGTTGCCAGCTGAAACATTGAAACGCTGAATTTTCTGCCAAGTTCAGTCGTCACCTAATCCACCCAGGAGTAATCCTGGCAGGTCAGCAAGTGGTCTGGCACATTACACCCATCGTTGAGCCAAGACTCCTTCAATGGGCATGAAGGAAAAGTTGTATAATTCACAGGGGGTCGTCGGTAATCAAATCCAAGTATCACTTGATGTCGAATGATTTCCAACTTCAAGGTGCTTCTTTGAAGAGCTGAGAAAAATACTAGGTGGAAATACCTGGACCTGGACGCTGAACAGCATAGTTCTACGGCGTATCTCAATCATCAAAGTCGCTCAGAAATGTTGTGGCCCCAACCTTCAGAAAAACAAAATTGTGGGGCTTGAGCTGTTGATAGAGGCTCTTAGGTAGTTTTATCAAACCTCGAGTTACTTGTACATAACCTATATGGGCTTAACATGATTGCATGCTGCTAAAACGTGTGCTTTGTTTAATAGTTGCCTGTAACTGCTTGCAATGGTATTAGACAATTACTGTACAAAATTAGTTTACTCAGGCCATAATAAGAAAAGTAGCTCTGGCTGGTTGAGATTTGAGTTTCAAATTAATGACTGACTGTCAAAAAATATAGGTTCAAAGCCTAGATGCTAGTTCAGAATGTTTCAAGGTGGCCCCTTGAAATTAGTGTCAACACTACAATGACAGTTAAGCTCGGTAAGCGACGACTTGTCATTCTTGAAATTCCGCACTCGTGGTCTGAGTCAAGATATGTCTTCAGAAGATGAGATGAAAATCACGCTCTTTCGGTTATGGGGATGCTCCTTATGGGTTAGTGGTGGTAAGCCCATCTCCTACTCGCTGCAGGATGCAGGAAAGAGAAGAATGTTTGGGAGAAGTGTGAGACAACATACAAGAACCACAACGAAGGAAGCCTGGCAGGACTTGCGGGGAGTATGGCTGGGCCACCACAATAATAAGTAGAAATAGAAGCCACTATTTACTACACTCATCTGCTGCTCTGTCGGTAATTAGCTTTTCTAATTGAAGGCCGCTCTGTCCGTGATATTAGAGGTTCAGATGGTTTACAGAAATCTAAAGAGTCTCGAGGAGGCAAACTATGGAAACGTTTGCTCATCTACAGCTAGAGTGCTGCTAAAATGACACGCCTCGTTGGTTTCTTCCTGACTTTAGTTGAGTCGTTGTGAACATAGTCAACTTACTAGAGTGAGGAATCGTTTCTCAACGAAAATATTAAAGCCTGGCTGAATATTCCGGGTCTTATAGAGTTGGCGGGCGGATGATGGTCCCACGAGAATGGAAGTTACCACTTCATCACAAATTCATACCCCAATTATCTTGAATTGGTCTTTAGACGCTACGGTTCGAAAGACCTTTTGCCTATCACATCGAGTCGAAGGCACGAGGTAAAGAACCCTGTTGCTATTTTGTTGGCGAGAACAGACATTACGAAGTATCCAGTTTGACACGATAAACGAGCCTATTTAGTAATTGTAAGTATATGCAATACAGTAAGTTCATTACATTTACATATAAGAACGCATCTCTAACTTCAGCTAATGGAATGATTCGCTCGCACAACATTATTTCTTAATTTGGCGTACTATTTATGTTTTGTATTTCTATTTTAGCTTCAAGAGCCCAGCAAAATGGATAGAATTGACGAAGAAGAAGAAGACAATCATGAAAGCAGCGAGAGCGATGAAGACAGTTCTTCAGAAGGAAGCGGTACTGAGTTTGTTCCCTCTACTTGGAATGCAATGGCGACCCCAGCAAAGTCTTCGATCAAACTGACGAATTCCTCGGCTGTAAGTTGTGTGAAATAATTTGTGAAACCATGTTCCAAGGTAGTTCAGTAACTAACTCCCGAATTCCGTCCACAAAGTGTTCGGGGGGGGGGGGGGCAGACAGACCAGACACATTTCGAAACGGGGATGGGAGGGCGTACAGGCTTGGCACTCCAAAATGGTTATGACGACTACGAAACTGATTCGTCGAGGTAGAGCAAATGATTCGAATGCTGTTTTTTCCGTTGCTTTCGCGGTGAATTGACGTTAACATTTAACAAAGATGTCAGTACAGCTTCAACATTAACGTGATTTGATGCAGCCGTACCTTTGACATTGGCATTGCGGAACTCTCCTGTCTGTGTATAATTGTATGTAGCGATCAAACCATCCATCTCTTGTTCATCAATTATCCTTTCATTAAAGAAATTGTACGGGCACGATCTGAGCTGTCACTTGGAACACCGGAGCCACTTGAAACAGCTTCGATTAAATCTGAAGAGGAAGATAACTGCTGAAGAACAGGGAGCGGGGGGACTGCATTGCCGCAATCGGGAGGTTAGGATAATCGGGTCCGCGGCACACAACGAGGCAATCGGCCTATTCCTCTTGCAGAGTCCTGCAGCAGCACTTCGCTCCTCTGTACTTGTGGGCTTGACTATTTCTCGGAACATGCGAACATACGATACTGGTTGAGAAGGAAGTAATTATTATTCTGTGACGCCCAATATATACCCTATAACATTGGCGCCCAACAAAAGGCGCCAATGTTATGGTGGGGGGGGATTAATATTGGAAGCGATATCGCACTAAGAAAGTTGGTGAGTTAGTACGATATCAAGCCGAATGCAATTGCAACAGAGTTTTTTTCTCAATTACATTCGGGGAAGTTTTACCACCAGGGAACTGAGTGGGAACGAATGCGACCGCGGGCGACGAGGAACTGGCTCGGGTACAACTGACAGCAGCAAAGTCTCGAGCGAATTGGAGCATTTGAGGTGCCCAGTGAGCATAAATGCCCCGGACGAGCCTCCACTGAATCGAAGGGTTTGGTTCGTCCCATTACAGAGATTATGAAGGTAGTTAAGTTCATCTGTAAGACTAGTGACTGGTACTGCTTAATAAGCCGATCAGCTGAGTTTGGTCCATCTGAGGTCATGTCAGGCTGTGTCACCACAACTCATGGCTTTTCGAATCGTCGTAGTGCGCCGTCATATTTCGGTTTCTTCGTGGCCACAGCCAGTTTGAACGTCGTGCATGCGCCCTCCCTCACTTGTCGCAGACAGTGCCGTCGTAAACTGGCTGCAGGATGTCTCTAATTTAGGGGTGGGTGGACTTCTTAGGTCCACAGCAGGAAAAAGGGCTGTTTCTTTTTAAGCAGAAATTTGGATGATTAATGGGGATTCTTCCTGGTGGTTACAATGTTTGACAGTTCTCCTGAATAGTTGGTTGTAGGAAGCAGATAAGTTTTAGATGAAGTAACCTGGGGCTGTGAGTCTGTCTCCCTGCTTCTACAACAGCCATTTATGTTGGTTCCACGCCACCTGCTGAAGCTGAAGAAGTGCAAGGTGGTCTGCCAGATTTGGAGAAATGTACAGCAGTACACTCTAACTTCCTCGTTATCAATTAGTGCGTAAGTTGGCAAACCTTCCAGAGCTCCGCAACACACTCATTCCTGGAACCGACTTAGGCCCTACAATCAGCTCTGTAGCTGGTCAGGACAACACCAAAGTAAACCGAACAAGTAACCCTTCAATTAATTCGGATTATCTTCTCTACACCTTCCAACAGTCTTTTCTGACCTCCAATACTTGCAGGAGCTTCAAACGAAAAAACCCTGCAAATTATTACACAACGGTTTATTATTCGGATAATCAGCTTGACCTAGCATTAATGCTCCGAGACCCATCCCGTTCGATTCAGCATCGAAAAATATCATAATGAAACCCAAACAAAGGTCGAAAAGAACTGTATCGTAATATTAAAATAAACAAAAAAAAAACGAAAGTATCTAGAAAAAACTGAATTTTAATATGAAAACAAGCACGCTAAATACTAATATCAAAATTGAACCAACAATCTATGGAAAAAAAAAAAAAAAAAAAAACCAAAATGAGAATGAAACGAAAGAATCTAAAAAAATTGAATCGTATTAAAAGCGAAACGTCGGGGAAATTGGAACGGGGGCGCTCAAAGCGAAAGGGGAGTTTAGCCGCCTGCCTGCAAGGCGAGGACGCCCCGCCACCGATGTTTTTTATTCAGACGGGTGGGAGGGAGGGACGCTGTAGCTCCCGCGTTGTACTGCTTTTCGTTAATTTTTTTAACCGTTTTTTGCCCATTACAACTACGGGCTTCGTCCGATCGGATTGCCGAGATGGCGGGCACAACTAGATACCAAATCGGATTTTTGGGCGAAAGAACGAATTTTTTAGACCACGTTAAAGGCACAAAACGGCCCGGTCAGCGGACGGGGGACGGCGGACGGACATTGCAAATTTGGAATCTCCATGTCTTGAAACGTAAAGTATCAAATTTTGAGGGGGGGTTGTAAAAGATTTTTCGTGACCGAAAACATAGGGTTATTATTTAGAATGAATAATAAACCAATAGGCTCCTAACTGCCCCCCCCCCACCACTACTTAATGTACAGAGCCTTAGTGCCTCTTACACCTCGACTCGTCTGCTATTAACGTTTTGAAAGGTTTAACCACTTTCTTCGATATCTTCAGACAACTTTACTTGAGCACTGTCTCGGAATTCAATCTCCTTCGTTTAAAACGCATATCTCACCTTTCTGGCATGATTTACGCATGATCGCCAGCTAGTATTGCCCTGTAGTTAATTTATTAATAAACCTAGCATTAATCTTCCTCTACTCCTCAATCCAGCGTGGTTGACACAAAGCTAAGTGATTGTCAAAACTTCACACGCCCTGAAAATGTCCAGTCAATGATCGATCCCTTCTAAGCAACTAATTTCAGTGGCCTTGTCTCGTAATTCCCCTAACCCTCATTATGTCTTCAGGCAGTCGCTGTAAAGAATCATTTGGTTTTCCAACCAAATTTTCCGATCCCAACCCTGGTCATTTTAGCATTTCCTCTTGAAATGGGTCATTGTTGTCTTATTCTGTTGAATTATTCTATTGAACTCCTTTCAATATTCAATCAAAGTAACCTAATTTGCTCGGATCATTACCTAAGACAATATTGAGGCAAAGGGGGTTAATAAACAAGGGTTTGCTCACCTTTATCCAACAATATTCAAGTGAGAGAGGAAAACATTGAACTGAAGGCTGATAAGCGAAAGGCTCGATTAATACGTCGCAAGGTGTGTGAAGAATCAGAATGGGAATAAGGAGCTCGAAGCCTCGCAAATATAATTGGTCACTCTTCCCGCGCTTTTCCGCGCATGGCTGAGAGTGCGAAGGAAGGAAAGCCAACAGAAAGTCCTTCACTAAGTCAACTCCCCTCAAATTAGGACCATTAACGCTGCCACATGATTGAACACAGATGTGTAATTTACTTAGTGGTGAATTCTGTTTCATTATTTATTAGCGATATTGATAATTAATGTGCTTTTTTCAGATCAAATCTCATCCTAAAAAAGTGGTGTTTAAAAAAGAGAAATATCAGTGTATTTATGAGTACCCGAGAGAGCCAAGTGACGACGAGGACAGCCCTGATCCTTGGCAAGCTCCCAACACTCCAGTTTTCGACTATTCAACTTTTGCGGGTGAGTGACCCTCAATGAGAAGTTATGTATGATAAGCCTTGTCTGAGTCTTATTTCTATGTCGTATTTTTCTGTCTAGATTGGGAATTGGGTGATGGCGAAGTCGGTACTCCTGCTGATGGAGACACGAGTGACGGGGAAGATCAGAAAAAAACTAAGAAATCTCAAGATTTTGACTTTTACCGCCTGAATTACAATATGGGACCCCGTGAGTTATCTTACTTATTCTTTAGTTGTTATAGTATGTACAGGATGCGGCATAAAGGTCGGACGTTTTTGAAATGGCCAGTACTTGCGCCCTAATGGGTCGACCAACGTGGGGAAGGGACCAATGTAATCGGGAGGTCTTAGCATTTTTTTACCAGTTGAAGTCATGGACCTTTGGACAGTAGAGCACCGCGTTTTTGCTTACGACAGTTTCTTTCGTAATAACGAGTCCGTCACGGCAGTCCAGCGTGAGTTTCGTCGTCATTTTAATATCCACCGAAATCGGGCTGTTCCCTCTAGAAACACCATTCTTCATTGGGTTGAAGGACTTCGCACACGAGGTTCATTGATGAGGAACAGACCACCAGGAGCTCCAAGATCGATTCGAACACCCGAGAACATTGAAAGTGTACGACAAGCACTGATTCGCAGCCTGAGTCGATCAGCTCGCCTGCATGCTGATGAACTTCGCCTCAGTGATCGATCAGTTGGGCGTATTTTGCATCTAGAGTTGAGGTTTCACCCCTATAAGTTGTCCATTGTGGGGGGCATGAGGATCTCATTTTGTTCTTGAGCGATGAGGCTCACTTCCACCTCAATGGCATGGTGACTCAGCAAAATTGTCGTTATTGGGCTGATGAAAATCCCCGACAATTACACGAACAACCGCTGCATAGCCCAAAAGTTACTGTTTGGTGCGCCATATCCCAAACTTGCATCATCAGGGGTGAAACCTCAACTCTTACTTCTCTGAAAACGACAATAGCATTGCTGTTACCTTCAACTCAGAACGCTATGTCGAGATGATAACCGGCTTCTTTACACCTGAATTGCGACAAAAACGTATTGCGATCCGGCGTATGTGGTTCCAACAGGACGGGGCAACCGCTCACACAGCTAGGGCAACAATGAGCGTTATTCGTCCTCTTTTCCCTGACCGCCTTATTTCCAGGTTCGGTGACGTTCATTGGCCTCCTCGGTCCCCAGATTTGTCCACATGTGACTTTTTTCTGAGGGGACACCTCAAAGTACGTGTTTACCAGCACAAGCCCCGAACATTGGATGAATTTAAGGATGCTATTCGCGTGGAAATCGTCGCAGTTGAGAGAGCAACGTTGGAAAGAGTTTTCGGAAATTTCCAAGAAAGACTCCAGCAGTGTATCGCGAACGAGGGACGCCACTTGACTGATGTGATTTTCCACACATGAATTACTAAAATGCTTTTAAATTGTGAATCTAAATATGTCAACAAAAATTATTTAAGTAAAAATTACCGAAGTTATGATTTTTTCAAAAACGTCCGACCTTTATGCCGCACCCAGTATAATTAATGCACCTTCGTCAGATGTGAAATACACAAATAGTAGACAATATTTACGTTTGTAAATGATGTAAACTAGCTTAATGGAGCCCTCTTTTACTAATGGTACAGTTCTGATTAAAATAAAATGCCCTTTAATAGAAATATAAAACATTAATTGTATTGAGACGGGTTCAAATCGAATGTGGAATGTAATGGTCGCCTTGGAGACCTCGGTTTTGAGGCTCATGCGACTTGAGGTGGACGTCCGCCAAATTCGTACTCACATACATACTGCGTTACCGTTTCGAAGAAGAAGGGGTAGGCACGTTCGATCCAGACGCGTCCACAGCACTTCTTACGTCTACATTATTATTAAATACAAACAACTACCTCCGGACCTGAAACGTGTCATATTGCTGTTTCTCGCATTGTCAACTCTCAACTCATAATTATTGTTTTGCAGATCTTGTTTCTGAAGACGGAGAATTCTACATCAGCAGCTCCAATAAAGCGTTCGAATGGAACGAAGGGGATTCGAGCGAATTTTTCCCCGGGCGGTTACCCGATGAAATAGAGTTCCTTCCGGGCGCCAGCGAGTTGACACCTCTCAGCCTCGGCGAGCTCCGACATACGAAAGACAGCCTTCGATTAGAGCTGCCGACTATCAGTCGAAACCCCGACAAAGCCGAAGCCAGTTTCTTAGACAGCGGTATCGACACGGCTTCGCCCCTTTTGGAAAAGTCTTGAATGACTCGGATCTCATTGTAATATTTCTTAGCTCCCCGCAAACCTAACCTCCGGTAGTTTTCTACTAAATCCACCTTCCAGCCCTGAATGACTTAGTTGTAGACGATATTTATGTACATAATCTTAACTCGAATGCCTCATTACATTGGATCTGAAGAAAGTAAATGGGTTTTAAATCACGTAGCGTCACCCGGAACCGCTAGTCGGCGTATAACCACACAAAGTATAAATTCATCAGTTACAACTTTGCAATTCCCATTCCAACATGTACATCGGACAATAGTTACCTAGTCCCGCACTCATTTCGACTTTATCCGTCTTCATTTCAAAAGTAATTGTCGGGGGAGAAAACAATGTACAGCTGATGTATATTTTTCAACGTTTGTTTCTCGTCTTTAATTTACTATTAAATTTAAGGCGCAATTTGCCTATTTATGTAAATTATTTGGATTGTCTCATCGAGATTAAAGCGGTCATTTTCGTACATTTCTGCTAAAATTGGGGATTGCATTTGTGTAGAGGTTTTACTCGGTAGTTTGATAAGTTTTGTATCTACGTGAACCTGTGGGTTGTTGAATTGAACATTTTTGTTGACGTTTTGTTGCTGTTTTAGTTAAGTGATGTTTTCCTCGCGTGAATCCCACTTCGGATTATCTTTGTATGTTTGGAAACGTTATAAAAACAACTTTACGTTTGTTTTAGAGAAATCGAGAAGCCTCGTTGTGAATAACAACATTACAGAAAAGGCCTCGCTTTTGTGCGATGTGCGAATTGAGTATGATTTTTTATAAATTTGACAGTCAACTCTCAGTCATGAGAATAATATTTGTTGACCCTATCAGGGTTTTATACGCGTATTTACGACGGTAAGAGGCTTCTTCCTGCTGCACAAATGATTGTTCGATCTTGTTGCTCGGCATTTTTCTTGTAGAAATCGTGATGTGCCTTCCATATTTCCTTGTTACTTTACGTCACTCTTGATCAGCTCGGGGTTTCCCTTTCTGAAGAATTTGGTGGGTATTCAACAAAAGCGCTAGGGCTCTTAGAGCTGTGGGTTAATCAGCTCTGTGCCTCCTCACATTGTGGCTAAATTTTATTTTTGATCTTGAAAGATTGATGATAAGAATGATATCCACCTTTTAAGAATTATGACGGAAGATAATAGAGGAATGGTAAACTAGGAGACCTCTACTTAGTGGTGGGTTAGGGAGTGACAATATGATCTTTATTATACTTTTTATTCGGCGTGGGCTGCTCTTATGAACTTAAAAAGAGCTCATAACAAATAACCTGGTCGATAGAATGAATTGGAGAAAAATTTCCCTCTGCCATAATCGACATTCTTAAACACCCTTGCAAAAGCAGTAATACTGTCTGAAGTATTGTCTTTGTTCGTTGCTCTTCTCTATCGAAGAAATAATTTAATTGTATTTTTTCATCACTCTCCCTTTCGAAAAAATCCTCCTGATCTATGACAGTCCTGATCATTGTCCTCTCACAGGCAAATCTTACCGTGTTTTACTGTTAGTGACTGAATGGTGATTATCGTGAGAATATTTGAAATTCGGCTGCCGCACTGCGGAAAGCGTTCATGGAAATGAGCAGTGTGTACGCTTTCCAGGCTTTTAAAATTGGGTTGGGGCTTTTATAATGCCGAAGAAGTGATGTGAACTTACCGTAAGCATTCAATCACGTCGTTTGATCTCACGCGCTTCTTCTCCCTGTCACTCGGTAGTCATAAACGGCTGTCATTTGAACACCTTTTATAGGGCGCTCAGAGATGAAATATTATTGGATATATACGAGGGACGTCCCAAAAGTAAGTTCCGAAGTGCTGGGAAAAATCGAAAACTCAACCAATTTGAAATAAAAAAAATTCTTAAAGGTACGGATCTACTTTATTTTTCGACGTAGTCGCCATTCCGATCGATGCATTTTTGGTACCGTGGTGCCAGTTTACGTAACCCCTTGTCGTACCATTCTGCGTCATTTTGTTTGAAGAATTCCGAGACCGTGGCTTCGAGTTCGGCCAGGTGGACTTTGAGGAGGGGGAAAAGGAAAAAGTCACTCGGTGCTAGGTCTGGAGAGTATGGGGGGTGGGGGAAAACATCCCAATCAAATGTTCCAAGCAAATGTTGGGTGATTTTTGGTCAAAAGGCGAGGCACCCACCTTGCACACACTTTCGAGAATTTGAGATCTTCCCTAATGATTCGGTGTACTGAAGAACGAGTCAATTGATGTTTGTTGTGCACTTTCTCGACAATATCACTTAGAGTAAAGCGCGCATCTCCCTCCAAAAGCTTGCAAACTGCAGAAACTGCGTCCTCTCCACGAGAAGTGGAAGGGCGCCCACTTCGCTGTTCATCATACACACTTTCCCGCCCTTCCAGGAAACTTCTCTTCCACTTACGGACCATTTCGATGCTCATGACCCCTTCTCCATACGCTGAAGAGAGTCTGCAGTGAATTTCGGGCACAGAAACATTCTCAAAAACTAAAATATACGGAAAATATACGGATCACCGAACGGATTTCACAATTTGACGGGTTTTTCAACGTAGCAGCCATTTTTACACTGGTGCTGATAAGCCGCAACAAGTGATAGCAACATAAGAAAAATTCAGTGTTGGGATTTTTTCCCTACGGCATTTTCCCACGGATTTTTACAAATGATCGGAACTTACTTTTGGGACATCCCTCGTACTTTCGACCCTCTTTGGTCGATATTATCCTTCATACACACACGATTATATTTCCTCGACGTTTGTCGCCCCCCTTCAGAAATTGCATAGTTACGTACACTCTATCATATTCCATGGCTGAGTGTGTGTAACAATGTGCGTTTTGATCGTATCGCAAGCTAGCAGGAGGAAGTGGGGCTTTTCAAAAACGAATTGTGTGGGATCATCGCTCGTAGTCGCGTAGTACAAACCAATAAAGTACAAATCGTTCTTCGAATCACGATCGTGTTTTGCTTGCATTTTGCTGAGAGTTGACTGTATTAGAACCGTCTGCCCTAGTAATTGCGTAACTTTGCGGCTTGAATAAATATTAGCTCACTGTCACTTTCCATCCAAAGAAACTAGCGCCTCACTTCAGCTTTTTTCAACTTTTGCCGTCCATTGGACACATATCACAGCTTTTCTGGAAAATACGCAAAACTTTGTAGGAAGCTTGGCTTTCATCTTAATGCAGCTCTCATTAATCCACGAGCCTATTCGCAATTATTAGCGCTTTCACAAGTAATGAGCAATATCTAGTGTACTGTAGTCAAATGCAACCGACTGATTTGTTTGACTGAGGATCCTGAATCAGTTTAGAACCGTGTTTAGTTGAACACTTCTCAAGCGTTGTCTGAACTGGGTTCTTTGTCTCGGTTCTTTGGAGATGAATGAGTAGCCAAGTGAGACTGCTAGTTAGACGCAAATCTGAGAACTGGTTCAGTCGACACTAGTCAGTTTTGGACTTCAAAAGTAACGTCAGTTGCAGAGGAGTTCCGCCACCAAGCAAACGTCACTAAGGTCATTCCTGACCATTCTTTATAATCATGAAGTGTTTCCCAGACAAATTTTATGGTGTTGTATCTTTCATTTCTGACAAATGGTACAGTGCAGGGCATGGAAGATATTTCTCGTATGACCACACTTTTGGCGATGGGCAACTCAGAGGCCGTTGAATGCAGATTGTGCTGTAAGGGGGACGAAACAGCAGAGCGCACCTTATACAAGCGCCCTGTCCTAGCAGCCAGGCGCTTCAAACAGTTTCAGGGGTTCATTGAGCTTCAAACCATCTGTGGCAAACTTCTTAAAAAGGGGCTGGTATGTACATCTTTTATTAGGCAAGGGACATCGTTATGTGTGACTGCAGTGACGGGACTTGGTCGCGTGTGCCCCTCAGTTTAGAACTGCTGGGTCTTCAGTGTGAGGGTATCTTGAGAGATGTTGCTCATCCATCCTGCCCGTGGTCATTACAGCCCACTCCTACTGATTGAGGTGAGCCTATAATTAGTCGTGACTTTCTAGAGCTGCTTCAACTCTGCAGAGGTACTGTGATATTGATGACTGTGCAACGCTTTCACATCCGTTTCTGTGACAATGCAAATAATTGGCTCACGACGTGCTGTACATTCCTTGCAGTCAGGAGACTGGTTTCCTATTTAACCTATTAGTTGTGCTCTTTTTGGCTAGGGACTGGTACCTGCCGTAGTACCCTTTGAAGCGCCACTCTACTCATTACTTAATACTTGGAACTCACAAGTAAAATACTGCAGCTCTTGTTGGTGAAAGCACAACGGTGTGTGTGTTAGGAGTAACTACATGTATGATGACCATTGTCAATGAAAAAGGAAGGCAACACTGGCTTCCAAGTTAACACCAAGACAGAGCTTGGGTTGCATTTGAGCGAGGAGCATTAGAATCAGCTGAAGTTTGATTTCTGGTGGTAACAAATGAAGTGTGAATGGGGTGAGAAGGTAGTAGAGAATTGCAGAGTCAAAAAGAGAAGGTGAGTTGGCAGATGAAAGAGTGAAGCCCTGGTTGAGGATCAGTGAAACTGCCGTCTGAGGAGGTGTGTTACGTTGGCCAATAAGAGTCCTGTGCTAATGCAGAAGTGGCGCTCTTGAGTGCAGGCAATTGAAAGCCTCTGGGGAGAGGCGCAGTGCTGTTAAGCCAGACCATCTCCTAGTTTAAAAATAAACGTCAGACCTTTGATAAGGTGAGACTGAGAGTGCGTAGGATAGCGATGATGTTTGACGTACGGTGTTGAGGATTTCCACCCTACTGTCTCTTTCCTCAGTCCTTCTGCAGTCCACTAGATCTAAACTTCCTTCTAGGAAGCTTAGCTTCAATTTTATTTGCTACTTTTCGCTTGAAGGTCACTAAGATGTAAACGATTAACGGAGCTCTGAATTGTTTGTGATTGCATTAAATGCGTATTCGTATCTTATTCCTTCCACTATCTTTCTTAACGAATTACATCCATCCGGAGTCACGCCCTCTGAAACGTAAAATTGATCGAGGATCGAGGGAAGTTATATTTGTTAAGAATTTCTGTCTCTTCTTGGTGTATTCTTGTTATCTAAGGTGTGTTTTAACTGAATCTCATAGCATTGTTTCGTGAACATTACATGTTTATTTGTTTCCATAGCAGCGCTAAGTATATTTGTAGTCACGCTAATGGCAGAATTTGGTGTTTGCTCTGTTACCCAAATGTATTACAAGCTGGTGGGTTCACGTGAGCTCATACACATGGTTGCGAGTGTCCAATCATTGGACGCACCAAAATTTAAATTTTAACGTTGGTCGGTGCAGTAATTCGGAGTTGCTCGTAACAAGAGCAGACTTAAGACTGGCGTGATGCTGTAAATTTGCGTCAACAGCAAAGTTGAAGGTTGCAGTTATAGTTGGTCTCCTGAAATTGAATATTTCCTTCTAAGTGACCAAACTCGGTTGATACGTCGTTTAGTACAATCCATGAGACGACTCAACAAGGATTTCTGATAACGCTGGAGAGGGTTGGGGGTTATGGCTAAATATGGGAATGTGACGTTCAAGATGGCTGAATTTATTTGGAATTGGTCTTTGGAAGACGTCTTTGTGTGAGAGTCCGGTTACCTAATTAGGTGTGGAGTTCAAATGCACGTGTGGATGGCTGTAAGTCAGGTGGTTCTAGAGATGACCAAGCGTGGGATGTGGGAGTTGAAAATGACCTAGATACGGGATTTTGAAGGATTAAAAGGTAACTGATTGTGAGATACTGATAACACAGGGGTTGACTGCCAGCTATCCAGAACATGAGTGGATAGTAGCGTTCTGTGAGATGATTATCCAGAAGATGTTTTTGCATTTTACTGGAGTGTACTTAGAACTGGCACCCGAGGGAAACTACGAGGCAGCCAAAGAGTGAGCTGCGGTGTGTAGTGGCTCTTGAGCCAAATTTTAGGTCATTAGGGTCATTCTTCAGTTTTATGCAAATAGTTGTACAGCGTGTGGGAGACAACACGTTCAGCGTGGGACGGAACCGAAAGACCTCCCCAAAACCCCCGATTTTGTTGAGACACTAATCTAGTAGTGCACTTCGAGGTTCCTTGAGATTTATGGAAAGGTTACTAGGACGATCTGGTTATAGCCTTTCTTGAGTTTCGAAGGCGTCCAAGTGTTTTCTAACAAGTAGCTACCACGCCAGCGATTTGAGCTCAATACCACTCTCAACCGCTACTACTTTACCATACTAGATCACATTTCTCAAATCTCTAACGCTCCAAACGTGCACCCATCACTTGTTCTCACCATTCCCTCAATGTGATCCCCACCCTTACTCTCGATGTTTCTAAATAATCTTCGCGACTACTATCAAATTTACACAACAAAAAAAAAAGTGTCAAAATACCCGTTTTTGTCGTACGTAAATTACTCGTAGATCGGTCTTCTTCCGACGTAGCGTAGTCTTTTGGACAACCGTATGCCAAAAAAATAAATCTGTTCAGTCGGTAAACGGGCAATGTCGTTTGCCTTTCGTTAAAAGTTGGAACTGCTTGTTGTTCTTTGTGCGAAAAAAAAAAAGTCCGCCTTTCCCCTCTTTCGGCGGGGCGGCTTTGCTGCGAATGGTTCTCGTCTTGAATTTTACGTAGGGTTGACAAATTAAGTTATCGATTGTAGACTGTTTCATGAGACAGTAACATAGTTACTTTCTATTTTTTGACAATGTATTCTCGTGTAGATATCGTAGAATTCGAATGATTTTTGGTTTTCCGGTTTAGAAGGAAACGTTTAAGGACGAAAAATCCTTATTAGTGTTGTACATTTTTATTTCATCTCGTTGTTATTATCGTTTAAATAACCCTCCCCCCCTCTCCACGTCTTTGTACAATATTTCACCCCTCTACTTTCCCCCCCCCCGCCCCTTTTAGATTCTAATTGTTAGTATCGTTTTACGAATTTTCGCTTTTAATTTGTTGTCCTTTCATCAATCACGCTACACAACAATTCTCAGTTCGTCGTTTCACTTCTGAACGATTGTGTACACAACAGTACGTTTAAAGCGGTCTTAGAAATCTTTTTATTGCCGATTTCAGATCTAAACGTTGTTTTTTGTGTGTGGTGGAACGTCTTTGGTTTGAATTGCTTTTGTTTAGACGTTTATATGCGCCTTCAGAAATCATTTGAATTGTGACGCCAGTGGACTTTTGCTATTTCTGAATTTGGAATTTCGTAAAACATTAGCCCAACATGAGAGATGTCATTATAACGGAGCGTTGGTTGTAGGAGAAAATTCCGTACGATGAAACGAGAAAGTGAGCTTTTGGTCCTGAAGCCTCGACGTAAGAAAATCTCATTAGTCAATTGATGAGTGATTGAAGTTGAAAGAGAACACAGCGCCAATATGACCAGTAATGTGCACTTTTTCTCTAGAAGTTTCTAATATATCTTTGAAAGTACTAAGTTTTGAGGCGTAATGTTGGCTGTGTCTGTAGGTCACCAAAAATATACTTCGTATGTCTCTGATTATTGGTTTCAAATTGGACTCTGAGCTATAGTTGTGACCTAAGGGAACAGCCCCATGCGTCACTGTGCATGAGAGCGGTAGCAGTGTAACAACTCCCTCTCCACTTCAAACTGGTACTCCGAATGTCTGTTTAATCGTTCTGTAAACGAGTGGCCTCCAGAACAAGCTGGTGTAAACTCATTTCGCGCAACATCCAGGTTGTAGTAGTGCATGCAGCTAACTGAGCCTATTTACTGACGCTTCTCTCCCTCTACATTAAATTCCGTCGAATAAGAGTGCACTCGATAGGCAGATGTGAAATCGGCAGTCAAAAATTCTTCGAGACCGCGTGAAATTGCAGGAACATCGTGTCGTGTAGCGTTGAAATAATAATTGGACGTAGACCTGGGATATTTGTCACGAAAAGCTTGAAAGAGAAAGTAAATATTGATTAATCTTGTGATAGTTACAATTACCCGTCCATGTGAACAAAAATTTAATATTTGTCCTTTTTATTTTTTTCGGTTGCGTACGTTGCGTTTGGTTGGCTCTATTATTCGTTTTATATTATATTTTGTTTACATTGTGCCTTAGGAAGAACCGACCGAACGAAACATGCAATTTGCAGAAATTAAGAGGAACGTCATGTGGGGGATGATGACGGTTCATTGCGCGATAATAAGCCACGAAAAGGCTAACTTCGTGTTCGTCACGCTGTACCGTCCTGTAACATCTGTATTCTCAGTCAGCCAATCGCTTCCCATCAGCTGCATTATATCGAATCGAATTACGTATTAAACGTGCTCGTTGATTTGATGCGCTAAAGTAGAGGTTTTTTAAAATGGGCTTCGCAGTAATGAAAAAGTACACACAGAGCCCAAATTATGCCAGTGTTCCCCTTTATTTATTTTTTTTTTGACCCGAGGGCGTGTGGGACAAGTCCCTTTGTCACTGCGGCCGCATATGGGCCTATTGTGACGCTGGCCCTTTCTTAGTAGAAGGCGTCGTACATACCCACCCCCCTTAGGAGGCCAAGTATGTCCTTCACCGCAGAGTCCGCTACGGTTTGGGGTTTAGTGGTCCCCTGACCGAAGTATACAAAGCGTTTTGCTGCCAACGCAGGGCATTCACATAGGATATGCTCTGCTGTCTCGTCCTCCTCACTGCAGAGTCTGCATTCCACCGCCTCTGAGATGTCCATCTTGTTGAGGTGATATCTGAGTGGGAAGTGTCTGGTGAGGAAGCTAATCAAGACCCTCAGATCCCTCCTGGAGCGTGTCAGCATCGCCTTTGCCCTTTGACAGGAAGGCGTGACAAGCCTTTTCGCCTGTCTTAGCCGTGGCTGGCGATGCCAATGGGCGCCATTTTCCTGTATCTCCCATCGAGTGGGTCAGACCCACGTGTGGTTCAGGCCCGATGGGTAGGGATTCTGTACCCCTTTTCGCAAGGCGGTCAGCCTTTTCATTGCCCTCATGCCCCCTGTGAGCCGGCACCCAAATGAGGGAGAGCCTGTTACGGGCGCCGAGCTGCTTGAGCGCATGGAGGCATTCCCATGCCAGCTTAGACCTAAAACTATAGGCTGCAATGGCCTTTAAGGCGGCTGTCTGAGAAAATGTAGATCCGCTTGCCCTTGAGCCCTTTGTTCAGGTCTCTTGGGTTTTGCCCATTGTTCGCGGCTGCTTATTCAGTCAGCATGCTGACCTTATTCACAGCTGGCCGCAGACATGCCCCTGGGGACAATGCCGTGGCCGTTCCACTATCCACAACCCGTGGTCGTGCCTGGTAGCATGGGCATGCTCGTGGGAAGATAACCCAGTGTTCCCCATTAGTCAAGTCATCTTGTTTATCTTCACGAGTCATACTACTGGATTGCAGAAACATAAGAGCAATTGCGTCGTGTATCGTTGCAGCCATTTTTCTCCAACTTGAGCAACATTGGTAGTGAAGGCTCAGTTAATTAATAAACCTGCTTATGTTTGTAATGTTATAGTAAATTTCCAATTTTAATTCCTCAAGTGGAGGCTCAAGGTATCCGATGATTTTCTTTGGGTTTCTTACTTCACTCTCGTCCAAACGTTTTTCGCTATTACATCATCAGTATCGAATAAAATGTAAAAATAGTGGAGTTTTCTACGCAACAAGTGTATGGTCACAGTTTGTGAAGCAGAGAAAACGTCTTAATTCCACTAAACATTATTTTTTACTTGTAAAACAGTTTCAGCAGAACAATTCTTTCAACCGCCCTTTCTTCTAGAACGACTGACTCGGAACTACTTTCTGTATTACTTCGGGTCAGTCGTGTTGTTATGGCTCTACAGCTTCATCATTTCTAGGGTCCTTCCCATTCTCGGTTCATCTCTTTCTTTTTGAGTATGCTGTGCACGTAGTCTGTTGCAGCTTGCCAATTTTCTCTGCTTTTCATCATACTCGTAACATTGACAATTGTCTCTGCGGACAGTCCTCCAAGCTTGTCGGCCAGCCGTCTCCTCTCTTCGTCCCAGTGGGGGCACACAAAAAAGGTGTGGTGAACATCTTCATCTTCCATCCGGCAGTAAAGACATATGGAGTCTGCTGACTTTCCCACTTTTTTAAGGTAGGCCCGGAAATACCCATGCCCGGTGAGAAACTGGGTCAGGTAGTAACCTACCTCTCCATGCCTCCTTGTCGTCCATGTTTCAACGCTCCGTACGAGGCGGGTGGTCCACCGTCCCCGACTCTCCGCATCCCAACTGCGCTGCCACTGTCTGAGAGTGACCTCTCTTTCCTCCTTCTTGACGATCGTCAACGGTGTCTCTTCTTCCTCTCTCCTAGAGAAACCCGTTGCCGCTCTTGTGCCAGCATGTCAATTGGGACAACCCCCGCAATCAGCTGGGCTGCCGGTGTCGATACTGTGCAGCATGCACTGCAGATCCTGATAGCCCCTCTTCTCTGCACTCCTTCGATTCTGGCTCTATGTTTTTTTGGCATCGAAGTGAGGTTGCCCATATTTCCGCACCATACAGCATTATGGCCTCTGCTGCTCTCATCAGCAGTTTACGCTTCCTAGGGGATGGGCCACCTATGTTAGACATAAGCCGGCTCAGTCTCCCCACAACAACTGCCGTCTTATCTGCAACTGTTCGTCTGTGGGTCCAGAAATTCAATTTCCCGTCCAACATCACTCCTAGAACATACATACTGGGTCTCACTCCAACTATTTCTCGAGTGGACACTTGTGATACAATTGCTGTACCTATTCAAGAAAGAACTAATTAATAAAACTACGTACACAATGACTAATAGTCGGGGCTACCCCAAAGCATTCAATTTATGTGTTATTGGGGACGTCCGAATTTCGGACCAACATTTATGCAATTATTGAAGATTTGCTACTTCCCTCTCGACTCAATGAGGCTGAGTGTGAATACGGGCTCAGTACCGCTTCACATGGCATTTCCTTATAGGCTCAATGTTCGTCTTCCTTGACTCAGTTACGATGCTATAAATACTGGCTCGAGATTGAGACTGATCTGACTGGTTAAGACTGGTATTCAGTAGGTTCTTCCTATGACCCAAATTACTCTTCTCATTAAGTTATCACGAAACCCTTTAAATGGCATTATTGTGAAACTCCTAAGTTATTGTATGGATATCATTCACGATAGAAACATCAACTATATTAAATACTACGTAAAATTGTTATGTATCATTAATTGTAATCCCTTGTGGTTTTTTGTTATCAACCAACTCTTTTATTACGTTATTACGGTTTGGTAACTTACTTCCTTCCCACTATTCGTCTTAGGTTTTTATCCTCCACATCAATAGGCTCATGTATTGTTTGCGGTCCAACTCTGCTCATTTTAAAAGGTTGTTGAGTTCTCTATGAAGTTAAATACTTTGAGTAAAATACTATTCATCCTTCAAATTGTGGATATAGTTCTGTGTGCAGGTTTGACGTAACTGTTAATATAACGAAAAGTCCTCTTTTTCTAACGGCGCCTCTTATTTTTGATAAACCCTGGAATTTGAAGTTCTGTCGTTGCGAAATGTATGCATGAATTTTTGTATTGGGCTCCCTGGTGGCACTTAACCTCCAAAAGCGTACAGGGTTTGTTCTTGAAGCTGGCGAGTGTAGTTGACGTCCTTAAGGTTGACAATTGTGCTCTTAGCGCGCTCCATGTTTTTCGAAAAGGCCTTACGTTTTTACTTTTGAAGATCTCATCATCCAACTCGAATGTTTCGATTAATACTCAGTAGTCGAAAAAATTCCACGCAGAATGAAATGGTTATAAACAAGACTTTAATATGGCCGATATTGACGTATGCTGGTACAATTTTGAGACCCTGCTAACGTTCTAAGTACAGACGAACCAAACACGACCAAAACCTTACAAGGAACGTGAACCACAATCCTCCATTCGTACGCAACAGTACGATTTGCTACACACTCACCTGTAGTATCTTTAACGCAACTTATGACCTACTAACCTGAAAGGAACTGGTGCCACCCAAATACGCTCTTGAGTGGCAGCTTCAACAGTGCTAATTATCAGTGACTGAGAGACTTCATAGCTAATATTAAAATTGCCGTGAAATACTGTCATTACGTTCAGCAGCATCGTATTTGCCTCTGAGATATATTGTTATTGTAGAGGTCTCCGATGAAGAAAACCCTGCAAATTATTACTCAACGGTTAATTATTCGAATAAACAACTTACCTAGCATTAATGCTCCGAGACCCATCCCGTTCGATTCAGCATCGAAAAATATCAAAATGAAATCCGAAAAAAGATCGAAAAAAACTGAATCGTAATATTAAAATTAAAAAAAAAAACGACACTATCTAGAAAATATCTGGTGCGTAGCAACACACTACTTTCCGCCACCCCTTTAAGTTCGAACACCACCTACATATGCGGGCCCTATATCTTCTTTCAACGCATTTCTACAGGAACATTTATAGAGAACAAAATGTACGTACTAGTTAGCTGAAAGTACTCCGCAAGTTTGATCGAAATCGTTAGAGCCGTTTTTGAGAAAATTGGAATACCGATAAATTAATATTCGACAAATCTCCTTTTCTGAGTTAACTTGGCTTATATCTCCGTTCAACATATATATACAGAAATAATTATACGGAACGAAATGCTGGTATGGGTGACTAGAAGACACTCGATTAGGGTTTATCACATCTGGTGAAGAAGTTACCCTGGAATTTACGGAAATGTTCGAAAAAACGTTATTTTCGACACATTTTGATTTTTATCTCTGTTCAATCGACCGTCACAGGAACATTTATTGAAAAGAATATGTAGGTATTAACTATTTTAAAACATCCTGTGTGTTTGATGAAAATCGCTGAAGCCGTTTGGCCAAAAAGCGTAAAAAACCTATTTTTGCTTCAGGGGCCCATATCTCCGTTCACGGTATTTTCATGGAGATATGTATGGAGAAGAAAAGTTAGGTATTGATTAGGAGAAGATAATGTGGAAGTTTAATCAAAATCGTTAGAGCCGTTTTCGAGAAAAATGCGAAAAACCCTAGTTTTTGGTACATTTTCGTCCCCCCCCCCTTCCCATCGGCCGAAATCGTCCATAACCTATTCCTATTTTGGTGTCTACAAAAAATAACGAACAAAACAAAAAAAGAACCAGCTCAATCGGATCAGCCGTTCTCCCGCAAATCGAACTACAGACACACACACACAGACATACACACACACGGACCTCGCTCCGAAATTAGGTTTTTTAGACTCAGTAGGGTCTGAAACGTAAAGATCTGAAGAAAACCCAAATTTTTTTTTTGGGCCGATTACTATACTTTCCTTCCTTCGGTAGCGGAAAGTAAAACTGAATTTTAATATGAAAACATGCACGCTAAATACTAATATCAAAATGTAACCAAAAATCTATGAAAAAAACCAAAATGAGAATGAAACGAAAGAATCTAAAAAAATTGAATCGTATTAAAACCAAAAAAAATGAAACGAACAAACAGATAAAAAAATAACAGATATTTTGCTAACGGAAATAGCTGAGACTGAGCGAAACAGTCATTCGTGGAGGTGAAGACTAGAACAAGGCAATCGGACGATAAAGGGACAAATCGTAATCGCAAAGGTTATATACGAAACACGAGCACTTCCTGAAAGAAGAAAAAAAAAAAAAAAAGAGTCGGGGGGCTTCCAATGAGTAGAGCAGGCGGGCGAGCGTTGCGTCGCGAGGTGAGGATGAGACGGGTGGTTTTTTATTGAGACCGGCGGGAGGGAGGGAGTTCAAACGACGAAACGTTGACTTCCGCTATAGTTCCAGCGTTGTACTGCGTTTCATTAATTTTTTTAACCATTTTTTGCCCATTACAACCATGGGCTTCGTCCGATCGGATTGCCGAGATGGCAGGCACAACTAGATTTTTTTAGACCACGTTAAAGGCACAAAACGGTCCGGATGGCGGACGGACATTGCAAATTTGGAATCTCCGAGTCTTGAAACGTAAAGTATGAAATTTTGAGGGGGGGGGGGTTGTAAAAAATTTTTCGTGACCGAAAACATAAGGTTATAATAATAAACCAAAACGCGGAGAGTTATTCATAAATGGGGACTAGACTTGTGCTGATTTAAGTCTTACAGAATATTTGAGATCACGGATGGAAGGTTTGGTGATAATTCCCTGAATGTTGTCATGAGGAACCTTCCTAATCCTACTGGGAACCTCACTTTACCTTGACCAGTCTTCATTAGCTGCTCTATGTTGAAGCGGTGAACTATAACATTACAGCACACTGAATGAGTAGATCATAAAAACATATTTTTGAAGGAGTTGTGAATTCAATTGGGGTTTGCCAGTGTTACGAGATGGTTTGGAAATGTTTGGAGAACCGCTGACTCAGACAAAAATTACAATGATCACGAGCTCCGATCCAATGCCCAACATTCGTCGGATTATGAATCTTCGTCTATAACCAGTAGACTAAGATCTCTGGGGTGCCTCCAGTAGGAGGGCCCCGCCTGACACATAAATAGCGAAGGGGCAGGTGGCAAAATGGGATAGTTGGCAAATCCAGGATTTAGTAATAGGCATCCTCCACACCACACATGCACCGACAATGGATGGGCCAGTCTTCCCTACATCGTCCCCCACATTAGGGAATCTGTGGAGATTTCAGGCCTATCTGATTGAAACATCTCTAGGAAAGCCAACCATCAAATCATCTCCAACATGATCCCTCGCCTGTAGTTCACCATAAGGGTATGCGCCTTATTTAACTATAACTGTAACTATAGTTATCAAAACACTAACTATTTCTCCTCCCAAAAACTTTAACTATTTTAACTAACTTTTACTAGGACGGCTCCAAATGACTCGAAAATACATATAATTCTCAGTTGTGGGAAAATTACGAGGGCTGCACAATAAATTACCAAAACTTACGACCCAAACAGATTTTAGAGCAGTTTTTTTACCTTAGAAACTCCACTCAAATGCTACTAGGATCTTTAGAAAAATTGACGCGGTAGTCCAATCAAATTCTATACGTTTAATTACGCTCGTAAGATACATAAGAGCTACTCCACAATTTCAACCCCCACCTTTTCACCTACTACCATTTCTCACAGTTTTTACATAATTATTCAATAACGGTGAACGCAATCCTACTAAAAATAATTATGCAGACAGCCTCTTAAATCACTTGTGAACTTGTTGTTCAGTATTGATCGTGGCACAAATACATTTCAAAAGTATAAGCGCCTCCGGCTGTCATGTAGAACGTTGCTATGAACTGAGTGAAAACAGTGAGGCCGAGGAAAGTTGTGTGATGCGTCGTGCCAGATACTTTGATATTATAATAGTACAACCTCAACAAAATTTCGCCACCTTGTCCGTTTTCTTACTTGTAAGTTGAGGTAATCAACGAAATAATCCGTTCAGAAATCCTTAATTCGTATTTTCGCGGGAACAGCGGCCGGCGGAAAAGTTCGAGCCAGTGCTGCTCTAGCGGAGAGTTATAAAACTAACTGACCGACCGTGCGACGTCTGACGGCGAAATTTTTCACTATCTTCGCCGTAACCGCGTCTCGCTCGCATTTGAGCCGGAGAGTGCGCCGCGAGTGGATCTGAAGGTGGCGCTCGAGACCGAAACAAAAGCGTTCGTTACAATTTTTGTGCGTAAACTCCGACAAATATTTGACATGAGTCCTAGTTGGTTGTGATTCCGTCGAATAGTTTGAGCGGCATCGTTTCGTTTACTCTTTCAAAATTAACCTCCCTCCAAAATTGGAAAAAAAACTTTTTCTTTTTTTTTCGATTTTGAAGCGGAGAACCGGGTTCGCATTTTGGTCGTTTTCGGTTCGGTCGGTTTTGTCGTTAATTGTCGAAAATGGGGAGCGGAAGTGTCGTGAATTTCGATTTATCCAGTTCGGAGGGGCCTAACAGTTATTTCAAATCGTCTTTCGCGAGATCGATGGCTTTCAACACGACGAATCAAAGTAAATCTTTGGACTACGTCTATTTGGACGAAGGTAAAACGATCGACGAAGAGTCCGAAGGGACCGGCGGGCAAAAGAAAACGGATTCGGAGCCGTTGGGGACGAGCACTCCGAGGAAACCGAGACGCAGCGTCCCGGCACTTCCGACGTTCGAGCCCGGCTTCCCACGGGAGTACTCCGCCTCCGTCCGTCTTTCGAGGTCCCGAACAAATGGAACCGTCGATCCCATCAAATTTTGGAAACGCAAACAGGTAAAATTATCGTCTCACCTAAACGTAAACTGTAAACCTTCCCTTACCTTATAATGATCGTGTATCACACAACGAAATCAGTGCGTATTACCTAATACCAACTGTTGATTCCCAGTCAGACGATTCATTAGTTTAATACTTCACTCATAGAAACTAAAACATTCGTTTCAATGTTGACATTTGTATGAAAACCACATGGCACACGTTTGTCGGTGGTGTGTGAGTACTCCTGAAATTCTTTCAAAAGAACGAGCTGCTGTCGATATAATCTTCAAAATATCTGTTGGAACGAGTCTCAGAGCTATCCAATGTAAACCCTTCAATTCGACACTCACACAGGAGCTGTATTTTGGTTCCACGCATCAATTCAAAATATCTGGTGCGTAGCAACACACAACTTTCCGCCACCCCCGTAATTTCAAACACCACCTACATAGGCGGGCGCTATATCTTCGTTCAACGCATTTTTGCAGGAACATTATGGAGAACAAAATGTAGGGACTAGTTAGCTGAGAGTACTCCGTGAGTTTGATCGAAACCGTTAGAGCCGTTTTTGAGAAAATTGGAAAACCGATAAATTAATATTCGACAAATCTCCTTTTCTGAGTTAACTTGGCGTATATCTCCGTTCAACATATATATACAGAAATAATTATGGAGAACAAAATGTTGGTATGGGCGACTAAAAGACACTCCATTAGGATTTATCACATCTGGTGAAGAAGTTACACTGGAATTTACGGAAATGTTCGAAAAAACGTTATTTTCGACACATTTTCATTTTTATCTCTGTTCAATGGACCGTCACAGGAACATTTATTGAAAAGAATATGTAGGTATTAAATATTTGAAAACATCCTGTGAGTTTGGTGAAAATCGCTGAAACCGTTTTGCCAAAAAGCGCAAAAAAACTATTTTTGCTTCATGGGCCTATATCTCAGTTCACCGTATTTTCATGGAGATACGTATGGAGAAGAAAAGTTAGGTATTGATTAGTAGAAGATAGTGTGGAAGTTTAATCAAAATCGTTTGAGCCGTTTTCGAGAAAAATGCGAAAAACCCTCGTTTTTGGTACATTTTCGTCCCCCCCCCCTTCCCATTGGCCGAAACCGCCCATAACCTTATTTTGGTGTCTACAAAAAATAACGAACAAAACAAAAAAGAACCAGCTCAATCGGATCAGCCGTTCTCCCGCAAATCGAACTACAGACATACACACACACACACACGGACCACGCGCCGAAATTAGGTTTTTCGACTCAGTAGGCCTCAAAACGTAAAGATCTGAAGAAAACCCAATTTTTTTGACCCGATTACTATACTTTCCCCCCCTTCGGGTAGCGGAAAGTAAAAACGCTTAACGACAACTAAACGTACATAAAAATACGCTGTAAATAGTCCGTGAGTTTGAACGAACTCGTTAGAACCGTTTTTGGGAAAACGAGAAAAATGAACATAGCTCTCCGGCTTTCATTTTCTGATGTATTTTCGCGTATAACTTCTCTCAACAAATGGTTGAAGAAATAGTTGTAATCAAAGTGTGGGTAGAGGTTAGTATTGTACACAATTTGTGAAATACGGAAACGCGTGTATTGTTGAAATTTCGGAAACGTCTAAAAAATACGGCTTTTGGTTATTTTTCACGTTCAACTAGGTAAATTTGATGTTCGGAATTTACTCCGAAAAAAAAAAAAAAGTAGAGAACCGCGTGTATCTGAACTAACTTGGTTAAAACGGCATGTGAGTACAACGTAAACACTAACACCTTGTTTACAAAAAAAGTGATAGATCTTAGCTCTAATTCCCGCTCATTCTCATAAACCACCTATCCGTTGATGGAGTAAGAGAGTTTAATTACGTTCATAGGATAATTAGGAGGAACCCCAGAAATGTCGGAATTCGAATTACCACAATTTCGCTTTTTTCCAAACCAGGGCATTTTTCACCGTTTTTATCCGATAATTATGGAGCAGTGAACTTTACCCTCATGAATCACCTATCACATCACCGGCGTTATACGAAGGTCATGTCAACTGAGAGAAGAACAAAGTTGATTAGTTGCCGGTTCTGTAGATGTCGGTCTCTTCCTCCGTTTTCCGATGTTGTTTAATTTATAATATACGTTCGACTGATGGCCACAGAAACAGTAGAAGAGATGAAAATGTGGGTGTGGGTTGACTGTCATTGCTCTCGAGGAAATTAGGAACAGAACTAAATGTCTGGTGCGTTGCAACACACAACTTTCCTTAGCTCTACAACAATTCACTTTGTACATGGCTGATTCTATTTAATAAATTCATTTATCACTCGGTTAATTTGAACTTGGTCAAACAACGCTTTACGGCAGCAGGAAGCGGTAGCGCTTACAGTTCCAGATTTTATTGTGCTGCTCGTACTCATTGCAGGACCAATATTGAGCAATCTGTACACAGATAATTAATGAGGCTGTAAACACAAATTTTTTGAAGAAGGATAGTAATAACTTTTGCAGAGTTATTGGGTAAAAACGTTTAGAACTGGAAGTAAGCGAAACAGCAGTAGTCGAAATTCAGGAATTTCTGGAGTTACCCCTATGTATCTCATGAGCGTTTTTAAACACTCACCCTTTAGGTATTGGATTGGACTACAATACTAATTTTTTTCAACATCTACTAAAATTCCAGCGGAGTTTATAAGGAAAAAACTGCGCTAAAAACGCTTTTCGTCGAAAATTTTGATAATTTATTGTGCTGCTCTCGTCATTTCCCCAAGAATGGGAATTTTATGGTATAATTTCCTTATTGAGAGCTATCAATATACAAAATTTAATCAAAATCGTTAGAGCCGTTTTTGAGAAAAAAAATATTTGGTGTTTTGATCACTATGATAACTATAGTTAACTTTCGGTGGATTTTATTCAAACCCTTATTTTGGCGTCCCATGGTAACTTGTGGGCGAGATATCAAGTTTGAGTGGATTTGGTACGGTGGTTCTCGCCAAAAATCGTTCACAGATTTTCCCAAATAGTGTTTTTCGGACTCAGGAGGGTCTGAAACGTAAAGATCTGAAGAAAACTCAAAATTTTTTTTTCAGCCGATTACATAACTTTCCTTTCTACTTCGTAGAGCCAAGGAAAGTAAAAAGGAAGCAGTTCAATCGGTTCATGTGTTTTTGCCAAAACTCCTTTTTTCGTTCTTAGGCCTATTATCTTTTTACCGTTAAGTACTGATTAGTAGAAGATACGGATTAAGTTTGATCAAAGTCAATGCAAATAACCTCTTTCTTGGTAATTTGAAATATGCAAGACCTCTCCTTTGGTACTTTTTGGTGAGACACATGATGACCCCTTTTCGTTTCTAGACCCCTTGTGATTTATCGAAACTGCTCATAACCTTATTGTCGCTCCTTCGAAGATTAACTGGCACAACTAAAAACCGCTACGATCTGTTATTCTCTTGTACATTTTGATTGTGACCAGTCCTACTCAATCCAAGGTCGAAAAATATTATGAGTATGGTAAACGACAACTCGTTTGCAAACAACGATGTTTGTAGAGCATCTCGTTAAATTCAGCATCGAAAAATAGATGCGAACACATTTTCTAGACGACGCTAGGCATTAGAAACGACGGTTCAAGTCGAACTGACAGGTGGTTGGATTGGGACGGGAGAAGTGCTAGAAATGAGCGCAGTCTAGGGAGAAACGATAACTCTGGTTACATTGTACAAGTAGTAGAATATCTACATATACTGTTATTTCCATCTAGGCGCAGTCCTTCAATTCTCAGACCTAACACGACGTAATGGAATAAAACCGCCAAAACTTCATTTTATTATTATTCGGAAAACACACCTATGTTTTCCGTTGGGCAAATGATTCCCTCCTCCCATCAAAGTTTGACAGTACGTTTCAAGGCGTTCCAAATCTGAAATGCATGTCCACCGTCCAGACGATAATTGGCCTACAAAATTCATTAGAAAATTCCGTTTGGGACCAAGTTGTGCCCGCTCACCCAGCAATCCTGTCAAACAAGACCCCTTGGTTGTTATGGGCTAAACATTGTTTAAAACTCAGTCAAAATCGAAATTTTGGCAGTTTTATTGCACTTATTTCGTGTTTGGTATCGTTTCCGAGGTATGTTTCGATAATGAGTAGTATAGGAGAGTGTTGATATGGAAAACCGTGAAATCATAGCCAATACAGTTAGGCAAATTCTAGTATTTGAAGAATTTCGGAACAATTTGCCGAAAGTTACTTCGGCCTGCCGCTCATTTCCCCGCACTGCCTCCCGTTTCACTCGAACCACCTCTCAGTTCGATTCGTCACGTCATGCCAAATGCCTAGAAATTCCCAATTTGTTGTTCCATTCACCACTAGGTCATGTTTCGTATCGTTCATTAGTCATTTATAAGACAGGTATCGGGAGTGCTCTTCAAACATTGTCGTTTCCCTGATGCTGACACAGCGTTTGATAATCATGGTGTGCAAGAGAATAATAACCCGTAGGATGTTAACATTTTTTGTTCATAACAACCATCGGTTTCGTCCGCTGTGGTTGCCGAATAGGCGAGTACAACTGGATCTCTAATGGAATTTTTATGCGAAAGAACGGATTTTTTTACACCTGGTTAAAGGCAAAATATGGCCCGGACGGCGGACGGACATTGAAAAATTGAAATCCTGCATTGACGAAGAAAGTAGTGTGATGCTCCGCTTCAAGTGTTGTCCCGGGACCTATCTTCCTGTGGAGGCGATGCCAGGAAAGCGGGCAGAGAGTGGTGAGGCATCACGATTTGACGAGTTCGAGAGCTAATCTCTACTTGTCCGAGATTTGCTCATCAGTTTCCCGTTCACCTCGCGTTGTATTCAGCGAAACTTCAACATCATTCGCTCCGCTAAATCAGCCAAACGATATGTCTACCTTTCTCAAAATTAGTTTGAGATTTGAAACTACTGTAGGTGTGTACTTCTCCTTTGTACTCTTCTCAACTGTACGAAGTACGAAGGAAAGTTACGTAATTGGATGAAACGGTGATATTTCTTCAGATCTTTACGTGTTGAGGCCTACTGAGTCTAAAAAACCATTCGGCGCGTGGTCCGTGTCTTTATGTGTGTCTGTAGTTCGATTTGCGGGAGATCCGATTGAGCTGGTTCTTGGGCCCCGGCCGATGGGAAGGGTGGGGGGACGAAAATGTACCAAAAACTAGGGTTAGGCATTTTTCACGAAAACTGCTATAACGATTTTGATTTAACTTTCAAATTATCTTCTCCTAATCAATACCTAACTTTTCTTCTGTATACATATCTCCATGAAAATACGGTGAACGGAGATATATGCCTATGAAAGATATAGGTTTTATAGGTTATTTATAGGTTTTTTACGTTTTTTGGCAAAACGATTTTCACCAAACTCTCAGGATGTTTTCGAATAGTTAATGCCTACGTATTGTTCTCAATAAATGTTCCTCTGACAGTCCATTGAACAATGATAAAAATGAAAATGTGTCGAAAATAACGTTTTTTCGAACATTTCCGTACATTCTGGAGTAACCGCTTTATCAAATTCGATCAATCGTTCAGAGTGTCTTTTAGTCACCCATACCCACATTTCGCTCTCCATAATTATTTCTGTATATATATGCTGAACGGAGATATAAGCTAAGTTAACTTAGAAAAGGAGATTTGTCGAATATCAATTTATCGGTATTCCAATTTTCTCAAAAACGGCTCCAACGATTTTGATAAAACTTACGGAGTACTCTCAGCTAACTTGTACGTACATTTTGTTCTGCATAAATGCTTCTGTAGAAATGCGTTGAACGAAGATATAGCGCCCGCATATGTAGGTGGTGTTCGAACTTATGGGGGTGGCGGAAAGTTGTGTGTTGCTACGCACGCACCGTAACATAGAGATCCGTTTTCTTTTTGCGCCACCATCTTCTTCGTTACGTACGCCGTTACTTATATTGTCCCTGCAAAAAGAAAAGTTGTTTTTTTCTTCATATCTTAACGTTTTGAATAAACCCTCATTTCCGCGAGTGGTCTGTGTGTGTGAATCTTATGAAATTATGGAGGTTTTCTTTCAATTACGTCGTGTTTTGTAGAGTTTCCGGTTTTTCTCGATGATGTGTCGTTAATGACGGGTCTCAGAAGTGTGGGACCACATCTAGATGGAAAACAGCGAAATAACGGTATATAGTGAGGCAAATTTTACTACTTGAAGGATCTCTCGAGACAGGCTAAATTTATCGTTTCTCTCCGGCCTGCGGTCGTAGTTGTCATGTGTCGCATGGTTCACCAGCACTTTTCGACGCTGAATCAAATGGGATGGGTCTTGGAGATGCTCTATAAACAGTGATTTCAGACCTTGGATTGAGTACGATAGGTCACAACCATGATGTGCAAGAGAAGAATCGTCGCGTAATAATTTGCAGCGTTTGCGCATCATGTATCTAACCAAAAGGTACCAAAAACTAGATCTTTCGCAAATTTCTCGGCGAGATTTTGATCACACTTACTTCGCATCTTCTAGTACTGAATATCTAACTTCTATTCTTAATAAATATGTACATGAAAATACGGCGAGTAGAATTCGAACTAAGAAGCAGAAAATCTTTTTTAATATTTGTAAAATAGTTGTGAAATTTAGAATCAACTTACCTTAGATACCTATAGTATTTTAGCTAATTAATACTGATGTACCGTTTTCTATGAATGTTCCTCCGACAGAAATGTTGAGCGGGAATATTAGCCAAAATGTTATAAACCATCTTTTTTAACGCTTTCAAAATGTTTAAGGTAAATTTCGAACTGAATATGATCAACAAAACTGTGTGTCTAATGCCCACTTTTTGTTCTTCTCAACTATTTCTATAACCGTTCATTTAAGTAAATATGAATGAAAATGAGTAACAAAATGAGGTTTGCCAAGGATCTTAAGGTTCCTTTCATAATTTTCTCACTGCGGCACTGACAATGATGATTAAACTCAATGCGTACTTCCAGCTAACTAGTGCCTACATCACGCGCACACTCGCCACAGATGTACCAATTCGGAACCTAAGCGGGAGACCATCATCTACCGAACCGGCAACTAATTTATATTCGCGGTATAACAATGCAGATAACTTCTCGGTAAATGCAAGTAATGTGTACATGTCAATCGCGCTATTATACGCATGCAATGCATAGGATAAGCTGTGGACCACACTTTCTAGAAAACATTTGGCACTACTCGCTGTTACGTGTGCCCATGAGTTTCATCTCAGTTGGGCTCACGGAAGTAGCAGAAGTACCATGCACTTTCTCTAATATTTTGAGGATAGTAGAAAAGTCCCACAAATATTGGAGGGATGCTTTAAAGTGATTGTTCCGTGCTGCTAAAATGTAGTGGAGTCGTTATTCTCCTCATAAAATACGTTCAGGTTGACGTTCCGTCGTTAGTTTATTCATTACTTTCAAGCCCTCTCTTGGTTCATCACAAAAACTGAAAGTAAAAGCCAAGACATTATGAAGGAAGGACGCGCCAGCGTCTGGTTCTCTACTACTTCAAGGCCTGTCGGAGGTTGGTTTTTCTTTTCGTCACTCGCCGAAGAAGAGACTCAATTGTGCAAGTTCCTCAGCTGTGGAACGCTTTCTAGAATCCTCAACAAAAGGAGCCGATGTCAGGATATTTACCTGTGAAGTTTATCAGATCAACGTTCTGCTCGCTCGTTTCACTTCTGCCCAGCCGAGACCAGCCGCTGGCGAGCGATCCACTTTTCTTCTTGGAAACTTGAGGCTACCGTTGCGTTTCCTGCATATCTCGTTTCTAGTCGGGGAATTCCTACCGCAGCATTCGCAGTAGTTTAGGGTCAAAATGATAAACCACATCTTGTTAAATCTTCCGTTGCTTATCCGACCGATGCCATTGGAATAAATGTTTCCTTATCAGACATCTTCGAAGCGACGTGGTATTAATGTAGGTATTCTAGCTGTAGAAAATTTCTTACTAACTGGCGCTACAATTGGTTCAGTTGATGATGCACAAGGGTTAATGGGAAACTACGAATAGCAAGTTCTGATAATTGCTCACTTGTAACTTGAAACAGGAAGAACTATGAGCAAATATCCGGTGCGAAGTGTGTAAATTTGATGGTTTGCTACGTATACGAGAGCTGCATCTGTTCAAACGCAGAGTTCTAAGAAAAAATATATATACAGACAAAAAGTGTATTTTCGTGGAGACTCATTTATGTACGTATAACCGCTGTTTGGACGTTTGGGCTCATTTATTGTTAACTCCAGAATTTTATACAAAACCGTTTTTCTCGTGTTTTTAAGTATTTACACGGGTGATGACACCCACATAAAATAGATAACAGACTGGAAAAATATCGCCGTGGTCATTTTCAATGTTTTGGCGACCCGGCCATGATACAGAAATTGTTTCGGGGGACAAAATGTAGTTATAGGTTGCTGGAAGACACTTGAGCTATGATTAAATTAGGTTTGCTAGTCATTTTGGTTGCTATGTGAGTTCAGTAGACTGTCGGTGAAACATTCGCGGATATAGACCATTTCTACACTCAGTGAGTAGAAAACTTTTGTTTCATGGACCTATTACTAAACTTTCATAAAGATATTTGCTGAAAGCTAAAGTCAGGAACTGATCAGCGCCATTTAATTTAAAGATTCAATAAAAATCGTGATGGCTGTGTTTGAAAAACGTTTAAAAAAATCTGCTCGGTGTTCCCTCCCCCTTTTACTCATTCAGTAATTCCTTAGTGTGTGTGTTCGTTTCCATCGACGGGAGGGGCAGGTGAGAAACTAAAATGTACCAAAAAACTAAGGAGTATTTATCGAAAACGGCTCAAACAATTTATATTAAACTTTAATGTTATATTCTCCTAATCACTACCTAACTTTTGTTCGCCATGAATATCTCTGAAAATTCGGTATAGGCCTATGGAACGAAACGGCGTTGTCTTAATTTTTTGGGAAATTGGCGGTGATTTCATCGAACTCACCGAGTATTTTCAACTAGTTAATACTTGCGGATTTTTCTCTATAAATGTTTCTGCGCCATATCATTGAACTGAAATAACAACCAAAGTGTGCCAAAAACCGTGTTTATTAGCGTTTTCAAAATGTCCACAGTTCCACGTTTCCAGCATTTGATTAATCTCATAGATATCCTGTTAGCAACCCCTCCTCACATTTTTGTCTCAACTATTCCTGCGGCTCCATGTCGAACGGAGATTCTAGCCAGGATGTGTCGGAAAATGAGCTTTGTAGAACGTTAAATGTGATATCTTCAAAAATGGACCAATCTTACGTGGTACTCTCAACTAACTAGTACTTAGTCTTTCTCTGTATAAGAAAGGGGTTGAACCAAGATACACCGCTCGTATTAGTAGCAGATCGTCTTAGTCACAGGTGCTGCGGAAAATTGTGTGTTGCTACGCACCAGAATTTTATACACGATCGTAAATAGCCCTTGGGGAACGGAAAATAATGCATATTCAAAGTAGTAGTCATCGCGGGGTCAACAGTTTTCACAAACGACGAATCTTTCACTTACGTGTTCATGTTGACATACGTTATGGTCCCAGGAAACCTTGAAATACGCCAAACCTAAAACGTATCTTCTGGGGCGCCTTTAACTGCATTTAAACTGGTGTTTTTGCCGTCGAGTACTGCTGTACACTTACTCATCGTAGTACAGTAATTTATTTTGAAAACAAAATTAATCAACCCCGAACGTACTAATGCGAAAAATTCGAGAACACGTTCAACGTTTCTTAAATATCGTAGATTCTCGTCAAATTTGTTGGGTCCCAGTTCAGTTGGTTAGTTTAGAAGACGTTTGGCTCCAGACGCTCATTACTGACTGGAGATAAAGTCGTCTTCTTGAGCCTCAGGTGTAGATCGGCTCGAATCGTTACTATGTTCTAGTTAGCACCTTTAATCGCGTTTGGAAATGGCAATGAACTTAAAGATTAGTATCACAGTATCTGAAATAACAAAGAGGAATTTTTCGATTTGGCGTGTTTCTTAAAATTTGAAGACGTTGAGTTTAAATGAGTTAATTTTTTCTCTGCCCCAAGCTTACTATTTTATCGAAAATATCTGGTGCGTTGCAACACACAACTTTCCTTAGCTCTACGTCAATTCACTTTCTATTTGGCTTTGTGCACTTAATCAATTCATTTACCACTCAGTTCATTTGAACATGGTCAAACAACACTTCACAGCAGCAGGAAGCGGTAGCGCTTACAGTTCCAGAATTTATTGTGCTGCTCGTACTCATTTCGGAACCATTATTGAGCAACTGGTACACAGATAATTAATGAGGCTGTAAACAAAAAATTTTTTAAGAAGGATAGTAATTACTATTGCAGAGTTTTAGGGTAAACACTTTTAGAACTGGTAGTAAGCGAAACGGCAGTAGTTGAAATTCAGGAATTTCTGGAGGGACCCCCATGTATCTCATGAGCATTTTTAAGCGCTCGCCATTTAGGTATTGGATTGGACTAAAATACCAATTTTTTTTAACATTCTAAAAAAATTCCAGCGGAGTTTATAAGGAACAAACCGCGCTAAAAACGCTTTTCGTCGAACGTTTTGATAATTTATTGTGCTGCTCTCGTCATTTTCCCACTAATGGGAATTTTATGGTACAATTGCCTTATTACGAGCTATCAATATAAACAATTTATCAAAATCGTTACAGCCGTTTTTGAGAAAAAAAAGTTTGGTTTATTGATCACTATGATAACTATAGTTAACTTTCGGTGGATTTGGCCCATACCCTTATTTTTGCGTCCCATGGTAACCTGTCGACTAGACATCAAGTTCCAGCTGATTTGGTATCGTTTTCTCTAAAAACCGTGCTAAAATCGATTCCGTCGAAAGTTTTGGTAATTTATTGTGCTGCTCTCGTCATTTTCCCACAGATGAGAATTTTATGGTATAGTTGTCTTATTGGGAGTTATCAATATAAAAAATTTGATCAAAATCGTTAGAGCCGTTTTTGAGAAAAAAAAATATTTGGTGTTTTGATCACTATGATAACTATTGTTAAATATCGGTGGATTTTGTTCACACCCTTATTTTGGCGTCCCATGGTAACCTGCGCGTGAAATATGAAGTTTGAGCTGATTTGGTACGGCGGTTTTCTCTAAAAATCGTTCACAGACACACAGACTCACACACCATTTTCCAAATAGTGTTTTTCGGACTCAGGGGGGTCTGAAACGTAAAGATCTGAAGAAAGCTCAAAAAAATTTTCAGCCGATTACATAACTGTCCTTTCTACTTCGTAGAGCCAAGGAAAGTAAAAATGACTAATGAACGATACGAAACATGACCTAGTGGTGAATGGAACAACAAATTGGCAATTTCTAGGCGACAGAAGGCATTTGGCAGGACGTGACGAATCGAACTGCGAGGTGGTTCTAGTGAAACGGGAGGCAGTATGGGGAAATGAGCGGCAGCCCGGAGTAATTTTCGTTAAGTTGTTCCGAAATTCTTCAAATAATAGAATTTGCCTAACTGTATTGGCTATGATTTCACGGTTTTCCATATCAACACTCTCCTATACTACTCATTATCGAAAAATACCTCGGAAAGGATACCAAACACGAAATAATTGCAATAAAACTGCCAAAATTTCGATTCCTTCTTAACATTTTTTTCGCGGTTTGTTTGGACTTACTAATTTTTGAGGGTAATAGGCCGAAGTTCATTTAAAATCAAGGTTAGTGTCCCTCGCGAGAGTGAAGGGGAACTAAAATAATGCCACCAATATGAGGGTGACACAAGGTGAGATATAGGAATTGTAAATTATTTAGTTAGCCAGGAGACACTCTACTATTAACAACAATCCTCTATAACTTGCTATGCTCATTACATGCGCTGAAAATATAGCAGTGTTTACAGTAGTATTTTCACCTAAAGTAAAGTGTTAAATTAGCAAAAACAGAATAAGCAAGAAGAACCTACTCATGAAGCATGTGAACGATTAACGTTGAAACATTAATCGGGAGAGAGAAGTGGTGAAATGTAGAGTGGGGAATGGACATTGGGAATGAGTATAGAAAGGTCAGTATGAGCCACCACACTTGGGGGAAACCGAATTCTTTAACGCAGCTAAAATGAACTAAAACGTTGTCTGCGGCTTCCCGAGCTAGAATGATCACGGAGGTTACCAAGCGTGTGAGCAGATAGTAGCCGTTTCTTAGGACGGTTTGGCAGTATGTAACACTGACCTTCTTTCTACTCTTCCTACAAAATCCCAATGGAGTCTAAAAACTGGCATCTCAGTAGTGCCGCGTCTAATAATCTTTACTCACTTGAACGCTGTGCTCATTCATTTAGAAATATTCGTTAATCCTTTATTATTTGAACTACTTGGACTTTTTCAGGAAGCGGCCTCGAAGCAGAGTGAGAACTCTTGGTCTGGCGAAGACACTCTTCTGCAAGAAGAAACGAAGGACGACGAAATACTCCGTCTTAGAAAGGTGAGTCGAGCTTCGTATCTAGTAGGAGTTTCCTTTTTTTCTGGACTAAGAGAATGAGTCTTCCTACCTGTCTGCTGCGGTGGTCGCAGTCATTTCTAAATCTTGTGCGATGGATCTCCAGAATGTATTGCTCTTGAATGTATTTTAAGAATCAAGAGATCCAATACAATTTTTACAATTGTTGTGTTGATGGTTGTCATGGGTTCGGTTCCCAATGATTACAGGGAAGTCGTTGAGGGCTAATCCTGTCCCTTGTGAAACAGCACGGAGCATCGTCAACGGGAGGGCTTCGAAGTTGGATAGCTTTCTGAGGACTTATGTCAAAATGGACTCATCAGGCTTTTTGAACTTGAGATCAGTAGAATTGTTGTCATAACTTACGTTTTTACTTACCCAACGTACATCCAGCGATTTTGATTACGTAACCGGTACAATCTGTTTTCTTTTGAGTTTACATGAACTCTGTAGAACTTAGCTCAACGTTCTCGCTGAAGGTTCCGGAATTTATTGGATTACCCCTACTCATGTTACGACCTCTACCGAGTAACCATTGCATAAGTTACTTGTGAAGTCGCCAACATAATTTGCACACTTCTGGAATTATTGGAAGAACGTTGACAAAAATTAGACAACGAAATGACAATAGTTCGAATTCCGTCATTACCCCAAATTTACAAACAAGCCATCAGCATACCACGATTTAAATCCGGGGACCCTAGGAATATAAACAACTACAGACCTATATCACTATTATCTAATTGTGCAAAAATAATAGAAAAAACCCACAAAATTTACTTTACTAGTTTTTTGGAAGAAAAAAATATTATTCCTATGCATCAATGTGGATTTCAATCAGGAAGAAGCACGCTTGACGCCTTAATGTTTTTGCTTGAGAAAGTAAACTCAACCTTAGATAACGGTGAGAAGGTTCTGGTGGAGTTTAAGGACATGACCAAGGCCCCTTCTGGAGACACTCTCAGGTCTGAAATTCGATCCATCATTTATCGAGTGGACTGCCAGCTATTTGTCTAGCCGAGAACAAAAAGTTAAAATAGATAATCAGCAAGTGGGATGGAAATCTTCGGACATTTTTGAGAAACACAAACGGTGGGTACAGCTTTCGTACAAGCACGCAACCACTAGGGACATTTTATGTCTTTTATTTTTGTTTTTATGCAATGATAACTACGTTTGATTGTGCTCGTTGATGGCTTCGATATAATGGCCGCGTCAATTGCAATTGACATCATCCCTTAGTCACTGAGGTTATTAAAAGTGTGATGTTACCAAACGTTAGATTTTGTAACAGACGTTACCATGCTCTTAACCCAACACAAATTTCGTGACGCTTCTCCGTTACATCTTTTATAGTTTATGTAGCAAAGTAAAGACATTAAATGTCAGTAAACTAAACTATTACTTTCAGTGTTGATAATTTATGCCATATGCTATTTATACTATAAATTACAATTAATTTATAAGCTATTTACACTATAATTTGTATTTAATTTTGTTAATACAACAAGGATATTGACCCGAAGGTACTCCGCAGCCCAGCGCGGGTATTACCCAAAGGGCTGCGTAGCATATTGATCATTTAATGTTATAAATTTGTGAATAAGTATTATTCAATAAATGCAAAAAAAATTATACTAACCAGTGCGTAGGAAGCTTGTTGGAGTACCAACAAGATTGTAGTGGGAACGGGATTTATAAGAACAATATACGCTAAAATCGTTGTTCGTCAATATTTTTGATAATTTATGGTGTTGCTCTCGTTATATCCCGACGGGTGACAATTTTATATTACCATTAAGTGGTTTGAAACTCTCCACACACAACATTTAATCAAAATCGTTAGAGCTGTTAACGTGAAAGTGCTGCTATTTGGTGTTGTAATGGCTATGACAACTATAGATGGTTTTGGACCAATTTTGCTCAACGTATTTTGGTGTTCCATGTTGTTATGCAGGTTGAATATCACATTAGACCTGATTAGGTTCAGCCGTTCTCCGTCGTTTTCTACAATGTTTTCTTCTAGGCCTTAGAAACTTGAAAAACTCACACAATTAGGCGTGTTGCACTAACGAAAGTAAGTTCAAAACCTTTTAAGGATTGTAATAAAGTGGATTTTTATGCATTTCCCTAACATTCCTACTGAAACTATTTTAGTGCAGATATTTTCCTTAACTTTCCCACTAAAACTCACTTAACGGAATTTTAATAGCTTGGGTGTCCACGGAAATATTGCTAAAAGAATCGTAAAGAAGGATCTTGACGACTAAAAGGGGGTAGCTTTGAGAACTGGTCCGGGAAGGTGCTGGAAGGACTTCCCAGCGCTGACCATCTGTTAGCCGCTTCCGTTCGATAGCTTCCTCCGTCCCTATTTCTTTTCACTGCTTCAAAATGGTTTCTTGAAATCTAGTACCGCCATTAATTATTTATTCGTTCTGGCAAGCGTGGTTGTACTGATAAGATGACGTCGAATAGAAATTTAGTTTTCTCCGTTTTTATTGCTTTCATCAGCCCTACGTAGTGTGAAAGTAGGAAAGTTGTGTAGCCGAATGAAACTTTTTTATTATATTCAGACCTTTACGTTTCAAGGGCCTGTGCAGTAAGTAGCCCCTACTTAACTCAGCTAATTCCGGAACATTAAGCGCCACAATTTTCTGTACACGAAACGTTGAGCTAGGTTCTACTAAGTTCATACGAACAAGGTGTATATATAGTCTTCTGACTGTCCCAGTACTATTGTGCAGGCCTAATGTCTTACCTAGCAAGACATTCTAGCTCAGCTTCAGCATTCAGCTTTCTGAGGAAAGCCAGGTAGTTCCTGAAAGAGTCCTCGTTGGTATCCATCCTGGGCGAAGTGGTACCAAAGACCAAAAGTAGCTCCCTCTCTAGTCTCCGGCACTGGGCAAGGACATTGTAGGGAGTCTCCTCATCCGTGCCACACCACCTGTATGGAGGGGTGTCGACTATACCTATAACATATATGTGTAACATACAAGATGCAAACACGAGCACGACTCAAAAAAAGGAAGCAATGAAAAGGTCAGAAAGAATCACTGTATTACGAGCTGAGAGAAAGCAACGTTCGTAAATAATTAATGTAACGTCCGCTAGAAGCAAAAAAACAAAAGGGCAAAACGGAACCTTCTCTCAATCTCATTATTGAGGAGAAATGTCTTGACGGAGAAGGCTGGTTAGTTTGGCAGAAGTGAGAGAGTCGTACGGTACAATCGAAAATGGTTGAAGTATGGGAAATGAATGGAGTTGATTGGTTGGTGTGAAGGCGCCATGATGCGAATTTAACTCTGTATTGAGTAAGTTTGGAATTAAAAAAAACACCCAGTTTTGTGTGTAGCTGTCCAACAAAGTAAAATACTTAGGAGTAAATGTAGGTGAGAGGTGGCACTACAGCCAAATACAGTCTCTAAACACCTACCCTCACAAGGTTTGCCTGCGCTTGGGGTTGGTGTTATCGTGACACAATCCTTATGCACGAGGCCACTTACCTAAGTGTGAGTGGCCACTGCCCCGTTGTCTGTGGTCCATCACAAGAAAGTAGTGCCTCAATCCCAGAGAGGTGCGCTCCTGTGGATCACCAAGATAGCGCCCACTGAAGCACGCCAAGTAGAATATGTGATGGAGAGTGATAAGGGAGCCCCTCTCTTGGCTGAGCCTCTTCATTAAACGAACACTTGCCCTGATAGATGAAGAGGCATTAGATAAATGGCAAGCAAGATAATAATGTCAATGTTATGTGACATCTTAGGAGAAAGATGGTTGAGCAAGACCACTGGACGAGCCAGTTCCTTATAAGACTTCAACGCGCAGCTCCATTTCTTTTCTCTTAAAGACTACACACGTGCTGCCCCACTGTATTTCCTACAACAATGAGCGACGGTTGTTGGAAGATGACTCAAACCTTCCAGCATTGACTGCTACTAAGCAAGCCTATTACAGTTTGCGAAGAAGGTTATGGTAAATAAACGAGCAACTGGGAGCCCAAGTATATATATAGTCTTCTGACTGTCCCAGTAGTGGGATGTGCACCGCAGCCAGATGGCCTATTGTGCCAGTCCTAATGTCTTACAGATCAATGCCAGGTAGTTCCTGAAAGAGTCCTCGTTGGAATCCATCCTGGGAGAATTGGTGCCAAAGACCAAAAGTCGCTCCCTCTCAAGTCTCCAGCACTGGGCCAGGACATGGCAGTGAGTCATCCCATAACATACATGTGTTTGTTCATTCTGCAGTGCCCGGTTAAGATCCCAACAATCTGCGTTGAATCCTTCCTCTTATCTCACTTGATTGCTGTGAGACAAAGCTTTTGGAGTGTCTCACTCCTGCAGCGTTCCAGATTGTCTGATGCAGTCTTCTGGCGTCTTCTCTCACAGTCCTTTTTACTAGTGACAGAGATATCCCACAAGGGAGCCGTGGCCCAATAGGTACTGTAGACGAACCGCATCTGGCCACATGGTCCGCCCTCTCATTTCCAATGATCCCCCTGTGTCCTAGAATCCAATACACATTAACTCTATTCGCACTCGCTCTATGCTCAATGCATCTTGCACGACGCTTGACTATTGGTCAATGTATTGATAGTTCTGTTGCTACAGCCTTTCTCATTTGGACTGCCCCAGCAATAATAGCATACATCTCTGCATGAAAAACCGATGGAGTAGGGCCTAGGGCAATATACGTCCCACTCCTTCCAGAGCCACTTATCCACACCCCGGGTCCTGTTCCCTCCGAAGTTTTCGATCCATCTGTGAAGATGTTGATGCCATTGGGAGGCCGAAACTGGCGACTCTCGCTGTTCCATGGACCTCCCAATGGCTGAACATTATATTTCCTCTCCAACTCTTACATGGGCACAATTGCGTCCGTGATCATGCTGAGCTCCTTAAAGGTCTCCAAGTCCCTGAATATAGCCAAGTGTTCATTAGTCGCCTGTGGCACCTTAGCTATACCGAGCTTGGTGAGTCTGTAAGCCACCTTCATCGCCTCTGCCTTGACATAAATGCCCAGGGGGAGAAGGCCGAACAGTCTCTCCACGGTAATGGTGGGTGTAGTCTTCATAACCCCCACACCCCAGCCTTTTTACTTTGGCCAGGATGCTGCCGTTCACTCCAATGGCATCTCTATGCCACCACACGATCGACCCATATGAGATTATTGGTCTCAGTATGGCTTCGTGGAACCAGCAGGCCATTCTGGGCTTTAGTTCCCATGTCCTCCCGCACATTCTCTGACACGTCCAAAGTTCGACGTTGGCGCCTTCTGGTCACGTATCTGATGCGCTCTTTCCAGACTAGTTTCCGATCTATAATCACACCCAGATATTTGACTTGCTCGCTGAGTGAATTTCTTTGCCCATCACTAACTGCGGTCTCAGTCCTGACAGTTGCCTTAGCCTTGTGAACGGTGTAAAACATCTTTTATTAGTTACTCGAGAGATAAAATTCTACTACTGCACGAGGGGCTGAGCAAAGTTATGTGATACGTCTCAAAAGATATTTTGTAGAACACCGATCTTAGTTTAGTTCTTACTTACGAAAATAGTACGTTTTACTTCATTCCAAGCGAAAAACGTTGCGGGAAAAGTTGAGAATATTCTACAGTCAGCAGTGAAAATATTTTTAAAACCCAGTTGAATTATTTGCTTTATTCTCCAATCATGTCGTGGAACACATTTTGCCCCTTTCGAATGTTTATACGGTTTATTATAAACTGCGAAGTTTTCAGTCTACAGTAGAGTAATGAGGCGGGACGGTCTGAACTTGTGCGCGTCCATCTGACTGACTTTCCACTTCCTCAGTTTCCCCCTTTCACCGCATTCCTTCTTCGTTAGAGGCCGGTGCTCTGGTTAACTACATACATTCGATTTTGCTTCGTATTGATGAGGAACTGCATAAAGCTCTTTTCAGCGACTTCGGCAGAAGAAAAAAAATTAATATTTTCCCGCGTTGTATTTTGTACATAGCACTTATTTGGCGGTGCTCGATTATGTTTAATCGAATGGATACTTTCTTTATCTTGGAGATAGTAGAAACATGCGTACAAAGTATGAAATAATTGTTTGTCTCATCTCACAACATTCCTCTCAACATATATGTGAATCCGATGACGTAGGCGGTAGGAAGTGACTAGTTAAAAGACTCACTGTGAGTTGACTGGAGCAGTTGATGCGAAAAGATGAAATGTGTGGTGCGTAGCAAGACACAACTTTCCGCCACCTCTATAGATTTTGTTTCGCGTAATTGTTTCCGTAGATATTTTGTACCACGGCTGCAGTGCTTCCCCTCTGAGTCACGGAAACTACAAAAACGCCCTTTTCGTTGTTCGAAACAATGTCACTTAGGCATTTATCGCAGAAGATTTTAAAAATGAAGGAATAAACTGTTTTCGGCTCATTTTAGGCAACTAACGGAATGTCAGAGGAACATTGCGCGTTTATGTTTCTTTAGTCAAATTTGCGGTAGAACTCCCCATTTATGTTTATTTCTTCGTTTTATTCTCTGTATTTATTTCTGTAAGTATTCATTGAACAGAGACTTGCAAAATGCGATTTGCAGTACAATAAAAGAACTGCGGCTCGAACGAATTTAATTAAATATTTTATGCGAGCAGTGCAAAGTAGCATTGTTGATAGAATTTTCTCCAGTGGGAACATGGAAAGAGCAGCATAAAAAATAGTCCAATAAAGTGCTTATACGGTGGAAATATAATTGTCCTCATGAGGTAATTAGGAGCGACAAAATTAATTCTATAATTCTTACAACTTTTTTCACAGTGTTTAATTGATTGGATCTTCTTGTAATTTCACAACAGTAAACTGTAACCTTCCCAAAAAATTTTGTTGATGAGTGGAAAACGGGTGGATTAGTAGAATATACGTGAGGGTGAGGAAAGTTGTGTCTTAGAACAGTTATTTATTCTTCTTTCGGTCACCGTTGCTCAACTAGTGCAACAAGGGAATGTCGTGCCTAATCGCAATTAGCCTACCTCATTTAAGGAGATTATCCGTATTACTATTAGCCAGAAATGGTTAGCTAAAACTTGTTTTTGACTAACGGAATACTGAGCGGTAATGGCAAGTTGGATGAAGTAGTCGGCCGAGCCCAATTATTTCTGGGGGTCTGGGGGCTCCCCCATCTACCTGGTTGACGACAGATGGTTTCACGCTCCCGTGCGATGGCCTGATACGTGGCTCGTAGGACGTTGAAAACTAACCAAGAGACTGGTGGAACGGAACTTTGCCTTAGATTCACCACGTTTTTTCTCTCCCCACGAATTTAACTCGACGATGCCATCAATCGGTAATAAGAAATTACGATATAATGTGCAAAAATCTGTGCCTAGTTCTGTGCGACATTTATGACCCTACAGAGATTCGATACGTCAAAATGATCATTCAAGATAAATAGAGGCATTCTATCTTCTATCTGAGACAGTGTCATAGCGACTTGCCCCATTGTAATCTTTCCCGAAGTGAGGTGTTCTATGGTAGTTGGTGCCTACAGAAAGAAAAAGGCATGTCGCACTTTGCCTTACTCTTTACTTTTGAAGGAATTTTGATAGAAAATGAATTTTATCCCCAATCCAACTGACTTCCTCCTCTATAATTTTGTCGAGAAAATGACTGGTTAATTGTCATGCTGTTACACATTGGGCTAATTCCAAGAAATTAAGCGTATGCGTTCATACTTTCGTTTTTTTAAATTCCTTTATATCTCTTCCATTGATTCACTGATCTTCAGCAGTGTCTCATCACCATACTCTGATAACTTGAATGATTCGTTTCCAGTGTGAATTATAGACCCGCAATATGCAAACGAAACCCAAATTAATTTAATAGTTAAAATGCGAAACTCTGTACACAATCCTACTTGCGATTCGAGCTAGTTGCGTGTGATTGGAACCCGATGTTAGCCCACTTTTATATCGCATGAAATATAATAAAATTAAATGACGCTTTGACAGTTTACTAAGAATAAACCTAAGCCCGACTTGAAACATTAAACTGCTGGATACGAGAACAGCCATTCAACAATCAATCAATTCAGATCTTAACGTCTCATCAAAATAAAGGAGAAAACATCACGTGCGACGCATCACACAACTTTCGTTAGCTTTACGTAATTCACTCGTGCTCAAGACTTTAGGTTTATTATTCATTCTGAATAATAACCCTATGTTTTCGGCCAGGAAAATTTTTTTACAATCCCCCCTCAAAATTTGATACTTTACGTTTCAAGACTTGGAGATTCCAAATTTGCAATGTCCGTCCGCCATCCGGACCATTTTGTGCCTTTAACGTGGTCTAAAAAATTCGTTATTTCGCCCAAAAATCCGATTTGGTATTTAGTTGTGCCCGCCATCTCGGCAATCCGATTGGACGAAGCCCGTGGTTGTAATGGGCAAAAAACGGTTAAAAAAATTAACGAAATGCAGTACAACGCGGGAACTACAGTGGAAGTCAACGTTTCGTCGTTTGTACTCCCTCCCTCCCTGCCCGTCTCATTAAAAAACCACCCGCGCTCGCTCGCCTCCCAATGACGCCACCACTCAACTCCCCTTTCGCCTCACAACGGGTTCGCTTCGAGCGCCCCCGTTCCAATTTCCCCGACAACGGGGCAAAATCATCAGACGTTTTGTTTCCGTAGTTCCATTGTAGCCAGGACATGTTTCGTATGGTTTACTAGTATTCGATGATGAATCGAATGGGATGGGGGAGCACTAATACTAGGTCAAGCTGTTCATGAGAATAATAAACCATTGTGTAATAATTTGCAGGGTTTTCTACTAATTCCCTTTATTTTTCACTCAATTCATTTGAACTTGGTAAAACACCACTTCACGGCAGGAAGCGGTAGCGCTTACTGTTCCGGAATTTATTGCTCTGCTCGTACTCATCCCCTGACCATTATTGAGCAATTGGTATATAGAAAATTAAGGAGGATATAAACACGATCTTTTTGAAAAGGATAATAATCAATTTTTCTGAGTGATCGAGTAAAAACTTTAGAAATGGTATGTGAAGCGGCGGCCCCTATATATCTTACGAGCTTTATTAAATGGGATATCTCCTGCATTTTTCTTAAGAATTAACATTTGAGCGGATTTTATAGGGAAAAGACTACGCTAAAATCGATTTATTGTGCTGCTCTCTTCATTTCCCCACGGACGGGAATTTTACGGTATTGTCGTCTCATCAGGAGCTGTCTATACAAAAGATTTAATCAAAATCGTGCGAGCCATTTTTGACAAAGAAATATTTGGCGTTTTGATAACTATAGTTAGTGTTGAATGGATTTGGCTCATACCCTTGTTTTGGCGTCCCATGGCGACCATATCAATTTGGCTGAATATCAAAATTGAGCTGATTTGATTCAGCCGTTTTCTGTCAATCGCGTTGACTGTCAAATGGTGTTTTTCGGACTCACAAACGCTTAAAACGTAATGATTTAAAGGGTACCTAGGGAAGAGCCAAGGAAAGTAGAAACTCAATTATGACCACCGATTCGGTATTGAAATTATGAATTCATATGAGAGCGACTGAACCTAAACATCTCCAATTTCGTGTTTAGCCGGCAAAACAACATCCGATGCCTTAAGAAGAGTTTAAGTAAAATCGGTTCAAAATTATAGTGATCAAAATATTTTTATTTTTCAAACTATTACTATTTCTGCGATTTCAAATACGTTTGTTCGACGTACTTGTCCTAATGATACAGCGGTAAAGTAAAAAATAACGATCGGCATAATAATCAGTTTGTAGCAACTACTTTAAAAATCTTATGTTTGAATTCAAACAAGGTATCAAATTAAAACAGGTATAAGTAATGAAAATTGGGCGAATCAAATGATTTACGTTCGTTCAAAAATCTTATACACAAATAATGCATATTATTTCGTATTATTACACATTTAGTATATTACGAGCTGATTTCATTAATAATTTCCAAGCTATCTTCACTTATTATTTTGTAATGTATCTCTTGTCAATTTGGAATTGACAACGTGATCTGAAATCTGTCTGAAACTGCTTCTCAGGAGCGAGGCGTACTACGGACAGGTCGACAGAAATTTCGTTTTCCGAGTAATTTTGAATTGAGAGGTGGCATCGCCGATTAGATCAAATAAAACGACTATTGGGTGTGTTTGGTGAAACTGGTGGTTTGTGGATAGCAATAAGATACGCATTACCAGTGTGGAAATACTGGAATACTCGGGAAGTTCCTACGTTCACTCCCTGCTCGTCGGATTTGTCACGTTTGAGCGAACTGGAAACACCACATGACATGGTGTGCTTTACAACAACTGTTCGATCTCATTTGGTGAACATTTGCCGATGGAAATCCTCCAATTTCTCGAATCTCAAGGGAATGAAACGATGTTGACAGGAGGGAGAAACGTCCCAGTTACGTTTGGCTGACCGCGAGGAGGAACAATGAGTGTCGTAACTTTCGTGGACCCTCAGCTTTGTCGTCCTTCCAATCGTTGTGCCTCCTCAACTGCGCTCCTGTCACGACCTTGAGCTGAGATACTCTCCCAGTATTAACCTTTGAGCCGTTCATTCGTATCCCTTTGCGAACTCGAAAATAAACCTATCCTTTCTCTAATCTGACTTCTAGATAACTGAACAATAGCTGGTACCTATTTCGAATAATAGTCTCCGTTTGGATTGTGTATCTTTTGAAACCCCCTCATCGCCCCTGTTCCATTGGCTCGGCGGTTGAATGTTTCGTTTAACAACTCACAACGGTACGTGATCAGCTGTCCTACTCAAACTGACTTTCCAATCCCAAGTTTTCAATTCTTCTCTGGTAATTCACTCGATCAGGGACGTTTGCTAGAAGCAGTTAGAGCGGAATTAATAGTCCTTCGGCATTGTCGGATGAAAGATCAATTTCATCAGAAAATGCCGTCAGATTCCGTATTCATAATTGTCCACTTACTGAAGTGAAACAAAAATGTCAACGTCAGCCAAAGAATTTCTTTCTTTCTCAAGTTAAGCAAAATCTTTACTTCCCTTCAGATTTATCTAAACGCCAAGTCGAAGGCTGGAGTTGGCTGTACTGTACCGAAGCAGCGGTAGAGAACAAAATGTAATGGTAGATGACCGATTAATGATCGTTTAAGCAGATTTTGTCGTATCTTAAATTATAATTTCGTTCGACGAATGGCTACAGAAATTGTTGCGTGAAAGAAAATGTAGGTGTACGTCGCTAGAAGACTAAGTCAGGTTTTTCAAATTAAGTAATGCACACTGCGGGAAATTCGAAAAACAATTTAAAAAAAATTGTTTGTGCACATTTTCTGTCATTTCAGTTAGTAGACTTCATACGCACGCCGTTTTTCAAAAAAATTAAAAAAACGTGTTTCAAGGCCTTTCCGCTCACCCACATTTTCTCAGTGATATTTATGCAGAATTTAAGTTTGTTACTGATCGGTAGAAGATACTTTGAAAGTTTAATCATAATCATTTTTGCTGTTTTCCAGAAAACTGCGATAACTCCTTATCATTGGCAAATACTCCCTCTCCGTACCGTCCTACCATCCCTTACCGACGATGGCCACGCCTCATAACCTTATTTTCACGCCTTCAAAACGAACGAAACTTTACAAGAATAAACTTCCACGACAGACGATTATCTTTAGAATTAAGTTTTTTCTGTCCAGCTCGCCTCGAAACGTCTCGTAGAAGAAAAAATTCTTGTATATAATAATGAACATTTCACGACTCGTTTCGAGCAAATATAATCTCAATACAGTACATTTGGGAAAACACTTAAACGGTAAAATTATTACCACTAATAACGTTGTGTCATCATTCCAAGGGGAAGTTCGAGCAACTGACAAAAATTGTTCGCACTTTCTAAAGTATTTTTGGTGGTGAAACCTGTCTACTGGTCAACCTTAGTTGTTTCATGTAGAAGCCTTACTTCTGATCTTGTAATTTATGTAACTAAATATATAAACCCCGACTACTTCAAATACGGCTCTTACCACCAATAAAATTGAGGAGTCGCCAAAAATGAACTGGTGGTTGGCATTTGAATTTAGTTAACGCTAAAATTCGATCAATGATACAATGATTGTTAATCAAGGTACAAACGTGAATGTAAAACGTTAAATTTATTTGATATTAAATTTAAAAATGCGGAAATATCTGGGGGGGGGGGGATCACACAACTTAGCCTACCCCTGTACATTATTAGATGCGTTGTATATGCTAGGGATTATACGTATCTCCGTTTCCAAAGACAAACGTACAAAAAGTAGTTACTGATTGGTTGAGAGCGCCTTTTGAGTGGTCAAAATCATTTGGGCCGTTTTTGGGATAAGTGGAAATCGAATTTCCACTCTCACGCCCTGGCGTATTTTCAAAATGTAGGTACGGTATAGCTAATAACCAAATCGTCGTTGGGAAATCGTGTAAAAGTTAGTAACGAAAGTAAAAACGTTAATAAAGCATGTGGAAATGCAGGAGATACGTCGTAGAAAATGCTAAGCAAACCAATACTTTCCTTAACCCCTGTAACGACGATCTGCTGAATATACTAGCACTGTATTTTCATTCATCGCCTTTCTACAGAAACGTTTATGTCGAATAAAATGTATTTTCTTGTTAGCAAAGCCATGTTTGAGAAAATTATAAAACCGACGTTATTGTTCGGTGAATATCATTTTACCATTCTTCTAGGCTTATATTTACGTTCAACGGGTAGTAACAAAAATAATCACGAAGAACGGAATGTGGTTATAGATTGCTAGAAGACACTACGTTACGTGGATCAGATTAAGTTCGGCATTTATCGTGGAAAATGAAAAAAAAACTTTTTGGCTCAGTTTGGTTATATTTGTGTATAGATGTCGACGGGTGCAATAAACTACGGAAAAAGAGCCTTTCTCTTGTAACTGCGCAAAGTCATAGTTTTACGGACTTGCGTATTGCAAACTACGTTTGGTCTTAATATATTTTCAACCTATTGAGCCGTACGCTTCCCTTCGATGTTTTCTCCTCGTACCTTGTCGAACGAAAATGGGTTTGTAAGAGTATAATCAACGATGATACAGTGAAAAAAAGAAGAGCGAAGGTAACTGATAGATAGTGAGGTTATTGTTCTGGAACCACTAGGAGTTAAGAGCTCTTACGGAGAAAGCCGGTGGTTGAATGCTGGAACGACGTCCCAGTTTATGAAATCGCTTTGAAAATGATGCCTCTTTCGACACAAACTGACGACTTTTGAACTATATCTGGGAAAATCGGCTGACCGGGTAATCGTACACGTGCTGCGCTACTAGCTCACGTTCGTTCTATTGAAGGTGCAACAAGTTTTGTTTCTTCGAATCAACTTTCCTTTTTTTAGGTGTTCTGAACAGTCCTGGTCATTGACCGTAAGCCGTTTGGATCTTTCATCGCCACTTGATCTTCAAGGGGGTCGGTGAGGTCGTATCAGATGAGCCCGCGGATGCCTCAGATGTCTTTTTAGGGTATTACGCCCATTCTTGTTCCAGTTCGTAATAAATTGTCTGTTTACTCCATTGTGCGTACTTTGGCCTCTGAAAATCGTTTTGCGTATTGATTCACCGTTCGACTACTTGCCAATTTTAATACCTGTCCAAAATACCGGATTTTAATACCTGTCCAAAATCTCGGAGAAGGCGAAACTAAAACTAAACTTTTTTCAATCAATTTCTCAGACAATGTCAACAATAACACAATGTCATTGATTACTCTGCAAGTCTGTCTCCATGCACCACCCTCAGCTCATCTCACGAACCGTCGAGGTGGAAAATTGTTTGATTTTAGTTTTTAGCTCTTTTCGTTTTCTTGGGTTATGGAACTAAACCCTACCTCCTTGAAACTCGTAATCATACCCGCATTTTCGTGTCTTGCAGGGCTTATGTACTCTGCTTCCTTTTCTTGTATTCTGCAGTTTTCTCATTATGTGTTGTCTAATTTCTGCGAGTTCGTTAGAATACGTATTCCTGTCGTACTGATCCTCAAGTAAAGACTGGCACGTTGGGCTATCTTTGTGGTGTTCTCAAGGGGATGAAAGCGCTACGCTCCCTCTAGCGGAACACGGTGGAGTGCGACTCGATTCTGGCTATCTTTGCCTCGTTATTATATTGTAAATAACGTAGCAACACTGCAGTTATTCTTCCTCAAACTTTAAAATGACTCATCGACTTATCTGTCGGAATTAGTCTTGAGTTCAATCCGGTGATGGAAGACTTCCTCGCTCTCATGAATTTTAATTCGTTGAACCTCCGTTTGCATTGGAACCTCTTAACTTTATTTTCCTTTAGTGGATTTCGTGTTCGGGAGTGAATGGCGTCTAAACCGTCGACGCTTTATCGCATTCGTGCTCTACCCGTTTTAATTGGAATTCCGGGGGCTCAGGCGAATATAATTTACGGCTTTTAAATCTTATCAACGCTTATCGGGTTTTGCCCAGAAGTTTTCCTATCATTTTCTTTCCTTTTAGCGTCATTCGAGCTTTTCATAATTACTTTGTTTAGCCTGGCTTCTCATGACGGTTTTCTACAATGATACTTTCCGTTAATTTTTGGATGAAAATGTTACGAACAAGATTTTATTATTGGTTCATTTGTGTCTGTCCAATTCTTCAAACTGAGTTGACAAATGATTTACATCGCTAATTACTCAAATCTGATTTATTTGTTGTTTTCATTGTTCAGGGTGCGTCAATATTAATTGCCTTACATTTTCTTAGGAGTTGAAGTTTTCACGGTTGAACGGTCCCAGCAATAATTTAATAGGAAATATAAGGAAATGAAGCCTATTTAGTAGTAGCCTTGAAATCGATTTTAGAAAATCGACGCATCCCTCAGCTTTCCTCCGCCCCGCGTCAATTCTGTGATTCTAGTAGCTATTGAAATGTACGCAACTGATTTTTCATTCAGTTTATGTGTACCATAACTTGGAAGTGTTAGCGGCATATATTACGAAATTAATTGAGTTACTCTTGTTTACAGCATTAGCTTTACTGAGTGAGCATCACATCTGGTGAAGCAGTTACCCTGGAATTAACGGAAATGTTCGAAAAAACGTTATTTTCGTCACATTTTGATTTTTATCTCCGTCCAATGGACTGTCAGAGGAACATTTATTGAGAACAATACGTAGGTATTAACTATTTGAAAACATCTTGAAAGTTTGGTGATACTCGTTGAAGCCGTTTGGCCAAAAGGCGTAAAAAACCTATTTTTGCTTCATAGGCCCATATCTCCGCTCACCGTATTTTCATGGAGATATGTTAGAAGAAGAAAAAATAGGTGTTGATTAGTAGACGATAATTTGAAAGTTTAATCAAAATCGTTATAGCCATTTTCGACAAAAATGCGAAAACACACGGACCACGCACCGAAATTAGTTTTTTTAGACTCAAAACGACACGATTACTATACTTTCCTTCCCATCGGGTAGCGGAAAGTAAAAACGGTTTAATTTTAAAACCGCTTTGGACTTATTAGGTAAAAACTAAAAGAAATGCTAGTAAATGAAATAGGATTTCAGGGGATGCTAATAATTATCCTATAAATGTTACGGAAGATTCATTACGTAGGCAGATTATGTTATTAGGCCACCACTCCGATGTTTCTGAGAATGCTAGTGTATAAACGGGATTTACAAAGAAAAAGATGCTCTAAAATCTTTGATAATTTATTGTGCTTCATTTTCTCACGGTTTTGTGATACTGTTGTGTTATTTGAAAGTGGCCATGCAAATAATTTATTCAAAATCGTTTTGGGGGAATAAATATTTGTTATTCTGATCATTGTTAGTGTGAACCTGTTTTTCGTATCCTCATTTTGGCGTCCCTTAGTGATCTGCAGACTAAATAAAACGTTTGATTTAGTTCAGCCGTTCTCTTAATCGCTGACGCTCAGAGCGTTTTTCGAACCAGAAGCCTTTAAAACGTTCGACAGATTCTGTAAATTTTCTTCTCGCGCTGTAGGGCTTAAGAAAGTAAATGCGCTATGTGAATGCCTACACAATTCTACTCCCATATCAAAGCTGCTTGGTATATTTTATGTCGCTACCATTTTTAAGTATTTAAGAAATCGACATTATTTAAGTCGACATTTGATAATTAATAGTGGATTACAAACGTTTCTCGTTGGAAATCATGGAAGTAATCGCTGACTTCTAACCCCCTCAGGCATGAGGCTATTTATTGTGCTCTCCTTATCTAGATCAGGGTTAGGTAAAACCTCTTGCGTTGCTTGACCCCAAGCAGGACTAATTTTTCTTACTCCGTAAATGTTGTCGGTGCAATATTTGCACACAGTTGACTCTCCCTCTCGGTACTTGCCGCAGTAAAGTGAGTACCAATACGCTTTACCTTAGCCTTCCGAAGTAGAAAGCGATGTAACACGTATTCGTCGAACATTATATGTTGTTTTCTTCAAATATTGTTGTCGAGACTGGCAGAGCAAAGGAAAAGTTTGCTTAGCTAGTAGCTTCATGGTTCTGAATTCCTGTTCCTGAGGAGTCACAGATTAGCAAACAACAAATTGATCCACTGGACTTGGACTCAAAGTTAAAAAACCCTGCAAATTATTACACAATGGTTAATTATTCTCATGAACAGGTTGACCTAGTATTACTGCTCCGAGACCCATCCCATTTGATTCAGCATCGAAAAATACTAACCATACGAAACATGACCTGACTACAATGGAACTACGGAAACTAAATGTTCCCCCAGCGCCCGTAAACGTCTGTAGGCATCGGACGGGAGCTTCCAGTGAACCCTCGCTGGGCAATTGGCAGGACGTTGCGAGTCCAAAGGGCGTTGTGAGTCGAGGGGGCCTTGAAAACGATACGAAACACGGCTTATTTGCGATTATACTGCGTTACGTTACGTTAATTTTTTTAACCATTTTTTGCCCATAACAACCATGGGCTTCGTCCAATTAGATTGCTGAGATGGCGGGCACAACTAGATACCAAATGGGATTTTTGTGCGAAAGAACGAGTTTTTTAGACCAAGTTAAAGGCAGAAAACGGCCCGGACGGGGGACGGCGGACGGACATTGCAGATTTGGAATTCCCATGTCTTGAAACGTAAAGTATCAAATTTTGAGGGGGGGTTGTAAAAAATGTTTCGTGACCGAAAACATAGGGTTATTATTCAGGATAAATAATAAACCAAAAACAAGCGTCTGGTGGGTAAACGGAGCCCCATAACCCTCAAGGTGGCGTTAGGCTCCCTCTGCCAACGAAAGTTATACGAATGACATTTTGCTTTGCAAATTGCACATATTAATCAACCTACGTTTCCTCCCTAACACAAGGGTCTCTCTTCTTTGTTGTGTCCACAGCTTGCGAAGCATTTGAATGGAACTACATCACCCTACGATCTGGTTTTTTGTTAGTTCATAAACTGTGCAAATATAGCACCCCCCCCCCCTAGCTTCAACGTTTCGGCTGATAGCATCTTCTCACGGTGCTTAGAATCGGCAACCCTAATAACTATCACAAGAAGCTACTTGAAGTTATCTAAATTACACGCCAACGCACGACTTTTTAATCTCGTCAGCAAATCATCAAATGACGGTGTATTTTGTTCAAAGAAAACCGCTCGAAAACCTCATTGATCTGTCCTATTAAAAACGTATCAAATTTTGCAACTGGGCTCACATCGGATGTTTTGTAGTGTTGCTTCCATTTTGCCAGGTCGTGATTATACTAGTATCCGATGCTACAGTTGCCTTGGGAGGCTTCTTTACGTTAGAGCCAGTATCATGTGTTTTGCTTACTTCCTCGTTGTAGTTCTCGTTCTTGAGTCTTAAGACGTCTTCCTCCATTCACTGAATGTTGAATATTTGTTTCAATTAAACGGGAAACGTACAAGTTGTTGTAGCAGCTATTTGGCGTACAAAAACGTTCCTTCACGTGTACAACGTCCAGTTGCCGAAAAGTCTGAAGAACATTTTAGTTTTTTTCGCCAATTAATGGTAGAAGTATTAGACAACTCGCAATTAGGCTACATAAATCATTTCACCGCTCTTGTTTGGCCAGCAACAAAACAAGAATTTTGACACGATGGCTCATATTTGGAACGGCTCTCGGAATAACAGGACACCGAACTAGGAATCGTTATGGATGATATTTAACAAGCAATACACGAACGTATTCAACCTGTTCTTCCTCCCCAGCCGCCCAATGAACCTGAGTTATCAGTTCCGAACCACAACAAACAAATGAACAGACGCCAAATCATACGCTCAGCTCATCCCGACGGCATTCCCGCAATATACCGGCCTCTTGAAATTCCAGAACCGGTTTGAACCAATCAGGAAGAAAGCACGTCGATCCGTTGGGTTACCGCTACGTTATGAGCGCGGAGGAACCTAAAAGCTTGAAGGAAAGTACGGCGAAAAAGTCAAGGTTAATTCGTTCCAGTTCCAGATATCAACTTGGTCTGAAACAAACGTATTCCTGTTCCGTTTTAATCAGAAAAGCAGTTAGCAGTTAGTTGAGCGTACGCTGTACGTATCAACGAATACACACGTCACAGGAATAATTGTTGGGAGTAAAATGTGCGTATAGGTCGCCAGTAGAAACTCTATCAAGTTGATCCAATTAAGTTATGCGTTTACTGTGGAACTGTATAAAAAAACGTCTTTTGGCACATAGTCTCTGATCAATGGACCGCCACAGGAACATTCATGGAGGATGATACATACGCATTGACTAGTTGAGCCATGCGAAAAAACGTGGTTTTAGAAAACATTTGCCCCCCCCCCCCTCGCCGTCCGACCAGGGGTGGAAATTGCTCATAACCTGATTTTCGCGTATCCAAAAAGTGACAAACAAAACAAAGAACCTGCTCAATCTGGAGTTGTGTAAAACTAGTAGGTCGAGTAGTAAAATCGACTGGAAATTCAACGGAATTGTGTAAAAGTTGACCCTTAACCGTGAATTCACTAAAAAATTTCGTAGATCCCGAGAAAATAGTAAAGAAATTCAGTAATGTTGGCAGAGGAATGCAGTTAAATATTGTTGGAAAATGGATTGGAAATTCTGTGGGCAATACGTCGACTTTCATATTAAAAAAAACAAACAAATATCTGGTGCGTTGCAACACACAACTTTCCTTAGCTCTACTTCAATTCACTTTGTACATGGCTAATTCTATTTAATCAATTCATTTATCATTCAGTTAATTTGAACTTGGTCAATCAACACTTTGCGGCTGCAGGAAGCGGTAGCGCGTAGTGTTCCAGATTTTATTATGCTGCTCGTACTCATTGCAGGACCTTTATTGAGCAATTGGTACACAGAGAATTAATGAGGCTGTAAACACAAATTTTTTGAAGAGGGATAATAATCACTTTTGCAGAGTTAATGGGTAATAACTGTTAGAACTGGCAGTAAGCGAAACGGCGGTAGTTGAAATTCAGGAATTTCTGAAGTGAGCCTCATGTACCTCATGAGCGTACACTCACACTTTAGGTATTGGATTGGACGACAATACCAATTTTCTTTAACTTTCTACTAACATCCCAGCGGAGTTTATAAGGAAAAAACTGCGCTAAAAACGCTTTTCGTCGAAAATTTTGATAATTTATTGTGCTGCTCTCGTCATTTTCCCACGAATGGGAATTTTATGGTATAGTTGCTTTATTGAGAGCTATTGATATAAAAAATTTAAACAAAATTGTTTGAGCTGTTTTTGAGAAAAAAATTTAGTGTTTTGATCACTATGATAACTATAGTTAACTTTCGGTGGGTTTTGCCCATACCCTTATGTTTGCGTCCCATGGTAACCTGTAGGCTAGACATCATGTTTCAGCTGATTTGGTACGGTTGTTTTCTTTAAAAACCGCGCTAAAATCGATTCCGTCGAAAGTTTTGGTAATTTATTGTGCTGCTCTCGTCATTTTCCCACAGATGAGAATTTTATGGTATAGTTGTCTTATCGGGAGTTATCAATATAAAAAATTTGATCAAAATCGTTAGAGCCGTTTTTGAGAAAAAAAAAAATTTGGTGTTTTGATCACTATGATAACTATAGTTAAAGTTCGATGGATTATGTTCATACCCTTATTTTGGCGTCCCATGGTAACCTGCGGGCGCGATATCAAGTTTGAGGTGATTTGGTACGGTGGTTTTCTCTAAAAATCGTTCACAGACACACACACACACACAGACCATTTTCCCAAATAGTGTTTTTCGGACTCAGGAGGTTCTGAAACGTAAAGATCTGAAGAAAACTCAAACATTTTTTTGTCAGCCGATTACATAACTTTCCTTTCTACTTCGTAGAGCCAAGGAAAGTAAAAACGGAAAAGGAGCTGAAGAGAAACAATAGGAAATTAGAAAACCCCGTTTTGAGAAGTGACAAAACCAAGCAAAGAAAAACATAGCAAACTGTGTGAAAGTTGAGTAACCACTGTTGGAAGTATCGTAAACGCACCTGGAATAACTGGTGCGTAGCTACAAAATGTAGGTACTGGTCAGTTGAGAGTACGCTGTACGTTTGATCGAAATGGTTAATGCCGTTTTTGAGGAAACTGGTGAACCGATAAATTATTATTCGAGAAATCTCGTTTTTCAAGCTATCGTGGAATCCGTTATGTGGATCTCCGTTCAGCAGATAGATACAGAAATAATCACGAAATACAAAAATGTGGGTATAGGTTGCTACAAGACACTCTGTGAGTTTAATCGTATACAGTGAAGCAGTTACTATGGAAGTTATGAAAATGATAAAAAATCATTATTTTCGTCACATTTTGATTTTTATTTCTGTTCAATGGATTGTCAGACGAACATTAATCGGAACAATCTATAGGTATTAACTCTAAGAAAACATCCGGTAAGTTTGGTGACAGGCGATAAAGGTTTGCGAGAGCACGGCATGATTGTTCAGCTTGACGTAATCTCACCCCTCTGAGACCCGTCATATTCGACTCTACATCGTAAAATACATAGGGAATGATACCAAACACGACGTAGTTTTGTCCTGATGACAACCATGAGAATCGTCGGATCAGATTGCCGTGCAGGTGGACACAACTAGATCGTAAATGCCATTTTTGTGTGAAGCAACGGATTTTTTAGATCAAATATGGCCTGGACTGGACGCTGAACGGACATTGTTGATTTGGGATCCCCACGCTCTTAAGCTTAAAGGACCAAATTTAGTTGTGGTGAGGGGGTGCGAAAAAATAGGTAAGCTAAGTAAACTTGAAAAATGCCTATCACGGCGACTGATAAAGGTAGAAGGGTGTGTTGGCAGCGTTTTACTCAATTTTCAGGCCAGTTTTATCCAATTTTTGTTACAACAAGTGCCAAACACCCTGTGTAGCCCGTGTTTCGTGAAAATGAGCATGTTAGCCCCGAGCGGCTCTTTCCAGCGGGAGGAATCTTAGTAGCGGGAGCTCGGCCACGTCTACTGCTCCTCAGTTCGCTCTCAACGGAAGTCGAGTCACCCGGAGGTTTCACCAAACGCACACATTTGTCGTTTGAAACACACATTAATGATCACTGATCTGAGATTTACTATGCAATAGAACGGGTTTCACCAAGGTGGTTTACGATTAGAACATTGTAACAAACCGCGAATTCTTCATAACGGAGTCGTAGCGGTTAAAAGTTGACTCGGTGCGTCGCGGTTACCGCTCGGCAAACAAAGACCGTTTTGCAGACGGGACACTGCCAATAACTTAATAATATGAGCTTTATAATTGCTTTTCAGTTTGTCTGGAATTGTTTAGCTAATTTCGCTTACTTGAAACGCACTCAAGGCGTTACGGAGTTCGTTTCGGCAGTTCAGAGAAACGAGAAGGTTATGATTTTATTTGGATAGTTCGTAGTAAAATGATTCTGGTGCAATGATATGTCATCTGAGCATTCGAACACGCACTGAATTTGTTAGAGGACGATTAAAATGTGTCTGTTGAACGACTAATTTCGTCCAGCTTGAGAACAGGGGTTCTTCGTTGGGTCAGCTTTGGTCCTCGGCAATAACTGCTACTAATACCAACCGAAAAGCTCTACCACAGCTCATTACAATACAATAAACGGATAAAATATACCGACATTGTTGGAGCAATACGCTTTAGGTTTCCCAATGCACAGTGAAACACATGAGCAATGGTAAGAGGTTAGGTGTGTATCGCCTATCTTAGAAATAAATATCTGGTGCGACTCATCACAAAACTTTCTTTAGCCCCACGTGCATTCTGCGATTATTCGCTCTAGAAACTAGTCAAATTTGTTTTTGCACCCTTCCCTCATCATTTGATACTACGTTTCAAGGCTTGACGATTCCAAATTCGCTAATACCACCATATTCTGCCTTGGACGCGGTCTACAAAATCCGTTCTTGCACCCAAAAACTCCATCGGCGATCTGATCGGACGAAACCCGTGGTTGTTATCGGCAAAATGGTTTTACAAAATTAGCCAAAAACGAAATTCTGGTGTTTTCATTTCATTTACGCCGTGTTTTTTAATCGTTTACTAAGTATTTTTTGGTACTGAGTCGAATAGGACGGGTCTCATAGATGCAAAACCGCGTCCAGATGGACAACAGTGTGAGTTGAATTCCACTCTTTGAAGGAACTCACGGGTCAATTAAGCGATTTCGTAGTTATTCGGAGCTGTACATTCTTAAAATTTAATCCAAATCGTCGTGGATGTTTTTGAGAAAAAGAAGATTTGGTGTTTTGATCAATATAATAACTGTAGTTAGTTTTAAACCGATTTTGCTCGTAAGTTCCGTAGTAACTTAAGCTAAATACGGCATTTGAGCCGATTAGTTTCATACGTTTTCTCGCAATCGCGTTCGCTGACACGTAGAACATTTAGGCAAATAGTGTTTTCGGGTCTCAGACACCCTCGAAACGTACAAAACTGAAGAGGACTCAAAAAAGTAAAAATAATTCTTGCAAATCGAGTCAACCAGGTTTATCATACTATCTAGTTCTAGATTAGTAGGCTAATACGCACTTGGACGCAAACATTCGTGGATTTAAACAAACATTGGCGGATAAAAGTGGTTGGTAAATCGTTGATTTAATACGATTCCCAGTCCCGAAATTGGCTGGTCAATTTAATCGTACATTTTTTCATTCTGTTCATTAAATCGTTTCAAACGACCATGGAGAAACCCGATTTAATTACTGAAAATTCCGATTCATTAAATAAATGTTGTTTGAAAAGTTTTTCGTAAAACCGATGTGTATCCGCGATTAGCCAAAATTAACTGCTATTAGTCGGTGAATTTTCGTTCCGTGTTCCACCGGCCCGCGGACGTAACTTTACTCAGTGCGCGGCAAGATATTCTGGCGTTTTCGTCAATCCGGAATGTGTCGTCAGTTTGAAGACTTCAGCGGTGAGTCCTTATACAACATGCTATTGTGGTACGTGAGCTTATTATTGCTTCCCGTTCATCTTGAAAATAGCTCAATTCGAACCCGATTTGATAGCAATCACCGCCTCAAATGTCTAATCTAAAAATTTATTGCTCCCTCGGTACAAAATGGTTGCGGAAGAGGTTGTGAACTCGTACAGAATCATCTTTAGTAATATGGCAGGGCAATGCCGTCTGCCCCAAGCCGCTGGTGTGCTAACTGCTCCAATTCATCGGCGTGTGTTGGGCGGGCATAGGAAGAGATCGAATTCGTTACGTTGAGTTTGAGCAGCAAACAAATTTGGCTCTGGTGTGCCCTCCGGTTCGTTGGAGTCACTTGAAAATACACAATGCGATGCAAGCACATAGCTGCCAATCGTAAATACGAAAAGAGACTGATTTGATTAAGTCGATTCTTCGTTTTTCGTAAAATGAAGAGATGTTTACTTTCTGCTGACAGAATGGATACGAAAAGTACGAATAAAAATGTTGAGTTTTTTCAGATCTTCGAGTCTTGAGGCTACTCAATCGAAAACATCCGGTGTTGAGCAACGCACAACTTTCTTAACCCCACGTAAATTCTAGAAAATACGTAGTAATCCAGTCTATTTATTACTAAGTTCATGCGAACGTGCAAAAAAAGCTTAACGCTCCTAAAAACTGGTAGCTCAGTCCCGGAATTTATTTAGCTACTGCTACTTGTGCCAAGCTCTTAATTGAACAACGCGAAAAGCGGTAGAATTCCGGAATTTAATGACCTGCCGCTGATTACGTCGCGACCACCTTTGAAGACTCCCCAGTATAGGTAACTAATGACATTGCCAATTCCATTATTATGGGAAGGGTTTTGTTCACAGTGGGGGACTTAGTGGAGCAAACACATCGAAAAAACATTATTCGACAAAACTAGTTTGAATAGTTGGAATTTTACTGGTTTCTCCGGACAATGCAATTACCATTATCGAACTTTTACGGTCTAGGTAGTTTATTCTACCGTCCTAATTTTTTCCTAAACACTGACGCGTGGGATTTGTAAAAAAAAATTGGAAAAATGGTAAATTAATATTTGACAAATCTCGTTTTCCGAGCTATCATAACTTATATCTCGTTCAAAAGATAGATACAGAAGTATTTACGATATACAATATGTGGATATAAGTTGCTAGTAGACAGGGGGATCATTCAGATTGATCAAATCTGGTGAAGCAGTTACTCCGGAATTTACAAAGATGTTAGACACATTTTGATTTTTATCGCTGTTCAATGAACATTAATTGAAAACTATGTATAGGTATTAACTATTCGAAAATACTCTGTGACTTAGGTGAAAATCGTTAAAGCCGTGATGCCAAACACTGTGAAAACCCTATTTTAGCTTTTCAGGCCTATATCTCCGTTCACCGTATTTTTAAGGAGATATTTTCATAGCTGTTAGGCATTAATTAGTAAAAGATAATTAGAAAGTTTAATCTAAATTAAACAGTAGAGAGATCTGAATAAAAACTGTTAGAAAAATACCCAGAATTCGTACATAGTTTACTGATTCTTGGAGGCAAAAGAGTTGATTTACGTTATGAAGACGTCAAAGCAATTCTGAGTTAGACACACATTTCATAGAAATCTTCTGACCATGGTCCCACCTCGCAAGTAGGGAATTTAGTGGAAGTAGTTGATGCGGGTTTTTAAGGTAAGCCCAATAGCTGCGATACAGCTTCGTACATTAACTGTTCGCTGCAGTGTATGCGTTAGTGCCTTCCCTGGAAGAGACTGGGAGGGGTTTCTTCCTCACACCTTTTTCGTTGCTCAAGAAAAAGAAGAGAGGACCGCGACTAATCGAAAAGTTGAGGGACCAACGCGTTTAGTGACAAAAGGTCCAGACGAGGACTAGTCAGGCATCAAAGCCCAATACTGGAAACCGTGACCCTAAATAAAGTTGGGCTAAATGCTTTGGAGTTGTCGGATGTGGGGCAGACAGAGGTCAAAATATTCCGAGTCTCGTCAGTTTCCTGATCGTGATTATTCATGAGTCGCTCACATTTAGGGAGGGACTGAGGTATAAAGCAATTATTTTGTAACGGCAATTAAAATACTTAGTAGACTACTTGTGTCGGTGGTTTATTGGATTACAAACGTGATGTTTGTCAAAACACGTTTAACACTGGTAATAATTTTTCAAGTGCGGGATTTATAAGGAGGAAACTGCTCTAAAATTGACTTTCGTATAAATGTATGAGAATTTACTCTGCTGCTCTCGCCATTTTTCCATAAATAACAATTTTAAAGGGCTGCGTTTGGGAATCTGGCCACAAAAAATTCAAACAAAATCGTTATTGCCGTTTTTGAGAAAAAATGGAATTAGTATTTTAATCACTAAAATAACTACAGTACCTCAATCGCGCCCTCACACGCCGACCTTTTTTTTTCGAACAGCGGTTTTTGGGTTTAAAAGTCTTTAAAGCAATTTGAAATTTGTGAAAAAAAAAAACAATCTGATGTGACGCTTCTCGTAATTTTTCTCAGCCTCACGTGCTTTCTGCAATGTGTAACAGTAATAAAATCGGGCTTTTACTCAGTTGGTATGAGCTTGTTAAGACTTAACTCGACGTTCTATGTAGAACCCATTTGTGTTCAAAACTTCAATAAACGTTCGTCTGACAGTCTATTGAACAGAGATAATACCGAAATGTGAGAAAAATCGTGATTTACGACGTCGAATTTTCCACCGTAAATGTTCAATTGACTTTGATTCCAAAGTTGACCAGAAAATAACGTTTGCTCAATAGGTTTCATTTGCTGTAACGAATGGTAGGTACTAAGTGAACCCATCGATTATGTTCCATTATTTTCCTATCACATTTTCCTAAAATGCAATAAATCTTTTGGGTGCCTGAAGTGCGCACCCCTATTTATCTATTTAAAAAGTAGTACCTTCAATTCTTGTCTTGTGATTCTCCGCCTTAGTCCGAAGAGAGAGGCAATCACACCGCTCTCTGAAGTATCTAACAATTCAATCTTAGTCAGAAATGAATAAAGGGAAAACGTGAATGGTGTGCCCATTAATTATGTTCCTATCATTTCTAGCGTGGTAAGCACCACCCTTTACCACGATACAATAACTCTATTGGGTGCTTAAAGTTCATAACCTAAAATATTTAATTAAAAAATCTTAAATTTAATTCCTGCCCTCTAGTCTACCTCTGCCTTTGTCTTCAGAGAGATTAAACGATGGCTTCTCTGATTTTCCCAACGACGTCTCCAACGGGGTAGTCTTAAATAACTAGCACCTTCATTTTGTTCTTGTGTAGCCACGGTTCTCAATCGGTGGTGTGCATACCTTCCGTCAGCAACGCCCATCCTCGCATCAAATCTTTGATGGCACAAATAAACCCTAGTATAACTTTAGAAAGGTAAGCACACGCCAGTATGAAAATATATATACTTCTATGTGCGAGGTGTTGAGAACCGTGGCTCTTTTGGTTTATTATTCATTCTGAATAATGTTTTCGGTCGCGAACAATTTTTTACCACCCCCCCTCAAAATTTGATACTTGACGTTTCAAGACATGGGAATTCCAAATCTGCAATGTCCGTCCGCCGTCCCCCGTCTACTGTCCCCCGTCCACTATCCGCCGTCCGGGCTGTTTTGTGCCTTTAACGTGATCTAAAAAATTCGTTCTTTCGCACGAAAATCCCATTTGGTATCTAGTTATGCCCACCATCTCGGCAATCGGATCGAATGAAGTCCATGGTTGTTATGGGCAAAAAATGGTTAAAAAAATTAACGAAACGCAGTATAATCGCAAATAAGCCGTGTTTCGTATCGTTTTCAAGGCTCGCTCGACTCGCAGCGCCCTTTGGACTCGCAATGTCCTGCCAATTGCCGTGCGAGGGTACACTGGAAGCCCTCGTCCCACCCCTCCATCGGATCATCGGGACGTTTACAGGCGCCTGGCGCCGGGGGAATTTCCGTAGTTCCATTGTAGTCAGGTCATGTTTCCTATGGTTTACTAGTATTCGATGCTGAATCGAATGGGATGGGGGAGCAGTAATACTAGGTCAAGCTGTTCAAGAGAATAATAAACCATTCTGTAATAATTTGCAGGGTTTTTTCTTTTCGTTTTCTAATTCGTTGCACGAAGATGAAATGCTCTTATTTACGGGGTTTGCGGGGTGTGTTGCTATTCGCGAGATACTTTCAGGACGAATCCCGCAGAGGGTATTGAAAACCTTCATTTCATCATACCTTCCTTATACTGATTTGCAACTAATCGGGGCTTTAGACCTGTATGTTGAGTTCCCAGTAGCTGAAGAAGACGCGTATAACCTTCTTGTAAGAGTTTATTTATTTTCCTCTTGTCAGAAAATTACTGAGATTAGATACATATGTATTCCACGTGAAGGAAATTAGGACAGCGAAACACTTAACTTGAAGTGGAAGAGGGGTGAGGGGCGACATTTGAAGAGGTCGGTATCCCTGTCATAGATATCTCATGAAAAAATTTTAATCCGAGATTCATTTCTTGTTTGTTAGATTTCAACGTCCAAAAGTTCGGACTCTTAATTCCACGGAAATTTGCCAAAATGAATTTTATTTCGGAATTGATGAATTAAAGTCTTTGTTAGGTTCATGTTAATTTATAGTGTAGAGGAGTTCAATGTGGAACCTTGACAGCGATACGAGTAGCTTTAACGGGTCAACATAGGTTCCAAGTTCTTGGAGATAATTGAAACAAAGGGGCGAACCTCTTTCTCTGTCGTAGTGTTCTTGACCGCCTGGGTTCCTGCCCCTTGTTCGTTTGTGATACAGTTGGTCAACCAAGTACGACCAGACCATGACTCATGACTCGCGTGGAAGAGCTGCCTGCCCGTTGAATGGTTAACGACTCCATGGCGAGGACACCTGTTCCTCGATTAGCTTCCCACCTTTTTGCCTCTTGATCGTGTCTTCTCTTCGCAGAGCCTCGCCTGTTCGTTCTGATTGCATTATTATCCTGATGCCCTCGTTGCTTCCTTAATTTTTGCCTTCTCTCAATCTCCTTGGGTATTTTGCCGGAATTACTACCGCTGACCAGAAGAGAGGAGCGCCAGATGTGCTCTCCCCCTGGAATCCTTGTTGTCCTGTGAATGAGTTCGGCCAGTTGGTTTATCATTATGACGGATATGACAACATTAGCTTCGCAGGAGATGTGAATTGGTCAGCCTTGTACCCGCCCAAATTATCGAAAGCCGTCATCTTGAGTCAATAAGGGCTCGGGGGCTCAGTGCTGAGGTTGTTCTCCGGACTGGCACCGAATATGAAGTTAACGAAGTAACTATCACATATGACTCCAAGCAGTGCAATCCGAATCTTGTTTACATTGAATTGGCCAGAATTGATGCAGAGGAAAGTTTAAATTCTTGACCTCCGCATCACACTACTTTCAACGTTTATTTTATTGTATTGTTACGTATCTTTGTGCTGACTGACTCCTATCAAAGGCAAGCGGTTCATCGTGGTCTTGCGGTAAGACGGTCGATTCATAATTCTCGACGTAAGTTGATGATTGTGGATCGAATCTCCGGCGCGATTGCCGTAATTTTTGCCTTAGTCAGCAGCTCTTCAAAAGCATCTCCAAATTTCCTTCCTTCCCCCCGTAACATCTTCTCATATTTATATTATTAGTTACACCAGTTCGGCCGCCACAAGTTTATTGTATTGTTGTCACACGAGAGCTGTACATTGTTGAGCGGCGCTTTCCCAAATACCTGGAGATACAACCGCATTGTCCTTCAACTTATTTGTACACGAATTTGTCACGCGCTCAGGGATTGCAGATTTACAATGTGCAAGAAATTCAAAATAATTGAAACGCGATTTTACATGCCTTCGATCTAATAATAACCGCAGTGTATCGAATTTGGGAATACTGGGCAAGCGTGATCGTGAATCAGTTTAGCTCACATTTATATTTTACGAAAATTAAATTAAATTACTTGTCGGAAAAGTTGAAATAATAACCTAAGTATGGGCTTGGCATAGTAAGATGAAAATGGGAAGAAAGGGACTGAAATTACATAATCAATCAACTCTGATCACTGTTAGAATTACGAAATACAAATCAGTATTCTATTGAAGTGTTGAAATTAAACGAATAATAACTATTGGATGCGTCTGAAACTGATTCATCTGCTCTGGGCTCTCCTCAGGAACCTTCTATTCCTTTCGAAGACTCTCCCGTTGGGAAACTGCACGGCGTATTTGCAATAACGTCATTTACCTAAGATTGTACCACACTGGTCTCACTTTCGAGAGAGGGGAGAGGGTTCTGTATTCTGTCAGAGGTACCAACTTGTAGGGGAGCCAAATCTCTAGCCGTTTTATTATATTTCTCCGCTACCATTGGCTTCTGGTGGTAATTTCGTTGATGGAGTGTTTCGGCTGCTGTTTGCAGCTCATTTGAGAAGGATTTGTAGTGTGCAGGCAGATCGGCGAGGACGTCCATATAAAATTTGTGAGGGAGATTGGTTGTTGACGGCAGGTGTGTTTCTGAATTCTAACAATCCTACAAGTGTGATGATCATTACCAGTTCATTATTACGTTCCTCCATCATCGCCGCTCGTCAAAGGGCTGTTCCTTACCTAGTTGGCTCAGTTCTCCAGGAAAAGTTCTACTGAAGCGCCACGTGAGACACGAGTACGAGCCGCAAGTCGATGAAGTTGATCTAATCAAGGCCAACCCAAATTTCAAAAACCATTTCATGTCAAATTCTTGGTGAATAAAGCCTTAGTCTAGAAAGGTTTATTTCATATCAGTGAGCTTCTTCGTCCAAGGTTCCTCGACTCATACATTTCGCTATAAGATGTTTTATTGTTTTGACGCCGGCTTCAGCGTCACTGTGTTGCTTGGAGGGAAATTGGGAGAAGATGGTGGTATTGTGACTTTCATTTCTTCAGGAACTGTTTAAACTTAAATGAGCTGAACGGAGGTCCGCCATCACACCTGATTCGAATAGATACGCCTGTGTCTGCAAGAACCTTCGAAGTGTAGTGATGATAGTCTTGCTATCTGAACATCGTGTTCCAAATTGACACACAACTCGCCACCCTGACATTCGGTCGACGTAAACTATAAAAGTCTTTTCATTGAAACATCAACAAATGGACGATCTGGCACCGGGTCGTTAATCCTGGATTCTTTTGAAAGGAAAACGACTGCGCCATGTTATGATTAGAATTATGAAATACAAATTGAAGTGTTGCAATTAAACTGAAACTTTATTTATAAGATAATAACGCCAACGTACAAACGAATAACAACTATCGGATGCGTCTGGAACAATCACAACTCGTTCTATGACGCTTTGGGAGAATAACTCAATGAGTGTAAATGATACGGTTTGTAAGTTAATAGTAGTTGGTTCCTGCCATCGTTCAGACGGCTCTATGGATCGACCAACAGTCGATTCGGGTTCATAGTTACACAACTGACAAGGATGCTCATACCTTGAGAGAGACGCATTCAGATGGACTGGCGTCAATTTTCCTTCTCTACTCCTCCAGAATTTCAATGTGTTCATTTCCAACTGTCCTACGATAAGGTGAATTGCAGTATGAGTCGATTGGGTTTGATTTCAGTCCCTGTTTCCCATTTCCAGTTGTTTGATAGTCCAGCTCGAGGTTAAGTTTATTATTTTAATTTTTTCTAGGAGCCTTTAATTTGTTCATTTTTCTTTCAATATGAAAGTCCGCCGAAAATTGGCGTTTAATCACACTTGCCTAGTATTCTTAGTCTATACAGCAATGTTATTATTTGGTTGAGATGCTCGTAAGGCTGTGTTTGTGCGCTCATAGTGAAATAATGATCAAATTGCAATTCCAGCACAACACACATTACAGGGGTGTCCCATTAACAAGTGCACATATCTCTAAATAATTTACTTAATCCCCTGATCCTCAAAAACCAATCATCAAAATCGGTTGACAATAGCAAAAATATATATAGTTTCAAGTCAACACTCCCCTATTTTGATTGGTGGGATTTGTAAGAATAGCAGATTCAACTGAAATCGCATTCCAGTGGTGCATGTACAAATTTTTATGGCTTGTTGCTGGCCAATTGCACTTAGCCTCAGATGGAAGTCGTAAAAATGGACGATGACGCGTTCTTAGAGGAGCCCGACCATTTTCATGTACTCACGTTTTTACAGCAACTTGCAGGACCAAAAATGACACCGTAATAAACTCCGCTGCAGACGGCTGAGTTTTGAATATTTCCTTGCTGAAAATTAAGAAAAAAAGACTTATACTGCATATGGTTGGTCTCGCAACGGCGTGACCAGTGGCATTCGAGGGCAAGTGGGTGCATCCCTGTTACTGATTCGAGTTTCAGTACCTACGTTCTCGACAACTTCACGGCTTGTATAAGTTGACTGGAGGTACAAGTATTCCCTCAACTGGAGTCTTTCACGACCTTTTCTGAAATGAGATCGGGAGTATCAGTACCGCAACAGCTATGGCGAACCGGTATCAAACTCTTCACCTCGTCGCTAGCAGGTTTTATTCTTGAGAATCGCGTTTGTGGTGGAGGGGGGAGAAGGAAACAAAAAAGCCCGTTATTGCCTCAAGTTCTCGCTGCAAAGGCGATTAATTGTTCCCGCTTTTCTTAATTACGGCTAATCCATTTGTGTTGATTAGGTTCCCATTCAATGAGCAATTGTCGCTCTCAAATGTCGTTTGGTGGAGCCTTTTGTGAGTTTCGAATGAATGGAATTTCCTCTTGGCTCTTGTCAAAGGAAGAGCTGAGCCATGCCTTGAGTGATTCGCCGCCCGCACCCGCTTCTTTTTCCAGTAGTTACACTGGTGGTCTCCAAAATAGACTTCCTTTTTTTTGGTCTTCCCACGGGTTCTGAAATGCCAGGGTTTTGTGCAGCGTTATTGAATACTTTTTGTCACAGCGTTGTATTTTTTGGTACGTAGACGATTCTATTCATCTGGAAAAGATCATCCTTCAAATCATCGCCGGTTTTCCTGGTTTCGGCCTTGAGATTTTCTACTTTTTGGGCGTCTGTGGTCGTTGACTCGTTCTTTTTTTTTAAATCCCATCCCTTTCTTCGAAGGCGAAGGACTGACTATTCCTGCCGTCTTGGTATTCATCTCGTTCCTGTACTTCGCTCATTAGTTGATACCTGAATTTTATAGCAGTTCCTTGGGACTTTTCTGAGATGAAGAAACGTACCATAGTACCATTCTCTGAGGTATCTGTTCCCATGCTTAGGGCTAAACTTCATCAACCTTGGGTTGGACTAAATTTCATCGACCTGACTGACTCTCCTATCAACCTTTACCCACATCTTGTTTTCCGCCAATATTTGTGTAACTTATCCTTTAATCAGGTGAGTCAAATTAACGAAATCCAATTCATTTAGTTGTTGGTTTTCTGAATTATTTATTCTCAAAAGTTGCCATAACGATTTTGACCAAACTTTCAAGTTCAAGGTTAAAACTGAGGATTCTTTCCTGTAGGGCCTCTCCACCCCAATCCCCTTCCCAACTACTTCGGGTGTCAGTTCTGAATTCCCAATGATCCAACGATATTCCCTCCGCATACGTGCTTGAAGTTGGAACTTCTATTTGCTAGGTGTGGCATTGCCGATGAGATTAATTGGTGTAGAGTTCCATAAATTCAATTTAATCAATATAAAAGCCTCAACTGTAGACTCTTCAAATGAATTAAGATCCCATAAGAATAAGGAGTAATTATCAAGTTTTATTTTTAGTACCAGAGTGCTGTTGTAAATTTGGCTTAATACTGTTTAAGAAATATCCGAAAGATCAGGAATCATGTCAACCCCCTGGGCTCCATTGGTTTTTCGGGGCAAGTAGTTATACCGCCCTCGAGATTCTGCGTATTTGCTGTTGCCTGTTTTTTTTTTTTTTTTGGTCTTTAAAACATTGAAAGGCTCGCGAAGTGGCCTCCTTCATCCGCTTTCGAGCCATCTTAGGCTATGAAGAGGCAGGTCAGCCGAGAGATTGGCTCTCTCGAACGTATAAATTCAAGGTTGTGACCGAATTATTACTTTTTTTTTTCATTTTCCCCGTTTACTGACTCACTCGTTCGCCCGACTCGTTTTCATTCGTAGAAGACTACTTCGAGTTTCAACCCTGTTTTGGGCTTGTTATTTACGGACTTTACTTTTCTCTTGCAGGTAAGAGTCTCAAGTTCTCTGAAATTCGTGCTGAGCGTAATTCTACCGAGCGCTTTTAGAGTAAGTTTTTTTTTTCTCTTTCTAAGTCAAGTCTACTGGACCACCGTCGACTGCAAGAAAGGCGTTGGGCTGTAAAATACCCCTCGTCTTACTTCATCGTGACACTTACCGTCGTGATAATGACAGTACTAAGAGCGTTGAGAACATCCGAAACTCGAGCTCTCGTTGAGAACGTGACCGAAAGGGCTTTAAGCGTCGATGGAGAATTTGGTGACCCACACTTTTTTTATAGCTAGGTTTAGAATATTGTCACGTCAGTTCGTGGACGATCTTTCCGTTTAGGTTCGCGCATCAAATTGGTGATCCCCAATTTTATTCTCCGAAAATCTTTAACGGCGTATGGGGGGGGGGGTATTAAAATTAGTGGCTACCGCTGATTCGATTATATTAAATCCACAGAGGATCGTCTAAAGTTGATCTTCAGTTTCCCTGCTGGGCTAAAAATATGTGTCGACCGAATTTCTTTGTTCAAGTATGCTCAGCAGCATTCGTTATTTATTATATCATTTCTACGGGAACGTTTACGGAGAACAAACTGTAGGTATTAGTTAATTTAGAGTATCCTCTAACTTTGAAAGAAATCGTTTCAGCATTTTTCGAAAACATCGGAAAACCGATAAATTAATTTTCGACAAATCTCGTTTTTCGAGTTGAACTACAAAAAACCGTTATTTTCGTGATATTTTCAATTTTATCTCTGTTCAATGGTCTGTCCGATGTCCTTTTTTGAGAAAAATACACCGGCATCAACTATTTAAAAACATTCTGTGAGTTTGGTGAAAATCGTTGAAGCCATTTTGCCCAAAAAGCTCAAAAAAGTCCTATTTAGGCCTATATCTTCGTCCATGGAAATTGTTGTAGAAAAAAATGTTCGGTAGCAACTACTAGAAGATAATTTGAAAGTTTAATCAAAATCGTTTGATCCGTTTACGAGAACAATGCGGAAAAGCTCTAATGTTGGCGCGTTTTCGTCCCCCACCATCTTATTTTCGCGATTACAAAAAATCACGAACAAAACAAGGAAAAAAACGCTCAATCGGTCCAGCCATTCTCCCGTACACACACACGGACCACGTGCCAAAATTGGGTTCTTTGGACTTGGTAGCCTCAATACGTAAAAATCTGAAGAAACCTTTACCAACTTTACTAATCATTTGGGTAGGATCGATTGAGTCATGATTTTTTAAAGAGTGAGTTGGGAGGTTCAAACTCAGCACAAAAGTTCGTTTATCTCCTGAATAGAAGATTGATTCTCAATAATTGCAGTAATTCAGGATTCCCGGTCAATCCTTCCTCAATCTTAGGTGTTTCAAATCATCAGACATTCCCGTGATTTACAAAAGAGAAGCCATTCCGACCTTGGAGTCGCACAAATATCTCGGTGTGATACTCGACAAACGCCTTACGTATCGCCAGAATGTTGCCGATCTGAAAAAAAAGCTGATGGCCAGGACAGCGCAGCTCAAGTACTTTCTCAACAACCCGTCCCTGTCACTGGACAATGAAATGTTAATTTATGAAGTTTTTATCCGACTATTTGGTTGTACGCGCTGCCAGTCTATGGAACGTGTTCCAAATCAGTGTTCCGACAATTGGTACAGCACCAGAACCGTACATCACAGCGTAAAGTTCTCAATAGTCCCCCGTATGTTCGAAACCACACAGTCTACAAGGATTTCGGTCTGAGCGCCCCCTCTGAAACCCTCCGGGAAGCTATAAGTGATTTCTCCACGTCCAATGTTAACCATAGCAATCCCGCTGCAAGCGATGGCTTCAACCCTTCATTCAATAGGAGACTACGTACTCCCTGACATATTCAGGACTTCTTAGATGTGTGAAGTGAGGCAAGCAGAAAATGTTGGAATTGGGAAGTCAAGTCCAAAACTTATTAGTTCCCCAAGTCACATGTGTGAAGTTAGTTGTTTATGCGTTGTCAATTAAATCTTTCACTCTCTGCTTGACCCTCGAACTTGATATTATCTCTCGTATTTTTACAACAGAAAACCCATAATTGAAAACTGTTCGACGTGAATCACCCCCCCCCCCCCATGTGTGACGTTAAAATCACTTTTCATAAAGGTATATTACTCATATGTAATAGTCTAAATAAATTGTTTTTTTTTTAAATCGACCTGACGATGGAACTTCTAACCGTTTTGGAGACACCGTGAAGTTCAATATTAGGGAAACAGGGAATACACTTGAAAGACGTGTGTTATTGTGGTTAAGCTTTTAAATGGCGCCCCTCTTCCCTTATGAATGTATAATGTAATTTGTGGCATTGCCCACATTGCGCAACTAAATCTTCGCTGAAAGATTGTCGTACTTGTGCGGAAGATTTTCAGTTGTGCGAGGACATGCCTTACGTGGTTCTTCTGTGAACGTGAAGTTATGACGAGTTCCTTCAACCCCATTGAATCTGACGCTCGTTAGCGTAAAGAAGACCTCTTTAACTACATTTTGTAATAAATATTGGGAGCTGTATTCAAAACATCGGTTGCTGTTAGTCAATTGGTTAGGTTACCGCAGAATTGAAGGGCGCACTGGTGCCCTGCATCGTGTTGAATAACAGTCTCCCTGACGGATGGAACCCGTCTGAAAAATATTGGGCGATGCACCGCCGTTCACGATTCTAATCGATCCAATATCACCAGATTTCACTTTGCCGCGGTAATGGAACGCATAATCGCGTGTTCTTTGCTTCATGTAAGGAAATAAGGTTTTTTTCGACGGCGGGAGGGGGGTCCAATACGTAAGAGTTGTTACGAAAGTCGGTGAACTCCGTTCTCCTTTTTTTTGTTAGTGTGTGAACTGAATGTCAGCTTAAACCATCTTTAAGATCTTGTCAACAAAATAGAACGCGAATTCGTCAGTGTTTTGCTTTCATTTCGTTTGAAGTTCAACAGTTGGTGGTTGTGTCGTCGATCTTCTGCTGAATCCTTTTTGAAAAGTTCTAAGGTACATTAATGATATTGAAGCAAAACTTTGAGGCTTGGTGTTGCACTCGTTTTCTTTAAATACGAATTGTTGTGCAAAAAATATAAATATCCGTTGCGAGAGAATATATATGGCCGCATCATCGTTCAACGCGTTTCTATAGAAAACTGTATACAGAACAAAATGTAGGCACTAGTTACCTGGAAGCACCCCGTAAGTTTCGTTAAATTTGTTGAAGCCATACTTGAGAAACTCAGAAAAACGATAATTTGGAACAGATTTTTGCACGTTTGGTTGTTGTATCCATTCAACGGACTGCCAGAGAAACAATTATGGGCTCTGCTCAATTTCCAAAAGCCACTTCTTCAGTGTCTCCTTCATCTCCTCGTCGTTTGTGGCTTTTGTCACCCAAGAACCTTTCCGATTTAGTGAAAAGAATTATAATTTGACGGCGTTACGTTCGGGGAATAACATCCCATCCAAAGGACACACGCAAGTACCGAGTCTCACGAGCTGTGTGTGGGCCTGGCGTTGAGAAGGAGATTTCTCCTCCTCTTACCTTCTTCCGATTTTTTTAGAGTCCCGCGTAATGCGTGAGCGTTGAGAGGATGGTCTTTTCGGCAGTGAAATCAACAATAAAATCCGTCTTCTCCCTTTAAGGTGGCGGGCGTCCCATTTCTTCTCAGAATTACCTCAAATTTCCATAATGTAACTTAGATTCATGACCTAAAGGTGATGAATGCAATCAACATTGAAGGTAGGAAGGGCGAACAACCCTTCGGAGGTTCTCGGAATTGTTAGCTCCACATCTTGTGACATAATTACACGAGTGCAGGCTTATTGTGGCCGTTAAGGACTCCTCCTACTTGCAGCTGTGCCAACAATTGACAAACTTTCCCTCTTGGGGCACTGGTAACTTTACTTCCTGGTTACCTCCCGTTTTATTCACAGGGCTCAATATTTGGGACCGTTTCTCATTCATGATTTCATGCAACCGTATTCACGGTGTTTTCATAAGTCAATCAGGAGCTTCAAGTAGAGTCTGTATAGGTCTGGGTCCAGTTTGAACATTCACGTCGAAATAGCCTTAATTTCAAGCTAAAATGTGTTGGGAATTGTGAATCATTAATCTCAATTCTATCATTTCAAATGAATAATGTAAAGGATTAAATAAGAAAACCCTCTACACGTTGAATACGACGAAACTGAAAGTGATGCTAAAGAGACTGATGATGCGAAAAGAAGTAACCACCGCGTTCGACACAAACAGGTTCTTCCAGTTCCACATCCGGAGTGGCTCGGGATTCACTTTTTTCCCCCCAAGTTCAGGTGACACCTGAGAAAAATCGCGATGCAATGACCTACACCTTACATTCGAGCCGTCTCTGGTAGTCATTTGCGGTAGCGTGAATGGAGAAATGAATGGTCTGCGGGCTTGGGGGCAGGTTTTGTATTAATCTCGGGAACGGATTAAACGATCTGTTCGTTTGCGTGTCGTTCATGCGCCCAGGCGGAAGTGCATGTCTATAAACTCAGTTTTAGAATGCGGCGTGGCTACTTATTACGCCGACATCGTTCTGCATGAATATATTCAGGAATAATGTTAGTTCTAGAGACTGGTCGCCGCTTTTGATTGCATTCCCGAGGTCTTAAATCTGGTCCCGCGCTGGACTAGAACTGCAAAACTCAGAAGGCATCTTTGTTGAAACTGATGAAAAAACTTCTGGTTGTGCTACTATACTTTTTCGAAGCTGTAAAAGAAGTTCTGGGGTATAGGTAACCGCTCACTGAACTAAATACTTAGCAATACAGCACAAGCATATAAATTATTATTCGACGAAAGAATTTACTAATGTGGTAAAAGTATTTGGTGCGACACATCACGCGACTTTCAGTCCATTCAGTTTCACGAACTTGATAGAACGTGGCTGAGCGAATAGAAAACTAGTGGTATATAAGGTTCCGCAATTTATCGACTTGCTCCTACTTATCTTACCCTCGTTATTAAACCCTGATTGTGTGTGTGAGTGTAATATTTTAAAGATTCAAGCACAGCGGTAATTTCAGGCCGCGGTAGTACATAACGAATACATGCCATCAAACTGTTCTGCATTCTACTACGAGGGTCTCCACAATTTAGATCTTACCTTCAAACCCGCTTCACCAAAATGGCGACAAAAAAAATTAATGATACATTTCATTAACTCGATGTAATGAACTGTTTTCGTCTTTCATCTTCTTCGCTTCTTCACTCGACTGATTCCACTTGAGTTCCCTTTTCCCTCCCTCTCATTATTATTGTTTTTCAGCTGACGGAGAATTTCACGTCGTATCAATTCAAGCTGGCTGGCTCTGACGAGGGCCTATTCTGATGATGTGGGGAACCTTGGGGGTGTTCTGGCTCGGTGTTTTTTATCCTCCCCCGAAGGTCTGCATAATGCATTATATCTGAAGACAACCTTAAGCGTTTTCTCAATCTAAAAACCAATTTCTGGTATATTTATTCGTTATAACGTTATTTGTAAAATCATCTTAAAGTGAGTTTGTAGCTCCTAACCCTCTCTCCAAATGTTCAATATAATGAAAATGAATTCATCAAGTTAGATCGCGTTAGCTCATAATAGGGTAACAATTCCACAGTGGCCCACCAATTAGTTTACAGTTTAATAGGGTCGTGTTGAGTGCTTGGAATTGGGAATTGAGTAATATTAACACATCTCAGGCGTTGGTAATTAACGAAATAAACATTATCTTATGGAAATCATACCAAGGACGGAGAAACAAATGCTTACTGCGCAAACTAAATAAATAGCCACTGGAATGAGAAGTCGAACAGGTCTGACCTTTTTACTTTCCTTAGCCCTACGTAGTAGGAAGTAAAGTTAAGTAATCGTCACGCACAAAATAGTGAGTTTTAATCAGATCTGTATGTTGCAATCCGAAACTCCCATTTGAGAAGTGTGTGTGTCGGTGAATTGGGTTGAAAAAAAAAACGGTTACTCTATAACTCAATCGGCTCAAATTTCATATTTAGTCTGCAGATCACTGGAACGCCCGAATAATGGTGTTGGGCGCACGATAGGGTGAGAGTTGAGTATCGAAATAAGTTGGTGAGGACTGTATTATGTGCAATGAAGTGAGTAGAGTTTGTGTACGCAAGGGGGGGATTTGTAATATGTGTGAACTGGCGCGGGAAACTGTATCAGGAGGAGATGAGTGAGCACAGGGAGATGAGTGTCTTTCGCGAGAGTTCGTTGGTGAATGAGTTTGGGTAGAGCTGTCTGTTGTGGAGAGGCATCTGAAAAAGGAGGAGAGGGAAAAGATGGGAAAACCACTGCAGGGAATTCCACAGCCGGTTGAAATAACCGCAGAGGTGGAATTTCTGCAGGTACGAAGGTCTTTGGAGAAACAATGGCTTTGTCATTAAGGGTCAGGGAGTCCCATTAGGGCAGGTGCTGGAACTCCAAGGTCAAAAAACTGATACTTCGGCGTTTTGCGTCGAACAAATGGTTTGAGTTAAGTCGGTTCGAAAACAGTTATGGTTATCATAGTGATCAAACCATAAAATCTTTCTCAAAAACGTTTCAAACGATATTTTGAATAAATTTTTTGCATGAACAGTTCCAAATGATACAATAGTGCCATAAAATCTTCATTTGTGGAAAAATGGCGAGAGCTGTGCAATAAATTTTAGTGTAGTTTTTTCCTTGTAAATCTCCTTGATATGACACTGGCGTTCTAAAAATATTACGATAGTGAGTCAATCATCTTCGTAAAATAGTCGGGAGCCGTCTCTGCTTTTTTGCGGTGTTCTCCCTCCAGTTCTAGAACTGTAAACACGAACCACTCCAAAATTCATGTTGGCAGGTTCGTAAATTACCTATGCGTTGGTTTTGGTTTCTAATTCATTCTGAACCCTATGTTTTCGGTCACGAAAATTTTTTTACAACCCCCCCACCTCATAATTTGATACTTTTGACGTTCGCTTCGAGCGCCCCCGTTCCAATTTCCCCGTTGACGGGGCAAAATCATCAGACGTTTTGTTTCCGTAGTTCCATTGTAGCCAGGACATGTTTCGTTTGGTTTACTAGTATTCGATGCTGAATCGAATGGGATGGGGGATCACTAATACTAGGTCAAGCTGTTCATGAGAATAATAAACCATTGTGTAATAATTTGCAGGGTTTTCAGTTAAGGCCGTGCCAGTAGTTCAATAAATACAAGAACATTAAGTGCTACCAGTTACTACATAGAACGCTAAGTTACGTTGTGAAGTTCACATGAACTGAGTGGAAGTAGATTGAATTAGTAGATAAGGCCATGAAAATCGCTTTACGTGCGCAGAGCTGAGGAAAGTAGTGAAACATTTGAGTATATTTTGATCGATTTTTCGAACTGGCACATCCTACTTAGAATTATGACGGGTTCGTTCTTAGGGAATTTCCAGGACGTGGGCTGGTTTCACATATAACGTGTTGTATGTAGATCTCTTGCTAAGTGGAACCATTCTTTTAACCGCTGTCCGATATATTCCCCTTCATATAATATGGTTATTAGGTCTTGCCGCAATGCGAAGCGCAAGGGAACGATCTCCGCTCATCGTTGGCTTATCTAGATTTCGAGAGCCCAGAATGCACGATCAGCTTTCTTTAATTAACCTAGAACTTGATAATTAAGAGGAAGCGTTACAGTTAAGAGCCCCTTTCCTCTTGGGAAACTGTTTCGATCGATTTCCCACCAAAATCGTCCCCTTACGCAAGCTTTGTTTGGCGTATAACGGTGCGTTGGCCCTGCTTTCCCTAAACAAAGTAGTACAATTGTGATGAGCCTCGCGTTGTTGGCAACATCTCGTTATATCGAGCGCGCGCGCGTGGTTTTGAGTGGGAGAGAATTGATTAGGTTGTGGGGTTTTAATTCGGGCTTTGCTCCTCATTCATATGATTTATTGACTCTACTGTATCTGCTGTGCAAGGACTCCGTAGAGTCACTCTGCCCCCCCCCCTTCCCATACTCTCCCATATTCCAGCGCTACAGACTCTTTTTACGCGCTTATACATATAACTAGCAGTTCAAAATATGAGTGTCAGAGTATGTGCGCTGAATAGTTAAAGAAAAAGAATAAGTTATCTTTTATGTAACAAATTATGAGCTACCAACGTTACCGATAAAAATGTACGTCAATTTTTACCCGCTTAACCATCAATCTTTCCATGTAGTCCATCTGGCTACCATCTTAACCTCAGATTCATTCGTCTGTATCTTCAATTTTATAATTTTCAATTGTAATCGTGTCAAAAACGAGCAGTGCGTAGCAACACCCAACTTTCCGCAACCCCTTTCAGTTCGAACACCACCTACATATGCGGGCGCTATATCTCCGTTCAACGCATTTCTATATAAACATATATACAGAGCAAAATGTAGGGAATAGTTAGCTGAGAGTACTCCGTAAGTTTGATCGATGCTTCCTCACCGGACACTGCCCACTCAGGTATCACCTCAACAAGATGGGCATCTCAGAGGCGGTGGAATGCAGACTCTGTGGTGAGGAGGACGAGACGGCGGAGCACATCCTATGTGAGTGCCCTGCCTTAGCAGCGAAACGCTTTGGATTCTTTACCCAGGGGATTATTGAGCCCCACATCATAGCAGAAGCTGCGGTGAAGGACATACTCGGCTTCCTAAGGGGGGCGGGTATGTACGACGCCTTTTACTAAGGAAGGGCTAGAGTCACAATAGGCCCACACGTGGCCGCAGTGACAAAGAGACTTGTCCCGATGCCCTCGGGGGGAAAAAAAAAGAAGAAAAGTTTGATCGAAATCGTTATAGCGGTTTTTGAGAAAATTGGAATTCCGATAAATCAATATTCGACAAATCTCCTTTTCTGAGTTAACTTGGCTTATATCTCCGTTCAACATATATATACCGAAATAATTATAGAGAATGAAATGTTGGTATGGGTGACTAAAAGACACTCCATTAGAATTTATCACATCTGGTCAGAAGTTACCCTGGAATTTACGGAAATGTTCGAAAAAACGTTATTTTCGACACATTTTCATTTTCATCTCCGTTCAATGGACTGTCAGAGGAACATTTATTGAGAACAATATGTAGATATTAACTATTTGAAAACATCTTGAAAGTTTGGTGATAATCGTTGAAGCCGTTTGGCCAAAAAGCGTAAAAACCTATTTTTGCTTCATAGACTTATATCTCCGCTCACCGTATTTTCATGGAAATATGTATAGAGAAGAAAAGTTAGGTATTGATTAGTAGAAGATAATTTGAAAGTTTAATCAAAATCGTTAGAGCCGTTTTCGAGAAAAATGCGAAAAACACTAGTTTTTGATACTTTTTCGCCCCCCCCCCCCCCTTAAGATCTTCAAGTTTTGATGCCAACTGAATCCGTAATTCCTAATTTCGGCGCGTGGTCTGTTCGTTTTGCGGGAGAACGGCTGTACCGATTGAGCTGGTTCTTTTTTCTGTATTGTTCGTTTAGTTGAAGCGAAAATAATGGGCTATTTCGGTCGATGGGAAATTTGGGGGGGGGGGGGGCGAAAATGTACCAAAAACTAGGGTTTTTCCAATTTTTCTCGAAAACGGCTCTAACGATTCGAAACTTTCGAATGATCTTAATTAGTACAACACTTTTCTTCTGCATAAATATCTCCACGTTCATAGGCATATGTCACTATACGCCAAATTTTCATAAAGATATTTGCAGATAGCTAAAGTTATGAACTGATCAGCGGTAGAGAATTTAAAGGTTTAATCAAAATCGTTATGGCCGTGTTTGAAAAAATGTGGTTTGTGTCCCCTGCCTTCTGTCCACCCACAAAAAATCGCGAACTTTTAAAAATAAACCAGCTTAATCAGTCCAGGACACACACACATCAATAAGTAATTCCTTAGTGTTTGTGTTCGTTTCCATCGACGGAAGGGGCAGGTGGGAAACCAAAACATTTTGCATATTTATCGAACGCGGCTCCCACAACTTAGATTAAACTTTCAAACTGTCATCTGTCAGTACAAAACTTCTCTTCTCTATAAATATCTCCATGAAAATAAAATGGAGATAAAATGAAAATAATGTTTTGTTTTTGGTCATGATTGTAATATCTCGAGTAACTGCGTTACTGGATTTCATGAATCTTATGGAGTGTCTTCTAGCAACCTATATCCACATTTTGTTGTTTGTAATTATTTCTGTATATATCTGTTGATCTTATCAGTATTTCATATTTGCCCAGTTCTTCAAAATTGAACGTGACATATTGACGTTTTATTGGAGGAGAGTGCGATTACATTTCTAGACCGCGAGTATTCTCAGGCACCAAAACGCGCGTCCTCAATCGGATCCCCACGCCTCTTTTCCTGGTTTTGGTCTGGTTCCCTCATATCCACTTATTACTCTCTGAGGATGAAGCGAAACAGTTTCAGACAATTTATTCCGATTTTCTCTGTAGTTTCGTGAAAATAAGATTACTGCTCGTTTCGCTTGGCGTGTTCTCCTCTGAAGTCTACAAAAAAATAAAATACCGAGGACCGCTAATAATGCGTCCAATTTTTGAAACGTTGACAGACGAGCGTCGAAAAGTAGATTCCGAAATTGCGAAACCGGTGTAACTAGACTCCCGTTATTGTGATTTGTTTTTCTTTTTGGCAGCTCACCTCTTCAATCGCATTCCTTCCGAATCGACTTGTAATCCTTTTGGTTTATTTGAACCTGCTCCTTTCATAATTTAGGAATTTTCCTTCAAAACGATGAGCTCTCCTTCTGTCAAGCAGTCACTTTTCCGTTGCTACTGCCTCTGCTGTCTATCCGTCTACATAAAAATGTTTCCTTATTTCTTTCGGTCATGGCATGCGTGAACAGTCGCACCAATTTCGCTAATGGAAGAGCTCGAGCGAAAAAGGGTACATTTCTGGAATTTCACGTGAAAGTCAAAAAACAAATCCCGATTGCCTAAATATTATTGAATATACGTCCCATAATCATGTTGAAAAAACCTCAAGCATCAATTTGACACAGAAACATTTTTTCTCAAAAAGTGGTACGTATCCTTTTTCAGCCCAGCTCTTCAATTCTTTTTTGTTGTGTCTGTTATGGTTAGGCTCTTATGAAAGAAAAAAAAGAAAGTTGAACGGAAAGCGCCACGCGACAAAAAAAACGACCACATTAATTTATGAGTCACGGTGGAACGTGTTAAAATTTAAGAAACTTATCGATCTTATTAACTTTTCTAATGTGTGATGTGTTTAGGGGTTTTCTACTATAGTAGTTCGTATCTGGGCCCAATATACTTAATCAGACAATAACTCATTAAACTGACCTCAGATGCCAAATAAATAAATAACTCTTCTAGAGGAGAAAATAAGGAAATGAAATTAATAATCAAGTAAATAGAAATGAAATAAATGAATCGAATTCCTTTAAATATTTAATCAAAGTGACCTAATTTGCTTGGATTGTGATTGAAGACGATATCGGGACAAGGGGTTAATAAACAGGGACTCGCTCTCCTTTATCCAACAATATTTAAGCGGGGGAGGAAAACTTGGAACTTAAAATCTCTGGCTGATAAGGGAGAGGCGCAATTAGTACGTCGCAGGGCATGTGAAGAATCAGAAAGAAAACTGGAGCTCAACGCCGCGTGGTTAACCACTCACCGTTCCCCCATGCTTTCCCGCCAGACCGCAGAGAGTGCAAAGGAAGGAGAGCCGGCTGAATCAGAGGCTATATCCTTCACAAATTTGATCCTATGAGCGTTCAACTACAAATTTCAAACGTATAAAATTTCCAGGCCCTATTTATTTTGTCGTAGTTATAGCAAATCTGTATTCGTAGTTAGGGCAGGATAAGGTCTGCTAGTGTTATCTACGTATTCTTATACCGTGGAAAGTGGAGTTATTGCATTGCGTCTATTGCGTGAAATGTGAATTCTAAAAGAATGTTTGCGCACGTATTTCGCAGTACTTATAGGAATTAAAGAAATTGGGTTATATCCGCCAGTAGGCAAATTACTAAAGTTAACGTACCTGTTAGGTGAGTCCGTCTCCTCTCAAGCCCACAGTAACTCACAAGCCAGAGGAGACGGACTCACCTAACAGGTACGTTAACTTTAGTACTTATAGGAATCTTAGATGCGAACTGCCCTGAATATTAGTTTAAAGTACTTAATAGATACGTACAGCAATTGAGAGTGTCGACTATGCCTATAACACACATGTGTTTGTTCATATTACAGTGCGCCGTGATGATCCCTGCCTTAGGTCCTTCCTCTCCATCCTCAGAAGGCTCTGTATTATCTCTTCAATTTGCTCTGAGATTTAGGCTACTTCTCGTTTTTCATGATCTCTTTATGCCCACAATAAACGTCAACTTTATTTGTGTTTGCTAAGGAGTTGAGCCACGTCCGCCACTCCCTCACCAGTTTTGACGTTGTGAACTAATTCTTCAGCGCCTTACATTTCTATATTAAAGCAAATCCTTTGATTATAATGACAGCATACAGGGCTTGTGTGTAGTTGAACAGCTGGGAGCCTGGACAAGAGTGTGTGTAAGAGAGAGTGTTTAACTATATGTTCTAGGGCAATCTGGTCCCCATCGAATATTCAAATGTGGGAAAGTACGTTGTCGGTTCCAAAAATAACAATCCTTGTGTTTCAGCAGGGGTCAGGATATTGAAAGAAGAAAGTTGACTGACAGGGGTAGTTTGGAGTTCCAGTGGCACTAGAGCAAAGGCCTCAGGTAGGAAGCAGTACTTTGGAAAGTCAGTCTGGACTAGGAACTTTTATAAAAATTCGATTTGAACTGAGCTGAACGCTTATATGTTCTTTTGGGTTGCAGGAAGTAAATACGAGGGGGGTTTCGTTTAAGCCAAGGGACGTGGATAACGATTAGCTTATCAATCTAGTGTAACGGGGGCAAATGCATATGGTTCAAAATTAACAATGGGCAAACAGTCGGCAGTTTTTTCAACTGTGCCCTGCCCTGTCCCTACCTGCTCGTGCATTGTCTCGTTTCATCCGCTTATTAATAGCCAAGCTTGTAGTATGTATTACCTGTATAATCTACATTCATAACCATCCCCTTTGTTCTAATTAATCATTAGCACCCCTCTCAATGCGCTACTTGGCAATTCGAAGGTAACCTCTGACTTGTTATGTTCGGTTCGCGATAGTTGGTTGTGAAAGCGGGATAATCAACAGGTGTAGCAAGTATTATCATCCATCTTGTTTTCGTTTGTTTGAAATGCAGAAGATCCTTCGGGCAATTTTATACCGTACCCTTCGATATCTGACGTTACTTATTGGCAATCTATAGGAGAAAGTTGTTTACAAGCCGCTGTGCGCCCATAGTGAGTGATAATTGCTTGCTTTCCTTCCGCCTATTTTCTTGTATAGTTAATTCCTGATAAATCAGATAATGGATGTTGCTCCCGTCAGACGATCGGCGCCCGTTAACCTATGGTTGCCTTTAGCGTTTAATTAGTCGCCCTCGGCTTAAGTAGCCAGTATTCTTGCGTCCGAATCTACTAAAGTGTTGCGTGAGGCGAGAAATCGACCTTGTCTTTTACTTAATAAGGACTTCGTTCGTGGGGATTATAGTATGAAAGGTCGAAAGCCGCTTCGGCTGCATTTGGAGTCCGCCAATAGGTGTACGATAGAAGTCAACGTACCTGTTTCGTGCACAGTTTCGATTAATTTCACAATTAAGAGTAAATCGATGTACTTACTGTAGATTTGCCATTGCGAGACTACTGAAGTTTTCAGCGGTTTATTTATGTTGAACTATTTTTCTGTGACCACGACCTCCCAACCTGCATTCATTGATTGGATTGAATTAGTTTATACATGCTGAGCTAGCTTATCTATGGATTCAGATTAGTAAAACTCGAAAATTGCTGTCGTGAAGCCTTTCCCCTGGTTTCTTTCTTTGTTGTTGGAGTTGACTTCTGACGCTCACTAATTTTGGGCGAGATTTGTTACTTTCCACAGCTCTATGAAATAGGAAGAAAAGTTGTGTTGTGTTGTGCGATGGGCAGAAATTGCAGAAATGTTTTTTTCTACAGATCTTTTCCTATCGTAGTTAAGTCCGAAAACTCCCTTTGAGCAACGTCTGCCTGTGAACAGGATTGCTTGATCAAATTAGTTCAAATTTGATACTCAACATGGAACGTCAAAATGAGATTTTGAACGAAATTAATTCATAACTAACTATAGCGATCGAAACACCTAATTTCCTTCGCAGACAGATGCAATAACTACTTTGGTCAGTCTGTCAAGTAGGTAGTTCCTAATACCGTAACGGTAATAGCAACCTCAGAAATTCCGGAATACTATAATTCCTTACAATCCCAGAACTATTGACTCGCACTTTTGAGAAAAAAAAGCGTGCTCATACATCCACGAATGACCTGCACGTTTGTCACTCGAAAAAGGTCGTGGCAGCAACTCGAAAAAATATCTCTCTGAAATTTATTAGGTCACCCCTATTTACGTGAAGACGTTTATTGAGTCTCCCATGCAATCACAGGTAAGTTATGGGACTAGAGATAATGTTCGGTGGAGGATACGGGTTTACAATTCTGGGCTTACGCGGACGAAGTTAGCCAAAGAAACGTCAATACTATGAATTTTGGGATTTTGAGGGACGCCTTTAATTATTTTAAACCAGTAAAAAAACCACCACTGCGTGTGAAACTTATACAATTTTTACTTTCCTTGGCTTTACGAAGTAGAAAAGAAAGTTATGTAATAGGCTGAAATTTTTTTTTGAGTTTTCTTCAGATCTTTACGTTTCAGACCCTCCCGAGTCCGAAAAACACTATTTGGGAAAATGGTCTGTGTGTCTGTGAACAATTTTTAGAGAAAACGACCGTATCAAATCAGCTCAAACTTGATATCTAGCCCGCAGGTTACCTTGGGACTCCAAAATAAGGGTATGAGCAAAATCCACCGAATGTTAACTATAGTTATCATAGTGATCAAAACACCAATTTTTTCTCTCAAAAACGGCTCTAACTATTTCGATTAAATTTTTCATATTGGTATCTCTCAATAAGGCAATTACACCATAAAATTCCCATTTGTGGGAAAATGACGAAGCAGCACAATAAATAATCAAAGTTTTCGACGAAAAGCGTCTTTAGCGCGGTTTTTTCCGTATATACTCCGCTGGAATGTTAGTAGAAAGTTAAAGAAAACTCGTATCGTAGTCCAATCCAATACCTAAAGGGTGAGTGTTTAAAAACGCTCATGAGGTACATGGGGCTCACTCCAGAAATTCCTGAATTTCAACTACCGCCGTTTCGCTTACTGCCAGTTCTAACAGTTATTACCCAATAACTCCGCAAAAGTGATTACTACCCTTGTTCAAAAAATTCGTGTTTACAACCTCATTAATTATCTGTGTACCAATTGCTCAATAATGGTCCTGCAATGAGTATGAGCAGCACAATAAATTCCAGAACTGTAGGCGCTACCGCTTCCTGCTGCTGTGACGTGTTGTTTGACCAAGTTCAAAGGAACTGAGTGATAAATGAATTGATTAAATAGAATTAACCATGTACAAAGTGAATTGACGTAGAACTTAGGAAGATTGTGTGTTGCAACGCACCAGATATTTTGAGAACGGTGATGTCGGAAGATTGTAAAAAGAAATGTGGGGTTTTTACATTTTCCTCCAAGATGGCTCAACGGTTTTGGAGATCCTCTAGGTACTTTCAGAAAACTGGTAACTACTTTTTTTTAAACTAAAGTTAACGTACCTATTAGGTGAGTCCGTCTCCTCTGGTAAAGAAACCGAGAGCGCTCGCCCACAGTATCTCACCAGCCAGAGAAGATGGACTCACCTAACAGGTACGTTAACTTTAGTAATTTGCCTAATGGCGGATCTAACCTAATTGCTTTAATACTTTTTTTTTAAATTCTTTTCAACCGTTTCTGCAGAGATGTGTGGCACCAAGATAGTGTGTTCCTGAATTCATAACGTTCTACCCAGTTTACAGGAGAATGAGGAAAGTTGTGTGTTGCATCGCACTCGCTATTCTTCCTTTGCTATCACCGTCTTTCCTCCCCTTCACCATTGGCCTTGACAAACTGTGGATCTAGCAGCTCCATTCGTCGATAGCGGTTTTACGGTGGGATTCCTTCTAATGTTTTCTCTTCCGCTCGAATTTCCTTGTACCCCCTTCGCCATCTCCTCTAAGTCTAGATGGTCAGCCCTAAGGGGCGACTCCCTTTCAAGGACACTTGTACAACCCTCCTTCGGCGCCCTCAGGAAATTGGCCTTCTCATCAAGAAACAACCCTTGGTGATGGATTGTTAAGCGCTATTGGTCTTTTCATGGAGTAGTTTCTTCTCAGTCCATCTCAGTAACGACTTGTCAATGGATGGTGAGCTTAATGTTTTTTAATGTGGAACTGGTCTCGTTCTCAAAGTCAATTTACCTGTTAAGTGAACAAGTCTCCGTTGGCTTGTGTTGTCCTGTACACGTGTTAATGCTCAATCTGATCTTGACTGGTTTGTGTGTTACAAATTAAAATACAGTTATTATATTAGGGGTGTTGCCGTTTGAAAGCTAATGAAATAACACAACTTATCTGAGAAACCTCTATCCACCCAAAGAATACTCATGCGGTGTGTGGAACATTACCAACCTGTTCTCGACAATGTCATCCGAATTGGGTTTCGTAGCGATCCGAATTTGGGTTTAAGTAGAACCGGGCGTAGACGATAATCATGCCAATTCCTTGCATTAAGAGCTATATTATACTTTTATGTACTAAACCTCAAACCTCGTTGTCTGGTCATCGCTAGAAACAGAGCGCCTCATGAGACAATATCGCGGACACATAACCTCCCCGATTGCAGTCACGAGGTTCCCCTTCTCCATTCTCTGTCGACTGCGTCTTCACCCATGGTTCATTAACTGCCAGAACGACTCCAATGAGCCGAACCTTGTTCTTTCCCTTGTCACCACAGGACCCACTCGTGACTGTGACAGTAGAAATGAAAACGTGAAATAACGAACATTTGGGGGAAAATAGCGTTTTGACAAAAAAAAGTATAACCAGTTTGCTTGGCCAAAGCAGAAAACTGGCATAAGGGTCATACTCTCGACAGAGGTAGTTTCCTAGAGTCAGGGTTTTCTCACATTTTAACGCTCAGAGCGAGCAAACCCTTGTCAATCTCTTCGGACTCCCCGAATTCACGTCTTTTCTCTGTATTTGACCGAGTGGAAGCCCCTGAGCCTCCAAAAAAATGTTCCATACCCCCTCACAATCGCCCATTTTCTCTCCAATTTATCCTGCTCCCAGCTTCAAATCGTTTTCGGGAGACGCACATCTGACTGTCACGTGCAATTCGAGTCTCGATTATTCGCTCATATCTCATTGTAAATATTAAATTCACCGGTGTATAAAATGGAATGGACTTCACTCTCGCCTGCAGCTCAAGACTTTCTTCGTCCGTATTTAATTTACTTATCACTTTCGCCTCTGATGACGCCTAATATCTACGAAAAGCGAAAATTTCGTCTTCCTAACGCTCAACAGCGTGGTAGTCGGACTACTCACCCGATAAGTATGGCGCACTATGATTGTTGTGATACGATTGCATCAATTTCACTTTCAATTAATTCCCCAAAACTGCAGTGTGCGATCATGGAGCCGCGAAGTCCTAAAGCGCAGCACAACTGCCGGGTATTTTATCTTCTCACTTTCTCTCGTCCATTATCTCAGCGATTTTCTTATTTACGACTTGACATTAAAAAAACGTTGAGATAAGTTCCGTAAAACGGAATTCGGGGGATTTTTCGAAAAAACCCTTTATTTTCTCTGCTTCAACGAACATTTGCTATGAATGAATTGTTCAGAATCTGAATATGAAAATATACGTACAACAACGAAAGAGGGCGACGAAAGGCTAACGAACTTGAAGAAAAAAATGCGCTCGCTTTCACGAGATAAACCTGGTGAAATTAAGTCTTCTCCCCTTTTTCTCAGCGCGCTGCCGAACAACTTCCTACGTTCTAACAAAAGAGCTGCTTATTAGCGAAGAATCAAAACTACGTCAAACGATGGGAAAACGTGAAAGGAATCTAAAAACACGGTCGCGTCGCTTGGACGTTTCTTTAGGTATCAATTAGCGATAGGACCACCAGGAAAGAGAACAAGGTTAGGGGTTTACACGGTGAAGGCGGTCATGAGACTTTTACCTTTTTACTCAGAATATTGTTTTACTGTACGGCGCTAGTTCTGAAAAGTTAGATTTTAGTAACGTTGTATTTTTGTTGGTTTTCGGATTTTATACGATTCTTTTACGTATTGAAGGGGAACGCGTCCGTTCTCAGGAGTTATTTTAGCATCAGACCGGTATAGTCACTGTTGAGCAGTTCTATGTTTTTGTCTAGAGTCGTCTGTATAGCACATGATATTAACTACTTTTGACCTATTTTCCTACGTTTCTCTTGAGTTGGTATTGATATTCACATCGCTAGCAGGTAGCTTTGTGTACTTTCACTTCTCTCGTTGCGCGTTGCGTGTTGAAGTACCAACTCGGAAAGGTTTAGGACGTTGCATCAGGCCAGAGCCTGGACGCCTTTGCGATGCTAGTTCTTTATTGTCTTCTTCACCTGCATGAGAATCTTGCAATATGCCAGCAGTTTTCAGGGAAGTTCAGGAGCGGTGTTAACTTTGTCTCTTTCTTTCTTCAATCCAGCGGGATATTAGTTTCGGATCAGTGAGCTCCATCCTCTTTTAGTAAAGCACTGCATGGAGAAATTAAGCAACGTTCCTCCTGTTTTCTTCACAATCTCTGGGACAAGGTGGCCAAAACTGTATCCCACTGTGCGTCACCAGCTTCCCGCTTTGGGCACGAGAAGATGGCATATCAAGTATCATCAACGTCTTCCCTGCAAGGTGGCATCCTCTCTGCTTTGCAAATTCGGTGAAAGTCCGCTCTGAATGCCCCTGAGGATCCCATTGAGGTAGCCATTGACCAAACACTGGAGGCATCTGCCTGGTTCACCGTCCTTCTGGGCGGGGTCCCATTCCATCTAACATAAACGAAAGGAATTGACTACTCTCATTGCACTCATGGGCCGTCAGGTGGGAAATAGCCTTGGTGTCAACACGGATATGGAGGAGAGTCGGCATTCTTCGCGTCATCAGGACAAGCTTAGACTTCAGCAAGAAGGACGAGGGACAACCCCTCTCTCAACCGACGCATTACTCATTCCACTGTGAAATACGTTCAGTTTGTTAGTGGCGTATGGCTCAATCGCCGAAATGTCTCCCTTGGAGAAGATAACTTTCCTCAGTTTTCATCCCTATCAACAATCACTTCTCAGAGTTTCTCCGCGTATGATCAAAATCGAAATCCCGCTCAGTCGTCACTCGTATTGTCGCGAACAACTGTGAAATTAGGATTTAAACTTTGCGTTTACACCAACGTTTCCTCGCTAAAAAGTCGACAATCCAATTGCCTATGGCCTGGTTATGTAAGTCTTAGGTAAATAGGAGCGAAGAAATGAAATTTGTTTTTTTTTTGTATATGCCGTATCATTTTGCATTTTGTTTTCACCAAATCTGCATCGGATATTTTATTAGCCAACGACGCGATTCGTTGGGAGACATTCGTTCTTATGAGCTGAGTGAATAACCTGTTTTAAGATGAGCTCACCGGGTGCGTATACTGCACCCTCTTTCTTACTTTGTTTAGTATCGCTCTTTATTGCGGCGAATTATTAGAGTGCTTTGATACTTTCCGTTAGTGTTTCGACCTCAGCAGGCGTATACTGCGTTTTTATCAAAACTCTCTGTCACGATTATCCCAAAAGTGAAGCGTAAAATTCCAAATGATTTTTTGGTTAAAGATGATACGCAACGATGACTAGTAAATATATTTTATCACTTTCTTTATTCGATATTCACAAGATAATGTTTTGAAGTGCGCTGTTCCATCGTCTTTGAAAGGATGGAACAAATTGTTTAATAAATTCAATGGCCCTTAAGTGCGGCCCGCCCTCCAAACCCCCTTTCACCGATCAAGTAGTAACAATAGAGCACTCAATGGTGTGTAGAAGGGATAACCGGCCCAGCCCAGCTCTGCTTTAAGAGTTCAACGTCATGCTCCGAAGAAGAAAAGGAAGCTGAGGGAGAGAAAATTCGCGGCGAGTTTGAGGGATGGGGAAAAATAACTTGGCAACAAAAGTTCTTCAGATGTGCCGATAAGGTCTGAGTCGTTTGTCCTAGGGGACGAAAGAATAAAGGAACCTTGTTTCTGAGTAATGTTTAGCCGTAGGACCCTCCCTTCAATCTCAGTAAAAAAATGAGCCGGGCTTAACTGTTGGGGTTGAGCTAATATCGACGGGGTAGTGTTTTACATACGGCTTCTCTTTATCCTGGAGCGAAGAGAAATGGGGTAATACCTTAAATGGGGGGATTGTTCGAGTAAATGAATTCACTGTTTGTGGATCAACGTTCTCTGTGAGTCAATGTCTCTCAGCATTTGTTTACAAACTGTTGTACATTTGAAATATCAGAGCTACTCGCCAATGTGGTTTTGGCAATGTATTTCTAAAATCAGTGGGAAAGTGATATAATTGTAATGTTCCAGTTGCCCCAATCTTACTCTTGGACTCACTGTCAATGGTTCTTTGTCACTTAATCGATTAATCCTGCAGTTAATCATTCCATCGACTATTCTATCGAGCTTCAGTGAACCCCCTGATCTCACCCTTGCCTTCCAACCTCAATCCTTTAGTTACTATAAAACCCCAAATCCGTTAGTTTATGAAAATGAATCCCTGTTTCCCTCGTTCACGGGAAAGTTGAGGGGAAAGCGAAGCCACAGGTGACTGAAAATACTACATCAACTCATGAGTAATGGCGGAGCATAAGGAAATTTGAGAAGCCTTAACGACCATATTAACTTTTCTAATGTAACCTTATCGTGGTCGACTATGTGTTTTAAAAATACAAAAATTCCAGGCCGCCCTGAAGCCATATTTATGTATTTTTCATAGTTAGGACAAAGTCTGTTGGGCGAGCACACGTTTCCTTCAATTCCTCCCAAATCTTGCTCCACCAATCTGCTTTCCGTCTCTTCTTTGGCCAAGTCTTACTTTACTTGCACCCAGAAATCTTAATTAGATTGTTACAGTCACTTCATTTGGGAGTGTCCATACAACCAATTTAATCTAAATCGTTTAAGACGTTTTTGAAAAAAAAAGGTGTTTCTACTGTGATAACTTTAGTTTTGAACCGATTTCGCTCATTAGCTCATTTCGGCATTCCATGTTGATCTATACACTGAATATCAAATGTGATCCGATTTGGTCCAGCTGTTTTCTCTCAATCTTGTTCACAGACACACAAACATACCATTTTCTTAAATGTTGTTGAAGGTCTCAGCAGGCTGTTAAGGTCTGAAGAAAACTGAAACAAAAATTCTGCCGAATGAATAACTTTTTTGTTCTACTCCATTGGCCTTAGAAAAACAAGAAGCGTACGAGGGGAATTTTTCCGGCTTAAAAGTTTTTCCTCGCGTAATGATTTTGCAGCAACATGGTCCAGAATTAAAACCGAGCGCGAATAGACAATGTTTAGGGCAGGGCTGTATGGGGCCATAATTAGGGAGAACTGTTACAATGAGACGTAACGAACTGTTACTTGTTTAGTTCTGCCAACGGTCGGTAAATGCAATTTAAAAAAAGTTTTCGTAAAGGCGATTCTGCGGAGATGTAGCGAGTGGTACCAACAGTAATTAGTTTAGCTGTATTTACAAACAAGAGTGGTGCCTATAAATTGCATTTGATGTTGTTCACGCAACTTGGGGGATGTAAATATTTGTAGCGTCGAAAGCTTTGAATATTTCAATGCGTGAATCGCCGAGGCGCCTCGTCGATTTTAGCAGGGAGTGAGCAGTGTAACAGACAACTCGTAAGCTACGGACCTAAGCTCTCGTTTACATGTTACGAATTGAAATATTTCGAAACCTTACGTCGCTAGATATAGTCAGGTATTATTACCCTGTAACATATTTAGAACAAGAAATGTTGATGCCCTCGGTAAAATATCCGGTGCGACGCATCACGCCCCACGTACACGCAGAGTCACTGGCGAATAATTCAAATATTGAGTTGCTTAACTTATTTCATGGCCTTTATTGAATAACTATTTGTGGGACCGTTAAGATGGTTTTCTTTTGAGAGGGTTCATGTTTACTGTCCTGGAAATAAAAAGTTATGAATGTTAAAAATGAAATGCAGTGGGCTGAATTTCAGGATTCCGGGAGTTGAGCGGTCACTTATGGGAGTGAAGAAAATGGATTTTAAGTGACATGTTGCATCCAAGCTGACGGTATTTTTGTAGAAGTTTAGTCACCAACTGAACATTGTTTTAATCTCTTTTGTTCCCCAAAAAACCATGAATAACTGCTTTGAAAGAATCCCAAGCTTCCTTTTCTTTCCCCTCCAAAACCTGGTCAAACGTAGAATCCTTTACAAGTAGTCGAATTAGTGACTCAACAAATACTCCTTCCTTAACTTTTGCGTCACTCAATGTACGAGGGACGTCCCAAAAGTAAGTTCCGAAGTGCTGGGAAAAATCGAAAACTCAACCAATTTGAAAAAAAAATTATTCTTAAAGGTACAGATCTACTTTATTTTTCGACGTAGTCGCCATTCCGATCGATGTATTTTTGGTACCGTGGTGCCAGTTTACGTAACCCCTTGTCGTACCATTTCTGCGTCATTTTGTTTGAAGAATTCCGAGACCGCGGACAAACTAGATTTTGATAAATAAGCTAGCACGCTCGTGAACCCCAGTATTCGCGGATTTAAACAAACATAGGCGTTAATTTAGGACGATGCCCAGTCCCTAAAGTGGCTGGTCAATTTAATCGTAGATTTGTTCATTCTGGTCGTTTAATCATTTCAAACAACCTTGGAGAAGCCCGATTTTAATCACTGAACATTCCGATTTATCAAATTAATGCAGTTTGAAAGGTTTGGTGACACCTGCGCGCGGTCGTGTTTTTTGTTCCTCAAAAAACATTCCGTTTCTCGTTAATCCGATTTGCCAAAATTAAGTGCTATTAGGTGAGTTTTTGTTCCGTGTTTCGCCCGTCTGCGGACTTCATACTAAGTGTGCGGTGTTTTCGTCAAATCTACGCACTTCAGCTGATAATGTGTTGTCAGTTTGAAGACTTCACCGGTGAGACTTACACAACTCGCTATTGTGGTACATGAGCCTTACTTATTATTGCTCCCCGTTTATCTTGAAAATAGCCCAATTCGAACCCGATTTGATAGGAAATATCGAATCGAACAATTTATTACGCCCCCGGTACAAAATGCTTGCGGCAGAGGTTGTGAGCTTGTACAAGGTCAACTGTAGTGATGTGACAGGGCAAAACCATCTGCCCCCAAGCCGCTGATGAGCCAATTGAGGCAGAAGAACGTTATGATGTACAGTAGCCACCTCCAACCTGACAAGCGTCCCAGCCATTGACGTTAAAAAAAAATTGTAGTCCCACATGCGATTCTTACTGAGCTCCGCAAAGAAATACGAGTTGCGAACGCCTCTCGTTCCTTTTGAGTAAAAGCCGGCGAAAAGGAAAGTCGCGTCGTTCTTCGGCATTGACATTGGTTCAGGAGGAGGAGTCGTCGCCCTGCGATCGATTTGGAGGTCGCGTGTCAGATGCTAGGCCTTCCAGGTCTTGCCTTTGACCTTGCGGGCAACTCCTGGTTGGGGAGTCGGATCGATTTCAGAGCGTTATAGCGCATCCTCGTTAAGGGGCCAGAAGACACGGAAGAAACGGTGTCACAAGAACTGTCGCAACCTCATTATCTTGGGGCTTCCCTTCTTCTCGGCGGCATCCTCAATTTTCTGCCATTCCCGCGTTTTTTTTCTTCAATTTATTCGCTTGCTCTTAATGGAATAGCTCTGCGCTAATGTTCCGTGGCTTGAAAGCTGCGACTCGGAAGGTTTTTTACCGTCGTTGGCCGGGGAGTTGTATCAAGAATGAATGAATAAATTGTATTAATCTGCTTAGGTTGAGGCAAACACTCTTCTTGCTTCGTTGATTATATTATTCAATATATTATATCATGATATCCCAAAAGAAAATGAACGTAATCTGTTTATCAAAATTATTCCAACAAGAACAATTAACGCCCAAAATAACGCTATCTGTTTATCGTAATTATTTGATTCTTAGAAATAATTTTAAAAAAAATGTTTTTTAATGTTCCAACAACTTGGTATTCTAGTTGCAAATACTTACTCGTTCTGATGTAATGGAATTAGGATAAATTTCTGGTTGGCATTTCTAACATTTACTCAATTTCTGGTAGTCAATTGGTTCACAGTCAATTTTTTGTCAAGTAATTCCTACCGTCCTTTTTCAAGGGCGGTTAGTTTTATCTTCCTCTTCTCGTTGATTTTCAACCACCTCAGTTGTCTATAAGGGGGAGTTACATTTTCTATGATATGTATCGAATAGGTGTATCTTACTGAAGTATTTAGGAACGCTTGCAGTTTATCATTTACGTGCCGATATCGCACAAATGTATCATATGTTTCCGAATGGAACTAGCGAACTCATCCCCTAATTTACTTTATTCGCTTTCGCGATCTTCCTGCAGTTGTGAGTAGATTTTGTTTCCTAATCTAAATGTTTAGAATCATCATCTTGGGACTTTTAAATTCCTTACGAAATGAGAGATTTTCGCTTTGTTCTCGAAAACGGCTTACAGTGGTTTTAACTCCTTGAAATTAATAACTAACATTTTTTCCCCTTCAAGAGATTTTTTCACTTCTTGCTAAAACGGGTTTAACGATTTGAACAGTGATAAAAACCAAAAAACGTTCCAAAAAGTCTTCAATTTTCCGCTGGAACCGCCGAGATGAATTTGATCAAGTGTCTACCAACCTTTATTCGCAAAGGTACTGCAGTAATTCGTAAAGAAAACGATACAACGTTAAATGTGTTAAGGCCTAAATTTTAAAGCAACACTCGCATTTCAGCAAGCCTCCATGTATGTTACACGCTGATGTTTCATGTGCCCATTTTGATATTGTATGCAATTGACGTGTCTGCGTTGTCGCGTTACGTTCGTAAGAAAGCTTTGAAAGTTAACAACACGCTATTCTTCCTCCCTGTACAAAATTTGAATTTGAAAAGCATAATTATATAAAATGGAATTTCGCTATTTATGAGCGACTTTTGTGAGTATAGAGCCACTTCTGGAAAACCGTCATCATTCACGGTAAAGAATGGCGGTGTAGCTGCTGAGCAGTGCGAGTGCTCGTTGTATAAATTTATTGTTTTAAAAAAATATTACCCTTTAGTACATACTTGTTGAATATTAGTTCACGTTCACGCCTGAATCACGACATCGCTGCAACCGCTTTACTTTACAGTAGAACACCATGAATGCAGAATGTTTTCGTATATACGAAAATGTAATCAACATCGCAGCCGTTGTAACAACAATGTAGTTAGTTTTCAGGAGATTTCTATTATAATCTAATTGTAGCATGTAATGTAATGTGTAAGCTAAATGTCATATTGGCGCGAATTTCATCTATTGTCGGTGATACTAAAGATTCAGAAGGCGTTGAGTAACTAATCCGTCGAGTTCACTAACTTGCGATAGACTTCAGCTAGGTAATTCGAGATTCGACGCTAACATTGTTCTTGGAATTCCCTAGACAAAGTTCGTTAATCAGCGATAGTTACGGCGCAGTACTCGATATTTAATTTGAAAATTCGTACATCGTCGGGCAAAAATGTGAAGTGCGGGCTCCACATTTTTCAACACGGCTTTGTTTGCTACAATTATGGAAAACGAACTGTAAAACTGGTCTTATTTAGTCAATTATATTAATCTATAAAGTTTCCGTTGGATCGTATTTTCGGTTGACCACGTCTCGGGAAACGGGGAGATTAAGATGAAGTTCGTTAACGGTAGTTTGGTATTTTGTAGCCACTCTTTCTTTTTTCAAGTAAATTGTTATTGATTTCACTTTCTGATGTGAGGCATTTATCCGTGTCAACTGAGTTTGTCACGCTCTCCGTATTTTTGGTGGGAGACTCGCGAAACGTCCATGAAAAACGCAGTGCGGACTTTCTATCCCCAGGAAAATATGACGATGAACTGAGTTGTTTCCTGAAATACGTATTCGTCCATTTTCTTAGTGCATAACACTCGTCAAACATGTTAATGGGTTTGTGTTTTTCTTAGCTCTGCGGATTTAGAAGGAAAGCCTCAAAAGCCGCTTTAATAATTTGGATTGAATTTTTCGTAAATTAGGCCGTTTTTTCCCGCGTAAATCTCGCTCAATGACAGCGTGCTCAAAAAAATGAGTGTCGTAGTCCAACTACTACGTAGAACAACTTATTTTAATAACGTTCTTAAGCTAGAAATTCCGGAATTCAAACCACCGCCATTCCTTTTACCAGTGTTGTTACCGAATAATTCTTGGGCGATGAACTCGAATCTTCCCATTGCTCTTGGTATAAGTAACCCCTACTTACCCCAACTGCAAAAATTACGGAACGTTATGGAATACTTCTTATCTAAACTAACTATATAGTTAATTTATATGAGTGAAAAACTAATTAGATTAGTTGCTAGAGCGATTAGAATCTCTTAATTCAGTTTACAACGTCCAATAGTAAGTCCACAACCGTATGTCAAATTACAGTGTTGTAGGGCAAAATATTAATTATAAAGAGACTCGAATTAAAGTAAATGTGTCAAAGTAGGTGTTTGTAAATGTAGTGGGCGAAGGGCACGTTAACTAATGTTGTAGAACAGATAGTGTGGAGTTGAGTAGCTGGCACACTATTCAAGGTGCGTAGCTCTTTCCGGAGGAAGTCTGGCGAAGTGATTACTGTCTTCGAAGACATTGGCTCGCCTGTACTAACTCCTGTGCCAACGCCTGTGTGTTGTAAAAAAAGTTATCTCCCGTTTTGTGGATAAGTATTGATACGTTTCGAATAACTGAATAGTAATACAGTAATTATGGACCATTGCGACAAAAATAGAATAAATGTGGTTCAGGTGGCACAACCATTATGAAAATCACGTTGTTAGTCATGTGGGCGATCTACACGACGAATTTTTATTAACGGTTATGAATAATAATGGTTAAAAACGCTATTTTTCGCCCTTCGCATTAAGAAGAAAAGTTATGCAATCGGCTGAAAGATATTCCAAAGTTTTTTTCTGATCTTTATTCGTGTTAAAAGCTACTGAGCCCATAAATAAAACCATTCAGGAAAATGGTGTGGGTCTTTATGAATGCGTTGAGAGAGATCGGATAAATCAAAATCGATTCAAAACTAACTATAGTTTACACAGTGATTGCAACACCAGATATTTCTATTCCCAAACCCGGCTTTAACTATTTCTATTTAACATTTCGTATAAACAGTTCCAAACAGTCCACGACGTTGTCACATAAAATCCTCATTACTGGGGGGGGGGGGATTACGGAATCAGCACAACAAATAATCAACCCCTTTTTTTTGTGATAAGCTATGTCCTATGGAAGTTTAATAGTAATTCTCACAGTGTAATCGAGAGCAACCGCCTAAGTTCTGTAATTCATACTAACGTCGAATTTTGACTAACTTTTTTCCCAGTGCTTCCTATATAATTTTACAACTGTGTACCTGGGTCACTCCAAAACATGTTCGGCGGTCCACTATCAATTACCTATACGTTGGTTTTGTAATGGATGTTATGGCGTAAGTAACAGAAGCCCAGTAAATCTAGTGAAGTTATGTTTTGAATGTTCATGTGGAGTGAATAATAGATGCCAGGATGTAATTATTCTTGTCATTCTAGAACAGTAAACCCAAATCTTCTAAAAAATTGCATATATTGTGTAAATAAAAAAGTCTTATAAATTATCTCAATAAAGGTAACAGCAACTCTGCAAGTTTCGGAATATTGAGATGACCAGTATTTGCATAGTACGTTAATTTCCGCTGGGTTCGTTGAACTGAGTGAAGAACAGATTGAATTGAAAGACCGAGAAAAGTCGTTAGATGCGTTGCACCTGATATTTTTTAATGAAAAAGTGGTCGTAGTTTTTATTCATTAAATTGAGTGGATCGTACTCGTAAGCTTCTCACGCAGTTTATTCCTCGGCAGATCTTTTGTTTATTCATTTCGTCAGTAATTTTAGTGTGCGTTTCCATTCGCGCTTTGTAAAAAGTAACCCTAAATGCGCACACTCATTGCAGGATACGTTTACTAACTAAAGTGGTCGAAGCGTGTAAAATACGCAATTTTCTAAGGTTGAGCCGGCGACAAGGGTGTTCTACATCACGTTCACTCCTGACTACTTACAAGTTAAACGTTAGTCAGCGCTAGTTCTACTTCTCATCGCCCGGATCTTCTCATCATCGAGTTTGTTTACGGCCATTCGCTGTTCATTTAATCCCTGCATTTGACGCCCGTCATCACCCAAATGACCGCTTGTTTCAGCAGCGAGCGCCTTTTGAAAAGACGAGAGAGAAAGTTATTCTTCTCCGAACCGCTTCAACTGGTTCCCAACGTCTACTTGGTGCAATGATGGGAAATGACATCCGAACGGAGTGCAAAGTTGTTTGCCAAGTAACCGACTTTCTAGTTTTGAGAAAAAAAAATAAATCGAGATGATCTCATACTGGAGCCGGTTGAGTGTCTTTCACGTCTTAACGAACGAAAATCTTAGGCGACTGAAATCAACCGTGAGAGCTTTTATAGATATCGGTAATTAATGAACGTTCATTCGTGGAATTATTTGCTATCCAAGAGGATTGTCATTTTGAAATTGACAACTCTCTCTCTCTTCCCCCCCCCCCCCCAAACACAATCGGGGATTTTACGTCCATTTTTTGAAGTTGAATTGAAGGCATTTTACATCACTGTTTAAGCTCCCGTGCAATCGTTAACCGTGCTGACTGATTCCACCTCCATACTACATTTGTTTTTGTATAATAATATTCTCTCTGCCCTTTGGAAAATATTGTACATGTTCGTTGTTATATTCGTTGCTTTCTTCGGACGTTCTTTTTATTTCTAATTGTCTAGCATCCAAAATGCGGGTTTTCTGAATAAAGTTAAAACTGGCTGCTGGTAATAAACGAGTTTTTATTGACGAACATAATGCATTAAAAATATCTCCGACGTAATGCGTAGATGCCTATGCATGTTTTCGCTATTAAAATCTTCGATTAAAATGGTACGTGCGATATTGCCACGTTGAGCTAGTTTTGTAACAACTATAATTCGAAGGTGGAGTGCATTCGTTATTGCGGGTGAAAATACGTATAAATGAAAAGTGAGACGATGGTGATTCTTTGGTGAGCCTGGATGGACTAATTGGTTAACTTCACAAACTGCTGAGCGCATTCCTCATAATACGCGTTCTTCAATTCCGACGCGGCCGTCGAGGGTTTGGAGTCGAGTGATTTTTTAGACCAGTCGCTCCCACGTTTGACGATCGTTTCTTTCTTAGGCAGAATTTACAAATAACTATAGGCCTGTGGTGAGAGGAAAAAAATAAAAAATAAATCGACTTGCAATCGGCTGTAATGCTGTCGAAGAATCGCGTAGGAAGACGGAAACCCGTCGAAGGATATCGGGAATTATGTTGGCGATTTTTCAGTCTGATCGACTCTTCCATATGCTCGAGTTGACTACCCCGCGTAGGTACAATGGCTGTTCGACCCACGCGGGCAACCTATTCCAGCGGTCTTATGACGGTGATCTCAAGAGGAAATGGCTTTATCAATCGAAGTGCATTAGATGGCGAACAGGAACGAGCTGGTAACGAACTCCTCGGTTCGCTCGAAACGATCGCAAACAGACACGTTGACCCTCGTTGAGCAGGCTGCCTTACGTATAATTTTCTTAGCGCTACGAAGTAGGAAAGAAAGTTATATAATCGGCTGAAAAAAATGGATGCGTTTTTTTCTTTGGGTGTTTACGAAAATATAATTTGTTTGCGTGCCAGTGAAGAACGTCGATCATCTGACTGATCCGACTTTAAGCCCTTCATGCGTGTGCCTATGACGAGGGTAGGCAATGAACATAAAGGAGTCCTTGGGCCAAATGATTCTAAACTTGCTCAGTTAGATTTGATTTGCTACTCATGCAGTTTGCTGACTGAATATTTATAATTTCCGACTTGAAAAGACTTCATTTTGTCCCTCTTTGTTCATTTTTCTGCGCCTCGAAACCGTATTCCTAGCTCACAGTATACACCCACGTGACCTTCCTTGATGCGTTCATTTAATCGATTTTTCGAAGGAAAGTCATTTGTGAGAAACGTTTATGTTTATAATTCTGAATTTAAAGGGAAAGCAGTATAAAATATAAAATAAATATTTATTAACCGTTATAAAACTATCAACTATCAAACTAATTTAAAAAAATTTTTATAACCGTGTAAGCGGGATTTATAACGAAAAACTCTTCTTCGTCGGCCTTTGAGCGGACATGTGAGTCAAAATACGTCAAAAACGAGGTTGTGTAACAATTACAATCAAAGTTGCACTGTACCGTAAATTATGCTAATTCATGCGTGCTTATGCAGGTCATTCTCCATTAAAATATCGGTAGAAATCGGTTTCATGCCAGTACTTTTAAGCAGCTGTTATTGGAGAACCTCTAGTTACGTTAGAACCACTCAACCAACATCTCTTTTAACTCAACTAGAAATGTTTCCCCTTTCTCTTGGATGTTTATTGAATGTTTTCAACTTGAATGTGTTCCTTCATGTATGGCATTGAATGTACTCCCTCTGTCATCTTCTATTTTTAATTTTTTAAAGCTAACGTTTAAAACTCACAATAAATTAGAAACACAATTCTCTCTGAATGATTTTGTCTTTTAATTAATTAAAGAGAACCTTTCAATTTCCCAGTAAGTTGAAAAATCGAAGTTTTTGGAAAAATTGATGAACAAATAAAGACTAGTAGCACTTAACCTTTTACAGCTAGAAAATGGTAGCGTTAACGTTCAGGAATTTATTACTTTCTTCCTACTTATGTTACGACCTTGATTGAGCAACCAGAGTATAGATGATGTATGGGATTGTCAACCTGTTCTTTTATAGGTTCGTGTTAATTGTTTTAAAGTTATCGAGTAAAAACTGAGAAAATGTTTAGTCATTGAAACGACACTCGTTTCCATGGGGAATTTTTCGGCTTGCTCCTAATTATCTCATGATCATTAAAGGTTATTTTAAGAAGCTAGCGTCATAAGAGCGGGATTTATGGAAGAAAAATCTGTGATAATCTACTGTGAGGCTTTCGTCATAATTCCGCGAATGACAATTTTACGGTACTGTTGTACCGTTTGGAGTTACGCAAAAAGTTTAATCAAGATCTCTCTGTACCCGTTGTGCTCATAGTCTCATTTTGGCCTCCTATCGTGAACTGCAAACTTATTATAAAATTAGAGCTGATTCGGTTCTGCCGTTCTCTGTCAATCACGACCTGCAGACACAGGACAATGCAATGGTGTTTCGGCTCAAAGGCCTTGAAAATGTAAAGATTGGAAGCGAACTCGAGATTGTTATTAGCCGATTTCATAAATTTCGTTTCTACTTCGTATGCCTAAGGAAATAAAGTAAAAACGTTAAAATTAGCTCTCCTACTGTTATCGTCATTCCAACTTTTCCACGAAAAAACGCCAACAGTGAAGCGACGTTTTATAAAGATTCACCAACCTTGAGCTGATGGATGGAACCGAGCTCGCGCATCCTTCTTGCATCACTCTCCTATGCAGTCATTTATCATGATTCTAAAACCATTCACTCTACGACCTTCTCTAGTAATGGATTTCAAGAAAATCCCCTTTATGAATTATCTTCCTGACATTTGTTTATTTAGTGGCGACAATGGTCGAGTTTAACCTTCGGTTTTGACGCTTACGTTGAAAATCGGGAAGCTTCTTTATTACACCGTTTTATTAACGTTGTTGTTTAGAGTCCTTGAGGCGTGGCGATGGAATTGGTTTGGAGTCTTTCAGTGCTCTTCTCTACCTGACGCGCCAATGCCGGTATTTTGTTGTTTAATTGCCGGAGTATTTGAGTTTTTCCATTTGGCGAAGCAATTACACCAAATTAGATCTTTAATTCACATTTAGATCTAGTTAATTGTATCGTATTATGTCAAAAAAAAAAAAGTCTTAGAAGAAACGTTACGGTCGTCGTGTACTTCAAAAAGCGATGTTACCGTAGTTAAACCTTAATGTTCAAATACAGCGCTGCGCCAAACTCGGCGTCTAAACTGCTCGTTCTCTCCGCAATTTCGTTTCTTTTTGCCGTCGAAAATAAAAGTGTACCTCGTTGCGGAAATGGGGAGTGAAAAGATGACCTACAATCGCCCTCTGCTTCAATTATCCCGTTGCAGTCGGAGAGGAAATGATAACGGCGCACGCTTTTCTATGCTATTTTCCTATTTGGAACAAAACCCCTTATTTCGCGTGCACTTTGGTCGAAGTTACAACTGTTACTTCGTGGAAATCAATCTGCTCGAGGATCGTAAAGGCGATACTGCAAATCTCAGATATTTCTTCCACCTGGAATTCAGCGAGCAGTGAAATTGCTGTTGTGTTCAGAGTCAATTACTGATTTAAAAAAAGAAGCCTTATGCCCATGTCGTTTTTTATAATCTCATACGCCGGGGAGGTGATATCCTTTCGGTCCTGGGAGCGCATTATACATCATATATACGAATTTCGTGACGACGTTCAATGGGTTCAGAGCTGAATAACAAATAATGCCTACCTTGACTACAGCGCTTTAACGTGAACCCAACGGACGTGATTCTAACGCACTCGGACCAGATGAAGGACCACACTACTTTTCCTCATCCTCCCCTACTTTGAAATTTAATGGATATTATAATTTAATGAGATGAAATCATCTTAAATCTAGATGGAATATTTGGTGCATAGTATTCCACAATTTTCCTCAATCCTTTTAATTCCAAGATACTTTGTACATCCTGGCACTGTATCTTCGTTCAACTCATTTCTGATGGGGGGGGGGAATGTAGGTACAAGTAAGCCAGCCCTTGTAAGTTCGATCAAAATCGTCTCAGCCGTTTTTTTGAGAAATTGCGAAAAACAACCTTTCAATGATCGAAGAATCTCATTTTCTGACGAATTTTTTCTGAGTTTACGGAGGTTGTTTAAAACAAAATGTGGATGTGGGTATCACCAATATTCTGTCCGGCGGATCTGGTTTAGTGCACTATGAACAGTTCGAAGAACTATGTCAAACTTCATTGGCGGTGAATGTAGGTTGTTATCTCCTTTCAACGAACTGTCGGAGGAACATTAATGCAAAAGAATATACTAGTTGAAGAGACTGTGGGAGTTTTATTGATATCACTGAAGTATTTTTTGAAAAAAAAAAAACCTGTTTTATAGATTATTGTTGAAAAAGGTGTAGTGAATACTTTTCTAACCGTGTTTCTAATTTTATTCAGTGATGGAACGAAAATTAATTTAAAATATCTGATGCGTTGCAACACACAACTTTCCTTAGCTCTACGTCAATTCACTTCGTAAATGGCTAATTCTATTTAATCGATTCATTTATCACTCAGTTCGTTTGAACTTGGTCAAACAACAGGTCACAGCAGCAGGAAGCTGTAGCGCCTACAGTTATTGAATTTATTGTGCTGCTCGTACTCATTGCAGGACCATTATTGAGCAATTGGTACACAGATAATTAATGAGGCTGTAAACACAAATTTTTTGTAGGAGGATAGTAATCACTTTTGCAGAGTTATTGGGTAATAACTGTTGGAACTGGTATTAAGCGAAACGGAGGAAGTTGAAACTCAGGAATTTCTGTAGTGAGCCCCATGTATCTCATGAGCGTTTTTAAACACTCACCGTATAGGTATTGGATTGGACTTCAAAACGACTTTTTTTTAACATTCTACTAACATTCCAGCGGAGTTTAAACGGTAAAAACCGCGGCAAAAACGCTTTTCGTCGAAAATTTTGATAATTTATTGTGCTGCTCCCGTCATTTTCTCACAAATTGGAATTTTATGCTATAATTGCCTTATTGAGAGCTATAGATATAAAAATTTAATCAAAATCGTTAGAGCCGTTTTTGAGAAAAAAAATTTGGTGTTTTGATCACTATGATAACTATAGTTAAATTTCGGTGGATTTTGTTCATACCATTATTTTGGCGTCCCATGGTAACCTGCGCGTGAAATATGAAGTTTGAGCTGATTTGGTACGGCGGTTTTCTCTAAAAATCGTTCACAGACACACATACACACAGACTCACACACCATTTTCCAAATAGTGTTTTTCGGACTCAGGGGGGTCTGAAACGTAAAGATCTGAAGAAAGCTCAAAAAAAATTTTTCAGCCGATTACATAACTGTCCTTTCTACTTCGTAGAGCCAAGGAAAGTAAAAATGACTAATGAACGATACGAAACATGACCTAGTGGTGAATGGAACAACAAATTGGCAATTTCTAGGCGACAGAAGGCATTTGGCAGGACGTGACGAATCGAACTGCGAGGTGGTTCTAGTGAAACGGGAGGCAGTATGGGGAAATGAGCGGCAGCCCGGAGTAATTTTCGTTAAGTTGTTCCGAAATTCTTCAAATAATAGAATTTGCCTAACTGTATTGGCTATGATTTCACGGTTTTCCATATCAACACTCTCCTATACTACTCATTATCGAAAAATACCTCGGAAAGGATACCAAACACGAAATAATTGCAATAAAACTGCCAAAATTTCGATTCCTTCTTAACATTTTTTTCGCGGTTTGTTTGGACTTACTAATTTTTGAGGGTAATAGGCCGAAGTTCATTTAAAATCAAGGTTAGTGTCCCTCGCGAGAGTGAAGGGGAACTAAAATAATGCCACCAATATGAGGGTGACAGAAGGATAGATATAGGGATTGTAAATTATTTATTTAGCCAGGAGACACTCTACTATTAACAACAATCCTCTATAACTTGCTATGCTCATTACATGCGCTGAAAATATAGCAGGGTTTACAGTAGTATTTTCACCTAAAGTAAAGTGTTAAATTAGCAAAAACAGAATAAGCAAGAAGAACCTACTCGTGAAGCATGTGAACGATTAACGTTGAAACATTAATCGGGAGAGAGAAGTGGTGAAATGTAGAGTGGGGAATGGACATTGGGAATGAGTATAGAAAGGTCAGTATGAGCCACCACACTTCGGGGAAACCGAATTCTTTAACGCAGCTAAAATGAACTAAAACGTTGTCTGCGGCTTCCCGAGCTAGAATGATCACGGAGGTTACCAAGCGTGTGAGCAGACAGTAGCCGTTTCTTAGGACGGTTTGGCAGTATGTAACACTGACCTTCTTTCTACTCTTCCTACAAAATCCCAATGGAGTCTAAAAACTGGCATCTCAGTAGTGCCGCGTCTAATAATCTTTACTCACTTGAACGCTGTGCTCATTTATTGTGCTGCTCCCGTCATTTTCTCACAAATTGGAATTTTATGCTATAATTGCCTTATTGAGAGCTATCGATATAAAAATTTAATCAAAATCGTTAGAGCCGTTTTTGAGAAAAAAAAAATTTGGTGTTTTGATCACTATGATAACTATAGTTAAATTTCGGTGGATTTTGCCCATACCCTCATTTTTACGTTCCATGGTAATCTGTAGGCTAGACATCAAGTTTCAGCTGATTTGGTACGGTTGTTTTTTCTAAAAACCGCGGCAAAAACGCTTTTCGTCGAAAATTTTGATAATTTATTGTGCTGCTCCCGTCATTTTCCCACAAATGGGAATTATATGCTATAATTGCCTTATTGAGAGCTATCGATATAAAAAATTTAATCAAAATCGTTAGAGCCGTTTTTGAGAAAAAAAAATTTGGTGTTTTGATCACTGTGATAACTATAGTTAAATTTCGGAGGATTTTGTTCATACCCTTATTTTGTAACCTACGGGGGAGATATCAAGTTTGAGCTGTTGTGGTATGGTGGTTTTCTCCATTTTCCCAAATAGTGTTTTGGGGTCTGAAACGTAAAGATCTGAAGAGAACTCAAAATGTTTTTCAGTCGATTACATAACTTTCCTAGAGCCAAGGAAAGTAAAAACTGAGGTGAGCTTAATAAACATTCGCGCGTCAAAATCAAGTTCTCTTTTCAGTAGGCCTCAAAACGTAAAAATTAGGGTTTTTAGTGAATAAAATACATTTCTTTCGCGTCGGTAGGTGGTTTGGGGGGGGGGGGGTGGTACTAAGAAACTATTTCAATGTAAAAAGTAAAATCAAAGGCTTCATTTCAAGTTGCAAGGCCTCTAATAGTATCACGAACCCATCGGTATTGCCAAAAACTAAAACTGAGTGCGTCACTAAGGCAGAATGAAGATCACCGCAACTCCCTATTTCACGAAGCCGCTTCTTTCTGAAACTTGTTTGAATCAATCATCCGTCTTTCCATTCTTGCTCTCTTGGTTGAGACAAGTCAACGTGAGTGGCGAATACATTGCCATCCGCGTTCCTTCTCGCGTTGAAATTGTTATCGATTTAAACGTGTCCGTGTAGTGAATTCTTTTCCAACCGTGTTTCTGTTCTGCTTCGTTCATTGTAAGTCATTAGTATTCAAGATAGTTTCATTTATGAAACGGATAACCTGGAACGGGGTTTTAGGATAAATATTGCTGGTTATTTTGTGTTGAATAAAACACACTCGCAGTTTAAGGCCGATACCAAGGGCCGAAAGGGGCCTTCAATTTCTTGCTCCTTTCACTGTTACTCAATACGATACCAAGGTATCAGCGAATGACGAATAGTAGAGTTGACCATTTTCCCGTTTTCTCCTCCTTTTTTCACTCGAATAATCTCTCCGTCCAACTTTCCTTCTCATTTATCTCAGAGTCGTTTAGTGTGTAGTATATGATTGAAAAAAAAATGTTTGAACAGATGTTTTTCCCCGTGTGTCATCTGCTACTGTAATGTGGGCCGACACCAGTTGTTCAGGGTCGTGAGGGGCGCATCGATAGTTTGAACAATTCAAAAACCTCTCTGCAACTAACTGGATCCAGTGGAAGCTGCCGGGCTTCCCTTTAAAAGGCTGACGAGTTTTGCCAGTAAACGGCTAATCTCAATTTCGAAGGGGAAACTGGCTTAACAAATGGCCGATCCCTTTCCGTCAAATCACGCACCCCCCCCCCCACCAACTTCCCGTCCAGTCTTATTTATTACGCTTCATTGGAGATTATCGATCGGTACTGTTTTCATCTTCGTTTTATCATATTTTCTCTTCGGTATGAGAAGGAATTGGCTTCACTATTTCGTCACATCTTTAACGTTACTTCTCCTTATGTACAGGGACAAGGGATGCTACCCGAGTTGAATCAAGTAAGGAACATAACCGATAAATTGAGTTTCGGGAGTGAATGAGACAAGAACGGCATTATTCAAGTGTTTATGTTTAGCACCCGTTTCGATCTGCTCTATAATTCCAAACTGGGAGCCTCAGGCAGCGTTTACTAAGAACCTTAACTTCCTAAAGGAGCGAAACAGGTTCCGGATCCGTCACCAAAGGCCGATCCGATTAGGTTTGTATCACGGGATGATGGAGGACCGTCTTTTCCCTCCTTTCGGAGTTTCAGTGCTTATGCCAACAACTGGTGGCTGTAGCGGAATAGTGTTGAACTAATAAAGGGTTCTACCAATTTGATGAAGTAGTTAGAGTGGGAATGAATAAAAAAATCAAAAAAAATCTTATTGTTAGTGTATTACTATTAAGCACCAAAACGTGCATTTATATACACCAATTGGCGTTACATGTGAGGTAACTAATTCACCCAGTGATTTCTGATTAAATCTAATGGGATTGTTCATGTTAACAAGTAATTACCGTGTTATAGCACCACGACATGCGTTGGGAGAGGACAAGGAGTTGGTGCCAGTACTTTGAGGGAAGAGGGCTAAAGATTTGTCCAGATCAGAGTGTCATTTGCGTTTTAACCGCCAGCTGCTTGGAGGGCTGCCTCCGTTTAACTGGTTGATAAGTAATGCTGCGAGTCTGGGTGTTACAGATGGCGTCTTGCACTGAAGGACTGTTGAGGTCGTTATGAATAAATTAGGGAGCTCCTTTGACGAGCTGTCGAGCTCTGTTTTGTGTAGTGGTGAGTCGCCTAATTCAATAATAGCAGGTAAGAGCGAAATGAGTTCTACACTCATCAACAAAGGCCAATCTTATTTTTGGTAGGGCATTTTCTTGTAGCGTGTTTCGTCAGGTAGTCGGAAGCAAGAGGTTGCAAAAACCCCTCAAAAGTAGCACAAAATGCCAGTTTGGAAGATGTTTGTTTTATGCAGTTGTTAACGATTAGAGGAATCTTCTTATCGCAAGTTGTGCTCATAAACTAATTCTACTTGCCAGCAGCAGTATTAATACTATGTTATTCTGTATTAGTTATCTCAGCTCGTCCAAGATGTAATATTCTTTCTTATTTGTTCCAGGTAAAGCTGTTGCTGTGTGACACCTTCTGTGCAGCTCAGATTGCTGAGTGGTGAGTTTAAAAAAACTGCTCGCACGTTCAAACGTCGTGGTTGTGATTTATAAGATACTTTCAACGGGTCCGTGTTTCTCGAGTTTTTTAAAAACGGTAAAAAAAGCATTGGGCTTCGAGATCATATGATGGGGCTTTTGGAGTGATTGAAAATAGTGACACTGAGTTGCCTGTACGTCTGGAGTGAGAGCAACGCAATGAATTCCAGAGCGTTAAGCGCCATCATTTTCTCGTTACGCAACGTTAAGTTCAAACGAAAATTGATCAAGAAACATACAGGCTCGAGCGGTAAAAATCGTTGGATGTACATGGGGCCGAGGAAAATTGTGTATTTTGACATGTTTGCTATAGGTGCTCGTACTTTGAAAATTCATTAACGCAGTAGTTCATATGCAAACCTATGGGCTGGCCTGCCGCTCACGAAAATTAACTTTTTGTTTTAATTGCCTCCGTTAGTAGTCATCTAATCGATTGCTTCCGAAAGAGAGAACTCGAGACGTTGAAACATAAATAATCAACAATTATCTTTTTGGCGTCGTTCATATTTCATGATCACTTTTGCTCGGCGACCTTCCATTACTGTCATTGCAATCAATCCGTGCACCGTTTGGAAGTTACTCCTTCCGGGCCTTACCCGTGTCATTCGGTGCCTTCTATACTTCTCTAGTCGATGATGGGTGAAAATAATAGGTTTGAACGGGGGTTGTTATTCCTCTTCAGAACAGACCTTCAACAAAGCGGATAGAGGCACAAAAGAGAACGAAGGATGTTTCGACTGTGTAATTGCTGCACTCGAGTGATCAGAGCTTTTCCGTATACACCTACCTTCAATTATTAGTGGCAGGAGGTCCGACAAAAAGGCAGTCGAAAATCTTCTTTTCGTATTAGTTGATAGAAATTCCGCTACCTTGGTTTACAGCCACAAAAAAGTAATCTCGAAACATCAATCACACAGGGTGTACCTTTGACGGTTCGTTGAACGAAAATAACAACCAAACTGTGCCAAAAAAAGGTTTCATCAAAGTTACCGAATTTTTCTCATACCTTCGTTCTTCATATTTTCTCGAAAAAGACTGAGGATTTTGTGCGAACTCGTGAGATACTTTAGTTGACTGATAACTTCGTTTGAGTTGCGATATGCGTATATAAAGCAAATAATCGTATTTTTGGTGGTGTAGGATGGAGAGGTACGCAAGTAAGTTGTGTTACGCTTTGCACCCGATACGTTGGGCTAGGAAACCTTAGTTATTATTTATTTATGAGCCGTGACTTGTGCGCCAAACTTGGAGTCCCACTGGGTCATTCCCAGCTTCGTTGCAAGAATCTTCTTTGCCTCAGATGCTCCACAATGTCACTCAACCCATAGGAACTAATCGGTCTCCTAACTACCTTATTAAGCCAACAAGCCATTATAGGCTTCATTCCCCACGTCTTCCCACACAGTCGCTGACTTGTCCACAGGACATCTTCAAAAAGTTCTTCACGTGCAATTTACCCTTTGCGGCCATGGTCCTTTATTTCAGTAACAACTTCGACAATGAACCCATTTCGACGTTTCCTTAGTTTTCCTCCTACGCATCATTCCCAGTCAGCTCGCTCACACTTCGCGGGAATGCTTTGGTTAACATTAGTCCGACCATAAAACTCGGTGGCCCAGTTGAGAATACATTTCCATACGTTGCTTCGAAATTAGTCACATTGATGCTCAATTAGTTCGTGGCACATTGAATGAACTAGAAATGTCTAAACCACACCTGAGAATTATTATGAGTTCGCTTCCTCTTCCCCGTTCAAGAATGTTTGTTGACCTACCATAAAGATGCAGAGCTAATCAAGTGAAATCTAAATGCTCCTGAGGAGAAATGTTAAATACGTTGGTAGAGAGATCGCAGAGCGCGGGAACATTTCGCGTTATCATATTCTGAACGCGCTTAAACTTTCTACGCATTTCAGTCGTAAACTACTTGTTGGATTTACAAACCCGTTAGCTCAACTTATTGGCTCCTTCCTTCGGGGTGGAGTAACTCGGAAGGCCGGTAATTTTTCATTCAACCGCAACTAACGAGCGAGCAAAATTTCCCTTCTTGCGCACTTCCATCCTGAGACTGGTCAGAGGCCGCGGTCTAGAGACTTTTATGGTCAACTGAATCTTGTGATATCATTTAATAGTACATTGTCTTTTGGAGAGGTTTTTATTATTATTTTACCGCTTAGAGTACGCAACCATTAGAGTGTGGCGTAGTGGAAGTTTTTGTATTCCGCTTGAGATCGCAGGGATCTTTTTGACCAGTTCAATCATTCCTCAATACATACGTTGGCAAGATGACACTGGTTGGGTATCCGCCACCCACTTAACTTTGTCCGAGATCGTAAAGCCTCACACAACCAAAGGATAAAAGCTGATGTATAGGAAGTATTATAACTTAAACCCCCCCCCTCCCCATATCGAGCCTCTGGGTCCGGAACAGAGAGCAACTTGGAGAAACAAATAACCCTAATTTTTATACCTGACTCCAGGTTCACACACTCAATTCTTTATTGTTGGGTGGCGTAGGTGTACCGACTCCGTTCTGTCCAATGACCCTACCAACTTCAGTGGAGTTGGGGTGTGTTTTTTTTTTTGACCCGAGGGCGAGGGCGTGTGGGACAAGTCCCTTTGTCACTGCGGCCGCATATGGGCCTATTGTGACGGCCCTTTCTTAGTAGAAGGCGTCGTACATACCCAACCCCCTTAGGAAGCCGAGTATGTCATTCACCGCAGATTCCGCCATGATTTGGGGTTCAGTGGTCCCCTGACCGAAGTATTCAAAGCGTTTTGCTGCCAAGGCAGGGCGCTCACACAGGATATGCTCTGCTGTCTAGTCCTCCTCACCACAGAGTCTGCATTCCACCGCCTCTGAGATGCCCATCTTGTTGAGGTGATATCTGAGTGGGGAGTGCCCGGTGAGGAAGCTTATCAGTACTCTCAGATCTTGTCTAGAGAGTGTCAGCATCGCCTTCGCCCTTTGACAGGAAGGCGTGACAAGCCTTTTCGCCTGTCTTAGGTGTGGCTGGCGATGCCAATGGGCGCCATTTTCCTGTATCTCCCATCGAGCAACCAGACGGTTCAGGTGACTTTTAGTCATACCTACGTGTGGTTCAGGCCCGATGGGTAGGGATTCTGTACCCATTTTCGCAAGGCGGTCAGCCTTTTCATTGTCCTCATGCCCCCTGTGAGCTGGCACCCAAATGAGGGAGAGCCTGTTACAGGCGCCGAGCTGCTTGAGCGCATGGAGGCATTCCCATGCCAGCTTGGAACTAAAACTATAGGCTGCGATGGCCTTTAAGGCGGCCTGGCCTGGCTGTCTGAGAAAATCCGCCCTTGACTCCTTTGTTCAGGATCTCTTCTGCGATCTCTTGGGTTTGGCCCATTGTTCGCGGCTGCTTATTCAGTCAGCATGCTGTCCTTATTCACAGCTGGCTGCAGACATGCCCCTGGGAACAATGCTGTGGCCGTTCCACTATCCACAACCCGTGGTCGCGCCTGGTAGCATGGGCATGCTCCTGGGAAGATAACCCAGAACCAGGGGTGTGTTATTAGAGAAACTGAAGAATGGGAACCCCAAAAATGTCGCAACAATTTACTACGAACATTTAAATTCAAAGAAGGTGTCATTAAAAAAAAAAGCAATTGAAAGAGTAGCGGTGTGGCACCCTCAAATCTCCTACCAATTGACCACTCTTACTCCAAGCCAAACTCCGAATAAAATCTGTCTTAAACTTAATAAAGCTACTGGTGGAGAAAGAAGAAAATGTTGATGCTTATAATGTCAGGTGGTTGAACTCCCAAGGACGAGATAATAGAAAGAGAAAAACCCTGCAAATTATTACACAATGGTTTATTATTCTCATGAACAGCTTGACCTAGTATTACTGCTTCCCCATCCCATTCGATTCAGCATCGAATACTAGTAAACCATACGAAACATGACCTGACTACAATGGAACGGTGGAAAGAAGAGGGCTCCCAGCCAACCCTCGCTCGGTAATTGGCAGGAAGTTGCGAGTCGAGCGGGCCTTGAAAACGATACTAAACACGGCTTATTTGCGATTATACTACGTTACGTTAATTTTTTTAACCATTTTTTGCCCATACAACCATGGGCTTCGTCCGATCGGATTGCCGAGATGGCGGGCACAACTAGATACCAAATGGGATTTTTGTGCGAAACAACGAAATTTTTAGACCACGTTAAAGGCACAAAACGGCCTGGACGGCGGACGGGGGACGGAGGATGGGTGACGGGGGACGGCGGGCGGACATTGCAGATTTGGAATCCCCATGTCCTGAAACGTAAAGTATCAAATTTTGAGGGGGGGTTGTAAAAAATTTTTCGTGACCGAAAACATTCTGAATAATAAACCAAAACCACACCTGGAGACGGGCCGCGAATACGAAATTTGAAGACAACGGGTCCCAGACTAGCTGCCTCAAATTTTTAACCTCTGCGATAGATGAATAAACGTGTTGCAAGTGCTTTTGAGCTCGAAAAACGAGAGAGAGAGAGAGATTGAAATCTTTTATCCAACAATCAGGGATGATTATGGTCTCTCTTCCACCATCCTTGAACAATTTCTCAAATATTGATCAGTTGCGTTCGTTAACAAATTAAATTAAAATAATTTTCTCCTACATATAACTTCACAATACATATAAATTCTTCAGTACTCCTTGATTAACATTTCTTTAAATTTTTCTTCGAAACATTCTACCTTTTTACTCAAGTCAAACATATCGATGTGATCGTTATATAATTTTGATGTCTGTACCACAAAGGATCTTGAATATGTCGAGGAACGGTGCGCCGGAATTTTTAAAAGTTTGTTTTTTATCGGGTTTCTCTTTGGTTGAAAAACTGAAATTTGTTATTGGCATACAGTGGTTTATTAGTTCTTAATATTTTAAACAGCGTTGCAGCTATCTGAAGCAATTTTGTCTCCCTAATTTTTGGCCAACGAAGGCGTCGGTAGTGTGGGGTTACATGCTCTTCGGGACGCAGTCTCAAAGCGAGTCGGAGTGCCGCATTCTGTGCTTTCTGCCGACGACTGATTTCGCAGCTCTTGAGATCACATAGCGCGGAGGTAGCCTAATCAAAGTGTGGCATTAGGGTTTACACTGATTGTTAGCGCACGTGTGTTAATTCGCCGAAGTTGGTAGATGCTGCGGAAGGCCTTATTGAAGATCGACGTTATTGTCAATTGTGATTCCCAAGACACTTGCAGACTCGACGTATTCAAGAGGGGTATCGTTGTGGGTGATGTTTGGGATTCCTAAATTCTTTGCTTTATTGAGGATTTTTGGATATCCCAATACCATCGCCTTGGTTTTTCGCAGGTTAATTTGCATACCGTGCGATACGCACCACTCAGCAACTCGTGAGAGATCACTACTGAGTGTTATGGCTGCTCCATCAATTTCGTTCGCATCGCACGCCCGGTAGAACTGGTGGATATCCGCATGGGCAGTATATTCCGTCCCCTCTGAGAAAGTTTGTGGTAAAGTTGTTACATATAGTATGTAGCATAGTGCAGACAAAACCGATCCTTGTGGTGTGCCTACTTCTACGTCTTTCCAAGATGACAAGCAGCCATCTTGAGAGAGAGATTGGCTTAACCAAATCAGCTCAAACATTATATCTAGCCCGAATGTCACCATGGACGCCAAAATAACGGTATGAGCAAAATCGGCCCAAAACTAACAATAGTTATCATAGTGATCAAAACACCAAGTATTTTTTATCTAAAAAACGGCTCTAACGATTTTGAATACATTTTTTATGTGGACAGCTGCTGAAAAGATGACATCTTAAAATTCCTATTTGTGGGAAAATCACGAGAGCAGCACAATAAATTACCAAACATTTAGCGCAGTTTTTGCCTCGTTAACTCCACTCAAATGTTACTAGAAACATAAAAAAATTCAGGTGCTGATCCAGTTGGATACCTATACAATAAGGCTTCAATAACGCTCATAAGATACATAGGGGCTACGACAGAAATTCCGTTTTTACCTGATAACTCTGGCAAAGTGATTGTTATCCTATTAAAAAAAATCGTGTTTACAGCCTCATAATTTTTCTGTGTACCAATTGCTCAATAATGGTCAAGGCGTGAGTACGAGCAGCATAATAAATGCCGGAACTGTAAGCGCCGCTTTCTGCCGCTATGAAGTGATGTTTTACCAAGTTGGGTGAAAAATAAATTGAATAAGTTGAAAAAGCCATGAACACAAGTGAATTGGTGTAGAAATGAGGAAAGTTGTGTGATGTGGCACACCTGATATTTTTACTATCCGTTCAATGGTTAAATAAACCAATCAACAAGCCTTGGTTATTTACGCGTTTTTTTTCTAAAAAATTGGCTTTAACGATTTGATTCAACTCTCAGGGTACTTTTAACTAAATATTTTATAAAGTGAATATTAATACCTTAACGTTGTGTAAATCACAAGTGTTAGTTTTCTCTGTTGTTCTCGAAACGAATAAACGAGAGGTAGTCATTTTCTTCCCCAGTCACGCGGCCATCTGCATTTAGGGTTGAGCAGGTAACCGCGTGGATCACAGCTGTCCCAGGCAGTTGGCCTATCCCGACGCCTCGGGCCCGGTGTCAGTCGAAAAGGTGGGTGAGCTATGGATCAGCTGGAGTACCCCGAAGCTTTGTGTGTGGAGAAGAGTGTGTTCTGAACGTTCGCACGTGCTGATGCCGGTTTATGACTCCTCCAATTTTATTCTATCAGCCAAATCACATGTTCGGGCCCTACGAGTCGAACAGAAACATCAATTGTTTTTCACTGTATTCCCCTTCGTCCACGTAATTTTAAGGAACGATCAGCCATTTCATAAGACGCCTTATGCGAAAATCGGTCGTCAACTTAAGTTGTAAATTCCGCAGAATTTTAAAATGAGCAATCTATGAAAGCGGAATGGCGCAAAAGGTGTTAATACAACTTGATGTTTTCCCTATTGCCTCGTAACCTTTTGCAAATGAGCAAAGACCGGTTTCTCCGTTTATTGTCCAATTAATCGGGCTTCCGCGAGAGAAAATTCAAAGGTTTTCAAGGCCTGGAGAGTTATTATCTACTCATTATCACAAAATGGGGGTTCGGTCTTGAGGGAGACTTCTTAAACTAGAAGCTCATTCAGCATTCCTGTACTTATACTTTAATCTTTTTTTTAATGGACGGACCAATCACAAGGTACAACAATTTGTTGAAATAGCGCACTCAACACTAATGTAGGGATGATTACTTCGGGAAAACAACTTTAAAACATCAGGTGTTACTTATCGTATAACTTTCCTCAGCCTCACGTGTTCGCAGCGATTTTCATGACTTTATCTACTTATCCAATTTATTTCTCACTCAGTTCGTCAGAACGTGCTTGGACGTAGCAGACCTGGTGAGGCTAAAAGTTTCGCCATTTATTGAGTTGCTCTTACTTATATCGCGACCATTATTGAGGATTCAGTGCAAGGGTGATGCTATCAACCGGATTTTTATGTCGAGGATCGTGTTTGTCGTTTTGGAATTACTGGATAAGAACGGTAAAAGACGCTAGTAAGTGGTTCCAATTCTGAAATTTAAAGGGTTGCTCGTAATTATCTTATGAACCACCACCGTTATTGGTCTGCTGCTTACATTTCATGAGAATGCTAGTATCTATCATATGATAACTTTCTTCGACGTTTTTCATTGCACTGCTCTCATTATTTTTCCGGACGTGTTGCGAATCATCAGAGGCTATGTATGCCAGGCTGTTTGACAGAACACTATCGTCAAAAACAGCGTCTTGAAGGTCACTGCAACCATGGAAATCCCACCCATTGGATTAGCCTTTCCAACTTCTCGCGTAAACCGTTGGCCAGTGACCCTTTTCCGCTAACAGCCTTTTTTTTAGGAGTCTCCTCAGCGACTGAAAAGATCTTGGTTGAACTTGAAAAAAAAACCGCTTTTCCCTTCCTAAACGCCTACCTCCATTTCTAGACTCCCTATTGCCCGGCGATACTTCTCTCTCTTTTCCACCCCGTGTCTTGACCCAAAACTCGTGATATTTTCACTTCCCTTAGGTCTCATAGGTAATGTAAACTTGAGTCGATTCGATTCTGCGGTTTCTTCCCTGTCTCGTTTATCGTTCTTGTTTCTGTTTGTCAGCCTTGTTCACGCAGACCATTTCTGCAAATACTATTTTTCGGACTCCGAAGCTCTTGAGCCTTTCATAAGAAAGTTAAAAAAAAAAGTTCACGGCGTTTTTGCTGACTTATTTATGCAGAACGAAATGTAGGTGTCGATTATGTGGTTCAATCAAACTCCTCGGAGGTGTTTTGTGGGAAGTCCACATGACCAACTAGAACGGCCGAGAAGCTCCTGATTTGTTAATATCTCGCGGCCAATTCTACTGACCTTTCTTTTTTAATATTTTGCAATTCTCTCGTTTGTTAGCGAATACATATTTGTAACTTTTGTGAATTGTAACAAAACAACATTTCAATTAGCAGTCGAGATAGCTTTGCTTTTGCCTAAATCCATAAACCATTTCAGTTGAATTTTTACTTTCCTTGGCTCTACAAAGTAGATAGGAAAGTTACGTAATCGGCTGAAAATTTTTTTTTGAGTTTTCTTCTGATCTTTACGTTTCAGACCCTCCTGAGTCCGAAAAACACTATTTGGGAAAATTGTCTGTGAGTCTGTGTGTCTGTGAACGATTTTAAGAAAAAACCACCGTACCAAATCAGCTCAAACTTGATATCTCGCCAGCAGGTTACCATGGGACGCCAAAATAAGGGTATGAACAAAATCCACCGAAAGTTAACTATAGTTATCATAGTGATCAAAACACCAAATTTTTTTTTCTCAAAAACGGCTCTAACGATTTTGATTAAATGTTTTATATTGGAAGCTCCCAATATGACAACTATACCATAAAATTCCTATTTATGGGAAAGTGACGAAAGCAGCACAATAAATTACCAAAACTTTCGACGAAATCGATTTGAGCGCAGTTTTTTCCTTATTAAGTCCGCTGGAATTTTAGTAGAATGTAAAAAAAAATTGGTACTGTAGTCCAATCCAACACCTAAAGGTTGAGTGTTTAAACATTCATGAGATACATGGAGGTCACTCCAGAAATTCCTGAATTTCAACTACCGCTGTTTCGCTTACTACCAGTTCTAACAGTTATTACCCAATAACTCTGCAAAAGTGATTACTATCCTTCTTCAAAAAATTTGTGTTTACAGCCTCATTAATTATCTGTGTACCAGTTGCTCAATAATGGTCCTGCACCGAGTACGAGCAGCACAATAAATTCCAGAACTGTAGGCGCTACCGCTTCCTGCTGCTGTGAAGTGTTGTTTGACCAAGTTCAAAGGAGTGATAAATTAATCGATTATATAGAAAGTGTATTGACGTAGACCTAAGGAAAGTTGTGTGTTGCAACGCACCAGATATTTTTCATTCATTTACTTCGTAGTTTTAAACGAAAAACGCGGGAGAAATTGTTATGAGAAAGTAGACAAAATGTGGATTAAATGAAAAATTCTCAATTTGACCCTCAAATTTTCAAATTAGAAATTTAACATTCCAAGTTCCTCTTTGAAAGGAGTGATGGTTTAATTCAAACAGGAACGTCCGAGTTTGTAGCGGGAAATTCCTGTTTAAAAAAATGTTAATAGAACTGCCGATTAGTGATGAAAAATTTATTGGCGTGAAAAACTAATTTATTGATTCTTGATTTGAAATTTAGAATTCATGATGTGAAGAGGGGCATTTTCAACTTGACGCAGAAATGTTGACTTCTTAATGTGAATTAATAAATGTTTTTATTGTGAGTCAAATATTCCTGAATTGCGAAAACTCCTGAATTAAAATGACCTCATTCATCGAAAACTATCGTTTAGTAAGTGGTACTGGTAAATTAGGCTGACTTTGAACCACAGAAGTTGTGTTTGAATTATTAAACCCATCTAGTGAGTCATTAGTCGCTGTGGACGATGCACGGCAAAATCCAGACCGACATACTGTCCCTGGACATTCCACGAAGGCCTTTAGGTCATGCTGGTTCGAGAAGGTCAACTTTGTGACTGTCGGCGTTGTTTGGGCACAGTGGCGTTATGGCATCGTGCACAGAGGAAAATTAAATATTTTTTTAAAGACCTAAGCACTGCCGCAGGACACTAGAGTTGCGAGTGTGTATGAATTACTGAACCAGTATCAGTGCGTGGACAAGATTCACCTCGCACCTTTTCCTACCCTGCAGTCGGGGTTTACGCCAAAACAGTAACCCGAACGGTGAGTATACTTGTTGGAAATTACGGAACACATCTCAGAAAACCACGGCAAAAAAAAATGAACGCTGAAGGCACACTGTTTTATATCAGCCCTTCAAAGTAGTCAAATAGCTTTACTTTTAAACATGCAACGACCCCGTTGCGTATGTATTCTGAAGTCCACTCCACGATCCTTCGCTTTATAATCCTGTTCTAATTGAATTGCGCCGCCTGACAATAAATCGTCCTACGCTATGACTAATTCGACCGTTTAGGCGTAAACTCGTGGTGTGGGGATTGCGAAATATTCTCTTCAAACTCCTTAATCTTTCGTATTTATTTTTATTCGATGCCCACAGTATTCCGATCGCTGAAATTCTACTCTCGTCCTTATTTCGGCTCTCGGCGTTGCAAAAGCTCACGAATCTCGATAAAGATCGACATTGACAAATACCCGCTGACGCGCCGCTCCGGCTTCTTTCTGAGCTGTTAATCTCTTTGAAATGTTAATGAAATGGAGCCCACTCACTGGGGTTTCCTTTCTTTTTTTTGCTTTTTTTTTATTCCAGAGCCCTCTGTCTTCCACTCAATCATGCGGGGCCCCGAGTACGTGTTTGAAATGATTTAGGGCCACTATTATGCAGGAAGGTCAAGGGTTTCCGGTGGTTTTTTAAATGCAGTCGCGAAGTCGCCCTCCATGTTTATTCAACACCCCGCGATCACGTTTCGTATTATATTACAACTTAAACTCTTCTGCAGCTTGTCTTGGAGAGGACCCAAGTCGTGTTCAAACCTCCCAACCATCTTCGGCTTTTACTCTATTTAAATGGGTCGTGTGCATGTGGCCATCCCTTCGTGATCGTTGGTTTACCATTAATTAAAACAATAAATTGACGAAAAACTAAAATCAGAGAAACCCAAAACGTCCTGGAATTTCCACTATTACTTTTGTGACCAACTATTTCTCCTGTATTAGCACCATTTCTCGCGTATGTAACAGCCATCATATTTCCTCATCCTCCCCTTCCCCAATATTTGTCTATCTCGGTTCGACCAGATCACCTCTTAGCTTTTCCCTTTTTAATTCTTGAGCTATTTACTTTTTGAGGCCTTCTGGGGGGAAAAAAAGTAACAATAAATATGCGCGTGCAGTCAACTTTGTAACAGAACGGCGGGCGGAAGTGATAGATCTCAGTGGTGCTTTGCTCGTTATTCTTTTGAGACGTGAAATAGAGCTCAAAGGTCGTTTCCATTGATTTGTGGGAGGAAGGGAAGCCAGAAACGAACCAAAAAGATATTTTTCTCCATTTTTCACGAAAACGGTTTCAAACATTTTAACGGAAGTCTGGAAATATTTTCTACTAGCCATTGCCTTGGTTTTGTTTCACGTTAATATTTACCTGAAAATACCGTCGAAGGCTAAAACTCTGAGTAGGCAATGCATGCGGTCACTGAACAGGGTGACTAGAATTAATCAATATCAACATATTCTTCTTTAAATGTTAGTCTGACGTAGCGAGAATAACACCCAAAGTGTACCTAACTCATGTTTTGTCCGTCCGCCGTCTTGTACCCTTAACGTGGTCTAAAATATTTGTTTAGTAATTCAATTCAATGAAATGAGCGGAACATCAATCTCCCAATCACGGCTTGTTTTGCTCACCTAAGGGGCGGATCAGAATCGACCGTCCGACGAAACGAGTCGTGGAGATCAGTTGCCTCGTTACTTTCCTTGGCTCTACAAAGTAGATAGGAAAGTTTTGTAATCGGCTGAAAAAAATTTTGAGTTTTCTTCAGATCTTTACATTTCAGACCCTCCTGAGTCCGAAAAACACTATTTGGGAAAATGGTATGTGTGTGTGTGTGTCTGTGAACGATTTTTAGAGAAAACCACCGTACCAAATCAGCTCTAACTTGATCTCGCGCGCAGGTTACCATGGGACGCCAAAATAACGGTATGAACAAAATCCACCGAAAGTTAACTATAGCTATCATAGTGATCAAAACACCAAATATATTTTTTCTCAAAAACGGCTCTAACGATTTTGGTTAAATTTTTTACATTGGTAGCTCCCAATATGCCAACTATACCATAAAATTCTCATTTGTGGGAAAACGACGAGAGCAGCACAATAAATTACCAACACTTTCGACGAAATCGAATTTAGCGCGATTTTTAGAGAAAACAACCGTACCAAATCAGCTCAAACATGATGTCTAGCCTACAGGTTACCATGGGACTCCAAAATAAGGGTATGAACAAAATCCACCGAAATTTAACTATAGTTATCATAGTGATCAAAACACCAAATTTTGTTTCTCAAAAACGGCTCTAACGATTTTGATTACATTTTTTGTAGTGATAGCTACAAATGAGGCAATTATACCATAAAATTCCCATTTGTGGGAAAATGACGAGAGCAGCACAATAAATTATCAAAATTTTCGACGAAAAGCGTATTTAGCGCAGTTTTTTCCTCATAAACTCCGCTAGAATTTTTGTAGAATGTTAAAAAAATGGCGAGGTAAATTCACATGTAGCCAGTTATTATGTTTTATGACATCCGCTATTTTGAAGGAGATGAGGGATTTGAGATCGGAGTGAAAAAGGTGATCTTTGATTTTATATTTAATTTAAAACACGATTTTGTGAGGATTATTGGCGACGCTTTTCCCCACAAGTGGTGTGTGTCTTGTCAACTTTGCGGGAGAATGACGGAACTGATTGAGCTTTCTGTTGTTGTTACTTTTTGTACGCGGATAATGTTATGAGCTACTTGATAATGTCTCGTTATCAAGTTTTTCTCGGAATTGGCTATCACGATTTTTATTTAACTTCCAAAATAGTTTCTGTGTTTAATATTCGACCTTTTATCTCCATAAATATGTCTTCTGAACATCTAGTGTTGTTCAACATGAATGTAGGTAGAAACGCTTTGAAGGAAGATGCAGTGGTTGTATGTCCAGCATATGGAATTCATAGGTGTTGAGAAACGTTATGTTCTGCCTCACACCAGACATTTTTAAATAGCTCAGGCGCTCTTTGGTATTTGACGTACAACGTGGAGTTTCACCCTCAATCGAATGCTTATGGTTTTTAGGACATTCGGTTCGCTTCTTGCTATTTTGGTCAACACCATATTCTATTTTCCCCGTGATATTTTTAGCGGGAATACATTACTTCGGATGTTTCGTATTTTTATTGCCTCCACGATTTCACATTCGATACTTTCTGGTCACTTAGCCGGGCCCTTCCAGATGCTGTCCGACTATCCGTCCGACGATCTCGGATCAACGGCCCCCGGATCTTGCCGTTCGGAATGAACTTCGATAACTCACCCAGTGTTTACCGTGGATCCCAAGGCCCATTTCCAGACATCTTACAGTCGGCCCGTTATTCCTGGCGCGCATCACATTTTTTTCTGCCTTCTCTCCTTCGGTTGACGACGATTTTTTTTCCTCTCTCATCTTGCTCCAGTTGTTGGAACTCCGCCTAACGGTGGACGGAACTTATATGTAACTCTACGGTCTAATAATAAAATTACCGGATTCCTTTTACGCCGTATGCATCTGTAAAATCGTCGGGGCTCCTTGTCATCCTTCGCCTCTATTCAAAAAAAAAAAATCCTATTCATTTTCCCTCACGTACGAGACGTGGACGATCGGCAATAATTTTTTTTGGTGTCTCGCATTTGACTTCCAAGTCCTCTTTGAGAAAGAACCAATTCGACACACAATTTTTTTTTATTGCTTTTGAACATTTGTCATGACATTGTGTGTGCCCGTGTCTAGACTTTTCTAGATATTTGATGGAAATTTGCACTCTACTGCACTCTGGTGGAGCTTAAAGAAGTAGTAATAAGCCCTGGGGGGTTTTCGAGTCATCTCCTCGGACGAGAAGCCCGTAATTCAGGATGCACATGTGCTTTTCTGGTATTCACTAGCTCACGAAATATATGGATACCTTGTGAACTTTATCGTGCAAATTGATTTCGAATAGTGCTACTAATCTGCTACAAATAATCCTTACTGTGAATCCCCTCTCGAAGGAAACGTTTTCTGACATCAACTTTGAAGGCTGTCGAGTGTTCTTTGTTGCCCTGAAACGCGGCAGCTCGTGGCTCGTAACACTGGGAGCTTGCTCCACAGCTTTCACCTGCTTTCCTCTCGGCACATTCTTAATAAAAGTACAACGTCCCCGGGGGTTCATGACATAATCGAAAACCCCTTTTCACTGGGGGGGTTTACGTGAAAAAAAAAAAAAAATGGGTCACGTGGCGTTTAACCAGTGTCATCTAGGGGGAACGAGCGGCGAACGCGCCGTGAGCACGAAATTAAATCTTATTTATTTATATTCATTAATTTATTCCACTAGTATTTATCCAAAAAAATTGTGCAGGAATACTAGAAGCAGTAGGTATGTAGACATCGTTGTGTTAAATATAAATATACTTTACCGCGAAGGAGGTCGCGGTAAAGTATATTGTTACTTGTACGCGGTACTTGTTTTGTCGAGGTCGAAGAGAACGCTTACGTAGATTTATGCTGCAATGAACTTTTTAGTATGAACTTACAGACATGAACCATTATTTTGTAATGGATATACGAACCGTGCTGGATGGTTGTGCTGGAATATAAGTGAGTCATTGAAGTTCATGTGATGGATGGTGAAAACGGTCACAGTCTCGATTAGTTCAACTATATACCTTGTAACTGCTAGGAAAGATAACTGAATATTGAATAGATTTCCCAATCGGTACTCACCAAGTTGTTTTTACTTTCCTTGGCTCTACAAAGTAGAAAGGAAAGTTATGTAATCGGCTGAAAAAAAAATTTGAGTTTTCTTCAGATCTTTACGTTTCAGACCCTCCAGAGTGACTATTTGGGAAAATGGTCTGTGTGTGTGTGTATGTGCGTCTGTGAACGATTTTTAGAGAGAACCGCCGTACCAAATCCACTCAAACTTGATATCTAGCCCGCAGATTACTATGGGACGCCAAAATAAGGGTATGAGCAAATTCCACCGAAAGCTAACAATAGTTATCATAGTGATAAAAACACCAAATATTTTTTTTCTCAAAAACGGCTCTAACGATTTTGATTAAAATTTTTATTTTGATATCTCCCAATATGGCAACTAAACCATAAAATTCTCATTTGCGGGAAAATGACGAGAGCAGCACAATAAATTATCAAAATTTTCGACGAAACCCGTTTTTAGCGCGGTTTATTTCCTTATAAACTCCGATGGAATGTTAGTAGAATGTTTAAAAAAATACTTATTGTAGTCCCAATTCAATTCCTATAGGGTGAGTGTTTATGAACGCTCATGAGGTGCATAGGGCTCACTCCAGAAATTCCTGAATTTCAACTATCGCCGTTTCGTTTACTACCAGTTCTAACAGTTATTACCCAATAACTCTGCAAAAGTGATTACTATCCTTCTTCAAAAAATTCGTGTTCACAGCCTCATTAATTTTCTGTATCAATTGCTCAATAATGGTCCGGCAATGAGTATGAGGAGCACAATAAATTCCAGAACTGTTGGCGCTACCGCTTCCTGCTGCCGTAAAGTGTTGTTTGACCAAGTTCAAATGAACTGAGTAAGTAGAAATAGCCATGTACAAAGTGAATTGACGTAGAGCTAAGGAAAGTTGTGTGTTGCAACGCACTAGTTAACTTTTGATTACCCAAAGAATGAGGAAAACAACTGCGAAAATGGAAAGTTTGTTTATGGAAGTTGGTAGAATGAAGATTTATAACCTCTGTTAACGAATTTGAGCTGGAGAACTGCCTCCTTCTTCCATTTCAGGGGTTCATCAATAGTAGTGGAAACTGAAGGGCTAGTACGTTGTATTCAAGTGGTAGTTATAGTCAGCGTGGTTCGCTAGTGAACGAATTATCTCACGAGTGCGACGACAGTTGAAACTCCCGTTGCGATAAGTAATTAGAGATTGGCATGCGATGGACCGTGACTACTTTGCTTCACCTGGAGGCGTGATTCATTGGTAACTCTCGTCCGACCTACCAGGCCTCACAGGATAATAACTCAACCCTATCGAGAAATGGAGATACCTCGACCAAGAAATTAAAAGGTGAATGCTCTCAGGGGACGCACACTGCAAGCACGAGAGGTGTGGTGTGATGTCCAAGGGCTAAGTAGTTCAGCAAAATGGAGTACTTAAGGGAAGGGGAGAGTTAAAGTTGAGTGAAAGAGGATGTACGTTCGTTGCCCTGTGTGAACCTAGGTGTGAATGGGGCAAGGGCGTCACATTAATACTCGGTTGAGAGTGACGCGAATTACTCTAAGGGATTAAGGAATATTTTCTGCATATAGTGGAATGATGAGTTAAGAGCCTGAACAGCTGTTGACTCCGAATTTAATGCTGTGTGTAGCAGGTTACGTGTGGGCTTAATGGACCAAACATTGCCTAATAGTTGGTGGTCAACATGCACGATGGAACCCACCAATAATAATCCCAGAAGCTCCTAATTGATCTCCTTGTGCTGATATTAAAACGCGTGTGGGATGGGGAGCTTAGGTGACTGCTAGTAAATGTAAACGAAATACGAAAGAAGTTTGTAGAGGGTTGTTATTCTTCGTTATGAGGCATATGCCACAGGACGGACTAAACGAATGTGGAATTCAACGATAACGTTTTTTGACGAATGTGATAGAGTATTCAAAATAATTGTTAGAGAATTAACGATATCCCATCATATTGTTTTTGTGGTGACTTATTTCGAGAACTGATGTTATAATTTGGAATTTGCTAACGTTTGTTTGTAACTGTCAGTCTCTTTTCTGAACGTTGTAGCATTTATAATTTCACATTTTAAATTGTATCACTATTTTTGGTTCGAGGTGGTTCTTACGGTGAGGTTTCGTCAAACACATTAACTACCTACGCATCTCTCGGGATAGAGGCGGAAGTCTGTAAGTTCTGAAAGAGTAAATATAACTCATCGAGGTTTGACACGAAGCAGTGAACTTATAAATACGACGATCTTTCAAGTACAAATGCTTCATGAGAGACAGGGACTCGGTTCTGAATTATGTAACCGACTAGTGTAATCCGGTCTTGTGACTGTTATTAGTCGCGACGTCTCCTTAAACACCGTTTCTTCCCACTATTTATATTCATCAATGGACCGCGTCACGAACGCCGAGTTCGGGTTTCAAGACCCTCAACTCCTTCGGAGGGGATCAAGTTCCTTTGTTGAATGTTCAGAATGAATTTATTGCTCGAGTTAAGTTTAAATTGTTTGGGCTTCCCAAGTTTTAGCCGGAGGATTGCGGCAGGTTGAGAGCTTAACGACTTCCTTTGGGCAGCCTTCGTGTATTTTGGGTGCCTTTCGCATCTTAGCATAAAGTAACCTTGTCTTTTGATTCGTTTATCGACTGAGGTGCGCTTTTCTCGTGGCAAATATTTGTAAACAGAGAGTGGCAGAACATGAGAGGTAGAATTAAGTATTATAAAATAAAATAAGTTTGCAGTACCTAACGCAGAACTGTTAAACGTGTGCAATCAATTTATGGAATACGTAGTTAATTTCTATATGATCAAAGACATAAAAGTACCCAAGATAAGTTCAGTAATGGGTAAAGGAAAACCAGTCACTGAAGATTTGAGCGAAGCGGCAATTCAAAGTGTTGGTAACTGCAAGAATTTTATGTAATGTTGTTGGTTTCAAAGAAAAGTACCTCGGAAGAAACCCCATACAATGAGTCCCAAATCCTTGTCTCGTTCCAAATATTACGAGTATATCCATGATCGTCCATAATCCATATCCTTCAACCCTTCACAGTGGGTTTCCTTATTGTGTCTTGTTGCGTATTGGCTGTAATAACCCCCTTTTAGATCCGTAAAGTGACCGTCAGAGAGTTAAAGTACAGCCACTATGAGGTGAAGCAGACCAGTTGGTGTCCTTTGTTTGCACGTCCAATAAACATGTATGTTTCCCTCCGCGCCCGATATTTAAGGTATGGGATTCCTGAGAGTCAAACTTCGCATGGTCACACACAGTATCAGTCTCTCCCTAGTGTAGAGTAGGCCGATAGGCCTTACCTGCCGTACCTACCGCGCGGTCTTGGCGTGGAGGCTGCTGACATCAACGAACTTAACCAGAGCAAGTTTGACGAAGGATGGACAGCATGCCGTTCAGAATGGATTTCTTCTTCAACGTACTTCGTTAATGTGTGCAGGGAAGGTGTCACCCCAAGCAGTTGTGGCGCCATCCTTATCTCATAGAATCGTATGCAACGTTTACGGTTCAAGGACTCTGAATTGGAATCTTAATTATGTGAAACGTTCAAATTATAAATTATGTACAAGTATTAAATAATTATTTGGTTTGACCACGAGGTGATCAGGGTAAATATGATCACCCGAACTGACTGACTAATTAATGATCCCGTATGCTATCAAAGAATTGAAGGAAGGGATCTCTATAATCATTTACGTAGTGCGAGGGAAGCTTTCGAATCTCCTATTTTCTGAAACGTTTCGAACTTGAGTAATTGAAAGAGGAAAGTAGTTTTCACCCTCTTCCCCCCATTTTCAACTAGCTATTGTTCGCCAAACGCGTGTCAATCCAGGGCGGGTCTGATTCTGACGCGCCACTTGCTCTGTAGTCGGTGAAGCGGCTGTTGGTTATTGATTTATATGACGGTCTTCACCTTTTGAAATCGCAGCGGCCGCGTGAGATTTGCGTATTTCCTTTTGCTCAATTATGACAGAGGTCCTGTTGATAGTGATTGTGATGGAGATGTAGTTTGCAGAGGCATCCTTCATACTCTTCTTCATTCACGATAATTTACAAGCATCGCAGGATGTTACTTTGAGTTGTTAAATGAAATATATGTTTCGAGGTTGTGGGAACACCTAATTATCGCTGAACAGCGAAACCTTTTAGCTCTTAAAATATAAGTTCTCGCCACTCGCATGCTTATGAATAAAATAGCTCTTCGTCCTTTCGTCAATTGAATTTGAATTTATTTCAATTTGATCTGAGCTTTTCATAGCAGCACTGTACATTTTAATATTTTGGGCGTACAGTAGCGTCAGCAGTAGCGCACTCACTTGTTTTACGTGAAAGACGTGTTTTCTGTTATAGTAACCGTTCCTGAACGCCCCAACAGGAATCTGGTGGTCCCTATATTATGTGGCGTTATATTTGTCAACAGCATCCTGCAATCAGATACAGCGGTAACCCTACAATGTGCTCAAAAATAGGTCGTAATATGCCCCAGAACTCACGAAATAGCTCAAGAAGTAGACACATGACTCTCATTATGGTATTTGAAAATTATAAAAACTTATCAAAAAGATTGAAATCACGGTGTGTCCAGGGCGATTCAAGTCTATTTATTGAACGAAAGTAGGATGAAATAGACCCCCCCCCCAATAACTAAAATGTACAGTGTCTCTAAATCTCGTCATTTGTGTACCGATTCTTAACTCCCTACCTCTCTCCCATCTGAAGTATTGTTGAGTGCAAAAGAGGGGGAGATGGCTAAAATAAGACTGCGAATGAGACGAATGAACGAGAGAGGGCAGTTTTGAAAGGAAATACGCTGGTTAGTTAAACGTTCACTTCAGACACGACAGATATAGAAAGTTCTGACTAATACACAGAATTCACTCAACACAGTGGTTCTGAGTGTAAGTGAGCTGATCTGGTGTAGCGTATACAAGAGATGATATCGTTTTATGTGACATGAATGTTTGGTAAACCGGCAATAAGTGAATGTTGGGGAAAATAAGTTGTCAGCGTCGGAAATATTAATTTTTGTGTTCGGCAGGGTTTGAAATATCAGAGAACGGAGGTGATTAGCAGGCAGCTCTGGGATTGGCGGTTGTTAGATCAAAAAGCCCAAGCAGCTTAACCTTTCGGATATCCATGAGAAGATGCGAATAAGTCTAAGGCTGAAAAAATATATGCAACCATAAACGTTAAAATCTTGGGTTGGCTCGAGAATGTCGTTTAGCCAGATTTTGGTAGAACGAATTTTTGAAAATGTGTGCTATAATTTTTTTTGTCACGATCGCAATACCATCATTTTCCTTGAAAATGCATTAAAGAAAACTTATTATCGGTTGCGAAGTAAAAGGAGTCACGAGGGGAAAGTGCACACAATCAAAGGTTTGTGTGTCGTTCGAATATTTAGGTTTATGGGGTATTTTTCAAATATTACCTAGGGAAATTGCACGTTAATTATAGTTTTTTGAGAGTGAGAGTTTAACACACACTTCCCCAGTTATGGGCTGAACTCAACATGACCGCCCCTTAGAAGGGAAACTGGTGGCGCTGAATGGATGATGTAGAACGTCTTACGAGAAAATGGGTCTAGCCGGACCATTGAACGAGCCAGTTTCTTACTGGGAGTAAGGACTTCAATGCGTAGCTTCGCTTGTTTCAACTGAAAGAATTGTCCGTTTGCACGCCACATACTACCAGACTGCATGAAACACAAAACCACCTTCTACTCCATTTTAACTTTTGGAGTTGAGACTGCACACTACTTATTAGGTGAGCGCTCAAAGCTATCAACTCTGTTTCCGGAACAGTCTTTGTAAGGTTTCGCGCCCAATTCACTAAGAAGGTCACATTAGATCGGGTGGGAAACCTGCGAAGACCGCAAGCTGAAGGTTTTGTGATTACCTAGTTGTCAGCCATGAACAGTCTCTCCCCATGTCACAGCACAGAAGATCTTCTGTTTTGTTTCCGTTTCGTTTTTTGCGCTGGCAATGATGGAATCGCGCGAAAGATCATTTCACGACCCCGATGTACAGAGTATTGCGGACTTCTTGATGATGTATGAAGGACACACACCAGCGGCTGGGTGAAGCCCCAGTGTTATGTTTTGTGGTTACCCCCAGGAGCCAATTATTTCCCAATTGGCGATTAATAAAGACTCAATTTTGAGGTGCTAGTGATTTGTTCCTCCTTTGTGATGAGAATGAAGCAAATTACGCCAGGGTTCAAAGCTTCTTGAGTGTCGTTTTGTGATGCCTCTTGGCGGCTCCCAAGTTGAAACTCTCATTCCTCCCGAACTGTGGATTGGCTAACGCCGTTTGAACGGTTACCGAGCTGTTGAAATCCGCTTTTATCCGAAAAATTGGGTACTGGCAAGCGAGTTCTTTTGATTTTCCGTCGACGCAAAAATTGCCGAGGGCGTGGACTGGCGTAGTTTCGGGCGGGCCACCGTGTTACGGCGTCAGGGGATCAATAGCCCGGTCTCCGTTGGTGTCTTATTCATGCCGCACGTGGCTTGGGGCCGCTTTTTACTGCTCTGCCTCTTTCCTCGCGCCGGGCTCTTCCTTTTTTGGTTTTCGTTTATTCTGAAGACCCTTTCATTTTTATGGACCTTCCTTCCTTCCTTTGAGTCCTGTCGAAAAGTAATCATAAGTACGAAGCCACACGAGCCAATCGACGGACTCCGACGGTTGATTTTTGTCGATAAAACCCGCGCAGTTTTGGTCTGGAGTGGATAAATTGCTGCCTGTATGAAGTGATTCATTTTCCGTGAGTGTTAGTGCGTTGCGCAATTACAAACATACAGATGTTGAGCAGGGGAACTGTTCCTATTGCTCCCTTGTTGTGAGCCGCGCCTACACAGATTATAAAAAGAAGAAATAATTTTATACTGTTGAGTGCAAAATTTTTTCCCCTTGTTTGCTAAGAAGGAAGGAGTTGAGGATCCTAAGGCCCAGTTCCCCTAGTTGATATATAAAATAAACAATTCAATTCGAAGTGGTTTATTTTTGTGTAATCTTCTTTTATGCTTTGAATTGACTTGTGCAATGAAATATAATTGACATTATTCGATGTCTGTAATTGAAGTTTTCCCTTCCTAGGAGACCTATATCTATTTCAGCTGATATTCATATAAAGAAATTGTGCCATAAGTGCACATATATTTACATTCCAGGTTTTTCTTTTTCGTCTGTCGTAAGGCAGTAGTTGTTAAAATGTCACGAGTTTTACGTTTCTAGTATTCCGTAAAATTTTTATCAAGGGATATATTTGTGATTTTTCCGGTACCAACCGTCGGCACTGTTGCAGAGTTGACTGGTGGACGCGTGAGCTACCCATTTCTGAGCTTAGCTCTGTATAGACATCTCCAATTCATGAAAACTTGCCACGATAGACGAATGGGAGTTAGAGTTAGGAATCCTCGTCAAGGGAGAGGACATGTATGAGTTTTTTTCAACATTCTGACCGTTTTTAGTGAAAGTAGGTTGAGCCAGACCACAGTACGAGCCAACTCTTTATAGGACGTGGTGACTTCAATGCGCGGCTCCATTTTTTTTTTCTCTAAAAGACGTTCCATATACCAACTTTGACTGCTACTAAGCAAGCGTCCACTTTGCGACAAGAACGTGATCTGTCCTTTTGAAACTTACCACCCTACAAGGTAGTTAGATTGGGTGGGAAACCAGATTAAGAACTCCTCCCAGGTTGGCAGGGTGTCTGTGTGGTGACACCTGGGTAACAGCTCTCCACTGGAAGTAACGCTGCTGTACTTCCACAGGTCTGGGCGCAGTGGGTGCAGTGAGTGCCCAGGCATGGACTCCTATGAGGAAAGGAAAAATCTACCATCCGGGGAGCTATGGGCCGTGACCATGTTTGGCCAAATATTATCAGTTCCACTCTCAGTTCTATGGTAACTTTGGGAATTTTTCCACCTTCCTCCATTAGCAGAAATGGACCATTTCGTCCCATATTGTGAGGGATCCCTGGTACATGAAAATTAGCTTATCCGACGCCCTGTTGCGTTACTTTTCTCTACCTAAAGGTCGATCGTAGTCCATTTGTGGTTGAGGAATCTGTGATTCCTTTTGTTTTGATGTATCTGACATTTTGTTACTGGCTTTTGAAATGGAGTAGACCATAGACTGTATAGACCATTTTGCCAAATGGACTTTCTTGGACTCTTCAACGTGAATGTTAATGCTAATATAAGTCCATCTACCTAGTCGTGCCCTAACTTAGCATACTATTCGATAGGGTTAAGGAAAGTAACTAGATGCGTATGCTCTTCATCCGAAACGAATGGCGTAGTTAAAACTCAATACTGGAATACTGGAATTGACACGTAGCCTTTGTTCTTGGAATCGAAGCGTTTTTGTGCGTATAAAGCTAAGGTTTATACGGTAAATGCGTCGGGTCTATGACAGTTTCTGGTATGTTGTAGAATATCCGATGCCCAAGTTTCATATGGATAATCGAACGTAACAGGCGCCCTCATTTCCAGGCGGAATACTCCAGCTCACATGTTCCTGTTCGTCATTATTCAACTGGCCCGTTGGTCTAGGGGTATGATTTTCGCTTAGGGTGCGAGAGGTCCCGGGTTCAAATCCCGGACGGGCCCACAATTTTTTTCGCCTCTCCATCTCCTTGACTCGACTCCATCGCCGGTATTTCTCATTAATCGTTTCGTCGACCATCTTCCGTAAATTATTTTAAATTATTCTTATCTGTTTTTATTCGTAACATAACAAGTTCCATCGCTGTGTTGTTTTGCACATCACTTATCTCTCGAAATATCATTATTTATTGTAATACAAAGGAGGGTTCAGTGATTTTGACGATTTCGCGTTATTTGTGCCCAACTGCCTGCAGATTATATAAGCCGGCGTCCTGTTGATACTAGAGTGTAGGTAGTAAAGGGAAATTAAGGGAAAACGGTTAAACTAAATTAATTCATGACCTGCAGCTCAACACGGGACCAGAAAATAGAGGTATGAGCCATTTGATCAAGCGATCATTTAAAAACAAAACAATGAATGTAACTATAGAGGTGTTGAACAAATTGTACACTATAGAAGTTTAATAATTCCGGATGACTGGAAAATTCCGGGATTTGAACTAGCCTCGTTTCTTTACCATTTTTTTTTTTGGCAGCGTTTTCCCCATAATTCCAGAGCTTTAGGCACGAACCTTCCTTAAAGTAGCGTGTTGACAGTGTGATCAATTACAGATCATGACGCAAGTAGCAGCAGCTCAATAAATTCAGAGTTTTAAGCACCTGCCAGTTTCCACGTAGAACGTTACGAGTTCATATAAATTGAGTGAAAAATAGATAGGATTTGTAGCTAGGTGATGAGAAAAGTTGTGTGACGCATCGTCCCAAATATTTTGTTCTTATTTAGAAAAATAATGATTCGTTATGAACTCGTTAATACAAACCGAAATGTTCGTTTTTTGTCACCTTGATTAGGTAAGCCACTGGCAAAGCGCCTTTACGAAAATATATATTCTCTCTCATTATTGTACGTGAAGTCCACGCTTGAAATTTTTAGTGATACTAGTGATGCATACATTGCTGTCAGGTTTCGCGATTAGTTGAAGTTCCGAAATAAGACACTCGTACGAACTCGTTTGAAATAACAGAACGAAATGATATTAGAAAGTAATCTATTTTTGTTGTGTGACAATCTTAACATAGTGAGATGAAATATTTTATAACTTCGCTTAGCTACCTGTTCCATGTACGGGGTGGGGCTAATTCCCGCTGCTCTTTCGTAAAGTGTGGTTGTGAATCGTTAATGAGCCGAGAATGATGAGACTAACTATCGTTATAATCAGCAGTATCTGTATTCTTCTGTGGTCATTCATGCAGAATCCTGTCGCAGTTTTTGGTTTTATTTACAATGATCACCCAGTGATATTCATTTATCCATTAGTATAATTCAAATTACCTTAGTCCGGTTAGAGCCCCACGTACAGGGTGAAGCATGTGGGACAGAGACGCAAATGTACAGCTTTCGTGTTACGTGTATTTCGTTTCTCAGTTGGACAGTGAATTATCTAAGAGGGTTTTAATTAGAATCTCTGCCGCTAAGTAGACGTTGAACAATTGGAATTCCAAGCTCCCCCAAAATTGCCAGTTCGTTTATGAAGTTCTTCAAAGCCCGAGGCTCGAAATTCGAGCTTGGAATTCTCGCGTTGATGAGATGCGGCGAAGGAGATGCCTTGCAAGGGTAGTTCGTGACTACACAGCTTATTATTCGCTTTACTCCCTCGGGCTACGGCCGAAGCCAAGAAAATCGTGATTCATTCAATTTTTCGTTTTATTACGTTTATTTCTCCCTCGGGTCGGAAGGTCGTGATTGAGAATTGCTTCGCAACTCATTTCGTTTTTGCTGTTGTGTAATTCAAGCCGCATTTATTTCCAACCTGGCTCTTGGCTACTGTTGAACAAATTGATACAAAAAGAAGGTTAATAGACCGCAAGTGTTGGTTTTCAAAACCCGTCGGGTGCGGCTCATAGGTTTCTCATCGTATTCTTGACATGACTGCACAAATAGCTATATAATACTCTCAAACCGTTTATGAAACGCCAGCCCGCATAGAACTGGGCTAATTCAACTCCCTACAAGATAATTAACGTTTTTATTTAAATCGTCAAAAAATATACCAAATACAAAATCACCAAACCGATGTTTAAACGCTGTTATGTCACGTCAAAAAAATAGAGCTTGAACTGCAGAACACCTTTCCGTAGAACACAATACCATTTGTGGTGCAGATACTAAGTAAATGGCGGGGAGCAACTGTAACTAACTGCATACTATCTTCGTGCATCGCGCCTCTAAGCAAACATTTTATAGAGAACATGATGTAGGCGCTAGTTAGCTGAGATACCCTAAAGTTTGATAAAAATCATTAGGTCAATTTTTGGGAAAACTTTAAAATGTCGTGTGAACTTATGTTTCAATGTGCTTTAGCTTTTATCACCGGACCATCCGTTCAACAGATTGTTTCACAAAACAGGGAAACAAAATGTGGGTATATTTTGCTAAAAGACGCTTTGACAGGTTGATCAAATTCAATAGTACTGTGGAAATGTAAAATGGGGAAGGATTTATGGGGAAGGATTTTTTCTTGGTAGTGATTAGTTGAAGACACTGAGTATGATGAGAATCGTTACGGCCTTTTTTTCAAAAAGTTACATAAACTTTAGCTGTATAGGCTAATTTTCACAGGGATATTTACGGAGGACGAAAGTTGACTGCTGAGTTGTAGAAGGTAATTATACAGCTTAATTAAAATCGTTAGGAACCTTCTCGTTATGGAATGTTCTCACAAACCAATTTTCGCGTGTTCGGGAAATCGCGAATAGCCCGTAAAAAGATCCAACTCATTCGGTTCAGAAGTCTCTCCCAAATCTAACGACAGACACACACAGGCCATCAGCCTAAATTATATTTTTGCGATTCAGTAGGCTTCATAACTTGAAGATCTGAAGAAAATTCAACTTTAATGTGCACAATTGCAACACTTTCCTGCGGTAGGTATTGTTAATAGAATATTAGGGATTCAAGTTTCGGTTACGTTGTCTTTTTCAATTACGAGTATAATCCCATAATAATAAATTGCGTGTTACATATTTCGAACAAAATTAAAGCGAATAAAATGTCATTATGTTCTCATCCATCTGGCTTTACACTTATTAGATTATTGTAATCATGGTCAGTGGAACAGTCTAACAAATAACATCCCTCATTAGGATTGCCATTAGGTCGGCAATAGTTAGGCTACTTGGGTTATCTACCGTCAAGTCATTCTCATGTAATAGACAGATTACGTGGGAATGATAAGTCATTACCCCCTGAGTAGAAGATCCTCCGATCAACCGAAAAAAAAGGAGGGAGGGAGCAATCGGTGGCCCAGTCCCAGAGAGCAGCTCTGCACTGTATGGCCATGGCCGTATAGTCTAGGAGCTGATGTTGAAAAACGTGACAAACATTGACGCATTAGTAAAATGTTTTTCTGAAAATTCGCTCAATTTCTCTGAAGCTAAGCCATATTTTGAAGTCGTCTTCTAAAAGAAGATGACAGAACAAAGGGGCCACTCACGGCTGAAGTTAAGAACACAAACAAAAAATATGAAGCTGTTTTAGACCATTTAGGGGTATTACTACGTTTGTGTGCGCCACAAACTTGTAAGCGACGGTCAGGCACTATTCCTCAACAGATTTCGAACCTTTCTTTTTACTTTCCTTGGCTCTACAGAAGCCAGAAAGGAAAGTTATGTAATCGGCTGATACGGCTGACAAAAATTTTGAGTTTTCTTCAGATCTTAACGTTTCAGACTCTCCTGAGTCCGAAAAACACTATTTGGGAAAATGGTCTGTGTGTGTGTGAACGACTTTTAGAGAAAACCACCGTACCAAATCACCTCAAACTTGATTTCTAGCCCGGAGATTAGCATGGGACGCCAAAATAAAGGTATGAGCAAAATCCACCGAAAGTTAACTATAGTTATCATAGTGATCAAAACACCAATTTTTTTTCCTCAAAAACGGCCCTAACGATTTTGATTAAATTTTTTATATTGATAGCTCTCAATTAGGCAATTATACGATAAAATTCCCATTCGTGGGAAAACGTCGACAGGAGCACAATAAATTATCAAAATATTCGACGAAAAGCGTTTTTAGCGCGGTTTTTTCCTCATAAACTCCGCAAAAAGTTACTAGAATGTTTAAAAAAATTGGTATTGTAGTTCAATCCAATACCTATAGGGTGAGTGTTGAAAAACGCTCATGAGATACATGGGGGTCACCCCAGAAATTCTTGAATTTCAACTACCGCCGTTTCGCTTACTACCAGTTCTAGCGGTTTTACGCGATCACTCTGTAAAAGTAATTACTATCCTTCTTCAAAAAATTTGTGTTTACAGCCTCATTAATTATCTGTGTACCAGTTGCTCAATAATGGTCCTGGAATGAGTACGAGCAGCACAATAAATTCTGGAACTGTAATCGCTGCCGCTTCATGCTGCCGTAAAGTGTTGTTTGACCAAGTTCCAATTAACTGAGTGATAAATGAATTGATTAAATAGAATTAGCCATGTACAAAGTGAATTGTTGTAGAGCTAAGGAAAGTTGTGTGTTGCAACGCACCAGATATTTTTTAATTTCTTTTTCGGTTTAGTTGTCGACAACAATCTCAGAAATTTCGAAATTGATCGTTGGAAGTGCGGAATGGAGCAGTCCAGGTTATCCTCACAATTCTCATCCGATTTTCATGAGTGTTGTTTTGTTCCATTGAAATCTGCGTCAAATCAGGTAATAAAACTTGGGAGCGAGGAATTTCGTTATTGGTGAGATGATGTCGGGGGGTAAATTACGTAGTGTCAATGTGTGTATTATTGTGATAATTTTTTATACGAGTCAGTTAGCAGTTTCGTGCTACAAAAGCTCGGAAACGTTGAAATTCATCTTTGTAAGGGTGAATATGGTGAGAGGTTGGGGTCAAAATTGTTGTATTTCCTCAATTGCCCGCCGATGTTTGATCTTGTGCTAGTATATCAGTATATGATGGAGTGACGTATACACCAGTGTATGGAACGTTCCTGTGGTCAACGCATTACTCGTCAATGTGTTATTTTTTTAAAAAAATTATCGCTCGCTCCCACGTTAATCTGTTGGGGCTCGTCTGTTCGACGTGAAAGCCTCTGGTGAGAAACGCTTCTCTCATGACCAGAAGTTGAAGGTCTCCTCGGGCGTTAACGGAAATGCACTCGCCGGGGTTTTGCGGCGGAGATTTTGATTTATTAAGCCGGAGGAGTTCTCTTCTCGTAAAGGTCGAGGAGGTTCAACTCCTAAGGAATGTGGGTTTGAGTGAGGAAGCGAGAGAGAGAGAGGGATGTTGTGCTTTCAGAAGAGTCATCATCTCGAATGGAACTCAAAAACTCCTGTAGTTGCTCAGGACATCGGAAAGGAAGGGTTTTCTGCTATTTCACCGTGACTAGAGGATTGCAAAGGTGGTAAAAAAATGAATACTCGCAGCCTTATTTCAGAGCGTAGAAATCATCGAGATTAGTTTCGCACCTTCTTGTTTCCCTGTGGTCGATCCAATCTCGTCGTTGGGAACGGAGAAGACGCGGTTCTGAGGCCGTTGCCCCGTCATCTTCTTATCTGTCTGTCTGAACACCTCCTCTTGCATTGACTGGAACATGAGATCTTCAACAACAAGAGCAAGAAAACGCATAAACATGAATGCCAAATACTCGTACAAGTTTATTATCACATCTTCACCTATTGGCTCTATTATTGTAATATCTGACGCGACTATCACAAATTTCATCGCTCCCACGTAAATTCGGCGTTAAGCCATAAACCGGAGTCACAGGCGTTCTGTGTCTAGTACAGAAATGCTCATTGCGAAGGAAATTTCATCTACTACGTAAAGCTACTCGGTAAAATCAATCATAATCAATTTTTTTTATAACGTTGTTTAACTAATAAACATGACAGTTGTGCTGATTGCCTATTACAGTAGGACAGTGTCTCAACAGCAGTCCTGCCGTATTGTATTCTGTGCATGGGTTATTTACAAAGTGCAGAGCTACAGATATTACGGATGAATATTGAATAATTAAAGACAAATAAATATTTGTAAGTAAACATGAAATAAATTGGGTAACATATATGTAAACCCAAAAAAATACACAGAGACGAATAAGCACTCATATTTACCAGAAGGGCAACAGGGTAAAATAATTATTGATTGCGAATGTCTGAAGGACGTTTAGCTTGCGCCCTCTCAGATTTCGTGAAGGCGGTTAGGCGTCGAAAAGTTCGGGTCACCAGGGCATTGGAGTGGTTATCCATTGATTCGTGAAGTTGGGTGTAATTCAGACCAAAAAGCTGAGTTGTCTCATGCGTTGGCGCACATTTACAAGGAAGGCCTTGACATGACGTTGCCATGTCAGTTTCTTGTCCAGCTGCAAGCCAACGTGCCTGGCAGTATCCTCCTTTGGGATTAGCTGGTCTCCGAATTGGACATTTTCCATAGTATTCGAACACGTATATGCCCTGTCAGATGCACGTTTGGGAAGAAATCTAACGTTAATTCATAGCATTGTAGAGTAGTGGAAACACGGCTCCGTGCTGGACGACGTGCTCCTTTGTGACATTCTCCGACCACGCCCTTCTAATCTGTTGGCCACTGCCTGATGGCTCATAATCTTTTAGCAGTTCTCCGGAGGATCGTTCTGCAGTGTAGGTCGATAAGTACCAACTTCTTTCTGGAAGAAACCGAAGTAGCGGGGGTTGTTAGCAGCTACTGGTTTACCTGTGTTTCAATCGTTCCCTGAAACGTTTGCATAATTTGTTAGCCTCGCGGAATCATATATTTAATAAATTTACAGAGTTCAGAACGCCAGCCAATTGTAAAAAAAAAGAAAAGATTTTGCTAAATACAAACCATACGAACTCGAAAGTCCGTGAAACTTCTTTACGTTTCAACCGAGAAATGCGAATTTAAAAGGGGATCAAAAGGGAAGCTAGGTTGTTACTTTGGGTTTACCGATCAGACAGCCCTTTTCCCCCTTTCCCGTAAATCGATTTCGAATTTCTCGACCTCCCCCGCAGTGAGTTTGTCATCCGTATTTTCCATTCGTCCTCGCGCAAACCCGATTGGTCGTTTATTGCCTGGTCGGCTTTGACGAAGGGAAGGGAAAACGACAGTCTGGCACAGATTGTTTTATAGGAAACCCCTGCAGGATGTTGTTCGGAAAAGGCAATTTTGATCGGAACTTGATCGATACTGCTATTCTTCGTTTAAATTTTTATTTTATATTACAAACGCATGTCGGTTTTGCTTGTCTTTAGAAAATATTGGTTTAGAAGAGATTACAAGGCGTTACCTGAGTATATCTGTTTTTCGACTCTATGCCTAGACTCTCCTAAAACCCTCTTTTTCTATTGTGCAGAGACAGACAATAGTTCTTCTACAACAAATCTAATTCACGGTTTTACTGTTACAGTGAGTGAGTTTTAAGGTTCGCTCCTGGTTTGTTGCCCAGAGTACTATACGAATTGGCCGAAGGGAGAGATTGCAAAACTTTCAGATCGTATTTGTATTCTTTATATAATAAAACAGCTCGACGATAATAATAACTAATTGAGTCGCAGTCATTATCGCGCTCCGCGAAATCGTGCCATGAATAATTCACAATGTGCAATCTCTTCACGCATCGAGCGTGACCTTCATGTGGGAGATCCACACTCACACGCGACCTCTGAAATATTTGAACATGACGGGATCGTTATGAATGGGAAGCTAATGCTCAACCTACGGGGCTGTGCGCTCTTCTTGTCGGAGGATGAGTAACTGCCCTATCTTCATCTCCTACGTAAAGGTCACGAACCCGTTTTGCAAATAGTGAGATTTTTGTGACAACACGCGAATTTCTCATGTTACTTTTCCCAAACTGAAAGGAGAGAAATGTACTCTAATCGGTCTAAAGTAGGGGGGTGGGGGTCTGCCAGGAACTTGCTGGAGAATGGCGGAACGTTCTTTTTGTTTCGTTCGAATGACGTGGACATAATGTTTTGAGCAGTTCCTATCAATGGTGAGTAAGAGCCATCCAAAGTTACCGAAAGTGAGCATTTTTCGAATTGTTCTTGAAAACGGCTCTAACGATTCGAAATACGTTTAATTGTAATAATGGGTTATCTTTTTGGAAACGCGGTTTGTGTTGATTTGGATCAAGCTCACAAGATGTTTTTAACCTGGCAAACATTCATACATTTTATATAGTGGCCCATGAGAGTACCTATGACAGCATTGAACGAACATAAAAGCCAAAAGGGTGCTTTTTACATTCTTCTTAGTAAATGAATAACGGAATTTACGACCTCGACGAGTATTAACAAAATTACCTTTTAACCTGTAACAGTACGAGTTTTGCTTCCATCTCTCCACGTCCGCACAGCTTCTGAGTTCAATAAACGCTGTTTGAGGAAATCGCGATTGAGCGAAATGGCTGAACCAAAATCAGCTAAATTTAATGTCCTACCTGCAGATCAATATGGAACGCGACAATAAGGGCGTAAGCTAACTTTTTGATCACATTGAGTGAATAGCTCCAAATGACATCCTTGAAAACTGAAATTTTGACCCTTGTGAAGGTATGTAGGCCAGCAGAAAACAAAACTTGATTTTAGTATAGTTTATAGCATAAACGTCACGTTGGGAGGGAAAAAAATCGTATCACAAAACGACTTCATGCCCTCAATTCTCCCACACCACTTCTTCGCCATCTCCCTCCCCTCCCTCCCGGGTGTATGCCCCTTGGGTTCCTTTTTCTTGAAGCTGTTATAGTTATCTCTCTTCCTTCTTATGGCCGAACTCCGAATTCGCATATTACGGTGTCTTGGGACCATGACCCAAAGAAATTTCGTGTCTTCAAAATGGTGTGCATCTGGGGGTCCAAAGCGACGAGGTTTTACTTTATGAATACTTGGCAGTAATGTTCTCAAACTGTTCAGCAGGGTAGTCAAATAACTTCACAATGGTGATTAAATGATGATTTGAGTAAAACGGGCAGTGTCCTAAAATTCTGGAATTTGAACTACTGTCGTTCCATCGATTAACTTTTTTGTGGGGTTTTCCTCATAATTCTTGAATTGCAGGCATGTAGCCTCTCTCTTTCCCCCATCCTCTCCCACCCCACCGTGTTGACATTCCTAATGCAGGCTGAATTCATCGAAAGCTTGAGTTCGGAACTACCGCACTTGTTTCTAACGAGAAGTCCTAGTTTCGGGCTTTCCTCGAACATCAAGTCCAGCACTTTCCGAGGAAGCCTTTTGTCTGTAGCTGCAGGAAAACCCAGACTGCCCGATCAGTTATTTTCTAAGCGGACAACTGTTTTCCCCTTTTTGAACTTTCGAAATTATCCACGTCCCACCTCCTCTTCAACTCACAGCTCTTCGCGACCCAACCCAAAAATATCTGGTGCGTTGCAACACACAACTTTCCTTAGCTCTACGTCAATTCACTTTGTACATGGCTAATTCTATTCAATCAATTCATTTATCACTCAGTTAATTTGAACTTGGTCGAACAACGCTTTGCGGAGGCAGGAAGCGGTAGCGCTTACAGTTCCAGATTTTATTAAACGTTTTTTTGATTTTTATTTTATTGTGCTGTTCGTACTCATTGCAACACCATTATTGAGCAATTGGTACACAGGTAAATAATGAGACTGTAAACACGGATTTTTTGAAGAAGGATAGTAATCACTTTGGCAGAGTTATTGGGTAAAAACGTTTCGAACTGGTAGTAAGCGAAACGGCGGTAGAAAGATATTCAGGAATTTCTGGAGTGAGCCCCATGTATCTCATGAGCGTTTTTAAACACTCAATCTTTAGGTATTGGATTGGACTACAATACTAATTTATTTTAACATTCTACAAAAATTCCAGCGGAGTTTATAAGAAAAAAACTGCGCTAAAAACGCTTTTCGTCGGAAATGTTGATAATTTATTGTGCTGCTCTCGTCATTTTCCCACAAATGGGAATTTTATGGTATAATTGCCTTATTGAGAGCTATCAATATAAAAAATTTAATCAAAATCGTTAGAGCCGTTTTTGAGAAAAAAATTTGGTGTTTTGATCACTATGATAACTATAGTTAACTTTCGGTAGATTTTGTCCATACCCTTATTTTGGCGTCCCATGGTAACCTGTAGGCCAGACATCATGTTCAGCTGATTTGGTACGTTTGATTTCGTCTAAAGTTTTGGTAATTTATTGTGCTGCTCTCGTCATTTTCCCATAGATGGGAATTTTATGGTATAGTTGCCATATTTGGAGCTACCAATATAAAAAATTTAATCAAAATCGTTAGAGCCGTTTTTGAGAAAAAAAATATTTGGTTTTTTGATCACTATGATAACTATAGTTAACTTTCGGTGGATTTTGTTCAAACCCTTATTTTGGCGTCCCATGGTGACTTGCGGGCGAGATATGAAGTTTGAGGTGATTTGGTACGGTGATTTTCTCTAAAAATCGTTCACAGACACACAAACACACAGACCATTTTTTTTTCAGCCGATTACATAACTTTCCTGTCTACTTCGTAGAACCAAGGAAAGTAAAAAAACAACACCTGTCTCGTGTGCTACTCACGACTCCATCATACTCTCTCTTTCTCTACTCTCGTTCCCCGCAACCAGTTCACTTATTTAGAGACCCAAGTAAAACGATGGATGGAGAAAACTTTGTTCTAATCCCCACTTAAGGAAAATCACATTTTTTTCTGTTCTTGTTCTCAACCGTTCGTCTTGTTTTGCTCACATGTAGTATTTAGAAGAAATTTCCGACTGTCGTTTGTTGCGTCACACCAGTGGTCCAATGCGTCAAAGAACTGAGCAATAATTTTGTTGCAGCAGCTCAAACAGTATCACAGTAGAAACACTGCTAATAGCTGGCTACAGATATTTGGATCATTCTCACAGTGGCAATACATGTATGTTGCGTTGCGCGGCTGAAAACAGGAAATGTAGCAAAAAAATGTCTTTTCCGTTGAAACATAACCATTAAACACATTCATCCAACTGATAAAGTGTCTTTCCCCAGTCGGTACCTACTTTTCGTTTCGCCACACTTAGTTCTTTAGCCATACATTTCTATTGGGCGTAGAAATAGTAAGATTTATTGGTATTGCTGTATAATACAAACTGGTCCGACGCATCACCCAATTTTCATTCGCATTCAGCAATGGATACAATGATAAAACAATGATGATCGATGAAAAATTGTCATCGATGAGAAATCATATTCAAAATTGTGCTCACGCCTACTTCCAATGTCCTTGGTAATGATGGATGCCTGAAGCCTTCAACTCATATGTGTTCTCTTTGTTTCAGGTAATGCAGAAGAGCTTTGAAAATGTGCCTTTGCTGCTTCTTTGGGTTAGTTGTGTTGCCTTTTTATTTCGTATTTCCAAAAGCCTTTCATTTACATGCATGACAGTAGTCAATGAGTTGCACGCCTCACAGCCGTACGTCAATTTTAGGTGATACAGCTTATGCTGCTTCCCAACAGTGTTCGTCGAAAAACCAATTGTCACGTTACCTTAATTGGATCGCCACCTATCCAATTTATCTTATACGGATCCCAAGTATTCAGTAACTTTTCATCCTCTCTGACGTTTGGGAAATGAGCCATTAAACTTAGTCGATGCGGTCAGAGCAGGGTTGGCTAACTGTTCCTGCTCTTCCCGCGGTCTGTCTCTTCGTGGGTTCAAATTGACCTCATCCATCACAGCTTCAAGCAGTCCATCACCGAACGTCTTCATTCTGGTGCTACCAATGACGGGAACTTTTCTAACCGTAGACTCTCAGACATTTCATTAAAATCAATATTATTGTTCGTATTGAAGGAATAGTACGATTGTTATGAACGTTGCCTGCGTGACTATGGACCAGAAGACGGAACAACAATATTCCATTCAAAATTGCAGAAGTGTTCCAAAGTAATTGCGCGTTTCTCTACTTAGTGGCAACTTTGTTATTCTCTCATTGTGTATGCATTACTCCTCTTTGAAAAGCCACTTCTCCCCTCTCTCCGTCGAACCGGTCCCCACCGAAGAATTTGTACAATTTAGTGAAAAGATTATAATTTCTGGTCATTAGGTTGGATGAAACAGGTGGACGGGTCATGAGAGGGGCAGGCAGGCCCAGTCATAACAGCAGTGAGTAAGAGACAGACTGTGAAATCTACTAATAAAACTACTTCTGTGTTGTTTGGTACAAAATCGAGGGCTACTTGCTGTCTGGCTTATTCCCCGGCGCGCTTCGGGCCCAGCAGCTCTAATTTGCGCAGTTTTTCCTTCGACCATCCGAATCTCCTTTCCCCTTTCTGAGCAATTCCTCACTTCCCCGCCATCGTTTCACGAGTGTACTTCTCACTAATATTCTTCTTCTCTCAAAGTCGCGTCCTAATTATTACTCGAGTCTTCGTCTTCTTCAACGGACCCCTCAGGAAGCTGTTCCACGTCGGGATTCCGATTAACTTGGACCATCTTCCTACTCCCTTCCGACCTGTTCGTATTTTGCGAACCTATTTCGTGTGGGGGTGGTTGGGAAACTCGTTTGCTGTCTAAGGTGCCCTTGGGACGTACTCGTAGAGAGAGACTTTAATTTGCTCCTTAATGATGTTCCAAAAAACTGACTGTTTTCTCCTCTCAAAACTCAAATTCGCATTTTCTTTATTGACGGATGATATTTTTAAGCATATTGTGTATACACTTATGTTTTCAGTCAGGAAACTTTTTTTACGACGCCCCACCTCAAAATTCGATACTTGATGTTTCAAGGCATGGATATGGCAAATCTGTCCGTCCTTCGTCCGGGCCATACATTCCTAAACGTAAACTCCATATGGGATCTAGTTGTACCCGACTACTGACTACTCGACAATCCGACCGGACGGAACCCATGGTTGTTACGGGCAAAATTGCAACTACGTCGTGATTAGTATCTGACGAGGTAGTTTCCAAAGAGTCGAATAGGGCGAACCTCAGAGGCGTAGGGCTTCTAGATGGAAAACAGCGAAATCACGGTAAATATAGTGAAGCATGTTCTACTACGACTATATAGCGCATATCTGGCCTGTGCACATTTCCCGCACTGCCCGTCGCTTATAAAATGTCAATTTTTCTGGTTTTGTGGTAATCAGCTCACGTTTCGTATCGTTTACTCGTATTTTTCGATGCTGAATCGAATGCGATGGATCTTGCAAGTGTGAGAAAGTGTGAAGCTGCATAACCCGGAAATATTTATTAAAACATCAGTTTCATGTGTAGTTACACGTATGAGTTGTCGTTTCCCGGATTTTTGGTATAGCCATTTTATGTTATTAATATTTTTCGACGTTGCGTTGAGTAGGTTATGTTACAATCACGCTGTGGACGAGAATAATAAATTGTTGCGTGATAATTTCCAGCGTTCATTGTTTCTGTTGTTAGCTTACAGAGCAACGCTCACTCGTATTTTCACGCCCTTCCACTTTCCTTCCTCGCACTTCCAGTCTCATCTCCCTTTTACCCTGTAGTATGTCTGTCGCCCTCTCCCTAGTAACCCGCTACAATTTGTGTTACGAAAAAAAGCTGCTTTGCGTTGCAAAGTAGGAGTTCTAGTGCCGCAATCCCGTCGACGGGAAACGACTGGCCCTCAGGTATGTTGTCTTTGTAGACCACGCGATTTGTGCTTTGCTGGGTCGATTTTTAATAGGAATTATTGGAGCCTCCCTCTTATTTTTTTAATTTATTTATTGGGTTTGTTTTTTAGTTGTTTTTGCACCGACATCTCAGTTAATGTTCCCCTCCGGTTAAGTGAAGCACATTAATCACTATTTGTTAAGATTTTTAATTGTTCGATTTTCTTAGTTGTTACTACGTCTTTTTACTTTCCGCTACCCGAAGGGAAGGAAAGTATAGTAATCGGCCCAAAAAAAAAATTTGGGTTTTCTTCAGATCTTTACGTTTTGAGGCCTACTGAGCCTAAAAAACCTAATTTCGGCGCGTGGTCCGTGTGTATGTGTGTGTGTGTGTGTGTGTGTATGTGTGTGTGTATGTGTTCACCCTGCAGTCGGGGGTCCAGAATACCGCTGACGTATTCCCTGCGTGTCGTATGAGCCGACTAAAAGGGAAAGCCGGGTGGGCCCAGCTTGAAAGACAACCTCACCTCTACGAGGTCCCCGCAGGATTACATCCAACGAGGCTTAACTGTGGCTGGGCGTCACAGTGTACTCTGTCGCCACACTGTGCTCACCCTGCAGTTGGGGGTCCAGAATTCCACTGCCGTACTCCCTGCGTGTTCGTATAAGCCGAACTAAAAGGGACACAACTTACACTTCATTCACATACATGACACACTGGGAACCCCTACCTTTAGCTGGGATCGCAGTACACACCCCCTCGCAGGAAGGGGACAGAATTCTCCTGCCGTATCCTCTGCGTGGTCGTTAAATCCGGCCTTAAAGGGGCTTAAAGCTCACGACACAGACACACACAACATATTCCAGATACAAAATACACTGCAACGGCTTTGCGTGGCAGAACATATTGACTTAAAACACTCATAATGAGCGAAAGACAGTCCTGGAGGTAGCTCACTAACACCTTTGAGCGATCCCCATATAGGTGCGGCCTTCGAATGAGGAGGGGGAAAAACCAGGTTTGAGCGTTCCTGGGGCGGCTGATAGCGTGTGTCCCGCTCACCACATCACCAGTGGCCGAGGGCTGACTCTGAGCAGCAGCCGAAAATCCTCATGCGTCTTAGTCCCGGTGGGTGGCCGGACTGGCAGCTGCGGCGCATGTGGGGCCTCCCTTGACCTCAACGGACCAGCGAAAGGGGCTAGAATCAATATGCCTGAGGGGAGCTTCCAGGACACTGCCTCTCGAGCACCTCTCGCTCATACCACTAACACACACAACAAATGAACTCACAAGGATACACTACACCAGTCTGCTTCTTTAATCTCCCTCAAAATTAGTAAAAACATGACTAAGTCAAATAACACAATTGCAGGTAATAAAAACGCCACCTGCGCCTTCTTCCTCGGGCTCGCCAAGCTCGACCTCCTCTTCGGACGATGAGCAATCTACTCGTCGTCCAAACAAACAAGGGCGGAAAGAACCGGGCAAACCGCGTTCATCTCCCTTCTCCCTAGTAGCCCGGGCAACCCGGCTACTACAAGCACACGACACGCCGTTGACCTTAATCTGTCGGACATGGAGCAAATTTGCGCATATGTCCAAATCATCCACAGCCAGATGGCACGGATGAGGGTCAACGCGACAGGACCTATGCGGACCTCATCACTAGTTGCCTCTTCGAAATTTCGAAGCTGGCTATAAAGCTAATGCCCCCAACGACATCGCCCCCTGCCACTCCCCCCAGGAAACTGTATGCTGTCGTGAGGAAGAGCTGCGTAGGGCAATTGCCCAGCAGCCAGTGCCACCAGCCCCCAAACTCAAGGACCTTCAATGAGCCAGGGTAGTACCCCAGGCCCTTCATATGCGGCAGTAGCCGCCACTGCTGCCCTCCTCCCCTCATGGAGCTGAGGCGGAATGGCAGTCTGCCAGGGCCAGGAAGCGAGGGGGAAGCGGAAACAGGCCCCAACTAAGCAGGCTGAGAGCAGCGCCCGCCTACGCCTCTGCCCAAAAACAAGGGCAAAAAGTAAAAATAAAAACAAAATAAAAAGCCTCCACCGCTTGCCAAACTCCCCTCAAAAACCCACGACAAAACGTGGTAGTGGTTAGGCATACATGTAAGGAAGGAGAGGCTGGTCCCTCCAACCCTGATACAATGGAAGCAATTGATGCGGGTGTCCTGCTACGGACCTCCAAGCTCTAAGCGTCCGAGTGCTAGACATCCGCATCAGCAGTAGGGAGGTGGCGCCGCCATTGTGACGGAAACGCCAGAAATGGCCAAGGCGCTCACGAGCCACATTTCAACAAAAAAGGAGTTGAAGCTCCAAGCGCCAGCCCCTGGGTCGTTTCCTCACGCCTGCTATTGTGCGACGTGCGGACTGATCTTCAAAAAGAGGACTTTGGCCCAACAAGTTGTTGAGCACAACCCTGCGTTAGCTTTGCAGCCGCAGGATGTCAGGCCCTCTTCACCAAACAGCGTGGAAGGCAGAAGGATTGGGTGATTGAGGTATCACCCAGCCTATACAAAAACTAGAGGGGGCAAGGCACCTCCAAATAGCCTGGCAGCGGTGCGCCATACGAAAGTACCAAGCCCCACTCAGTGCTACAAATGTTAGCGCTTATGGCCACCTGGCAGTGGCCTGTACAAGACCTGTTGTGTGCGCCTGGTGCGCCTTGCCACATCTGGAGTAGGGAATGCAAAGCGTGATGCCCTCTCAAGTGTGCCACCGCGTCGAACGCAAAAATCCAACAGGTCTCACACTCTACACGCAGACGCACGCTGTACCATTCGTCACGAGCGATTGCCCTCCAGGAGTCGAGCAGATTATGAATAGGTCAAAACAGTTCGAATCCTTCAGCACAACACAAATAAGAGTTGCCCAGTTATGGCTGAGTTGCTGCAAAATGCACTCAAGAAACGCTGCAGTGTCCTCGCCATACAGGAACCATACATAGATCCAAAACCCTTGGTCTGGGATCGCAGGCACGAGTGGTGACTGGACCAAGAACGGGAGCCAAGGCAGCAGTAGCCTGCATCGCACTGGCCCATTGACATGCTCGCACTCACCCACCTGAACAGCCAGCACTTGGCCGCTGTGCTCATCCGAGCCGGTGGCTTTGAGCTGGTTGTAATATCATTTTACAGGCAATTTACGCACCAGTTGCCACCAGCCTTGAACCACTCGAGCGGCTCTAGCAGGCCTATCAGGACGACTCCCGCGTAGTCTGTGCTGATGCAAACGCCAGATCACCATTGTGGGGATCTCAACCCTGACAGGGCGGGCGAGGCGTATATAGAGCTGCTCACCAGGTACAACTGGTTGTTGCCAACGACCTGCATGACTGAGGCGACCTATGATGGTCCAGGAGGAAGGTCGTGATAGATCGTCACAGCCGTCTCTCACACCCTGCTACTCAAACTGCAAGGTTGGCCAGTCGTACCAGGTGCAACGCAGAGCGATCACATGGTTATTGACTTTGCCATCACGGATGACAACATCCTCTGCAAAGACATGCGTGAAAAGCGATTCCGCACAAAAAATGCTGACTGGCCACAATTCTGCAGGGTACTGGAAGGTAAGCGTGTCGCAGGACACCGACCTAATAGCGCCAGCATCCCCACCTGAAGAGGTGGACAGCAAAGTGGACACATTTACTACAGCACTGCACTCTGCTGGGCTCTCTGTACTTGGCCAACAGAAGCACAGGGCGATCAAAGTCCCATGGTGGACTGAGGAACTTAATCCCCTCAAGCAAAGTGCAAATAGAGCCAGAAGGATGTACCAAAACACTCGTGACACTGATGCCAGAGCAACACTCCGAACTGCCTTCATCCAAGAGAAGAAGGCCTTCCACCGCGCCATCAAACGAGCCAAACGGCAAGGCTGGCGAAATTTTGTGGAAGGAGAGCTCTGAGAACCCCTGGGGCAGACACTACAAGTCCTCCATAGGAAAAGCAAACGTAGAGCAAGTCTTAGCTGCGATGCAAATGAGTCAGGCTGGGCCTGCAGCATCGAAAGCTCACTGGAAACCCCTCCTTGAGAAGGCGTTCCTAGATGACCAAGTAGCTCGAGACACTGAAGCCCAGAGGACAGCAAGGAGCTGATCATGGACCTCCGAACGAGCCCGACATCCCATTGTGGACAACAGGCGACTCTCGGCAGGGCCCTTTGCGACCTTAAAGCCCAACAAATCCCCGGCCAGACAAAATAGAAAGCAATATGCTAAGGAAGGCTGAGCGGACAATCTCCAGCGGTCTCCTTAATTTATTTAATGACTGTCTGCAGGTCGGACAGTTCCCACTCAGTGGAAGTCTGCGCGTGTTGTCACTCTTCAAAGGGAGGCGACCGCAATCAGTCAGACCGCTGATCATGGAGACCACTCAGCCTTCTTTCCATATTGGGCAAAACACTAGAAATCTTGATGTTGCAGTCCCTCAAAGGAGTCTTTGGCCGCAACCTCACAGGCAGGCAATACGGGTGTACCAAAGGAAGGTCCACGAGGATGTCATTGTAGAGATTCAACGTGTTTCTGCTGGCACCGCTAAGTACGCCGTCGAGCAGTTCTGATTGACATCAGAGGAGCGTTTGACAACCTTGGTGGCCAGCGCTCCTTAATGAGCTTAAAGGTAGGGGAATCTCAAGAACCTGTACTCGCTCGTCAGAAGTTACCTGACAGACAGAACTGCTACGATCGAAAGTAGGCATGTTCTCGTCCGGAGAAAGATTGAGAAGGGGTGCCCTACAGGGCTCGGTCCTAGGACCAGCACTCTGGAATGCCTTCTTCAAGGTCTTCAGGAAACCCATGGAGACTGACTGCGAGCCGCACGCCTATGTGGATGACTTGACTGTGCTGATCTTTGCAGAGTCCGCCAAATTGAAGAAAACTCACCATGTGCTCCGCACTGTCAACCAATGGTGCGAGCATGTCAAGATGCAGGTGGCTGAGGAAAAAACCCAGCCAATCCTCTGAAGGGGAAAGTGAATAATCCACCCACAATACGCTTTGGCGGCCACAGGCTCCTTCTGAAAGCACGTGTCAAGTATTTAGAGTGAATATAGGTGAGAGGTGGGGTTTCAACCAACACCTCCAGTCCCTTAAAGGCACTACCATTGCAAGGTTTGCCTCACTGCGTGCCATTAGCAAGGCCACTTGGGGTGGGTGTTACCACGACACCAGCCTCATGTATAAGGCCATCTATTTAGGTGTGATAGGCTACTGCCCCGCTGACTGGGGGAGCAGACTAACAGTCAAACAAAAGAGAGTAGTGGGCCAACCCCAGAGAGCTGCGCTCCTGTGGATCACCAAGGCCTACAAGATCAGTATCAACGGAAGCACTCCAGGTGATCACTGGTCAGTTACCAGTTGATTTGGCTGTCGAGTGCATGATTGACAAGCGGAGAGTGAAACAGAGCTTCTCTGCTTTGGGCTGAACTCCATGGCGGATCTCACCACAGAACAGAAACTTGCCGCCATCGGCGAATGGGCTCTAGAGAAATGGCAAGCGAGATGGGGAATCTTCGTCAAAAGGACGTGATACGTATGAGTTCTTCCCCAACATCCGCGGAACGTCTTTCTAGAAAATGGGTTGAGCCAGACCACTGGACGAGTCAGTTCTCACGGACATGGTGACTTCAATGCGCGGCTCCACTTCTTTCCCTGAAAGACTTCCATTATGCACGTCTTGTGCCTCCAGTGCGGAGGAAACAAGAAACCATGTGCTGCTCCACTGTAGTTTCTACAACAGTGAGCGACGGTTGTTGGTAGGGCAAACGAACTTAGCAGCATTGACTGCTACAAAGGAAGCCTATAACCATTTTGCAAAGTTCGCAAAGAAGGTGATGGCTAAGAAACGTGGTACGGGATTCCTCAGGTGGTCAACCTCCGCGCGGTAACACACGGGCAACAGCTCTCTACGGTGAGACTGGCTAAGACCAAATACCTGCCGTACCTCCACAGGTCTGAGTTCGGTGGATGCTGCAGGGGCCGGCCTCTTGCATATTAGCGAAACCGCAACTTCTATGACTGATATAATCCTCGTCGAGGGTTTAGGTACAGTCACCAAATAAAGAAACAGACCTATGTGTGTGTATGTGTGTGTGTCTGTAGTTCGATTTGCGGGAGAACGGCTGATCCGATTGAGCTGGTTCTTTTTTTGTTTTGTTCGTTATTTTTTGTAGACACCAAAATAAGGTTATGGACGATTTCGGCCGATGGGAAGGGGGGTGGGGGACGAAAATGTACCAAAAACTAGGGTTTTTTGCATTTTTCTCGAAAACGGCTCTAACGATTTTGATTAAACTTTCAAATTATCTTCTACTAATCAATACCTAACTTTTCTTCTCCATACATATCTCCATGAAAATACGGTGAACGGAGATATAGGCCTATGAAGGAAAAAAAGGTTTTTTACGCTTTTTGGCAAAACGGCTTCAGCGATTTTCACCAAACTCACAGGATGTTTTCCAATAGTTAATACCTACATATTCTTTTCAATAAATGTTCCTGTGACGGTCCATTGAACAGAGATAAAAATCAAAATGTGTCAAAAATAACGTTTTTTCTAACATTTCCGTAAATTCCAGGGTAACTTTTTCACCAGATGTGATAAATCTTGATGGCGTGTCTTTTAGTCACCCATACCAACATTTCGTGCTCTATAATTATTTCTGTATATATATGTTGAACGGAGATGTGTCATGTTAACTCGGAAAGGAGGTTTGTCGAATATTTATTTATCGGTATTCCACTTTGTCAAAAACGGCTCTAACGATTTCGATCAAACTTTCGGAGTAGTATCAGCTAACTAGTCCCTACATTTTGTTCTCCATAAATGTTCCTGTAAAAATGCGTTGAACGAAGATATAGCGCCCGCCTATGTAGGTGGTGTTCGAACTTAAACGGGTGGCGGAAAGTTGTGTGTTGCTACGCACCAGATATTTTTACTTTCCGCTACCCGAAGGGAAGGAAAGTATAGTAATCGGCCCAAAAAAAAAATTTGGGTTTTCTTCAGATCTTTACGTTTTGAGGCCTACTGAGCCTAAAAAACCTAATTTCGGCGCGTGGTCCGTGTGTATGTGTGTGTGTGTGTCTGTAGTTCGATTTGCGGAGAACGGCTGATCCGATTGAGCTGGTTCTTTTTTGTTTTGTTCGTTATTTTTGTAGACACCAAAATAAGGTTATGGACGATTTCGGCCGGTGGGAAGAGGGGTGGGGGGACGAAAATGTACCAAGAAGTAGGGTTTTTCGCATTTTTCTCGAAAACGGCTCTAACGATTTTGATTAAACTTTAACATTATCTTCTACTAATCAATACCTCACTTTTCTTCTCCATACATATCTCCATGAAAATACGGTGAACGGAGATATAGGCCCATGAAGCAAAAACAGGTTTTTTACGCTTTTTGGCAAAACGGCTTCGGCGATTTTCACCAAACTCACAGGATGTTTTCAAATAGTTAATACCTACATATTGTTCTGAATAAATGTTCCTCTGACAGTCCATTGAGCAGAGATAAAAATCAAAATGTGTCGAAAATAACGTTTTTTCGAACACTTCCGTAAATTCCAGGGTAACTGCTTCACCAGATGTGATAAATCCCAATGGAGTGTCTTTAAGTCTTCCATACCAACATTTCGTTCTCCATAATTATTTCTGTATATATATGTTGAACGGAGATATAAGCCAAGTTAACTCAGAAAAGGAGATTTGTCGAATATTAATTTATCGGTATTCCAATTTTCTCAAAAACGGCTCTAACGATTTCGATTAAACTTTCAAATTATCTTCTCCTAATCAATACCTAACTTTTCTTTTCCATACATATCTCCATGAAAATACGGTGAACGGAGATATGGGCCCCTGAAGCAAAAATAGGTTTTTTACGCTTTTTGGCAAAACGGCTCCAGCGATTTTCACCAAACTCACAGGGTGTTTTTGAATAGTTAATACCTACATATTCTTCTCAATAAATGTTCCTGTGACGGTCCATTGAACAGAGATAAAAATCAAAATGTGTCGAAAATAACGTTTTTTCGGACATTTCCGTAAATTCCAGGGTAACTTTTTCACCAGATGTGATAAATCCTGATGAAGTGTCTTTGAGTCACCCATACCAACATTTCGTTTTGTATAATTATTTCTGTATATATATGTTGAACGGAGATATAAGCCAAGTTAACTCAGAAAAGGAGACTTGTCGAATATTAATTTATCGGTATTCCAATTTTCTCAAAAACGGCTCTAACGATTTCGATCAAACTTTTGGAGTACTCTCAGCTAACTAGTCCCTACATTTTGTTTTCTATAAATGTTCCTGTAAAAATGCGTTGAACGAAGATATAGCGCCCGCCTATGTAGGTGGTGTTCGAACTTAAAGGGGTGGCGGAAAGTTGTGTGTTGCTACGCACCAGATATTTTAGATCAGGTAAAGATCTCAAAACGTAAAGATCTGAAGAAAACCCAAATTTTTTTGGACGCGATTACTATACTTTCCTTTTTCTTTGGGGCAGCGGAAAGTAAAAATGAAAATTTGTCGAAAATAACGTTTTTTCGAACATTTCCGTAAATTCCAGAGTAACTACTTGATCAGATGTGATAAATGTCATGTAGTGTCTTTTATCCACCCATACCAACATTTCGTTCTCTATAATTATTTCTGTATATATATGTTGAACGGAGATATAAGCCAAGTTAAATCAGAAAAGGAGATTTGTCGAATATTAATTTATCGGTATTCCAATTTTCTCAAAAACGGCTCTAACGATTTCGATCAAACTTACGCAGTACTCTCAACTAACTAGTACCTACATTTTGTTCGCGAACATTTCTTCAGTAAAATCCGTTCAACGAGGATACAGTACCCGGTTATGTAGCTGGGGTGGCGGAAAGTTGTGTGTTGCTAAGCACCGCTCGTTTCTTACTTCCTCTTCCTTCGTCTTCAAAGTGTCAAAATTTATTACATAATTGTGTAACTGGTTTCTATGCACTTCGTGTGAAGTAGTTATTTAAACTAACGTGCTCTTATATTTTTCTGATCCTGAATTGCGCGTGACGTATTCGAGTGTGTATGGGATAGGTATAAGGTAGATCAGCGTGGTTTAGATGGTCTTCGCACCATATTGATGTGTTTCCACCTTCTGCGCCCTTCCACAAGCGCCCCATTTAAAAGAAGCGTCGATCTATTATACTTCAAGCTACCGCCAATTTATTTCCTTCCGCTTTCAGGCCTTTTCGGTTTCGCTCGTTCGAAGACAGCTACGACCGTTTGCTGTTCTTATTAGTAACGACGGCGGTGGGGGAGGGGGGGAGTGAAGTACTGCCACATCCCCTTCCCATTTATCCTGATTGGTGTTTCCCTCCCGAGAGAATCTGGAGAACTTCAACGGGAATGGGAATCGTGGAAGAGCGAAGGAATTGCCGTCTTCTGATTCCGTAGGCGTTGAATTATACAGCAAATCCTTGCCTGAAATGCTTCCTAACGGCGACCATGAATTTTTTAGTTTCCGCAGTCCTATGGAGTTTATCGCTTTCGAGAATAAAGAAAAGGAAGCTGATTTGTAATGGAGTCTCTTGGCAACGTTATCTGGTCTTGATGCGGTTCCATTGGCTGTTATCCCACGTCTTATTTTGCTTTATACAAGCACTTTGTCGGTTAGAATTCAACAATCTCGTTTTTTGAATGTCCATTCTTCTCGCCGCTGATAACAGTTTAGTTTCTGCAATGCGAATGAACGGATACGCGGAAATTGTACGAACTTCTCTGAGAGCTCTCGTTTCATTCTCGAGCTTAAATGGATTGTTACTTCCATTTCCAACCGATTTTACGGAATTTCACATAAATTTCCCAAGTACCCATTTTTTACTTTCCTTGGCTCTACGAAGTAGAAAGGAAAGTTATGTAATCGGCTGAAAAAAAAATTTTGAGTTCTCTTCAGATCTTTACGTTTCAGACCCCCTTGAGTCCGAAAAACACTATTTGGGAAAATGGTCTGTGTGTGTGTATGTGTGTCTGTGAACGATTTTTAGAGAGAACCATCGTACCAAATCCACTCAAACTTGATATCTCGCCCACAGGTTACCATGGGACGCCAAAATAAGGGTTTGAACAAAATCCACCGAAAGTTAACAATAGTTATCATAGTGATCAAAACATCAAATTTTTTGTTCTCAAAAATGGCTCTTACGATTTTGATTATATTTTTTATATTGATAGCTCTCAATATGGCAACTATACCATAAAATTCTCATTCATGGGAAAATGACAAGAGCAGCACAATAAATTACCTAAACTTCCGACGAAATCCATTTTAACGCGGTTTTTAGAGGAAACAACCGCACCAAATCAGCTTAAACTTGATGTCTAGCCCGCAGGTTACCATGGGACGCCAAAATAAGGGTATGGGAAAAATCCATCGAAAGTTAACTATAGTTATCATAGTGATCAAAACACCAATATATTTTTTTCAAAAACGGCTCAAACGATTTTGATTACATTTTTGGTATTGAATAAAATTCCTATTCGTGGGAAAATGACGAGAGCAGCACAATAAATTATCAACATTTTCGACGAAAAGCGTTTTTAGCGCAGTTTTTTCCTTATAAACTCCGCTGGTGTTTTTGTAGAATGTTAAAAAACATTGGTATTGTAGTCCAATCCAATACCTAAAGGGTGAGTGTTTAAAAACGCTCATGAGATACATGGGGGTTACTCCATAAATTCCTGAATTTCAACTACCGCTGTTTCGCTTGCTACCAGTTCTAAACGTTTTTACCCAATAACTCTGCAAAAGTAATTAGTATTCTTCTTCAAAAAATTTGTGTTTACAGCCTCATTAATGATCTGTGTACCAATGGCTCAATAATGGTCCTGCAATGAGTACGAGCAGCACAATAAAATCTGGCACTGGCGCTGCCGTAAAGCGTTGTTTGACAAAGTTCAAATTAACTGAGAGATAAATGAATTGATTAAATAAAATTAGCCATGTACAAAGTGAATTGTTGTAGAGCTAAGGAAAGTTGTGTGTTGCAACGCACCAGATATATTTTTACTTGAGTTTTAAACGATTCTCAGCCCGTTACCAACTCCTTCCACTCTGTTTCCCGCACAAAACAACAATTTTTCTCGATATCTCAAAGTGTTTCATCAGTAATTGTCCACTCTACTGGAGTTATGAACTATAGTTAGAGTTTAGTTTTTCGAAGTTTTCAATGCATCCCACAGCTACCTCATGCAATTTTCCGTGTTTTATGATCGATTTTCCACGTGAGAGCCGAAAGCGACCGTTTTCTACAATGGAAAAGGAAATGGAAAACAAGGGAAAGAGAGTACTCGTAGTTTGAATTCTAGAATTCTTGTTCCTAATTATTTCATAATTGGTATTACACACCCATCGTGTAGATGACGCTCTAAAAAACCCTGCAAATTATTACACAATGGTTTATTATTCTCATGAACAGCTTGACCTAGTATTAGTGCTCCCCCATCCCATTAGATTCAGCATCGAATACTAGTAAACCATACAAAACATGTCCTGGCTACAATGGAACTAGGGAAACAAAACGTCTGATGATTTTGCCCCGTCGGGGAAATTGGAACGGGGGCGCTCGAAGCGAACCCGTTCCGTGGCGAAAGGGGAGGCGCGCTCGCTCGCCTCGAGCGCGGTTGCTTTTTTAATGAGACGGGCTGGGAGGAAGGGAGTTCGAACGACGAAACGCTGTAGCTCCCGCGTTTTACTGCGTTTCGTTAATTTTTTTAGCCGTTTTTTGCCCATTACAACCACGGGCTTCGTCCGATCGGATTGCCGAGATGGTGGGCACAACTAGATACCAAATCGGATTTTTGGGCGAAAGAACGAATTTTTTAGAACACGTTAAAGGCACAAAACAGCCTGGACGGCGGACAGACATCGCAAATTTGGAATCTCCATGTCTTGAAACGTAAAGTATCAAATTTTGAGGGGGGGTTGCGAAAATTTTTCGTGACCGAAAACATAGGGTTATTATTCAGAATGAATAATAAACCGAAAGCTAATTCCAGTGGTGAAGCTGCGAAGTATGTTTTAAACTCTCTCTTTTTCTCCTCTTAGTGAACTGAGTAAAAAGAGTTAGCACGTAGAGTCCTCCCCCACTCTTTAGTAATTCACTCGTGCGATTTCTCGTCACGCATAACTAGTTGCGGACATAGCAGGAATTCGTCGATGGGTAATCGGCTGTATCTTCTTCCGCTCATAAACAGCCAGCAGCTAATGATCAAATCAGTCCTCCGCCAGATAAAAACGCTCTGGAGAAGTCAAGAAGTCTGAATATCGCATGCAAATCAGGCCAACCTACTACACATTTGGCGCGACACAATGGAAGTAGCTATTATCACGAGGCGCCATTGTATTGTGTCGAATGACTTATTCAACCCGCCTCCTGCTACGATTCTTAATTGCCACAACCCGAAAACTCCTTGTCAACGAAACGCTATAGTAATTGTGAAGTACGTGAGAATTATTCAATGTCAGGCGCCGGGATAGGCCCCGTTAGATTGAATTAATTTCACCTGAAATGAAACTGAGAGAGTCGTAGTAGAAATGTTGAGTTTAGAGACGCTTGAAACAAAGGAACGTCACCTTTAGTCACCTTTGAATTTATCTGAATGCATCGTGTCATTAATATTCTTGGGCTAATATTTAGAATGAATGTTACCCTTAAACGACGTCTACTATACTATTAATCGTGCTTGTCGACATCAATCAGACGATGAAATATATTGAATCCTTTGTTAGGCAGTAATCAAACAGGCACGTTGATAAGTATTGTGAGGTATTCACAAAGGTTCCTATTGCAAACAACTCACATTAAAGTCCACTTGTGCCACAAGAAAAGAAAAGAATCAGGATGTGTTATTTCTTGTCCCACCTTAAAACCTCCCGTTTGAACTTGTTATGCTGAACCCTCAACTCAATCTTGACTCAATTCTCCCCAAACTTCCTCCCTATTTTCCCACTCACTCTGCGACTTATGTTTTCGTTTAAAAAATACAGTTACACGCGTAACTGGTGTGATCCAGGGCGAAAGATACAACGAGAGAGCGATAAGGAGTGCCATTGTATGAGTTCTGGTGCTGACTGGCTCAAGGAGGTGGCAAAGCGAAGGGCGAGAAGTGAAATAAGGGAAGCTGGGCACAGTAAAATCCACTGAACGCTCAAACTACAAAAAGCATGTGATGTGCGCTGAAAATAGGTAGGGCTCAGAATATTTATTAAAAGACAGGGCTCCAAGTTCATATGGCCTCGGGTCAGAAAGTTCAACCAGGATGAGGACAGTGATCTTCCAGGCGGGGGTAGAACCAGTGGACTCTGGTTCCTGGCCAGGCACCCCCTCCTCCTAACCCTGGGGGGGGGCGAGCAATGGGTAACAGCTATGGCTGGTGGACTGTGTGGGCCCCCCAACAGGCTTGTGTATGGGAGTTGGGACATGGGCCTGTCTTGTGGCCATGGTCCTGCAGCTTCGGCTGGTTCCCTGAATATGATGATGTGCTCAAGCTCAGCCAAACGAGAGGTTTTTCATTTTTGCAAAAATGTTGCTTAAACTCAAGCAAAAAAAGGTTTTTCGACGTTTTCTGTTTTTTCTTTTTCTATACCGTATACTTGTAAATTTGCTTACCCGCATCCATCTGTGTAACCACGCGTTGAACAGAGTTATACCCCAAGACACTCTGGAAAATGAAATATGGCGAACAGTAATTCATCATTTTCCATATTTCCCCGAAAACTCCAGCCGAGTTGACCAAACTTGTGTTGAGAAGTTCCTACATTTTGTTAATGATAAGCGTTATGCGTAGAACGAAGTTACGATTACGGAATTTACTGGAACCGAGGAAAGTTGCGTTACAATTCGCGCCAGATGCGTTTAGCGAGCGCTAATTTTGTTATCAATTGATCGTTGTTTCACACGGCGTAAGGCGAGGGCTCTTGAACAGAACTAACACTCAGACCTGGTGCCCTGCGCCTCCACTAATCAATTTCAATGGGATTTCCCTCTCGTCTGTAAACGCTTTTAATATGCGAGATTCCCCTTCGCTTTTCGTAGACCCCTAGTCAACCCTTGATATTTCCACTCTCTGGGGATCCCACTTGGTTATTGGTTGGCGTGTCCCTGAGGATTAACCATTCGGAGTCTCGTTCTGTTCGAAGAATGAATTTGCGTACGGTGGCATGTCTAGCGATGATAAAACCAAATATTTTAATAACCTAACATCACTCTCGTTTGGGAAGTTCTGACGATTTCTATTTTTTGCATATCATGCATTTCTACGTACTCCTCGTGGTTAAATGTCGTTTTTGGTGGTTTGATCGCTTCATTTTTTCATGTCTTATACTTAAATGTAGACGACTACTACTATTAAATTGTTTAAAAAGACCTTATTTGAATTATAAACTTCTATTCAATTCAGGAAATATCCACTTGAAGTGAAAAAGTTGTGTAGCTTTTAAAAAGCCTTCTCCTTTTTCTTTGGAGTTCTCTCAGTTAATATTAAAGCAGAGGTACTGCTGGTGAATCTCTGCGTTGTTCTCAATTGCCCGAAATCCTCAAGCTGAGAGATAGCGTTCGACATCGTCTTGGACCTCTCTTGTGGAGGATGTAGAAGAGATTGGCTAGAAATGGTGGCATTTCCGCTCCAACCCAACGCATACGTGAAGTTCAAACTAGGCTTCTTAAAAAGATCAGGTGCGACGCATCACACAACTTTCTTTAGCTCTACAGTAAATTCATGTAGGCCACACTAGATGGAAACGGTTACAGCTCCCCTTTTCTTCGTGCGGTGACCCAGCTATTCTTTTCGTAAACTGAATCATTAATGAAATCAAAGTGTCACGAACTTTGTTCCCCTAACTAATGTTGGGCGCCACATTTGATTGCGAAGCAACATCACTCTTTAATTCGTCAGAGGAGGCCATAAATTGTGGGAGTTATGACTGGCGGTGTGAAACTGAATCCTCGACTCCAACTTGCGACCGATTGACCTTTTTGGTCGAAGTTAATTTATTACGTTGCGCAACGTAGGCGGTATTTACGACTGACGCGACTTCAATACGAATTCGTTAACGAGCTCGTCATTGTTCTAAGACCTAGTTTTAGCGCGAGTTTTATTTGTTTTTGATTAGAGGCGTAGAGAACTTGAATGAGGACGACAAATACCTCACTGATTGTGCAATTCTCCTCGTGCCTCACCTCGATAATTGTCAGCTTAACCGTTAAGCGCTTATCTCTCAAGTTTTACTGTGCACTGAGTTATTACAGATACGTTGGTTGACAATGGTCGACATTCTGTTTCCGTAAATTTCCACGTTGCTGTGTCTTTGAATACAAAAATATTTTATTATAGCTAACGTACCTTTCGCAGAGTCCGTCTTACCTGGTCGTACCTTCTAGCGGAACTAACCCAATCGCTCTAATACAAAAATATCCGTTGCGGTTCATCATACAACTTTCCTCGGGCCCGAGTGCACTTATTGTCACTAATGTCTTACTTAGATCATACGAACCTTGTTTTAAGTGGTGAAGGCAAAATTATAAAGTCACGAATAAGAAAGAGAACTAATATAACTAGATAAGGGAAGGCAAATGACGCTCCAGTGGTGATGAGAAGTTCTGACTCAGTAGGTACGCTGGTATTGTCATGTAAATATCCAGGAACTGACACGGATATCTTAATCAAACGTGTTATTTCTTAATAAAACTGTGTACTGTTCAGTTTATGAACACACAGTGCATATACAACATACCACAAAGTGCTACGCAGAGACGGGTGCAGCTTAAGGTGCAGGCTAGTAATCACGTCACAATTGTCATTTTGTACCATTGCATATGCAATGCATGAGACTGTCAAAATTATTTTGTTTGGGAATGTTCATGTTTATAGTTCCGTAATTATAAAAATTAGTAAAAATGGAGAATTCTCCTAGTAAAGAAACAGCGTTAGTTTGAATTCTGGAATTTCTGAAGCTGCTCATAATTATCTCATGAGCGTTATTAAATTATCACCGTGTTCTATACCAGTTAGTACGGTTGTTTATTGGAATACCGCATGTACCCCTGCATATTGTGAGAATGTTACATGAATTTGTTCAGAAAACCCTGCACCAAAATCTTCAGATTGTTGTCACTTTCCCGCGGATGGACATTTGAAGAAGGGAAACTACTTCAAAAACCGAACCTCGATCGTGTCAAAGCAGAGCAACAACTCTGTCTACTACAGTCCACTATAAAATGTAATGGTATAGAACTACTCGCGTTATACAATACAACCTCCAACCGGTTCATAATTATTTGCATCAGAATTTTTCCTTTTTCTGGCTCTGGGGTTATCTTTGAGGTCTCTCCAGTGCGATTATTCTGTTCAGTCCCGAAGCGGATGTATTGCGTTTAGCGCCAGAATAAAACAGAACCCCTCATTCGCCGTCTTCCATTTGTTTCGATTGAACTACTCCGTTCTGATCCATATCAGCGCCGCTGCTATCCACTAATCGAGGCCACCGAAGAGTCTAGGCATGTGTGAAAGAAAATCGAAGGTTGCTTTTTATGTTCAAGTCTGCCAGTCACGTGCGAATTGCAAGTGGCTGAGCGAACACATTTTCACTTTCCATGGGTGTCGAAGTAGAAATGAAAGGGAAAATTATTGGGTTCACTTCAGATCTAAGTCCGAAAAACACTATCTGGGTAAATGGTCTGTGTGTGTGAACGCGATTGAGAGGAAACGGCTGAACCAAATCAACACCAGAGCAGCACAATATATTACCAAAATTTTCGAGCAGTCGAAAATCGATTTTAGAGCGGTTTTTCGTTATAAACTCCGCTCAAATGTTACTGGAGTTTTGAGAAAAATTTAGGTGGCAGTACCTATACGTACCCATACAATGAGTTTTTAATAACGCTCATAAGATATACAGCGGCTATTACAGAAATTCCAAAATTTCAACCACCATCGTTTCATTTACCATCATTTCTAAAGGTTTTTAGCGGATAACTTTATAATAGTTTTTACTGTTCTTCCCAAAAATATCTTGTTCATTGCCACAATAATTTTCTGTACACGCATTGCTTAATAATGGTCTGGGCATGAGTACGAGCAGCACAATAAATTTTGGAACTTTAAGCTCCACAGCTTACTGCCGCCGTGAATTGATGTTTTGGCCGAGTTTAGAGTGCGTCATTTAGGGAATGCACTTCTTGTCTTACCTAAGATGTTTAATATATTGAATAGCGAAGGTTGGGATTGGCTAAATTACACGCAGGATGCTGACCAATGCGGAAAAGTCGTGGTCGAAGAATTTAATTATTTCTAGTGATTTATATAAATGCAATTTAATAAAAGACCTATCATATTATTTCACAACAAAGAACGGTGCCATTGCCAGAAGGCGTTAACCATATTATATTGCGATTTGCTGTATAATCTTGAATGTAATAATTTTGTTGAGTTTCGTTTATTCATTAATCTAAAGGAGTACGCTGAGTTCCAAAAAGGTTAAAGTAAGACGTTGAGTGCTCAGTTAGACCTTGACGTTGGAAGAATAGCAATTTTCCTCAGATACCCCACGGCTGTCACAACCGTTTTCGAAAAGACGATTTTCAGTTTCAAATGTCAGGAGGGGAAAAAAACCGAGAAATTGGGATCCAAGGTTTTACTGAAACTAGATATTCGAGTGTCTGAAATAATTAGGCGTGTCGCAATCCGGGGAGGAGTGGCTTGTAGTTTTCGAGATTGCAGCCTGCTCGCCGGAACAATAAGAGCGAAACGAGAGGCGCCAACGATCTTGGAAAAGTCGAAATGACCTACGGTTATTTCTTCGGTTACCTTTAACTGCTTAGGCGTAGGTCATTCTCCCCTTTCAAGATCGTTCCGCTCTGCGTCAAAATTGCTGCTCAACTGACCCTTTTTAACCTTCTACGGAGATCTAAAGAGCGCTCTGTTTAAAGTTGGAGAAAAACTGTTTGAAGTACCCGTGGAAGCGTACTAACTACTGTGCATTAGACACAGGAAAGAAATTTCGTTTTTCTTATAACAGTATGCACAATTTGATCGTACTCATTTTGATAGAGAACATGTGCATTCGTCAAATGAGTATATGACACTGGGCTATCGGACGCCTAACTGTTGCGTTTTAAAGGAATACATACTTTTATGAACACGAACGTTGAAATTGTTTAGCTCTATGTTTGTAAGTGGCGGCATAGTTACTTCCAATTGAACTTTCTCCTTTCGTTAGGCCCTTGAAAAAACTTAGCAAACAGTGCACTACCATGTACGGCTTGATCGGCTCAAAAAATCGAAGTTAAGGCTACTTTGATATCTATATATATACTTTTGGTGTTCTTGACTGTTGTATAATAAATGTATATGTTTGTAGGTGTTCTCGATAATGACACAATAGATAAATAAGGAAACATCAGGCACTGGAACTGCTCTGATTTATAGCGAGTCAGAGATTAGTAATCGACCTCGCCTACTGAAAGTTCATACAGTTTTGTTAATTTATTAGATGCAAATTTCCAAGTTTTGCTTTTGATATGACTGATGTCCCTGGTATTTCCTTTTTAGCTATTCTAGGGCATGATTGTGAGGGAGAATTAATACCTTGGAACGTCCCCTCATTACTAGGCTGAACCCCAACGAACATCAATATGTATCGCGATTTCCCTTGGTCACGGTATGGAACATATCGGTCATAGCCCGTAATGAGGTGATCAATCAAGCGGAGGCAGGAAAGAGGTGAAAAAGTTCCGGACCCCATCTTATTTAAAAAGGCAGCCCTGGAATTCTATTTATTTATTTTTAATTATAGCTATTCTAAATCGATATTTATAGCTGAGATAGGACAGTGTTGTCAGGTCAGCTAGTTTAATATAAAGAAAATGAAAACATTTTATTTCTTTGAAACATTGACGTGACCTAAGGTCAGACTTGTAGAAATAAATAATCAATCACCCTTTTCTGTGACTGATTGAATCAGTTAATTATCACCAATGAGAACACTTTGAAGTTGTGCGGGCGTTGTAGTCAACGGACGCTGTTACAGATGCTATTTTCAGAATAAGAGTGTTGCTATTGTCCACGACCGTCGACGCACGGATCGATAAATCTAATCGATCCATCAGCTGCAACGAAACATGATGTCAGGAACAAATGCGAGCGAAAAATACTAGCGGAGCCGTAGCCCAACAACGGTTGATTTAAAAAAAATTCTTTGCGTGGATTAGAACTTGATGATTGAAGAGATCAACATTACATCACACGCATACTTAATGCTTCATTTAACAAACTCCTTTATTCCAACCGTTCCATTTAAAATAAAGAACCGCAATTAACTAAAGCCTCAAGGAAAGTCTCCAAACAATTTGAACCCCAATTGTTACGAAGAGCGGGAAGAAGGATGAGATCCGTTATTGTAATAATAAGCGTAAAGGACGGATTCTGCTTAAAATGCCGAGGGGCCCCGGAAGCAGGATGCAGGAAATGGCGGTGTAATTAGAAAGGAATGCCGGCCGGATAGTCCTCATCCACGATATTCATCAAATAGGCGGCAGTGGGGCTTAGGGGATTTTAATGCGCCTAACTTGTAAGTACTGCTTCCAAATACTGACGGTAACCCCAATATGTTCAATATGTATTCAAAACGTCCAATAATTTGTCGTTGGTTTAGTAAACCGATCCGCGTCGAAATTTGGAAAAGACGGAAGCGAAAATATCGCCGTGTGAACCAAGTACTGAATCGAGGAAAAAACTCGTAATTTCATATACTGGACGAAGTATCGATACTTCTAACGAAAACTGGCATTATCAACCTGTGCAACTTACAACCAGTTCAACCCAACATCTTAAGCAATGGTTAGTTATTAAGCCGGACATTCCGGTTGTGAAACGTCGACGTCGGGTTTCAATCATCGTGCAAAATGCATCACTAAGAAATCGACGATTAAATTAATTTAACGTTTTATGGCGCGCTTCTACTATTTTTGTGCCGTACAAATCCGCGAATGTTTTTTTAGACTAGCTGATCTATTGTTTTATTCTTTTTTTACCGGTTGAACATTTATGTTCCTTAATCCATAAAAATTAGCCAGAGAAGAATAATTCCAGCATTTTGGTACTCAATTTTGATTGAATTCCATGTATGCGCAGTTGTCAATAATACAACAGTACTAAGCAATTCGCATCCGTGGGAAAATGACGAGCAGCACAGTAAACTATCGACCATTTCAACGAAAAACGATTTTGGTGCAGTCTTTCCCTCCTTAATCTCACTCATACGTCACTCATAATTCACTGGAACCGCTCCAGAAATAGTATGTTGACCTATCCGTCGGTTTTTCTAGTAATACCGTGGCGTTCGTAGCAGTAGCTCAATAAAATCAGAAACTTTGAGGAATATCAGCTTACAAGTTACAGTGTTATGTTTTACAACGTTCAAAAATAGATTGCATTAGTGGAATATATGTGGGGCTGATGAATTGTATGATTCGCCGCACCAGACCTTGTTAATAAGCTTCAAAAACGACATTGCTAAAGTTAGGTCGTTGAGCAGGGGAAATAATATTATCGTAATGTTACAAGTCATTGTGAAGGCGCTTGCGTTTAGCTGTCGAATTGTTCTTCGCGCATTTCGAGCCTGGATATTCACGTTAAGCAAATGCTGGAATCAATTTATACGCGGAATACGCAATTTTCGTTGGAGATAAATGGTGGCCATTAGGAGAATGAATTTGAGGAAGACGTGACCGAACTGGAATACTAATCGAGTGTCAGAGAGGGGATCCGACGCAAGGTTCAGACCAAACTTTTCTAATTGGAAAGAACCCGCTGCGCTGCACAGAATTATGACTGAAATGATTTTTTTCCCCCAACTGTAACAGTGCTTCCTCCTTACTTTCTCCCTAATGAACAAATTTTCATGGTTCATCGCAAACCGAGTAGGTAAAACCCGCCTGAAGTTTACTTTTTGTGCATAAAAAGATTTGACGACGTGCTCAAGAAACTTAGAGTAACATTAGACATTAAAAGCCACTGAAACTGCAAACTGATGTAGAACCGGTAGTTTTAATGTTTTTCTTCGTTGAGCTGTGTGAAAATGTAATCGATTTAAAATGACCAATACGTTGCCTGTTTCATGGAAATTAATGAAAAATTATTGTTTGGCGCAAGAGAGAGAGAGAGAGAGAGAGAGAGAGAGAGAGAGAGAGAGAGAGAGAGAGAGAGACTTGAAGTAGTCAATGAATGAGACTGCCGACAGGAAATAATTAATATAATTTAACTTTCACTTGTGATACACGATAGAAGAAGAGCTCAGAGGAAATTAACTCTGAGACATACGTCACAGTGGGTTTCTGGATGATTGTGCAGGTGAACCGTGTTTGGCAGGCCTAATTAGCTGGGTCTTTGACCTCCAAATCTCCACACTTGCCCTGATGGCTAAGCCATGGTTTCTCTGACTTCCGACCCCCTTTGTTTTTACTTGTGGGAAGTCCCGCTTCTCAATTATTTCCGATTGACAACAGATTTCCCCATCTTCTGGACTTCCACAAATATCCTTCCCCCCTCCCCAACAATTTAAATTCCTCTCCACAACTGACAGCTCCTCCCAAACTCATTCACTTACGAGTTCTCGTCGGTCGTCTCCCCTGTTCTCCCATGCCAGTCATCCATCAGCACTAGCAAATGGCAGTCGTCTCCCAGTTCTCTCAAGTCAGTCATCCATCAGCACTAGCGAACCGCAGTTGTCTCCCAGTTCTCTCAAGTCAGTCATCCATCAGCAGTATCGAATGGCAGTCGTCTCCCAGTTCTCTCAAGTCAGTCATCCATCAGCACTAGCGAACCGCAGTTGTCTTCCAGTTCTCTCAAGTCAGTCATCCATCAGCACTAGCGAACCGCAGTTGTCTCCCAGTTCTCTCAAGTCAGTCATCCATCAGCAGTATCGAATGGCAGTCGTCTCCCAGTTCTCTCAAGTCAGTCATCCATCAGCACTAGCGAATGGCAGTCGTCTCCCAGTTCTCTCAAGTCAGTCATCCATCAGCAGTATCGAATGGCAGTCGTCTCCCAGTTCTCTCAAGTCAGTCATCCATCAGCACTAGCGAACCGCAGTTGTCTCCCAGTTCTCTCAAGTCAGTCATCCATCAGCACTAGCGAACCGCAGTTGTCTCCCAGTTCTCTCAAGTCAGTCATCCATCAGCAGTATCGAATGGCAGTCGTCTCCCAGTTCTCTCAAGTCAGTCATCCATCAGCACTAGCGAATGGCAGTCGTCTCCCAGTTCTCTCAAGTCAGTCATCCATCAGCAGTATCGAATGGCAGTCGTCTCCCAGTTCTCTCAAGTCAGTCATCCATCAGCACTAGCGAATGGCAGTCGTTTCCCAGTTCCCAATGGTTCGTCTATCAGCTCGCACTACTCACAACTCAACTCTCTCTCTCTCTCTCTCTCTCCCTCCCTCCCTCCATTTAGTGTCTCAGAACCAGTTCACGTGTATTTAGAGTCCCCTGTTGGCGTTTATATACTCACACTCAAACTGATAACACCATTCTGTCAAATATAACACGGTCCTCACCCACGTTCACCACGCCCATTTTTTTCAGTTTCAAGCTCCCCTATTCGTGCACCCAACATTACCATGTACAAGAGCGATAGTGTCAGTGTATGAGTTCTAGAGTTGACAGGAGGTGGCAACAGTAAAGAGGAAACCCCGCTCCAAATGCTCAAATGTGGGGAAGTAGGTTGTCGGCTCTGGAAACACCTACCCTTGTGTTTAGTGTGATTCAGAATATTGAAAGACAGGAGTTGATTGAAAGGGATTGTTTGGTATTTCGCCAATACCGATAAATTATATTTCCTGAACCTTATAACTAGAAACGCAGTTTCCATGAATATTTGAGAATGAAGAGATCAAAATTATACTCGCAAGATTTGATGTTGATAAACACACAGTGGATCTCTATGTGGAGTACGTTTCTTGCGAACAGTACAACGCAGGTACACCCAAATACTGGGATTATTCGTAGGTAAAATTCCTTCAAGTCATCTGAGCGTACACCTAACTTGTGAATGTGATTGAAGAGCGCAAATATTCGTGTGTGAAAATATTCGTTAATGGAATCTATTCCTCATCGATAAAACTTTCATATAGTAATGGAAAGCCGTCATCTAGTATAATGTAAGGACAGAAGATAACATCCTCTTGAATATAATTATGCGTCGTTGTGTGTACGTAGAAACAAAACGGAAAGATCTCCTTCATGTATTAAAGAAATTGGGTTGTGTCCGCCAGTAGGCAAATTACTAAAGTTAACGTACCTGTTAGGTGAGTCCGTCTCCGTGAGCACTGACTTAACGGCCAGACGATGATGTCTTTACATCGAAAGCGCTTGCCCACAGTAACTCACCAGCCAGAGGAGACGGACTCACCTAACAGGTACGTTAACTTTAGTGATCTCCTTCATGTTTGATTCTCAACGAAGGCTGTTCAAACGTCATTTACGATGTCTTCCCTGAGACAAAAAGTCATTGAATACGAGACAAATCGTTTCTTGAAAGCTCATACTGCCCTTTGTTGCTTAACCTCCTCCCTGACATATCGCATTACGTGTTCTGTCTTGTCCCCGAACAAGAAGGTTGGTCAGGCTCCAACATCGCTGCGCGACGACCCTTCTTAGCTTCGATGCCGTTTACGAAACCACTCCGAGATGAACTTCGTCGTAACAGGCCTGGAAAAAACGATTTGTGAAGGAAATGAAATTCTACAGTCGGAATGTCGGGAGCAACGCTGTGATGATCTCGACAGTTTTCTCGGCCTATTCGTTCCAGAAGACGTGACAGTCGTATTGCGGGAGTTTTTACATCCGATTCGGCGTTATTCTTTGGAAACCAGGAAGTGGCGTTTTTCTTTCGTGTTGGACGCGACGTTTTCACTAGCGACTAATGTCAAACATCCGAAATGTGGATTTGCACCTCAAACAGTCAATAACACTTTTCTTCCACATAATAGGAAAGGTGGGACATTCGAAAACCCGTTGTCACATTTTTTGGCCAACATGTCGATAGTCCAACCCGGCTAGTTGTTCCCGTTTACTTCAGATTTTAGTCATGCGCTACATTATCAGAAAAGAAGTAAAGTTTATGATGAGTAAAATTAGTTTTAAAAATGAGTTTATGGTTATGATGAATTTCTTAATTAACTAACTTTATAGGTAAATTAAATGTTATGTATACGAAACCTTCTTTTTCTCTTTTGAATTTAAACCAAGGCCACTGGGTATGCTCTACTACTCCCTTGTATATCTCGTTTGTCACAACGCTGCTCTGCGCAAATGTAGAACAGAGATAAACCCAACATGTGCTCACGAAAAATTCACTCCACTAACCTCCCAATTGAATTTGACCAGCCTGACAGATCCTCTCATAGCAGTTTAAAGTCACTTTTTTATTCCCCGCAACCATCTGTTGAACTGGAATGCTAAAATACAACGGGAAAAATTATCAAAATTTAAAAGATCGTTTCTCAATTTTTTAGGAAAACCGCCGTAACGATTTAGATCAAACTCATTCGGTACTTTCAGCTAACAAGTACGTACTTTGCGTTCTCGATGAGCATTTTAAAGGAATGCGTTGGAACAGGCGTTAAGGAAACTTTTGGGATGCTTTGCTCTAGATATTTCTACATAAGGTTGATAATATTGATAGTATCGGCTATAATCGATGGGCAAACATTTGTGTATGTGTTCCCATCCCTCCTCGCATTTGAGTCTTGTTAGCTTGTTGCTCTTTAAGAACGGAGTGGGGAAATATTCTTCGTGACCTCCAAGAAAGTCATTCTAGAATTAATTTTTGGCGCACTAAAGAATTAAAGTAATTCAGCGCCGTGTGTCGCCATTTCAGTTCACAAGACTCTCAGTTCTAAAAGCGAGGTTTCGACGGTTCGTTTTATTAAAACAGAGGACTAAGCAGTAATTTCAAGCCGAGGCGCGGATGAAGGCACGGTCCACGTTACCACACGATGAATCGATAATGCAGTTTACTGCGACGTGAAATCACTTTCAGATCAGCCGTAACTACCGTCAGTTAGAGAATACAAACGTTGGACATGTTGTCCATTGAGAGAACTTGAATATGCAAATATGTTTAACAAACGAACAAAAGGGAACATGAGCGTTGCGTCGTCTCTTTGGACGAGAATGATGTTTTCCGGGTGACTGACGACTAATGTTTTCCGATTGCGGCATCACATGGTGAGCCTCGAAGACTTTGAGAGGAGCCGACGTCAGCGACTGAGATGGAGCCCGACACAATGGATTTGACTTTTCCGACGGGTAGGAGCCCAAGACTGAACTGAGGACACAAAATAATTATTTTAAAACGGTTTGACGCTTATAAATCATTCGAAAATAGATAATGATTCACTTATAGGACAATTTTATGTGTTTGTGACTGATGCAACTCTTGTCGAGGGCTCAGGAACAGTCATTTAATCAGGAAACAGCACTGGACGGAAGCTTGGAACTTGTTCTAAAATTGTCCATTCATTCTCGTGCCGAGTCCTACCGGAATAAACCACTACATATCCCAACCTACCACTTTTTCCAGATTTAGATTTGGAGCACATTTGGTATATTAGTTTACTGAAAAGATTTTGGTGAGAACGCGCACGTATTTTGAGTTGGAGTTTATGATGGGGAAAACACTAAAAAAAACGTGCTTTTGCCAAAGGTTGATAATATGCTAGTAATTGTGTTACTTCCTTAAAAATTTAATTTTTATGTATACTTGTTTGTGTCCTGTGCGAAGCAGCACATAGCTCTGAGACACCGCTCTGAATTCACTTCAACGTATAGGAGCGATTTATCTCTCCGATCGATGCATTTCTATGGAAAGATTTATCCAGAACGAAACGTAGGGATTACTTAGCTTAAGGTAACAGGTACGTTTGATGAAGATCATTATAGCCATTTTTCGTAAAAAAATAAAACGATTATTCGTGTTCGGAAAATCTCATTTAATGATGTATTATGGGTTAAGTCTTTGTTCGACGGTTGGTTATAGATATTTGTT